>LR738712.1:225929444-225994708 GCA_902687465.1 Secale cereale
GCCCCCCCCCCCCTACTCAACCGCCGCCGCCGACCCCCCGCACCCCTCCCCCTGTTTTAAATTTGATGATATTTTTTAAAAAATTATTTCTGTCTTATAAAAAATATTACTGTTATGATTTAAACAAGTTTGAACATATTTAAACACAAATAAGTATCAAAAAGCATTTTAAATGCATAAAAAAAATTGTGGAGCCTGGGATTCGAACCCAGGACCTCCTGGTGGGAGAACTGGGGGCTGACCAGTCGAGCTAGCTAGGGGGGCTTGATGTGTATGAGGTATGGTGGGAGATAAACTGTTGGCTCGCGCGCAATAAATAAAAAAATATACTAATGGCGCACCAAGGGGAGGTGCGCCATTAGTATGGACGTACTTATGGCGCACCAGGGCGCAGTGCGCCATTAGTATTGTGC
This sequence comes from Secale cereale, assembly GCA_902687465.1. NCBI lineage: Eukaryota > Viridiplantae > Streptophyta > Magnoliopsida > Poales > Poaceae > Secale > Secale cereale. The sequence goes on from LR738712.1 coordinate 225,929,858, forward strand.
CCATCCATATTGATGCCCCCCGGCCCACTACACCTCCCCCCTCTCTCTCCCTCGCCTCGCCCTCGATCCCCTTCCCCTCTCCTCCGCCGCCGCCCCCGTGCCCCCGACGTCGCCGCCCCCCGCGCCCCAGCCCGAGCCCTAGCGCTCGCCGACGCCCGCGCCGACGCCGACCCACGCGCCCCCGAGCCCTAGCCCTAGCGCTCGACGACGCCGCTGCCCCCCGCGCCCCCGAGCCCTAGCCCTAGCGCTCGACGCCGCCCCACGCGCCCCCGCCGCCGGAGACTTGGAGCCGCCGCCGGAGACTTGGAGCCGCCGCCGGAGACTTGGAGCCGCCGTCTATCCCCACCTCCCCAAGCTCGCCATCTCCCTCTGCCTCTTCTCGGTTAGTTCATCCCCTCCCAATTCTTTGCTATTGTAGCTGTAATGTGATCTCTACATGATTATTTTTATTTTCATATGGATGTTCTGTGCTCATCTGTAGCCAGATAGGAGCAGAGGATCACAGCCTCGCCTGATAATTAAAGACACACACTAGTAATGATCCATCTTAGTCTTGGTCTTTGCTTACATCTGCAGATATAATTCATAGCTGTAGGATGGTTGTGCTCTGTTTGTTGTTATCGCCGCAGCATCATTTCTTTTCTGATAATATGCTTGTTCGGTGCTTGTCTGTAGTTAGACAGGTCTCAAGGATAACAGATTTGTCAGTTTGCGCCTAATCACCTGCAAACTTCAACAGCAAGAATGGCCTTTATCTGCAATTTTTGTTTGGCATTGCTTACATATGCACACATGAATCCTAGCTCTGGAGCAGCTGTGGCCCATTTGTTGTTATCGCTATACAGAGTCATTTATTTTTCTGATGATGGCTTGCGTGTTTGGTGCTTGTCTCTAGTTAGTTAGATAGGAGTAAAGGATCACAACCTCGTCTGTTTGTGGGCTTAATCACCTGTGAACTTTCATAACAGCATGAGTGTCGTTTACCTGGGAGCATTGTTCAGCATTGCTTACATCTGCACATATGAATCCTAGCTCTACAGCACCATGTGCTTTGCTGATGATGTTGGCAGTTCGGTGCTTGTTTGTAGTCAAATAGGAGTAATGGATCACAGCACCCCTCCCCCTGATTCTTAGTTTTACTTTACCTGGCGTCGTTCAATCAAGTAGCTAGTCTTGTGAACTTTTATTTTGTCCCTCTACATAAGGAAAAATCTTTCCTTGCCGTGTTAGTTGTTTGCACGAGGAGGGGCAGGGATCACGGCACCAGAGGAGTCAACCTCTCGGCTTAAACTAAATTGGAGACTACGCTCTAGATAATACTGATTCTAGAAAGAAAGAAAAAAATGACATGCTGTGATCCTTGAAGTTCATCTTCTCCCGTGGTATGAACGCAGAACATGCAAGTTCTGTTGGCTTAAGTTTTGTAGTAGTATCGTTGTAAGTTTTTGCTATATTGCCTTGCTATCAACAAGATGGTGTTTACTGTACTGCCTTTTATGCACATTTGGTGTAGTATTATCTTATGATCTGCTCTTGTCATGTACACATAGAAGGTGAACTATCTTCACTGAAATTTACGGTTGGATTTGTGATAGTTGCGGCAACCTGAATCTGCGTAATAGCGCGGAAACAATAATTGTAATATGCTAGTGGTATTTTGGGTGCGTTTTATCTTCGGCCATCGTGTCGTGATAGTTTTGCAGGTACCCCGAGAGGCCCTTGAGTTTGCTGGAATGTCGATTAACTTCCGTTCCGGCAAATTCGGGTACTCCATATGTCCTATTTTCAGCAAAGGTCATGCTGAAATTTTCCGTGAATTTTAGCATGACTTTGCTAAAAAATAGGACATATGGGGTACTTGTGACTAATCCATGGGCCGGGGTATCTTAGTAGTTAATTAAGTAGGATCAAGTGCCCCTTTGTTCTAGCTGCATTAAACCATAGGCGGCAATAGAGCCAAGTGATTAGGCCCAGCTTAGCTTTTAGGATGCCTCGGTGTCAACAAACCATTAATTATAAAACCTTGGCTTTTAGGGTGCCTCGGTGTCGATGAAAACCGAAATGATGAAAGCTTAGGCTTTTAGGGTGCCTCGGCGTCGAAAAACCCTCAATTATAAAAGCTTAGCTTTTAGGATGCCCCGGTGTCGACAAACCCTAAATGATGAGACCATGATCTTGTTCCTTGACAATAACCAACTTTTTGACCAAACTTTGTTCCTATTTAGAGAGAAACATGGCCAACAACGATGAGGCCGGCGATTCGGGCGGGAAGGCATTCTGGGAGCTTTCCCAGGAGATGGAGGAACAACCTCACTTGTATGAGGACGCCGCCTTCCACACCGATCCTGAGACCACTGATGGTACCGCGGAGGATGACCCCACTGATGCCACCACTGATGGTGCCGCCGAGAATGCCACCACTGATGATGGCGGCGCACGCACAGATGGCAGCCAACCGAAGAGGCAACGAAAGGACCGGCGCCCGACCGTGCTCCGCACCCTCAAGGAGGAAGTTACTGAAGTGGACCCCGACGGGAATCCAACGGCGCCCGAACGAATAGTCAAGGGGTACTCGCTTCAGCTCGGGTGCATTCTCCGGAGCACCGTCTCGATCAACAGCGAGAACCTGAGGCATCCTGACAACGCGAATTACTGCAACCTCCTCTTCACGAAGCTGCACGAACGATACAAGTTCCCCGCTCAATTTGATAACACAAGCCTCAAAGGGAATAAAGTGAACAATGCTGCCCTCACGAAGATGAGCAAGGCCCTGTCTACTTGGAAAACCAATGTGAAGATAATGATCAAGAAAGGTGAGAGTTATGAGACGATCAAGCAGAAACATCCTTCGATCACCGAAGATGACTACAACGAATTCAAGATCACTTGCTCGAGCGACTCACACTCCGAATCAAGTCAGTGGGGGAAAGAAATGCGGGAGCTCAACTTAGGGGAACACAGACTCGGTCCCGGCGGTTACAGAGTGGCGGAGCCTATATGGGACAAGGAGGAGGCGGACCGTGCCGAGCAAGGCCTACCGCCCCTCTTCGATAAATACGATGACAAGCAGACCAGGAACTTTATCAGGGCCCGGTACAAGAAGGACCCGAAAACAAAGGAGCTAACCACGGATCCGAAGACCAGGGCGCTTGAGCTTGTTCTGGTAAGGAATACACCCCCGCGTAATTAGCTCCATATGGTTGCATTCTAATTAATTAAGCCAAATTTCTAAATGATTCACATTCCTTCCGCAGGCGACTGAAAGCAGTAGCGCGGGGTCGACTAAGGGCGGCCCTAGGGACACGACTCTAAATAGGGCGTTGAATGTAATGAAGAACAAGGATAAGCTCGAGAAGCCGACGTCAGCTGGTCGTGTGGCCGGCAAAGGCTTGTCGACAAAATGGTCGTCATACTATAACGCTGGTGGGCGAAAGGAGAAAAAGACCAGCTCGGAAAGCCAGGCGTGCGAGGTTCAAGAACTCAAGGCACAGGTGGCGCGGATTCCGGAGATTGTCCAAGAGCAAGTGCAACAACAGCTCGGAGCGACGATCACCGCCATTGTGCCTAGCTTGATCGAGGGGTTGAGTGCGTGGATTGCTGGCGGCCAACAGGGGCCGCCCCCAATTCCCAGCTTCACGGCCAGCAACTCGCAGAACGAGATGGCGGGGCCATTGGTATCTCCGGCGGAGGCGGCATTGGTGTCTCCGACGCCCGCACGGGAGCTTAATGTACCCGGGTGTACGCCGGCCGGCACCTCTGCAGCAAGCGGCCCCTCCGTCAACTGCACGCCCGCCGTTGGCGGTGCCTCGACATTAGCCGAGCTCGACGCCATCATCACGGTAACTAATTAAGCCTCTCTCGGCCGAGGACTTCATCTCCTTGCCTTTGACTGGGCATCCCTGACGCCCTACATCTTTTCGCAGGGCGCCGCCGACGTTCCGTGCACTCTACTGCACTTCGTGAACAACGAGTTGGTCGATGTCGCCAAGGGCAAAATCGTTCAACCGGGCCAGCCCTTGTTCCACGGTACCCAGATGCCACCCAACTTGTTTAGGGTTCAACTAGTTCCGGTGCTGCCAGGCTGCGACGACGTGTTACCTCCGATTCGACCCATCGGGGCCGACGATGATGACGTCATGACCCTCAGCGCCTGCCTGAGCTGGCCCCTGCTTTGGCCGAAGAGCCAGATTCGTTTGGGGGCGGGGGAAACCACACCAAAGACAACACCGCCAGTCGTGCCGGCGCCAAGTCGTCCCCATGGCAAGTCCGCCGCAACGGTGCCGGACATCCCTATGCCACTGGATCCAAACATGCATATGGCACAGGATCAGGACGACGACGACGATACATTTGCCAACGTCGATCATTACTTTGCCGATCATGGGTACGGTGACGACTTCATGGGGGCTCCTTCTCAAGAACCCAACCCAACAAAAGACGTGCGCAATCAAGCCAGTACCGCGGAGAAGCCAAGTTGCAACAGGCGTCGTCTGCCGTTCAGCTCTCAGGAGACGCCTCCAGCTGCCGATTTCACCGAGCCTCAGATAGGCGAGGTGCGAAATATGATCAGCCCCAACACACTAAAGAAGGCGGTCTCTGAGCAGAACTCGGTCCCAATTATGGAGATCAAGAAGAAGGCACACAAAAGAAAAACTAACAAGGGTGCGAGCCAGCCGGCACCGAGTACGATCCGTGCTCAGGACGGGCCACCTTCACCTGAGGATGTAATGAGGAGGGTGCATGTGGCGGGTAGGCCGATGCTACCGACAAATATGCTCGATGCTGCAACCGGTGCCATGCGGTGTCTGCATGACAGTGTTCTTTCTTTGGACAAGCGGCGTCTCACACAGAAGGATGTGGCGTACCCGGTTTTCGCGGCCAAGGTGCCGGAGGGCAAGGGCTTTGTGGATAACTCCATCGGGGGTACGATCGTGCTGCGGTTTGATGACATCCACGCTATGTTGAACCTTCATCCGCTGCACTACACCTTCGTTCGGCTATTTTCGCTGAGTATGGAGATGCGGGTCATTCGCGACAAGACCCCGGACATCGTGATAGTCGACCCCTTCTACATGCGTGCCAAGATCTTGGGCAGCGCTGGGGACCAGCAAGTCGCGAGTTCTTACCTCGGACGCGTCATTCTGGCAAACCGAGATAAGGATAACTTCCTCGTGCCTTACTTTCCCGAGTAAGTCCTCCGCCTCAACCGCCCCGTAACATATGAATTCTTAGATTTCGATCGTTCTTCTTTTAACATTCCGTGTTTTCTGCAGTGACACACAGTGCACGCTCATCCTACTAAGCCCCAAATATTCCATGGCCACGTATTTTGACCCGGACCGTAAGTCGGCTGTAGACTACACAAATGTCAAGAAGGTTCTTGATGATGTTCTCGCCGGCTACGCCAAATCTGGAGGCACCTTCACCAGGACAACTCGTAAGTACGGCAAGCACGTGTTCTCCCACAACACGACGTTCTGCTGCGTCAAGCAGCCGCCTGGCGGTCAGAAGGGTGCCTACTACGCCATCCATCACATGCGGGCGATCGTACGGGACCATCATCAACTTCTGCTACCGAGTAAGCTCAAAGATTGGGCCGCGCGCGTGTCGGCAATCCAGGACGCGGACATCAGACAAGATTTCTTTCGCATCCAGTCGGAGTTTGCGGAAATCATCCATCAAGATGTCCTTCGTACCTCGGGGTTGTTCTACCTCAGGAATCAACCGTCGAACAGTGACATCGACACAATGCTACAAATGCAGGCTGACAACGCCCGTGATTTCATGACTCCCACGATAGACGGCGGCTTCATCCACGCTCCGGTGCATTGAGTCGAGTCGAAAGCACTGATGCTGTGTCTAGTTCTGAAACATCGATTGGCTCTTGTTGTAATTAAACTTTAATGAACTTGTAGTATGTCTCCTTGGTTTCGAGAGTCGTTCAACTTAGATGTAATCGATGCTATTAATGTCTTGCTTTTCTCTTTCGATCGTTCTGTTGCATACTTATATATTGCTTATGAATTGTCTGTGAATTGATACTAACGTTTCGTTTGGCTAGTGCATATATATAGCGATGCCATCGTATGTCGTGTACAAGGGTAAGGTTCCCGGAGTCTACGACGACTGGGAGGAGTGTCGGAGACAGGTTCACCGATTTAGCGGTAACAGTTACAAAGGGTACACCACTAGGGCCGAGGCCGAATCTAGATACGCCCGCTATCTAGCGGGAGAGGGGAGGGAGCGTTGGAGGAACCGGATGAAAACGAGTTTCATCGTGATGATGCTCATCGTGACGACCGCAGCTCTCTTCTATGTGATGGTAGTTTAGATGATCGATATCGACTTGTAATGCGAAGACAAACTCGCTACTCGCGATCTCGAGACTTGTAATATATTGTTCTATCTTTGTTCGATCTTTTCAATTCGAAGACTAATATGATCGATGAATTGTATTCGAAGACTAATATGATGAATTGTATTCAGAGATTAATCTTCTATTGTATTCGATGAATGTGTTGTTGATGTGTGCTGTCTATATTCTGTGCAATTATACATTTTGTAATCGGTGCAAAAAAAAACAGAAAAATAATATTAAAAAAAACCTAATATTTATACTAATGGCGCATCAGAGAAAAGTGCGCCATTAGTATGCCAAAGCATAGTAATGGCGCATTAACTGGCAGTGCGCCATTAGTATGCCAAAGCATAGTAATGGCGCATTGACACGCAGTGCGCCATTACTATGCGGATAATACTAATGGCGCATCATACTTAGTGCGCCATTAGTATGCCATAGCACCTGGCCCCTGGGAGGCATACTAATGGCGCACTAAGGTGCACACTAATGGCGCATCCAAGGTGCGCCATTAGTATACCAGATACTAATGGCGCACCAGAGGTGCGCCATTAGTATCAAATACTAATGGCGTGCTAGTAATGGCGCACCACTAATGCGCCATTAATGGCCAAATTAGGTGCGCCATTAATAGGCCTTCTCCTAGTAGTGTAGCCGTGTGCGGCGCCCTCCTCCACAGTTAGTTCCTCCGGTCATATTGTCGTAGTGCGTAGGCGAAGCCCTGCGTGGATCACTTCACCATCACCATCACCATGCCGTGGTGCTGACGAAACTCTCCCTCGACAGTTTGCTAGATCAAGAGTTCGAGGGATGTCGTCGAGCAGAACGTGTGTCAGGACCAATTTTTCAGAAAAATAATTACTGAAAGACCGACCTTTTTATTATACTAGCAAGGAAGAATACTTCTTGCCGATAGACAATTCCTTGATACAGAATTCCAGAATACTGAAAATTATACAAGGTTGAGCTGAGGTTGCTCAACAATTTTATTACAAGTACGCCGATATAGTACATAAAGGCGGATATGACACAATGATAGGGTGGCATACTACTAACTCGTAATAAAAAGGTGATGGCTATGTCACAGTGTAGTGGGTGACGTGACTCCAATATACTCCAATTCATCGAGTGTCGGAGTGAGACCCGATGCATTTATTTGGTGGTTGGCGGAAGCGATTATATAACAGTGATCAACTCCAGGATCGCAAGAGACTGACTGGGACTCCACTAGCCGCCAGACTCGCTATCGAACTCTTCATCCATGAGATTGCCTTCGTCCACATCTGGCCAAATCAACAAGCCAGGTGAGTACTTTGAATGTACTCGCAAGACAGTTCGGACTTAAGATATAATAAAAGCAAGCATGATGCATATGAGTATTCTAGCAAAATGCAACCGGATAATAATATTTCGGTACTATATGTAAAAATAGAAGTCGGGTGGCAATCCTCCCGAGATCCATAAGATAAATAAAAGAAAACCAAACGAGTGTCTGAGTGACGCCTTGTGAGGATAAATAAATGAAAACATGCCGCAGTCGGGCGTCTGAGCGACACCACATAAAGGGCTTATAAAGTAGATAAATGACAAGAATGCCTCAGTCGGACGTCTGAGCGACCTCACATAAAGGGCTTATAATGAAAATAAATAACGAGAATGCCACAGTCGGACATCTGAGCGACATCACATAAAGGGCTTATAAATAACAAGAATGCCACAGTCGGACGTCTGAGCGACATCACAGAAAGGGCTTATAATGAAAATAAATAACAAGAATACCACAGTCGGACGTCTGAGCGACATCACATAAAGGGCTTATAAATAACAAGAATGCCACAGTCGGACATCTAAGCGACATCACATAAAGGGCTTATAAATAGCAAGAATGCCACAGTCGGACGTCTGAGCGACATCACATAAAGGGCTTATAAATAACAATATAACAGTGAATTATTCTAGGTAGTAAATCAATATAGAGATAACTGATTAGTTCATCTACCCAAAATGAACCTGATAAATCACCACTATTGTTACCATCAAGAATTTACTAGAGATGGTCACCGGTGTTGACACGAAGATTGACCCTAGGCCATAACCATGGCCACTCGGAAGATTTGACTCTGCAGAGCTTGTACTATTAAATCATAGCCAACGAATTCTACTAGCCACAGGGACTAGTTCTGTCCACGGTGTTTTAGCAGAAACCCAACTGACCAGTACACACCCATTTTACATCCTGCTGTCCGGAATCACCCGTGACAACATTCACGAAAAACTTTAAGACGGGGAGGCTACAACCTCGAATAGCATGGGATCAAATTTATATATGCGCGCTCTAAGGGGTGCCCCCCTCTCGATCCCAACCGGAAACACCCATGCCCCCTGACCGGATGAACGGCTTTAATCCAGGGCCATGGAACCCTCATCCCGGCCCCTCTACTTGGTGTGTACTCGGAAAGTGGTTTGCAACTGACTAGCCGTAATCATAACAGACGGCATATGATAGTACCAAAAAGGAGATGAGCGGGATCATGACTTGATCCATACTAATACTAAGTTAACCATCTACTGGCATGCTCCAACACTACCAGTACACCACCCATCATGTCACCACATGATCGAGGTGGTTCAACCATTATCATACGAGGCTCATCCGAAGCGTGCTTGCATGAATTATAACCATACAAAATGCTTATATGACCATGCTATGAAAAGAACTACTCGAGCAAACATGGAAAACATCCATCATATCAAAGGTTCAAACATGTTTGCCTGGTTCGGAGTAGTCGGAGTCTAACTCGGTGAGGTTCGCGGCTCCGTCACGTCCTTCGGTATCTACGTATTCAAACAAACGGATACTAACATAAATACCGCGCGTGCAAAGAAAGTTGCTCCGAATATTTTCACATAAATATGACAAAAAACTAGACAGAAAAGTAAAGAGGACAGAAAAGAATCAACTCAAAATCATCTTTAGTTAAAAAGATATTAGATTTTCTGTCCAGGGACTCATCTGCAATGAAACAGAAAGTTTCTAGGGGCTAGAATAGAAAACAGAAAAGCGAACCGGTACGTAGTACGCCAACTGAAGACGAAGACGTACTTTGCCCGAAGGCGCTTTCCAGAAAAACGTTTCAGAGGCGAGAGGATGACGAGGGGGTCCCACTCGTTGGGTTTAAACGCTGAAACAGAGCCGCGCCGGCGCCAGAAGCTGCGATGGTCGCCGGCGCCGATCCACGGTGAGGTAGGGGAAGGGAGTGGTACGTACAGCTTCCTGGTGTTCTTCCGCGTCGGTGGGTGGTGGAGTTGAGCATCGGCGAGCCCCACGTCGACGGCGACCCTGTCTTCGGCAGACGGCGGCTCGGGTGGTCGTGGGCCTCTTCAGAGAGAGCTCCTGGGGTCAAATTGGAGTGGGGGTTAGGCTTAGGTAGGTGCCAGGAGGTTACGCTCGAGTCCAGGGCGGCGGAGGAGTTCTCACCGGAGAGAACGTTGCTGGAGCCCGAGGCGGACGGAGTTGGCCGGAGTTGAGGCAGAAGGGCCCCTCGAGGCTCTTCCAGAGGCTGGGCGCGGTCTAGGGAGACGGTGGAGGTGTCCGGACTCGAGATTGAGCTCGGGGGCACTATAAATAGCGGGCCCGAGGCGGTTGCCATGAACGGGATAAGTCAGCCGAGCGATTATGGCGGCGCAGTAGCTGGACGGCGTGTTTAGGGGCTTCAGCATCGACTAGGAGATGTACTGGTTCCATTCCCGTGTCTAACTCAGCAGGGGAGGGGCGATTACGGTCTGCCCTCGACAGAACGGCCGTGCGGCACGGCGGCGGCAGAGAACGCGCCCTATGCGCGCCAGGCGTGCGCTAGCAGTGGAGAAGGCCACGCGGAGCTCTCGGGTGGCTTGGGCGGTGACAAACGGCGTCGTGCCGCAGGATGCCTCCTGTTGGCCGCCACGGGAGGTTCTGCCGCCGCGGAAGACGCCGGCGGGGGCGGGCCAGAGCGCCACCGACGCCAAGAAGCAGCCAAGCAAGCGTGCGGCGCGCTGGACAAAAAGGAGGTGCAGTGAGCATCGATCCAAGGCGAGCACTGGCGAGATTGACGATGCTGACTGACGAAACTGACGAACTGCACTATCGCGTGCGAAGTTCAGTTAGCAGTTTCTGAAACTGACAGAAACAGTGCATGCCAGGTGTATGATGAAATGATTCTGGCATGTGGGAAATGTTTCTGGGGCTGATATTTGGTGGAGTGGCCTCTTGATGCATCTAGAGGCTGCCTGAATTTTCACAGAATTTTTGGAAGAAGAAAAATATGAATTTCACCAAAATTTGCAAATCTGGTCCAAACTTGCAGCAGGTGAAATTTGAAAATTTTGAACTGTGGACTAGTGACACAAGATGGATCTAGGTTGTGGATACTAAGGACTATCCAGGAAAGTTAGTTTGGAAACAAATAACAAGGTGGACATGGTGGTTCCTTTGCAAATCACCAATGTTCACTTTAATAGACATAAATTGTTTTAGGAGTAAAATAAATAGAGGAAAATTTCCAATAAGGTTGAAACTCACTGGAATTAATGTGAGACTTGTCCTAAGGTGAAGAGGAGGTCTTGGAGAGAATTATTTCTGTTGGGTGTCATGGCAAGATGAAAGTTGGAGAGGAAGATAAGTCCAAGGTTAAACCTAAGATGTTTAAAACAAGAAGGGAAAAGAATCAAACAAATCCCTAAGAAAACAACTTGTGTTTAGCTAACACAAGAAGAAACTTTCAAGACCAAAATCAAGCTAGAGAATAACACACAAACTTTGGCCAGTAGAGATTTTAGAAAGGTTTCAAGAGAAGATCAAACACCCCCCCCCTTCCAAAAGACCAAAAGTTCGGAAGAAAAACCAAACCCAAAAATTTGGAGTGTTCCAACACCTACCCCCTTAGGAAAAATCTCGTCCCCGAGATTTCAGCTGGTCCACAAATAGGTGTGGGTGTTCTGTCCGAAGGAAATCTTCCCTTTCCCATGTTGCCTCATTCTCTGTGTGATTACTCCACTGAACCTTGAGAAATTTAACAGTCTTCTAACGGGTTCTCCTTTCAGACTCCTCCAATATTTTTATTGGGTGTTCCCGATAGGTGAGATCTGGTTGCACATCAAGACTTTCATGCGACACGTGCTTCCTTGGGTTGCTTACACACTTCTGCAGTTGCGAAACATGGAACACGTCGTGGACGTCTGACAGTTCCTTGGGAAGGTCCAACTGGTAAGCCACTGTGCCACCCCGTGCAACTATTCGGAAGGGTCCGATAAATCATGGTGCTAGTTTCCCTTTGACCTTAAATCGTTGCAGTCCCCTCATAGGAGATACACGTAGGTATACGTCTTCACCGGGCTCAAAACTTATTTCTCGATGCTTTTGATCGTAATAGCTCTTCTGTCGGCTTTGGGCTGTTTTGAGTCGATCCCGTCTTATTTTAACTCTTTCCCCAGCTTCTCTCAACATATCTAGGCCGAAGATACGACTGTCCCCTGTTTTTGACCAGTTTAATGGAGTACGACATCTTCGTCCGTACAAGGCTTCGAAAGGTGCCATCCGCAGGCTGGCTTGGTAACTATTGATGTATGCAAACTCGGCATATGGTAAGCTTGCCTCCCAACTGGCCCCATAGGTGAGGACACATGCCCTTAGCATGTCTTCTAGTATTTGATTTACTCGTTCCGTTTGTCCTCCAGTCTGGGGTGATAAGCTGTATTGAATGTTAGTTGCGTTCCAAGGGCTTGCTGCAACTGGTCCCAAAATTTGGAGACGAACTGAGTGCCTCTGTTGGATATTATAGTCTTTGGAACTCCATGTAGGCATACTATACGGGCGAGGTAAAGCTTGGCAAGCTTTTGGGTGGTGTGGGTTGCCTTGAATGGAATGAAGTGTGCCACCTTGGTCAGTCTATCCGTGATGACCCATATGGCATCATCTCCGTGCTGTGACCGTGGCAGTCCAACAATAAAATCCATCCCAATATCGTCCCATTTCCACTCTGGTATCTTGTTTGGCTGTAAGAGTCCTGCGGGTTTTTGGTGCTCGGCTTTAATGCGTTGACATGAATCGCAACATGCAATATATGTGGCTATATCCCTCTTCATACCGTGCCACCAAAATCTTTCCTGAATGTCCTTGTACATTTTAGTCCCTCCAGGGTGAATTGAGTACGCAGCGGTGTGGCTCTCTGCCAGAATTTGCTGTTTAAGGTCTTCGCTATTTGGTACGCAAAGCCTGTCTCCGAACCATAATATTCCCTCACTATCTATGGTGAATTATGAGGCCTTGCCCTGACTTACTTTTCTTTTTATTCCTTTGATGCTGGGGTGTCCATGCTGAGCCTTCTTTATTTGTTCTATTAGCGTAGGCTGTATTTCCAGATTTGACACTTCGCCTTCAGTGACCATCATTAGGTTGAGTTTGGCGAATTCTCGCTGAAATTCGGGTCTCAGGTTCTATAGGCTGCCGTTGTCCGGGTTGGGGTTACGGCTGAGAGTATCAGCTACCACGTTTGCTTTTCCTGGGTGATAGTGGATGCCAACATCATAATCTTTTACCAGTTCCAGCCAGCGTCGTTGTCGTAAATTGAGTTCTAGTTGCGTGAAAATATATTTGAGGCTCTTATGGTCCGTATATATTTCACAAAGATTCCCAAGCAAAAAGTGCCTCCACTCCTTGAGTGCATGAATGACTGCTGCCAATTCCAAATCGTGATTAGGATATTTTTCTTCATGTTTCCGTAGTTGCCGGGAAGCGTAGGCGACTACTTTGCCTTCTTGCATTAGTACGCATCTGAGACCTTTTCGGGATGCGTCGCAATATACTTCAAAACTGTTGTGTATGTCTGGTACAACCAATACTGGGGTTGTGGTTAATTTCTTTTTGAGTTCTTGGAAGCTTTTCTCACACGCTTCGGTCCATACGAATTTCTTATCCTTCTTGAGTAACTGTGTCATTGGTTTGGCTATGGTGGAAAATCGTTCAATAAACCTTCGGTAATATCCAGCCATTCCAAGGAAACTTCGTATATCCGTTACATTGGCCAGTGACTTCCAACCAAGTACAGCCTTGACTTTTTCCGGGTCCACGGCAACTCCCTCTTGTGTCAATACGTGTCCTAGAAAACCAACTTGCCTCAACCAAAATTCACATTTGCTGAATTTGGCGTAGAGTTGATGTTTCCTTAATTCTCCCAGTACAATACGGAGATGTTCAGTATGCTCTTCTGGTGTCTTTGAATATACCAAGATATCATCAATAAATACTACCACAAATTTGTCCATGAATTTCATAAATATTTTGTTCATGAGGTGGACGAAATATGCGGGGGCGTTGGTCAGTGCAAATGGCATTACTGTAAATTCATATAGTCCGTATCTGGAGGTGAATGTTGTTTTCGGGATATCTTCTGTACGTACTTTTAATTGATGATAACCCGGCCTTAAATCAACTTTTGAGAAAACCTTGGCTTGCACGAGCTGGTCAAATAAATCATTTATCCGTGGCATCGGATATTTGTTCTTGATAGTGACCATGTTGAGCGCTCGGTAGTCTATACACAATCTCATAGTCCCATCCTTCTTTTTGGCAAATAATACCGGCGAACCCCAAGGTGAGGAGCTTGCCCGTATAAATCCTTTGTCCAGCAATTCCTTTATTTGCTTCTTTAGTTCAACCAACTCGGATGGTGCCATTCTGTATGGCTTCTTGTATATGGGCGTGGTTCCAGGTGCTAGTTCAATAATAAATTCTATTTCTCTGTCTGGTGGCATGCCTGGTAGTTCTTCGGGAAATACGTCCGGAAATTCACATACAACTGGAACTTTGCTTAACTCAGAAGTGTCTACCTTGTTTAATTTTGGTTGCCACGATACTGGTCTTTCTTGAGCTGCGACTCTTATTGTCTTTCCGTGATGATGAGTAAGAATCACAGTCCGGTTGAAGCAGTCGATAAATCCTTTGTTGGTGGTTAGCCAGTCCATACCCAGGATAACATCCAGCCCCTTGTTTTCCAACACGATGAGGTTTGTGTGAAACTTTAACCCTTCAATTTCAATGGTTAAACCTTGGCAGTAATTCTGAGTGATCTGCTTACTCCCGAGGGACTTGATGGTCATTGACTTTCCCAAAGGAAGTATCGAAAAACCATGTTGCAAAGCAAAACTCTTCGAAATGAACGAATGAGAAGCTCTAGAATCAAACAAAACCAGGGCAGGTATTGTGTTGACAGGGAACATACCGAGTACGGTATCCGGGGCATCCTGTGCTTGCTCCTTGGTCACATGGTTCAGGTGGCCTTTCTTGTGATTGTTATTGGGGTTGAAGTTGTTACGCTTGGGCGCGGAATTGTTTCCGTTGCTGTTAGGCTTCGGTGCTGAGTTTCTTGGCTTTGGGCACTGTTTAGCATAGTGTCCCTCTTCTCCACATGCGTAGCAAGTAACACCTGGGCGATAGGTGAATTCCTTGTCCCTTGCATGAAAATTCCTGCTTGGACGTGTGTCATTTGTCATGGATTTGTTCGCCCCATTTCTCTGGAAATTTACCTTATTCCTGTTGTTGCGAGGGTGGTTGGTCTGATCCCTTTTTCTTTTGCGAATGTCTTCCGGACTGCGACGTTCATTTTCCAACGTAATAACCTTGTCCACCAGCGTCTTGAAATCTGGAAAAGTGTGTACGACTAACTGGCATTTAAGTGCTCGTGCCAGTCCGTCCAGGAATTTTTCCATCTTCTTATTTTCAGTCATACGCTCTTCGTTGGCATAGCGGGATAATTGCGTAAACTGACTGTTGTACTTAGTTACTGTCATGCCCCTTTGCTTGAGGTCATCAAACTCTCTTTTCTTGATCTTCATAATACTCTTAGGGATGTGCGCCCCACGAAAGCCTTCCTTGAAATCTTCCCAGGTGATATCATTTATGTTGGGGTGCATATGCAGAAAATTCTCTTACCATGACGCGGCTGCTCTAGTATGATAATGTGGTGCGTAAAGTACCTTTTCACGGTCTGAGCATTGTGCCACAATTAATTTACTTTCAATATCTCGAAGCCAATCATCGGCTTCAAGAGGTCTGTCTGTGTGAGAAAATGTTGGCGGACGTGTCTTCTGAAATTCAGATAATTTTGAGTGCTGCTAGTATGGCTCACGGTGATTTCCCATGTTAATGACATTGTTCATCATTTCCTGATGCTGTTGCTAACTTTGCTCGTAAAGACGGCATACTTGAGAAAATGCTGTTTCGCTGCCCTGCTTGCTTGACTGCCCCTGCGTGAAATTGTTACCTGTCTGTGTGCCATAATTTTCCTCTGGCGGACTTGGCATGGAACGCGTCCAGGGACGAGTCATTTCTTACTCTGGGGTATTATTGCAGAAATCATGGGAAGAACCGGGCAGCAAAATAAACCAAGATTTGCAAAAGCAACAAAAACACGAGCTCCAAAGAAATTTTCAAAATAAACTTGATTGCGCACGGAGAAGGACCACTTAGTACATATCTTACATGCGAGTCGTAATTATACATTCATCACTCAGGATGCGCGTACACATTCCTGACATGTTATTTATGCTAGTGCACTTCTCCAAGTTCCTACATGATGTGCATTCAGACTACTTCCCATCAACCTAGTTTACATATCACACATATAATACAAGTGAGTACAACGCGTCGCGGATAGACGCACTAGTCGGAGATGTTGAAGATTTCCGTCGGTCTGCCGAGGGTAAGGCCTAGTGGTGATGGAGACTCAACTTCATCCTCACTATCAGGCTCCAGACGTGGGGTACTGGTACGGGGTGTTGATGCAGGTGCGACAGGTGGTGCAGCTCTGACTGGGGTAGGAGCAATGACCTGGTCAAACTCCTTAGTGGTAGGCAGACGGCGAGTGGTGGCTAAGATGGAAGGTGCATAGGACGCGGCGGATGAGACAAACGTCAGTGGTGGCGCAGTATGGAGTAGGTCCCTCCTGTTGGCGGAACCACTCTAGACTATGTCCATACGAGCAGCCACCAAGTCGTCCACAAGATTATCAAAGGCTGCCTCAAGTGCCTTGAGGTACTCAACCATTGATTCTATGGCTTCATCACGTTCCCCATTTGCGCAAGCAAACGCATAGTGGCACGTGTAGGGCACGTGGCATGGGAGGTAACGGTAGCGACGAGTCTTCATTGAAGGAAGAATGTCCCGGAGACGAGCTATCGCCTCACGGGCAGCCATTTGCATGGCATGCCTCTCTAGCTAATTGCTCCCACTTCCAATATGCATCTAGATTGATACTTAGAGTCATCTGGATTAGTGTAAAGCTTGCATCGGTGTAACTCTTTACGACAAACTCTTTATCACTTCCATAATCAAGACAACATTTCTTTAGTCATCCAGTAACTCAGGATTATTTTGACCGTTGTCCAGTGATCTACTGCTGGATCGCTTTTGTACCTCCTTCCGAAACTCATTGTAAGGTACACAACAAGTTTGGTACACAACATGGCATACTTTCTATAACCTATGGCTGAGGCATAGGGAATGCCTTTCATTCTTTCTCCATCTTCTGTCGAGGTCGGGCTTTGAGTCTTACTCAACTTCATACCTTGCAACACAGGCAAGAACTCTTTCTTTGACCGTTCCATTTTGAACTACTTCAAAATCTTGTCAAGGTATGTACTCATTGAAATAACTTATCAAGCGTCTTGATCTATCTATATAGATCTTGATGCTCAATATGTAAGCAGCTTTACCGAGGTTTTTGTTTGAAAAAAATCCTTCCAAATACTCCTTTATGCTTTCCAGAAAATTCTACATCATTTCTGACAATATGTCAATCACATATACTTATCAGAAAGGCTGTAGTGCTCCCACTCACTTTCTTGTAAATATAGGCTTCACCGCAAGTCTGTATAAAACTATATGCTTTGATCAACTTACCAAAGCATATATTGCAACTCTGAGATGCTTGCACCAACCCATAGATGGATTGCTGGAGCTTGCATATTTGGTTAGCACCTTTAGGATTAACAAAACCTTCTGGCTGCATCATATACAACTCTTCTTTAATAAATCCTTTAAAGAATGCAGTTTTGTTCTCCATTTGCCAAATTTCATAAAATGCGGCAACTGCTAACATGATTCGGACAGACTTAAGCATCGCTACGGGTGAGAAAGTCTCATCGTAGTCAACTCCTTGAACTTATCGAAAACCTGTCGCAACAAGTCGAGCTTTGTAGACAGTAACATTACCGTCAGTGTCGGTCTTCCTCTTGAAGATCCATTTATTTTCAATGGCTTGCCGATCATCGAGCAAGTCAACCAAAGTCCACACTTTGTTCTCATACATGGATCCCATCTCAGATTTTATGGCCTCAAGCCATTTTGCGGAATCTGGGCTCATCATCGCTTCCTCATAGTTTGTAGGTTCATCATGGTCTAGTAACATGACTTCCAGAACCGGGTTGCCGTACCACTCTGGCGCGGAACATACTCTGGTTGATCTACAAAGTTTAGTAGTAACTTGATTCGAAGTTTCATGATCATCATCATGAGCTTCCTCATTAATTGATGTAGGAATCACTGGAACTAGTTTCTGTGATGTACTACTTTCCAATTCGGGAGAAGGTACAATTACCTCATCAAGTTCCACTTTCCTCCCACTTACTTATTTCGAGAGAAACTCCTTCTCTAGAAAGGATCCATTCTTAGCAACGAATATCTTGCCTTCGGATCTGTGATAGAAGGTGTACCCAACAGTCTCCTTTGGGTGTCCTACGAAGACACATTTCTCTGACTTGGGTTCGAGCTTATCCGGTTGAAGCTTTTTCACGTAAGCATCGCAGCCCCAAACTTTAAGAAAGGACAACTTTGGTTTCTTGCCAAACCACAGTTCATAAGGTGTCGTCTCAACGGATTTAGATGGTGCCCTATTTAACGTGAATGCAGCTGTCTCTAATGCATAACCCAAAATGATAGTGGTAAATCGGTAAGAAACATCATAGACCGCACCATATCTAATAAAGTACGGTTACAACGTTCAGACACACCATTACGCTGTGGTGTTCCGGGTGGCGTGAGTTATGAAACTATTCAAATGAAGACAAAACTCATAACTCAAATATTCACCTCCACGATCAGATCATAGAAACTTTATTTTCTTGTTACGATGATTCTCTACTTCACTCTGAAATTCTTTGAACTTCTCAAATGTTTCATACTTGTACTTCATCAAGTAGATACACCCATATCTGCTCAAATCATCAGTGATGGTCAGAAAACAACGATACACGCCGCGAGCTTCAACACTCATCGGTCCACACACATCAATATGTATGATTTCCAACAAATTTGTTGCTTGATCCATTGTTCCAGAGAACGGAGTTTTAGTCATCTTGCCCATGAGGCATGGTTCGCAAGTACCAAGTGATTCATAATCAAGTGATTCCAAAAGTCCATCACTATGGAGTTTCTTCATGCGCTTTACACCAATATGACCTAAATGCCAGTGCCACAAATAAGTTGCACTATCATTATTAACCTTGCATCTTTTGGCTTCAATATTATGAATATGTGTATCACTACGATCGAGACCCAACAAACTATTTTCATTGGGTGTATGACCATCGAAGGCTTTATTCATGCAAACAGAATAACAATTATTCTATGACTCTAAATGAAAAACTGTATTGCAACAAACATGATCAAATCATATTCATGCTCAACGCAAATGCCAAATAACATTTATTTAGGTTCTACACTAATCCCGAAAGTATAGGGAGTGTGCGATGATGATCATATCAATCTTGGAACCATTTCCAACACACATCATCAATTCACCTTTAACTAGTCTCTGTTCATTCTTTAACTCTCGTTCTGAGTTATTAATTTTAGCAACTGAACTGGTATCAAGTACCCAAGGGTTGCTATGAACACCAGTAAAATACACATCAATAATCTGTATATATCAAATATACCTTTGTTCACTTTGCCATCCTTATTATCCGCCAAGTATCTAGGGCAGTTCCACTTCCAGTGACCATTTCCTTGGCAGTAGAAGCACTTAGTTTCAGGCTTGAGTTTAACTTTGGGTTTCTTCATGGGAGTGACAACTTTCTTGTCATTCTTCTTGAAATTCCCGTTCTATCCCTTTGCCCTTTACTTGAAACAAGTGGTCTTGTTAACCATTAACAATTGATGCTCTTTCTTGATTTCTACCTTCGCCGACTTCAGCATCGCGAAGAGCTCGGGAATTACTTTCGGCATCCCTTGCATATTATAGTTCATCATGAAGTTCTATTGACTTGGTGATAGTTACTAGAGAACTTTGTCAATTACTATCTTATCTGGAAGATTAACTCCAACTTGATAAAAGCAATTGTAGTACCCAGACAATCTGAGCACATGCTCAATGGTTGAGTTATTCTCCTCCATCTTGTAGGAAATGTACTGTCAGAGGTCTTATACCTCTCGACACAGGCATGAGTATGAAATACTAATTTCAACTCCTGGAACATCTCATATGCTCCGTGGCATTCAAAACGTTTTTGAAATCCTGGTTCTAAGCCTTAAAGCATGGTGCACTAAACTATCAAGTAGTCATCATACTGAGATTTTGTCAAAAACTTTCACAATGTTTGCATCTGCTCCCGCAATAGGTCTATCACCTAGCGGTGCATCAAGGACATAATTCTTTTGTGCAGCAATGAGGAAAATCCTCAGATCACGGAACAAGGCTGCATCATTGCTACTAACATCTGTCAACTTAGTTTTCTCCAAGAACATATAAAAACAAACGGGGAGCTACATCGTGAGCTATTGATCTACAACATAATTTGCAAATACTATCAGGACTGAGTTCATGATAAATTAAAGTTCAATTTAATCATATTACTAAAGAACTCCCACTTATATAGACATCCCTCTAGTCATCTAAATGATCACGTGATCCAAATCAACTAAACCATGTCCGATCATCACGTGAGATGGAGAGTTTTCATTGGTGAACATCTTATGTTGATCATATCTACTATATGATTCACGCTCGGCCTTTCGGTCTCCAGTGTTCCGAGGCCATATCTGCATATGCTAGCCTCATCAAAGTTAACCCAGGTATTCCGCCTGTGCAAAATTGGCTTACACCCGTTGTATGTGAACGTAGAGCTTATCACACCCGATCATCACGTGGTGTCTCATCACGATGAACTTTCGCAACGGTGCATACTCAGGGAGAACACTTATACCTTGAAATTTAGTGAGAGATCATCTTATAAGGCTACCATCGTACTAAGCAAAATAAGAAGCATAATAAGATAAACATCACATGCAATCAAAATATGTGACATGATATGGCCATCGTCATCCTGTGCTGTTGATCTCCATCTCCAAGGCACCGCTATGATCACCATCGTCACCGTCGCGATGAAGCATCTCCAATGTATCTATAATTTTTGATTGTTCCATGCTATTATATTATCCTTCTAGGATGTTTTATGGGCTTTTATATACACTTTTATATGATTTTTGGGACTAACCTATTAACCTAGAGCCACGTGCCAGTTTCTGTTTGTCCTTATTTTTGAGTTTCGCAGAAAAGGAATATCAAACGGACTCCAATTGACGAGCCAATTTTTGATGATTTTTTCTGGACCAAAAGAAGCCCCCGAAGTAAAAGAGTTGGGCCAGGAGAGTCACGGGCTGCCCACGAGGGTGGGGGGGGGGCGCCCACCCCAAGTGGTCGTGCCCACCCTAATTTTTTTGGAGTTAGAAAAATTCCTCACATTTTCAATTTTTTTTGAGTTACAGAAGTATGAGAAAGTTACAGATTACTACAGATTGTTCAGTTTTTGACATATTATGTTTTTCGTGTGTTGTTTGCTGATTTCGATGAAACTATGAGTACTATTGGAGGATATGAATCATAGAGAAGTTGGAATACAGTAGGTTTAACACCAATATAAACAAAGAATGAGTTCATTACAGTACCTTTCAGTGGTGGTTTGTTTTCTTATACTAACAGAGATCACGAGATTTTTGTCTAAGTTTTGTGTTGTGAAGTTTTCAAGTTTTGAGTATTGCTTTGATGGACTACGGAACAAAGAGTGGCAAGAGCCTATGCTTGGGGATGCCCAAGGCACCCCAAGGTAAAATTCAAGGACAAACAAAATCCTAAGCTTGGGGATGCTCCGGGAAGGCATCCCCTCTTTCGCCTTCATCCATCAGTAACTATACTCGGGACTATATTTTTATTCACCACATGATATGTGTTTTTCTTGGAGCATCATTTTAGTTTATTTTGTTTTGCTTTTTGTTTGAATAATATCCCAAGACCTGAAATTCTTAAATGTTAGAGGGTCTTCACATAGTTACTCAATTATTCAACTACTCATTGATCTTCACTTATATCTTTTGGAGTAGGTTGTCATTTGCTCTAGTGCTTCACTTATATCTTTTAGAGCACGGTGGTGGTTTTATTTTGTAGAAATTGTTGGTCTCTCATGCTTCACTTATATTTTTTTGAGAATCTCTTAGAACTGCATGGTAATGTGCTTTGGTTATAAAACTAGTCCTAATATAGTAGGCATCCAAGTTGGGTATAGTAAAAATTTCATACAAAGTGCATTGAATATGATGAGAAGTTTGATACTTGATGATTGTTTTGAGATATGAGGATGGTGATATTAGAGTCATGCTAGTGGAGTGATTATGAATTTGAGAAATACTTGTGTTAAAGTTAGTGATTCCCGTAGCATGCACGTATGATGAACCGCTATGTGAGGAAGTTAGAGCATGAGAAATACTTGTGTTAAAGTTAGTGATTCCTGTAGCATACTTGTGTTTTAATTAGTGTTTGTGCCAAGTAAAGCCTTTGGGAGGATCTCCTTGATAGTTCACTTGATTCTAGGGAAGAAAATCCTATAATTGAATGGAATGTGATAATTGGCCAAAAGAATTACACATAATCGACATACAAATTTCTCACGCTGTCCTATTTTTTCACTAAAATTAGAGTGTAAAAAGTGTGGTAGTTCATCAGATCATTACAAACTATTATGTTTTAGAGAGATCCTATTTTTGTTGCATAGTTTCCTTGTTTTAATGATGCTATGGCCTATATCAGGGGGTATAAGTCATGGAGAAGTTAGAATACAGTAGGTATTATGCAATAATAAAATTTCAATGCGTTCATAAAAGTACCTAAAGTTTATGATTTGTCTATTATAGTAACGGATCTAGCAAGGTTTCAATTGAGTTTTGTGTGCTGATGTTTTCAAGTTTTTGGTGACATCACGATGGATGAAGGAATAAGGGTTGCAAGACCAAAAGCTTGGGTATGCCCAAGGCGGCCCAGCGTAATATTGAAGGAAAACCCAAAACTTCAAAAAAAAATACACTTCCGTGATGATACGTGTTTGTCACAGTAGGTCACGTTTTCTGTCATCCATGTACATCCCTGGCAAATTTATGACAGAATGAAGATAGTCATACCTGTGCTGCCGTAGAAGTGTTCCATGACATTACAAAAATTATCATCACGGAAGTGTCCACTTCCATGACAATAAATCGCGTGTCACAGAAGTTCTTTCGTCAACGGTGACCGACTCATGGCATCCACCGTAACAGAACGCCGTTAAGCTATCGGGTCCGGTTTTGGTCCAATAACCCGTTAACAGCCCTGACCAATGGCGATTTTCCATGTGTAAAATTCTGATTGGCTGACGCAAACACGCGTCAGCTCCACGTTGGCACACGTGTCACTCATCCAATGGGCGAGATGTGCCTCTGATATGTTGACACGTGGACCGGCCCAAAAGTGGCCCATAAAGTTTAAATGGGCCGGCCCAAATAAAGGACCACGAGATTTTGCGGTCCATAATGGGCTAGCCCAGCAAAAGGCCCATGAGATTTTGCGGTCCATATTGGCCTGGCCCAGTAAAAGGCCCACGAGATTTTGCGTATCATAATGGGCCGGCCCAGATAAAGGCCCACGAGATTTTGCGGGCCATAATGGGGCGGCCCAGCTAAAGGCCCGTGAGATTTTGCGGATCATAATGGGCCGGCCTAGCTAAAGGCCCAACATTCTCAGTTAAGGCCCGTATGACTAGTGTCAAATCGGCCCGTCAATGGCCTGTCGTAAACTTGTCATCATTGCGGCCCATGGTCACTTCTGGCCCGTTAATAGTCCACAAAGTATATGGGCCGAATTACGGCCCGGTGTATTTCCGGCCTGTTAAAGGTCCTTCTTCATTTGGGCCCATTTACAGGCCATTGAAACTTTCGGCCCATAAACGACCGTGAAGGATTTGGGTCATATTCGGCCATGTCTAACATTCTGCATGTTAGAGGCCCACTACAGATTTGGGCCACTTTACGTCTGTTAACGTCGGACGAAATCCATGGGCCATATGTGGCCCAAAGTCACATCGGGCCCATTAACGGCCCATATAAAAATGACGATAATCTAGCCCGATCGAACTGTCGGCCTGTTAAAGGCCCATGTATTAGGTCGGCGCATATACAGCCCGTCCGAATTTCGGCCTGTGAAAGATCCGCATCGTAAATGGGCCCAATCTCACTTTCGGTCTTTTAAAGGCCCATGTTTTTTATGGGCTCAAGATATTTACACTTGTAAACGGCCTATTGTTAATGAGGGCCCAAATTATGTTTAGGCCTATTAAAGGCCCACTATGGGCACAGGCCTACCAGAAAAATATGAAATCTTATGCTGATCTAGGACATATATTTTTAGTGGGCTACATGGAAATTTTGGCTCATAATCTTTTTTAGCCCAATTGGAATGGGCCCGACGAATGTTGGCATGTTGAGCTTCTACGAAGCTTTCGGCCGAATACATTACTAAGATAAACCTACACTATTCAAAAATAGCATTGTAATTATTGCAGCCTTTGGCAGCATCATAAATGATGTATCACAACAAAAGCCCTGTTGGCATAAAGTTTACAGTCCTTGCAGATAAAAGCACCATCAGATGTATAGAAGCACAGATCATTTGACCTGAGTGCTAATGTTTCAGGCTGTAGAATCTGATGGAGCAGCACGATCTTCACCTTTTTTCCGCCATTGCTCTTGAACAACGAAGCAAATGTCTGATAGTCTGGTTTCAAAACCATTCATATCTTGACGAATTTTGTCAACCTCTATTCTTGTTTCCAAAATGACGTCCATTAGGGATTGGACTTGTGTCTGGAGCACATATATATCATTCTGTCTAGCAGGAATAGTTTGTTCAATATGCGATTTGGACGAGGTTACCTTGACAACCAACCCAGAATTATGCAGGAAGGTGCTTTTTGCAATGTTAGTGGAGAGATACTGACACACTGCAACAAGAGTTGACATTGTGCCTGTGGTAGCCTCGCCACCTTCAAGTGGTTGTGGCTGTTCAATCATTTTTTCCATAGCTTCCTGAAAGTTTGAACTTCTAGATTAGTGTACCAGATAAGTTACTAATCAGACAAAAACAAACAAAGTAGGTTACAGGTTTATACATAACTTATTTTGGTGAACTACTGTAATACATTAGCATGTATTGTAGTGCCAACTACCTAATAAAATCACTTTCGGAACATATATCCATGTAGCATGCCTACTGTATTGTCTATTTCCTGACATTCGTTGACATCTAAGGATAAAGAGACATGGTTTAAAGTAGGATGAACATAGTATGACATCATTCATATCATGGGCAAACAGATATAAAACAAACAGACTATTTTATCATTGTGTGAGCACGTGAACATAACAACTAGAATACAGATCAAGACCAAAAGAATATCCTTCATCTCGTTTAAATCATGTAACGTGAAATGATACATTAAGACAACTGTGTATAAAAGTGAACAGAGTAACTGACATTGGCTGCAAACCAAGTAGTTAAATGAACACATCGTAGTACCAATCAGTTCAAAGGCATGAGGAGTAAGGACTTACAACAATGGCTTGAACTGGTGCGCTCATGCCCTTCATCTTGCTGGTGTGGCAATCCTTGAAGATTAGCACTGCATTCGGTTCAGGTTCTTTTTGGTACACATTGGCTTTCTTCTGTATTTGGAACAAGTCAATATAGATACGATAATATGGCACAGAAAAAAGAAGCAAGTAGCAGCTATTTACAGGAGCCTCGCATTGTGCAATATAACTACGAGATCCTGTTGTCTGTTGGAATTTCACTTTAGAACGGTTGGTCTTGTTCTTCAAACAGTTAGCCTAGAACAAGATACACTTGTAAGGCACATACATAAATACAAGTTCAATATGTGGTTTGATCAAATACATATAGCCTACCTGATACTTGGGACTTGAACTTCATTAGCAGTAGCAGTGGCAAATCTAGAGATTCTCTGTTTGCGTCGGTGCAGAGGACCACCAACATCCCCTAACTTATTCGTTTCCTTCCTATTTTCTGATATCGCCTTATGAAGTCAAAACCACAAGAAGATGAATAAAATTAGCTCTGCATAACTGGTTGATGCATGATACAGACAAACACTACATTGATGTAAGGCAAGCGCAGGATAGGAGGATGGAAAATATATAAAAAAGACAGCGTTTAATATTCACACGTACGATCGGAGGATGGAATATGTATGAAAAAACAGTAAGTAGAAGCCATTTCAAAAAATTAGAAGAAATGAAAGCTGGGCACATATGAACATGCAACCAATATCAACCTATCAGGTAAAAAGTGTCTCGTCATAAGTGCCATTTCAAGATGCAACCTACATCACAGTCCCAAGTTAAATGTGTCTTATGGGTAAGTGATCGTTGCAGGTATAAGTTGTAAGCTACGCAGATGCAATTCAACATAATCAGAAGCAATACAAACTAGACATCATATAGAAAATGCAACCACATATAACAGTTCCAAGTTAGAGCAAGCACCTGTGATGGTGGAGTAGGGGAGATGTGCTCATCATGTACACGTATGTTCTAGAAATAGGAACATGTGTCATATTCACAGGCCTTATGTGTAAAGTAAGCAGATGCAATTCAACAAAGTTAGAAGCAATACAAGCTAGACATCATACGCAACATGCAACCACATATAATAGTGCCAAGTAAGAGCAAGCACCTGTGATGGTGGAGTAGGGGGGATGTGCTCATCATGTACACGTATGTTTTAGAAACAGGAACACGTGTCATATTCATAGGCATTATGTGTAAAGTAAGTACATGCTATTCAACAAATTTAGAAGCAATACAAGCTAGACATCATATGCAACATGCAACCACATATAATAGTGCCAAGTTAGAGCAAGCACCTGTGATGGTGGAGTAGGGGAGATGTGTTCATCATCTACACAACTGCGTTGACTGTCTAGCATTGCGTTGTCTTGCGAATCTTGGTGGGAGGATGGCAGAGTAGAATCTATAGAGAACCTCCGCTTCAGTTTCTCGGAAGGACCACCATCGTCCAATGTCTTGCCAATTTCCTTCAGCTTTATTGATTTTGCATTGTGAGTTCAAACCGACAAGAAAAAAGAATATAATTCGCTCTTCAGAACTCATTCATGCATGATACTGATGAACACTACTCTGATGAAAGGAAAATTCATGATACGAGGATGGAATATGTACGAAAAAATGGACGTCTTGACATATTCACACCTATGATGTGGTAACTAAGCAGAGGGCACTTCAACAAATTAGAAGCACTACAAACTAGACACCATATGAAAGGTGCAATCAATATCACTCGGCCAAGTTAAAATTGTCTTATCATAGGTGGCGTTCATCAAACTAGAAGCAGTACATGCTAGAAATCATATTCAAGACGCAAACCAATATCACACTGGCAACTTAAAGGTGTTCCATCATAAGTGACTGATGCAGGATACACAAGAAGTGTAGTTTCATGTAAGAACATGGTTGGATATATAGATATAGTATGTACCGAAAATAGGAAAGCGTGTCATATTCACACGTATCATGTGTAAGCTAAGCAGATGCAGTTTACACTAATTAGGAGCAATACAAGCTAGACACCATATGCAACATGCAACTAGATATCACACTTCCATGTTAGAGCAAGCACCTTGGATGGTGGAGTAGGAGAGCAGAGACTTGGACCTTGTAATGCACTATCAGTACAAGGAGAATCGGTATAGATGCTCCGTTTATGTTGCTACAGAGGACCACCATCATCGCCTTCCTTACTCTTTTCCTTCCTCTTTCTTGATTTTGCCTTGTCAAGTTAAAACCACAAGAAAAAGGAATAAAATTTGCTCTTCAGAACTCATTGATGCATGATACTGACGAACACTACTTTCATGTAAGGCAGCCGGATGATAGGAGGATGGAATATGTATGAAAAACTAGACGGCGTGACATATTGACATGTATGATGTATAAAGTGTAAACTAAGCACAAGGTGCTTGAACTTGTTAGAATCAATGCAAGCTAGAACCCATATGAAAGATGAAACTAATATCACTCTGCCCTAACAAATGTATTTGAACAAATTAGAAGCAATACATGGCAGCAAGCTAGAAATAATATGCAATATGCAACGAATAAAGGTGACTCATCGTAAGTGATTGATGCAGGATAAATAAGAGAGGTAGTTTCATGTAAGAATGGGGTTAGCACATAGATGTAGTGTGTACCAAAAATAGGAAGGCATGTCATATTCACAGGTATAATGTGTAAACTATGCATATGCAATTTACCCTAATTATAAGCATTACAAGCTAGACACCGTATGCAACTTGCAACCACATATCACACTGCGAAGTTAGAGCAAGCACCTGTGATGGTGGTGTGGGGGAATTGCGGTCATCAACTAGAGAGCTACGTTGACTATCTTAATTTAGCCTTGCTGTTTCTGGAGAATCATGTGGGGAGGATGACACTACACTCTTTAAACAAGTATGGCGTCTCACACTAACCCACCTGGATGACACTGCAGAGCTACGTTTACTGTCTCCAACTGCTGACACTACATCCTTTAGAGCACTGAAATGCTTAGTGCTTATCTCCGAATTACACGGGAGCGACTTCTGTCTTTTCTTTTCAGCATTCATCAACTTTGCGTCAGACTCTGAAATACACATGCATAAAAAAACAATAGTGTGAGTATGGATGAAGTGTGTGCACAATTAGTATAGTGTAAAGGTAGCAGATAGTAGGTCGGTGAGAAATATATGATGGGAGACATGTGATAGCTCTACAACATGCATGGCACGCTAAATTATTATAGGATTCTATGAAAATAACATTTGACTGAAAACAAATAGGTCAGTCCATTTTTTCTGCACCGTCCGATGTACAAAGAACGGGCAGATCACCTTCATCTACCTCCAGCCAGTCAGTGTTGACGATCTTCCTGGAAATGGCAGCGACAACCGGCCCAGTCCCCTGCCTACGCCCTCCCCTCGACCTCACCACACCGTCGTGCTTGGTACCGTCTCCAGCAATCCATTCAAGCCCCGCCAACCACCAGATCGGGCGCAAGCAGCTCCTGCGCCCCACACCCCTATGATAGACACCGATGAGCCCCTTAGCAAAAAGGCGGACTAGGTGCTCCGCGCGCCTAAGCCGGTGCTGCTTCTTTTAATTGCGGTTCGACTGACCCTGAATTGTAATCCAGGCGGGCTACTAACCTCTAGCAAAGGTGAAATAGTAAAGGGATGAAACCTTGTGCATTTAGTATCACGAAGAAGATGCAGTAAGAAGCGCTCAACTAGTTTCTTTTGTGGGATGAATACGATGTGAGCAGAGACATAAGGTTTGCACGAATAAGGGAAGAGGAGTACCTCTTTCTACTCGCAGTGATGTGTCCTCCTTTTGTTTTTCCAACGATTTTCTTGTGGTTCGCTGGAAACAAGAGTGGAGGACAGTGCAGCCTTGGAAGAACCCATGGACAAGTTGTTGAGTGTGGTGCGGTGGCTATCTGTCGGCGGCGAGGAAGCAGATCTGAGGCGGCGAACGGCAGCATAGCGGGAACCGATCCGGTGCGGTGGATGGTTGTGACAGTGGAGCGGCAACAGTGAGGTGCAGGACGGCGTGGATGGAGTGGTTCTGGTACGGCGCACGTCGGCGTCGGCGTCGTGGAGGCAGCTCTACCTCCGCTTCAGCTACTAAGTCCTTGAGGGCGTTGCGGTTGCGGTTGCATTGGGCGACGAGGTCGGGGTACACGCTCTGGCGTGATGGAGTTGGGCGGCAGTAGATTGGGCGCTATGGGGTGGATGACGGAGGAGGCTGGGTTTTCGCGGCTGGTGGAGAGGGCGTTTTGGCGCCCACGGAGTATGAATGGGAAAACAGAGGGAGGCAGGGAAGTAAGGGGGAACAATGTTCGGGTTTGGGACGCGCTTGATTGAAATTTGGGGAAAGTTACAAACTTTGCCCCCATCTAAAATTTCGTACATATTGCGGGTTGGGGGTAGGACAGTAATCTCAGGTGTCCCAAATGTGGGCGGGATAGATTTCGGCCGAGCACATGGGTGTTTTGGCTCCCAGGACGTATGAATGCTTCTCGGAGGCGGTTGAAACTAGCATCTTCGTGAAGTTACAAACCTACCGCGGTTTAAAACTTTGGACATCAGGCCGATAGGCTACATGCGCCAGCATCAGGACAGTAATTTCCTACCGCCAAACATTAGTCTCGCGCGGTTTCGGGTGAACAGAGGCCTATTTGGCGCTTCGTTCAATATTTGGGAGCAGAAGCATTAACGTTTTCGATTCTCTTGAATTGAACATTTAGGATTTGTCAAACTTCACAAATCTTTACTCTTTAAAATCCTAAAGCTACGATTATTTTAGAATGGAGATGGTACATTTGAATATACATTGTACACGAGTATATATTAAAAAATATGCAACTTACCTCAGTTCATGCATGGTTCCAGATATAATCTCCTTGGTTGCAAAAAAAAAGTTAGACATGCGTATGAATATATATAGCATGTTCAAACGCACAACAAAGATTGATGCCCCTTTTATATCTGATTTACAAATGCCATTATCTCAGGTTCAAATAGATGAATGCACTTCCTATGAATTCGAATCTTCGAAACCCCGTTATGTTGAATTCGACATGTATTCTATTTCGTAGCTAGCAATTTGGAATGTATCCATGCATGTGACAAATCTATAAAGTTCTTCACAATAACAACATGGAGTGCACTAATTAATGTTTTTATATGAATTGCAAAAGCATCCTTTTCCAGTATTTCAAACCGCTCTCACTCTATGGATCAATAATATGAAATAAACGCACGCACATGCTAGAATTCAATAGAGTATGGGTGTCTGGTAGACCGATTTTTGTCAATATGAAATTTGCAAAATTCATGATCTCAGCCAAAAATAATAATGCCATTTATATTTTAATTTAGTGCGTAGAACCGCCTTTTACATGTAGATGCACTATGCATCGGCCCGTTCTCACAAACGCGCTATATATCTCTCTATCTACAGTATAAGTGCACACACTTTATATGCATCGGCATTTCTCTTTCACACATGCTCACAATCTCTCTCGGGGTGTCGAGGAGTCTCACGCACATGCTCTCTCTGTATCTCTCTCTCTCTCTTTCTGACTACTATGTACCACTCTTTTCACTAATCTTAGTTGGAAAACACTATTTATCTCACATGCATATATACACACACACACGGTCTCTACTATCCCTCTATACGCACATATATGTGCCTACGTGTCTCCCGCACACACATTATCTTTAGGCCTCTCTCGCACACATTGCCCCCCTCCAGACACACCTCTCTCTTAGTAGTTGGCAGATATGATTCCATCGTATCATTCGGTAAGATATCCTTGACTGTTAGGCTGGATGGTAATACGAGGCAAAGTTTTACCCTAGTTCGGACCCTTGCAGTTGAGGAAAAAGCCTACTCCTGGTACTGTATATTAGTGATAGGGGTGTGTACAAAGTACACATGAATACCAGGCTTTGTGCATGTGTGTATACTATCGACGAACTAGGCCCCAAGCTTCTATAACATACTGGGGGCCTAGGGTTACAAATCATCTATAGTCGACTCTGGTAGCTAGGTTTCGTATTGTACGCCGAGTTCTCCACGTGGGTCTTCGTATAACGCATCTCGATCCAACTTATGTGGCACATGATGGATCCGACCCATGAGTCCTCATGTTGACCCACCACAACTAGAAATGATGTGCCCACCACACCACACACACAATCGGCCACTAAGAAAATAAGCATATACAATAGTACAATGTTATACATGAAAGTTAATTGCATGGTGCATCCAAAAATATTTGTTCTGCATTGTGAATGTTTATATATTCTCCTATAATATTAGTCACGTGAAAGAAAAACGAAGGGCATATCTCTCCTTGTCTCCACCGGACATCCCTTCTTTCTACACCACTTTCACGTACGCACACAAACTATCTCTCGGTCCTCTAAAAGTATGCATGCCCACGACACATTCATGCATGACGGCCACTGTATTTCAGCTAAAGCACTATACATTCACCGTAGTTCAGAATATGCTCATTACGTTCACGGTATACATTCTCGTGGTGATCATACGGTATCTAGCTCATGATACGTCTCCGTATTTTCTTGATGACACTGACGAACTTTGCATTTGATGCGTGCTCAGTATTTTGTTGACGACACTTATGGTCATTGTATTAGAAGCAAAAGCACAATATGGTCCCTGGACTTCAGAATAAGGTCATCACGGTCACCAAATACATTTTGTCGTGCTAACCAACATGTGGTTGGATGGTTAGGAGGACAGTGATTTCTCGAGCCCACCAGGGTTAAAGTCCCGGTGCTCGCATTTATCCTGGGTTAATTTCAGTATTTTCCAGCGATGTGCGTTCAGTGGGAGGAGACGTTTCACTCGACTACGAGGCACTTATGGTGACTTCATAAAATCTCATAATCATATGCTGGCCCACTATCTCGAAGGTGCTCATAGGGGTAGGGTCTGCGTGTGTGCGCTCATAGCGGTGAGTGCTTGCGCGTATATATGAGCCCCTGCGTCTGTACCGTGTTAAAAAATACATGTCATGATTATACGGTCAATGGCTCACCAGTACAACTCCATATTTTGTTGATGACACAATCAATTGACCAGTCAAACGTTCCACTTGGCGCAACTAGTGTTGCACCATCGGGGCGCGTAACCGTGGGGCCCACCTGTCAGCCCATATATGAAAGAAAGAAATGGTAGTTTGAGTCTGTACTGTGTTAATAAAATAAGTACATTTAGGGTGATCATACAGTCACTCGCTCACCATACAGCTCCGTAATTTGTTGATGACATGATCAATTGACCAGTCAAACGATCCACATTCAGCAGCACACAATACCATAGGGCCCACCCGTCAGCGCGTATATGAAGGACATAAATGGTAATAAATTAGTGTTCGGTGGGTACTCGAAGTCGTGAGACCTCTGGTTGGCAGTCGCCGGCGGTGGGGGGCGTTGATTGGGCGGTGGGGTGGGGATCGCCAGAGAAAAAGCTCGGCGTGGGGGGCCTATAGGATGGCCGGTGCGGCGGCGCATCGGCCGTGAGGAGTGGTTTCGCGGCGGGCAGGGCGGCGTGGCGGCGCGGGCCGGCGGTTCGGCCAGTGGTGGCTGGCGGCTCAGGGGGCTGGAGTTTGATGATAATCTGCAGGCCCTTGATTTCGTATCCAAAGGCTGGAAAATCTAATGACCAGAGATGAAAAAGTCAATCTACTGACTCATGCTGGCACGTACGCAAGACACGCACGTACAGAGGCACGCACGCAAGACACGCACTCATGCTGGCATGCAACACTGACACGTACATATAACGAACACACGCATGCGTGCAGGCATGCAACACTGATGCGTACACATGCACTCACGAACACATGCACGTACGCACACATGCATGCAACACTGAAATGTACCCTTGCACGCACGCAACACTTGCACACCTGCATGCACACAATACACGATGCAAGACACACGCTCAACCTATACGTGCATGCACCCTTTGTTAAGGACATGGATTGTTATGAGTATTAATCAATCTTATCTGTGATAAGCAGAACATTGATGTTTTTAGCGGTCTTTATGAATCACAACGTATCGAACGGGCTATCAACATTAAAAGGATGACGTCACACTCAATGAACAATCATCGGTTTATGAAATGCCCGCTTCTGACCGCCCTTGTGACACCCCGAGACTGATGCGCCAGGTGTCAGTCAGTTATTCGTTGTCGTTGCCATGTCATCTGCTTGCGTGTTGCATCTTGCCATGTCATCATGTGTGTTGCATCATCATGTTTTCAAAACTTGCATCCAGCCGAACCCCCTTCGTCCTTTCCGTTATCCTTTCTGAACCCAGACACACTCGCATGCACCCGCGGCACCTCCGAATATATATTTTATTAGTGTCCAGAAAATGTTCTCGGAATGGGTTGAAACTTGGCATGTGGTCTTATTATAGTGTAGAAAGGCCTCCTGCCAATTTTCATCGCATTTGGAGCTCGTTTGATAGCCCAACCGTTAAATATAGCGGCACTAGTCGCCGGATAAAACGTCGGACGTTTTCGGTCTCCGAAAACCCCCGTGGGCCTCTTCTCTTCTCTCCCCACTACCCCTCCTACACAGCCCACTACCTCCACCTAGGCCCATCCTACCCCCCTCTCGACCGGTGCCGTCCGATCGAGATCGGAGGGCTAAAAAACCCCCCCAAAACACCTAACCCTAGCCCCTTCCCTATATATTCAGTCCCCCATGCCATTTTGGGCATTCCCTGGACTTCCCCTACCTCCAGCCGCAGCCATTTTCCCCTCCTCCTCGCATTCCATGCACCTCCAGCCGCAGCCCGCCACTTGGTGTCGCTCCTGACCAGTAGGCGACTGCCACCTCAGCATTGCCACCGTTTCCAGCCAACCAGGGGCCTCCATGTGGCGAAGCCACGTCGCCCCCCGCGTCCTGCCTCCTCCCTCCCACCGCGCCAGCCGCCCGGCCCGGGCCAGGCCCGCCCGAGCTGCGAACCGGGCCCGAGCGCAATAGTCGCCTTGTGCCTGGCTCGTCCCGCATCGTCCCTGCTCCGCGCCTCCCGAGCCTCGAGCTTGCGCCGCCGGATCCCAATCGCCGTCGGCCTAGCCGCGTCACTGCCGCCGGCGGGCATCGTCGTCGCTCCACCGTAGAGACCCGCCGCGCCGCCCAAGCCCTGCCGCCGGCGAGCCCGACCTCCGCCGCCGTCAACCCCGGGAACCGCCTCCGATCTGTCAACGCCGGACCGTCCTCCGTCCAGATCCGGGGCCCTCCACCCGGATCCACACTGGCCCGTCCTCCTCCGAACCCCTCCACGCCACCTGCCGTCGCCAGGCCGCCGGAGTCACCGCCCCTCGCCGTTTCTTCATCGTCGTCGTCGGCCAGCCGAGGCCATGGCATCTCCGCCCGAGCCGGACATGTCCGCCTCTCCTCTCTGTCTCGCTAACAAGTGGGACCCGAGCCCCAGGCACCAACGGACATGTCCGACCTGACACTGGACATGTCCACTCCTCGAGGTCTATTTTCTCTCTAAGTCCTTTTCTGCCTTAAGATGTTGCATACTTTGTGATGATGTAACTTTTTGTGTGCGTATCCAAATTGAGTGTATGATATGTCAAAATGATTGTGGTGATATGCTCTTCACTTTGTTCCAGTGTGGCATGTTTGTTTGAGATCATCTTGATGCCCTAATCTCTGTTGCAAGAGTGCTACTTGTTTAAAACTGCTGATAACTGTAAATTTGTTGCATACTTGTGATGCTTGTAGCTTTGAGCATGTTTATCCAAATGGAGCATACGATATGTCAAAATGTTCATTGTGAAGTGCTCTACATGTTGGTTGCTATAGCATCCATGTTAGGTGCCATATTGCCATGTTAATCTCTGTTGCAAAAGTGCATGTGGCTGTTAAGTGCTGAAACTTGGTATGAGATGCTGATTTGACTTGCTCATTGTTATTGGTGTGATTGTCATCATGCCACATATCTTTATGTTCTAGAAGTACAATCATATGATCGTTGATTTGGTGCAATCCACTTTCCATGATATGCCTTGAGGTGACTTAATCAAGCTTGTAAACATGCCATGTCGTTGTTGCTGTTTTATGCTTAGTTAAAAAAAATTTAGGATCACGTGGTTAGTTTTCATTTGTTGCGTTGTTAGTTCTTGCATCTGGTGCATCTCCCATCAAGTGGATTCGACCCTCTTCTTGTTGCAAGTTCAATCCTCGGTTCTTTCCAATCGATATTATTTCCCCGTCCGTTGTGTTCTTTCTTTTTCCCACCCACCCACCCTTTTTCTTCTCGGACCGGAGTCCTTAATCGAGTATCCATCCTACTCGTGTGAAGTTTTGAATTCCTCCCTCAGCTATTTCAACCGATGGCTTCTCGTCTAGTTCGTCCTTCTTCATCTCTTTTGTTTTCCGCTGGTTTTCAATTCCAAGTTCTCGGTGTTGTTCATATTCTTTCATCGGCCCAAATGTTTCCAATTGCTCGTTTACCTCTTGCCATTTAATTGTTCCGGAGTTCCGAAGACATTCCAGGAGATTCGTTTGTGTTCTATTTAATTCGAGGTTGTCACTTCATTCAAGTCTTTCAACCGTTCCGGTGCATCGTCTCCTTTTCATCGTTTTCAATTCTTTTCATCGTTGGTTCAACCTTGTCTCTCTTTTATACTTCAGGAGTATCTCAATAATTTTGGTGGTATTTCTCGTAATCATTTCACGAGTGACGAAGAGTTCCTCTAAATCTTGTCCGTTCTCTCGAAGATTCTTCGTTTACGATCGTTGCTATCTCCTTAATTGTTCCGATCATCAAGACTTCTTTTCTTCAACCATCCGGAGTATTTCATGAATTCTTTTCTTTGTGTTCCTCCGAAGGCCATCATTTCAGAAGATTTCTTCGTTCTCAATTTTCAACTTCATCCTCCAAATATTCTTCATTGATGCCTCTTCTTTCGTCTCCATATTCTTCCCGGTGGTTCGTTACTTTTCTTCACTCGGCTTTAATTCTTTAGGGTGGTTCTCTCAAGAGTTCTTTTCCGGTGTCATCATATAAATCCATTCATTTTATTCCAATCCTACCGGTGTTTCATGAAGATTTTCACAAGTTCGTGATATATCCCTCTTTAATCATTCCAACGTGAATAAGTAGTATGCAAATCCATTGCTTCTCATCAATTTAATTGGTGGAGGATAAGCATAACATAATTCTTATTATTTTCATCAAGTTGATTAATCCCTTCCTTCAGAGTTTATTCTCGATGAATAAATTCTAGTTCCAAGTGCTTTCATCTTTTCTTTTCGGGAGTTCAATTTTTCTCGGTTTTCTCATTGGAACACCGGCTAAATCATTGCAATGCTTTAATCTTATTCTTTTCATCCGTCACTTCTATATCATCATCCTCTTGTTACCGGAGTTCGTTATGGTGGCTCCTCATATTTTAATTCATTCTTTAAATGTTCATCATATTTCTTGTGGAGCAGTGCAAGCATTATTCTTTTGTGTCTCGAAATGTGAATAATTCTCCGTATTCTTTTGTAGTGGAGTTTTGCAATTCTTCATTCTCAGCTAATCCATCTTTTGGTTGCAGCATAATTCACCTCAAGTCTTGAGATGTTTTAATAAGCCCACAACAAGCTTATTTTTTTGTTGTTGATTTTCTCAACAACTCCGTTCAAGCCTTTCTTTCGAAGAGGCTCTTTTGAATTCACTCGCGGTGTAAGTTGTCAACGTCTTCTTCGACCTTTTATTCCATTATTCTAATTCTTCCGGAGGCATTCGAGTATCATTTCATCTTTTCAAGTTCTTGTTCCATACCATTCATGTTCTACCGGTGTACTATTCCTTTCATTTCAGCCAGAGTGCTGCCCGAATTCCTTCATTTTAGTTCCTTTTTCTATCTCGCTTAACCGGAGTTGTTGCAATGTCTCTCTTTTCATTAAGATATTGCTTCTCGTCATATGCCTTGGTTATTCTTTTATCAGATGTTCTCAACTCGTTCATCTTCAGTGCATTCATTCGTTCAAATGGCTCAACCTCTCAAGGTTCTTTGGTTTCACTCTTTTGTCATCGAAGAAATTTGTTATTCCTTTTCCCTTCCGTATCGTTCTAAGATCTCGGGACGAGATCTCTTCTTAGTAGGGGAGTGTTGTGACACCCCGAGACTGATGCGCCAGGTGTCAGTCAGTTATTCGTCGTCGTTGCAATGTCATCTGCTTGCGTGTTGCATCTTTCCATGTCATCATGTGTGTTGCATCATCATGTTTTCAAAACTTGCATCCAGCCGAACCCCCTCGTCCTTTCCGTTGTTCGTTCTGAGCCCAGACACACTCGCACGGTCCCGCGGCACCTCCGAATATTTATTTCATGTGTGGCCGGAAAATGTTCTCGGAATGGGTTGAAACTTGGCGTGTGGTCTTATTATAGTGTAGACAGGCCGCCTGCCAATTTTCATCGCATTCAGAGCTCGTTTCATAGCCCAATCGTTAAATATAGTGGCACTAGTCGCCGGATAAAACATCGGACATTTTCAGTCCCCGAAAACCCCCGCGGGCCTCTTCTCTTCTCTCCCCACAACCCCTCCTACACAACCCACTACCTCCACCTAGGCCCATCCTACCCCCCCCTCTCGACCGGTGCCGTCCGATCAAGATCGTAGGGCTGAAAAAACCCCTCAAAACACCTAACCCTAGCCCCTTCCCTATATATTCAGTCCCCCATGCCATTCTGTGTATTCCCTAGCCTTCCCCTACCTCCAGCCACAGCCATTTTCCCCTCCTCCTCGCATTCCGTGCGCCTCCCGCCGCAGCCCGCCACTTGGTGTCGCGCCTGACCAGTAGGCGGCTGCCACCTCAGCATCGCCACCGTTTCCAGCCAACCAGGGGCCTCCACGTGGCGAAGCCACGTCGCCCCCCACGTCCTGCCTCCTTCCTCCCACCGCGCCATTCGCCCGGCCCGGGCCAGGCCCGCCCGAGCCGCGAACCGGGCCCGAGCGCAGCAGCCACCCCGCGCCTGGCTCGTCCCGCATCCTCCCTGCTCCGCGCCTCCCGAGCCTCGAGCTCGCGCCGCCGGATCCCAACCGCCGTCGGCCTCGCCGCGTCACCGCCGTCGGCGGGCGTCGCCGTCGCTCCACCGCAAAGACCCGTTGCGCCGCCCAAGCCCCGCCGCCGGCGAGCCCGACCTCCGCCGCCGTCAACCCCGGGAACGGCCTCTGATTTGTCGCCGTCGGACCGTCCTCCGGCCAGATCCGGGGCCCTCCGCCCGGATCTACGCCGTCTCATCCTCCTCCGACCCCCTCCGCGCCACCTGCCATCGCCAGGCCGCCGGAGTCACCGCCCCTCACCGTTTCTACGTCGTCGTCGCCGGCCAGCCGCGGCCATGGCATCTCCGCCCGAGCCGGACATGTCGGCCTCTCCTCTCCATCTCGTAGACAAGAGGGACCCGAGCCCCAGGCACCGACGGACATGTCCGACCTGACACCGGACATGTCCACTCCTCGAGGTCTATTTTCCCTCTAAGTCCTTTTCTGCCTTAAAATGTTGCATACTTTGTGATGCTGTAACTTTTTGTGTGCTTATCCAAATTGAGTGTATGATATGTCAAAATGATCGTGGCGATATTCTCTTCACTTTGTTCCATTGTGCCATGTTTGTTTGAGATCATCCTGATGCCCTAATCTCTGTTGCAAGAGTGATACTTGTTTAAAACTGCTGATAACTGTAATTTTGTTGCATACTTGTGATGCTTGTAACTTTGTGCATGTTTATCCAAATGGAGCATATGATATGTCAA
This sequence comes from Secale cereale, assembly GCA_902687465.1. Taxonomy (NCBI): domain Eukaryota; kingdom Viridiplantae; phylum Streptophyta; class Magnoliopsida; order Poales; family Poaceae; genus Secale; species Secale cereale. Next base: position 225,968,994 of record LR738712.1, read on the forward strand.
AATGTTCATTGTGAAGTGCTCTACATGTTGGTTGTTGTAGCATCCATGTTAGGTGCCATATTGCCATGTTAATCTCTGTTGCAAAAGTGCATGTGGTTGTTAAGTGCTGAAACTTGTTATGAGATGCTGATTTGACTTGCTCATTGCTATTGGTGTGATTGCCACCATGCCACATGTCTTTATGTTCTAGAAGCACAATCATATGATCGTTGATTTGGTGCAATCCACTTTCCATGCTATGCCTTGAGGTGACTTAATCAAGCTTGTATACATGCCATGTCGTTGTTGCTGTTTTATACTTAGTTAAAAAACTGCTGGAATCTGTTAAACCTGATGCCATGTTTGCTTGATGCCCCACTCAAATCCATGCTTGTGTTGGAGTGGCCAATGATCATGTCTTGTTGTCCATGTTATTGTCTATCAATCCATGCTCTTATTTGCATATATGGCCTGCTGTAGCTTATTTATTTCTTGCTCTCAAGTTGCTATAAATTTTACCTGTCAGACTTTTATCAGCATGATCAATTTGGTGAAGCTTGTTTTTATTGATCCATGCCTCCTATGGAGTTCATCCAATGGAGTTGTTTGATGTATGATATGTCTATTACATGTCCATGGTCTTTATATACTTAATAGAGTTGATATGCTTGTTGTTTTGTGCCTCCGAAGGCAGCATCGTGATGATGTTTTTGCCTTCCCAGATTTTGATCTGGATAAATTTATTACAACTTGCCATGCTTGGTTAATTGTGTTCCAGCAAGCTTTTGGATGTGTTCTAAGTTCATGCTTGTTAAGTATCATGTCTACTTCACATACATGCTTCTTGTTAACATGTTTGAGTGTTGTAGCATATATATATATCTTGCTCCAAAGTTGCTATGTGGCTGTTAACTTCAGCTTGTTGTTATAACTTGTTTCATGTGTATGTGTTGAACCGTTGCTCCGTTTTGAGTGTGTCCTATATGAAAATTATGTGATTTTGCATGTAGAAGCATAATATCATCTTGTTTACATGTTTGGAGTGTGTTTGCTTGATGTTTGGGTGCATCTTGCACCGTTGCCTTGTTTGTGTTGTTTTGCTCATATCTTCTAGGCCATAGCTCCGAATTAAACAAACTTTATATGAAACTTGACTAGAATTTTGTGTAGATCATCATGGTGCATGTTAAATTTCTGTTTAACCAATTTAACTTAAGGTTTGTTCAGATCTGGACTAATTTCAAATTATGCATATGAGGAGTTACCGGATTTGTTATGTGTTGATTCCGGCCTCATTTAAACTTGTTGACTTGTGTTGTTCTTGTGTGCTTCATCCCTTGCCATGTTTTGCATCATATAGACTTGTCTTGCATCATACTTGGTTGAGTGTGTGTTTACCGTGATGTGTGGTTTCTCTCGCTAGTTCTTTTCCGTTGCGATCGTGAGGATTCGTTCGGCTACATGTGGTTCGTCTTCAAGGTTTATTCTTCGTATTCTTCATGGACTCATTCTTCTTCCTTGTGGGATCTCAGGCAAGATGACCATCCCCTTGGATACCTTTACTATCATTGCCACGCTTACTTGTCTCGATGCTATCGTTATATGTCGCGCCACCCATCATTATTGTCAGCCCCTCTCCTTGTTGCCATGAAACCTCTAACCTTTGACACCTTCCTAGCAAACCGTTGTTTAGCTATGTTACCCGCTTGCTCAGCCCCTCTTATAGCGTTGTTAGTTGCAGGTGAAGATGAAGATTGTTCAATGTCGGAACTTGTTGCTTTGGGAATATCACAATATGTCTTATATATATTAACACACCTATATATTGGGCATGGGTGGAAGGCTTGGCCTTTTGCTCGGTGTTTTGTTCCACTCATGCCGCCTTAGGAGCCGATAAACCGGCATTATGTTCGCTGATTTTGCATTCCTTACACGGTTGGGTATATGGGGACCCCTTGACAGTTCGTCTTTGAATAAAACTCCTCCAGCAAGTCCCAACATTGGTTTTAATTTGCTCATAATAACAACTTACTAAATTAATTAATTAATTGCATAGGGAGTTAGCGCTACCCGAGGATTCTTTCTACATAGCAGGGGGGGCCAATGCTGATGGTGTTGGTCCCAAACGGGGAGACTGCGGGGCCACCGCGGGAAACTTGAGGATTGGCTCCCGTAGGCTCACCCATCCGATCGTGGCCTGAGACGAGATATGCGCGGCTACTATCAGGGTGTCGACACACCGGGAGGTCTTGCTGGACTTGTTATACCATTGCCGAAATGTCTTGTGCACCGGGAATCCGAGTCTGATCAAGCCTTCCCTAAGATAAGGGGTAATATTATTATTATCTCAGCTGATCGTGAGAGCTTGTGATGGGCTAAGTTGGGACACCCCTGCAGGGTTATGATCTTTCGAAAGCCGTGCCCGCGGTTATGTGGCAGATTGGAATTTGTTAATGTCCGGTTGTAGAAAACTTGACAGAGGATCCGAAGTAAAACACACAACGGTGTGAGTAACCGTGACTATCTCTTTTCACTTTGACAAGAGAACACGGTGGGGTTATGTTTGACTCGTAGGTAGTTCAGGATCTTTAGCGATCATTACTAGTTTGTGACCGTTTGCGTATATGCTCATCTTATTCTTGTAGTCGTAAGGTAGCCACCATATTATGCTTAGCCGCTGCTGCAACCTCACCACTTTTACCTCTTCCTACCATTTAAGCTTTGCTAGTCTTGTTACCCATGGTTATGGGATTGCTGGGTCCTCGTTGCTCGCAGATACTACAACATCAGTTGCAGGTGCAGGTTTCCGATGTCTTGACGTGAGATCAATGATCGTTGTGTTGGAGTTCTTTCTTCTTCTTATTCTTCTTCAGTCTTGGGTTAGGTTCCGTGTCGGCAGCCTGGGATAGCAGATGGATGTCGTTGTGCTTTTCCTGTTTGCATCCGTTATCGGATGCCTTGTATTGATGTTGTTGTATTCATGTGACTTGTATTTATTGTTGAATCCCCCATGTATGTATGTAATGGTACGATGTAATGATATCCATCTTGCTAAGCGCCCGAAATGCGGTTGTGCCCCAATCACGTAAGTGTCACATGATCGGGATAGAATCGCATCTTGGGCCTGACAGCCCTGGCCCACCAAAGGTTCCTCTGATGTGCACTGCCTGCATTGGGGCACCGACATGTAGGCCATGTACCCAAAGAGCCGACGCGTCAGTGGAAGAACGGCGCGCTGTCCTACATGAGAGTCGAGGGCGCCACTCGCTGCACGCCCGGCTGAACACGCCTCCTTTCTGCATTCAAACGCCTCCATGAAACCCGCCCGTGTTGAAGCCGAGAAATCCACTCTAGACACATGTCCGTTCATGACCGGGTCAGCATTAAACGCAACGCCGGCCAAGCTCCTCCCTTCCGCCGGCTATTCAATGTCCTATTTAAACGTGACCAAACGACGGCCAAGAATCGCACACCTCCGCCGCTCCCCCATCTCCTCCTTCACCATTTTGTCCACTCTTATAGTGGCTTACGAAGAGTAGTTATGCCGCATCCAAGCCGGCTAGGTGGCCCGCTGAGCCCGCCGGATACAAGCTATGCAGCTCGCTGAGCCACCGCCCTCCCCTCGCCCAAAGGAGCCAGTTGCTGCCCCAAGCTGGTGTGTGGTTCGGCAACTCGCTGCTCCAGGCAAGCTCGACGAGGAGCGGCGCACGGGCGTCATTGCTGCCGTCCATGCCACTGCCTCGTACCGCGTCTCCCGTTTCTGTGGCCGAGACTCCCATGCCGGCGGTCGCGCCATGCAAGTAGAGACAAAAGCCGGGTGCGTGGATAGCGACGAGTCGGTGGCCAGCGCCTCCGCGTCCGCCGCCATCATCGATGAGAAGTAGAACACGGGAGGCCGCCGCCGCTTGGGTCCCATGAAGGCCACCACGGAGGCGACGCCTACATAAACAGATGGTGTCTTGCCGGTTCCTTTTGTTGTGAGGACCTTCGTCGACCCTGCATATACCTCCGGGGCTCCCGGCAGTCCGGGGATCATGCTGGGAACACAAATAGATCGGCGAACGACCGTTTAGGCCAGGTATTATATACATGTGCTGTCTAGAACTAGCGCCGCATAGTTCATTTGAATGTAAAGAAATCCGTCATGTTTGTATGAAAATCAGGTATCTTATATGATTTCCGTCATTGTTTATATGAAATATCGCCATGTTTGCGTGAATTTCGTCCCGTTGGTTGGCTTGATGTCGTAATGTGTGCGGCTACGGTTGGATGGCGTAATTTGCGTGTCGCTGGTCGCTGTGTGGGCGGCTTGGTGGGACGAACAGAACACAGCTCATGCGAGCTCGTCTCCAACGTGCGCGCTAGAGGATGCATGAGACCCCAAGCCATTCCTTGTTCATCGGTGGCAAAGGCACCGGTGGACAAAAGGGTCGCCAATATTTTGGCTACCCCGGGCAAGATCCAAACAGCCCCTCCCAACAGATTAAAATCCCTCATTCGCCGTGGAATTTTGCCATGTGTTGTTTTCATGGACTACCAAGATGCCCGTGCATTGCACGGATCATCAAGATGCATTTTTCTACAAAACACCTGTTGCGATTGACCCATGCAGGAGTAATCCCATTTTGTAAAAACTAATGATTTCTCGAGAATTTTATCAGATAAATGGTATCTCGAGAATTATCGGACTCCATTTTTGTATACAAGGCCACAAACCCATATTACAGGTACCAAGGCAAAAATTAATGTCTTCTAACTCAATGTTGCAAGCCACCTTGTTTCCTTGTTTGCCGTGTAAATGAATGTGTATTCTTCTCTTTCATGTTCATCAAGCCAATCCTCACACTCCCGCATGCGTGCAAGGGATAATTAGTGTCCTCCTTTGCTAGTAGTACTACGAGGCAAACACCATTAATATTGCATTGATTAGTGTTTGTGGCCATGTAAATATGCAAATTGTAATTTTGATAGTGGCCTTGTATATAAAAATGGAGGGAGAAAGATGAGAGATAAGGTGAGGAGGAGTGGGGCGTGGTGGTGAGTGGTGGTCGGACAGGGCGGAGGCATGGGGATGGATGGCACATTATGTCTAGGTTTGTATCTCTATAGTCCCTCTCACATACACCCACGTAGGTGGGGGACGTGCACGAAGAGAAGAGGTGCACGCACGGCATACGTACTCTCGTCTCTTTCCCAACCACACCCACGCGGGTACATGGTGGAGCTTATTTCTGTACGAAAAGGAAGCCCACGTGGTAACTAGACACGTGTACTGGTTGTTCACTAGATGGAGGGAGGATCGTCTACCAGGGGTGAAAAAACAAATTGCGACTTGACGCGTTATGTTAAAAAAGAGGCAAACCATGTGGGGCCTACCTTAGAGGCAAGGCTCTATACACTGGAGTACTTTTGATGTGTCCCGTCAACTTGCAGAACGAGGAGAAGCTTGCTTAGTACGCCGTCTCCCCCGCACACGAGCGCGGTGGCTCGCAGGATGAGGTGAAGCTTGCTTACTACGCCTTACGCCCGCTCCCTCGTCCATGCGCGCGGTGGCTCTCCATTTACTCATTGTCCCTACTACCTTGGTTAGAGAGATTATCATATTGTTTGGAATATATATGTCCTTTAGTACTCCCTCCATTTACTTATACAAGGCCACTATAAAAAAATACATGTCAGTCTACCTTGGTTAGAGAGAAAATTTTACTACTCCCTTCGTTTACTCCTCATCCCTACTACGTTGTTTGGAGAGATTTCTCTTGACACTGCTTGCATCGGGTGATCTAACGCACCTCGAAATCCAACATGTGATGGTACTACTACTAGTAGTAGAATTCAGACTTATAAAATGGAAAAACTAATGTTTTTTAGATGAGCCCTATAAACCTTGGTGGGAACGTACTCCGTAAAATAAGATTTTCCCAAAACTAAGTCACTCAACATTTATTTTCTTGTTTCCCTTCCTGCCTCCTTGCCTCGAACAAACTATGCCAAACTCCCCTGCCTGCCGCGCGGGAAAAGACCCACCCTCGCCTTTTTTTAGTTCGGGTTTGTATCGATGGATCGCGCGAAGCAGCAAAAACACAAGTCGTGTCTTGTACTCCTCCGTCGACGCTCACTTTCATGAATTATGTACTTCCTGTCGCCGACATGTGGGACATATAGCAACCGGGTCGACATGTCAAGCACCAAATAATAGTGCAAAACAGCAGGGGGGACGTACCCTAGTCGTACCGCCCCAGTATTAGTAGTAATGAGCAATGAGACGTCAAATCACAATGCCGCACCTTCCCAGACGGACGAAAGCAACCATTATTTCACACTTTGGTTCGCCTTCATCTCAAACCACATAGTATTGCTTCTGCCTCAAGAGGGACACGCGCATCGCCTTGGTACATCATGACACGTGGGACCGCATGACAGGCCACGCTCCCCCGCAGATCGCTCGGTAAAATCACCTCATTTTTTCTACTATACTTCCTACGTATCGGTTTACATGGCGTGCACGTCGTTCTAGGTTGATAATTTAACTTGCTATATATGTGATGAACAGTATATCTTTAGAAACTACATCCGCTTAATAATCCAATGATATACTTTTTGTGACATAGTAACTCAGATTTTGTTAGTCAAATGGATGACCTAGAACTACGTGCACGCCCTATAAACTGAGACATCTAAAAAACGAGATGGAGAGGGTAGGTCTGTACGTATCTTTTTAGATCAATATAGTCGGGATTCACTAAGGAGAAAAACCAAGTGGTAGGATGCACCCGTCGTGTTGGCATAGCGACTCATGTAGGGTCAGTCCGCACACGAAATGGCGAGACACTTAACAGGACCCCTTTGGCTGATATGTGGCTCATCCACCGTCTTGTTCCACGTACAGTTCGGATCAGCGGTTGGAAATGGAGGCACCCCGATCGTAGCGTGGCAGTAGTAGAAAATGAGCGATGAGGGGTTAAATCTCAAAGCCCCACCTTTCACGCATTAAGCTGGACGGACGAAGCAACCATCATTTCACTCTAGGGCGCAAGAGCATAAAGAAAAGAGAAAACCAATTAATGATGTGTGCGGCAGCTACCTAGGGCACCCTAGGGTAGGGGTCTCCACTACAGATCATTTCTCTTTTTTGAAAGCGCCTCCACTACAAATCGGCTTCTCCCTCATCCTCTTGAAGAAAACCAATGATGCGTGCGGCAGTAGGGTTTGTAGGAGTACCACTAGGGCGTGCGGGGCCACGTTCTAGTAAACGGGAGATGGATTGAGTTCGAGTCGACGCCTTAAATATGTGTGGGCCGCTTGGTTTTAGGGGAACGAGGCAGCATTTTGGGTTTGGGGACTAGTGGACATATAGTAGGTACAAAAAATTGTGGACGTAGGTTCGACCGAAAGGCAATGATGCATGGGCCCAACATTTTGATATACGCGGATCCGTGTCAAATTTTCTACTCTACTCAAAACTAGTAAGGTACACATGCATTGAACGCATGAGATTTCGAAACCAAATTATGAATAAATTCACACTATAGCATGTAAAGCTTTGAGTCATATATGCATGATGTAGATGTTCGTTTAGTTCTTATAGTTCATCTCATTCAAAATCCATTAGTTTTATAAAAATGTTAAGATTCAGGGGGTTCTGCATTGTAAAGCATAAAGTAAAAAACAAATAATGGCAATTATTTAGAAAAAAATCAATTATTATATGGAAGATTCTAGAACAAAGGATAAGAGCTTGTGTTTTGAGGTTTGTGCATTATGCTTAAGTTCAACCATGGAGTCTTCTAAATTGTACATGTGGTAGATCTGGTGGAATGTTGATGATATTCAACGGCCAGTAGTGCTCGGATTTGACATCTATGCACTGTCGGATTAGCTTCATCTAGCGACCATCTTTCAAGTTATTTGCACACTATATAGTTCTTGTGTCGTAGTTGCATCTCTTGGAAAAAAGCTACTAGTGGGTTGTACTAGCTATTTAGCGATAGAAGATGTATACATGGAAGTTGTAGGGAAAGAGATGACATGGAGTATCTCAATTCCTATGAGTAGGGATTGGAAAAGAGATGTCATTTGGTTGAAATCATAGGAACTTTTCTATTGAATCTAGAGATGACATGCATCTCAATTCCTATGAGGAGGGATTAGAAAAAAGATGTAATTTGGTTCATATCATAGGAACTTTTCTATTGAGTATACTCTAATGTTTATTTTCTTTTGAAATTATGGGAGTATAGGAATCCATTCATATGAACCAAGTGGCTCTAAAGCTATAGGAATGATATCATGTTTAGGGCCTCTTTGATTCGTAGGATTTTCAAAACGCAGGAATAGAAAAAACGTGGGATTGGGGTGGCATGTCATCTTGAATCCTATATGATTCTATGAGTGTTTGATCATGCACAGAAAAAACGTAGGATTCTTTCAAAGAGGTTAGAGTGGATTGAAAATTTCCTATGAAATCTAGTGCAAATGAATCCTATGAAAAAGTTCCGATGGTTTACAATCCTATGAATCAAACACCCCACATAGGAAAAAATCCTAAGGAATTGAATCCTTCAAAATTCCTTTGAGAATCCTTTGAATCAAAGAAGCCCTTATTTACTTTGAAATGTGGAGTATATGAATCTATTCCTATGAACCAATTGGTTGTAAATGAAAAAATCATATAATAATCATATCATATAGAGTTCCTATGATATTCCTCGACACCAAAGGATGGTTCAAATTGCTGCAGGTGATACGATGGCCTTTCTTTATTGACTCTCCCCATCTTTATAGTTATCTCTCGAAGATCAATGAATATTCTACATGTGCAATTTGGTACACGAAAACTCGGTAAAAGTTTGCGAGGTTCGAATTTTCAATAAATCTATATGCACTGCATTTTGGAATGGAGGGAGCATACGACAGTTGCTTACACTCGCGTGGACGATTTGTGTGTAGGAGGAGTAGCTGTTCTGTTAAAAGACATGGCAAAAATGACACTGTCAGATGCCGATCTAACAGTTCTTACGGCGTTCGTCAGGAAAAGGCTTGTGGCGAACGTTTGTCGGATAATGATTTACGGACACATGCATCACATTGATACGTGCTCCCCTCTCTCTCACGCACACGCACCCTCCCGAGTCCTGTCGCACCCACCGTCTATCTGCAGGTAGACGTCACACACATATGTGCTCTTCACACCCTACCCTCAGAACTTCTAAAAAACAAAAGACGTCGCGCACATTTTATTTTAGCTCACGTCACACACTTATACTATTACTCTTGTGGCGAACGTTCTTTGGGCATAGTATATTGTACTCTCACGAAGAGAAGCGGTGCACGCACACACTAGTTCTCTCACAACCACTCGCGGGTCCACGTAGGTGCACATTTTTTTGAAGCTGGTACAACAAAATCACTCCACTATATATATAAGCAGGAGCCTTAGTGCTTGCTTTACTAGTGTTCCTCTCGTTCACTCTCTCATGCTCTCCAGATCTAAGCAAGACATAGGTGGCCACATTCTCTCTCTGCTCACGGCTGGTCACAAATCTGGCTAGATAACCTTCACCGGGGCAGGGGTGTAGGTGCATCGCTCACGCTGTTGTCGGTGGCGAGGGATGAGACCAACGGCTGCCCGCGCGTCCCGATCGGCGGCATTGCCGTTCTCTCCGAGAGAGCGCCGGCTCTGGAGGGCCTCCAACCCCTTCTTCCTCCCTGTGGTATTGTGGCCAAGATGCGGCCTCCCGATGCCGTGTTGGAGATATGCCCTAGAGGCAATAATAAAAGCATTATTATTATATCTCCTTGTTCATGATAATTGTCTGTTATTCATGCTTGAATTGTATTGTACGGAAACAGCGATACATGTGTGAATACATAGACCACAATGAGTCCCTGGTAGGCCTCTAGTTACCAGCTCGTTGACCAACAGATGGTCACGGTTTCCTGACCATGGACATGGGATGTCGGTGATAACGGGATCACATCATTAGGAGAATGATGTGATGGACAAGACCCAAACTTGAGCATAACACGACATCGTATAGTTCGTAATGCATAAGCTTTTAGGTGTCAAGTATTTATTCCTTAGACCATGAGGTTGTACAACTCCCGGATACCGTAGGAGTACTTTGGGTGTGCCAACCGTCACAACATAACTGGGTGGCTACAAAGGTACGCATCGGGTATCTCCGAAAGTGTATGTTGAGTTGGTACGAACCGAGACTGGGATGTTGTCACTCCGCATGACGGAGAGGTACCTCTGGGCCCACTCGGTAAGACATCATCATAATGAGCTCAATGTGACTAAGTAGTTAGTCACGGGATGATGGATTACGGATCGAGTAAAGAGACTTGCCATGACAAGATTGAACAAGGTATCGGAATACCGACGATCGAATCTCGGGCAAGTACCGTACCGATGGACAAAGGGAATAACATACGGGATTGAGTGAATCCTTGACACGGTGGTTCATCCGATGAAGATCATCGAGGAACACGTGAGAACCAACATGGGTATCCAGATCCCGCTGTTGGTTATTGACCGGAGAGTCGTCTCGGTCATGTCTACGTGTCTCCCGAACCCGTAGGGTCTACACACTTAAGGTTCGGTAACGCTAGGGTCGTAGAGATAAATGCACGTGGAAACCCGAAAGTTTTTCGGAGTCCCGGATGAGATCCCGGACGTCACGAGGAGTTCCGGAATGGTCCGGAGGTAAAGATTGATATATAGGAAGTCCAGTTTCGGCTATCGGGTGATCTCCGGGGGTCACCGGGAGCGTCCCGGGACCACCGGAGGATCCCCGGGGGTCCACCGGGTTGGGCCACCCATCCCGGTGGGGCCCCTAGGCCGCGAGGGGAAGTGTCCAGCCCTAATGGGCTGGCGCACCACTAGGGGCCCACCTCCCCATGCGCCTAGGGTTGAAACCCTAGGGGGGAGGGGGCGCCCCACTAGCCTTGGGGGGCAAGGAACCCCCCCTGGCCGCCGCCCCCCCTGCAGATTGGATCTGCAGGGGCCCTGGCGCACCCCCCTGGCCCCTATATATATGTGGGAGGGGAGAGGGCTGCTGCAACCCTTGCCCTGGCGCCTCTCCCCCTCCCGTCACACCTCCATACTCCAATGCAGGGCGCCCGGCGAAGCCCTGCTGCGATCTCCACTGCATCCGTCATCACGCCGTCGTGCTGCCGGATCTCTGACGACTTCTCCTCCCCCCTTGCTGGATCAAGAAGGAGGTGACGTTGCTGCACCGTACGTGTGTTGAACGCGGAGGTGCCGTCCGTTCGGCGCTAGATCATCGGTGACGAAGAACGCGAAGAGTACGACTACTTCATCCACGCTTCTTCGAAAGCTTCCGCTCGCGATCTACATAACGGTATGTAGATGCACTCTTACTTGCTCGTTGCTAGATGTCTCCATAGTTGGATCTTGGTGAAAGCGTAGAAATTTTTTGCATGATGCTACGTTCCCCAACAGTGGCATCCGAGCCAGGTTTTATGCGTAGCATCTTGCACGAGTAGAACACAAACAGTTGTGGGCGTTTGGTTTTGTTCAACTTTCTTACTGTTACTAGTCAATCTTGATTCGGCAGTATTGTGGGATGAAGCGGCCCGGACCGACTTTACACGTACGCTTACATGAGACTGGTTCCACCGACAGACATGCACTAGATGCATAAGGTGGCTGGCGGGTGTCTGTCTCTCCTACTTTAGTCGGACCGGATTCGATGAAAAGGGTCCTTATGAAGGGTAAATAGAAATTGACAAATCACGTTGTGGTTTTGGCGTAGGTAAGAAACGTTCTTGCTAGAAATCCTATAGAAGCCATGTAAAACTTGCAACAACAATTGGAGGACGTCTAACTTGTTTTTGCAGCATGTGCTATGTGACGTGGTATGGCCAAAACGAAGATGTGATGAATGATATATGTGATGTATGAGATTGATCATGTTTTTGTAATAAGGAATCACGACTTGCATGTCGATGAACTTGACAACCCGCAGGAGCCATAGGAGTTGTCTTAATTATTGTATGACCTGCGTGTCACTGAATAACGCCATGTAATTACTTTACTTCATTGCTAAACGTTAGCTATAGTAGTAGAAGTAATAGTTGGCGTGACGACTTCTTCAAGACACGATGATGGAGATCATGATGATGAAGATCATGGTGTCGAGCCGGTGACAAGATGATCATGGTGCCCCGAAGATGGAGATCCAAGGAGCAAGATGATATTGGCCATATCATGTCACTATAATTGATTGCATGTGATGTTTATCATGTTTATGCATCTTGTTTACTTAGAACGACGGTAGTAAATAATATTATCTCTCACTAAAATTTCAAGTATTGTGTTTCCCCTAACTGTGCACCGTTGCTAAAGCTCGTTGCTCCGAAGCACCACGTGATGATCGGGTGTGATAGGTTCTAACGTTCGCATACAACGGGTGTAAGACAGATTTACACACGCGATACACTTAGGGTTCACTTGACGAGCCTAGCATGTACAGACATGGCCTTGGAACACGGAAGACCGAAAGGTCGAACACGAGTCGTATAGATGATACGATCAACATGAAGATGTTCACCGTTGATGACTGGTCCGTCTCACGTGATGATCGGACACGGGATAGTCGATCCGGATCGTGTTTCACTTGGATGACTAGAGAGATGTCATTCTGAGTGGGAGTTCATTAAAATTTGATTAAGATGAACTTAATTATCATGAACTTAGTCTAAATTCTTTACAATATCTCTTGTAGATCAAATGGCCCACGCTCAGGTTTTCCTCAACTTCAACGCGTTCCTAGAGAAAACCAAGCTGAAAGACGATGGTAGCAACTATACGGATTGGGTCCGTAACCTGAGGATTATCCTCATAGCTGCCAAGAGAACTTATGTCCTAGAAGCACCACTAGGTGACGCTCCCGCCCCGGCAAACCAAGACATTATGAACGCTTGGCAGTCGCATTGTGATGTTTACTCCCTGGTTTAGTGCGGCATGCTTTACAGCTTAGAGTCGGGGCTCCAAAAGCGTTTTGAGCACCACGAAGCATATGAGATGTTCGAAGAGCTTAAAATGGTTTTCCAAGCTCATGCCCGAGTCGAGAGATATGATGTCTCCGACGCATTCTACAGCTGTAAGATGGAGGAGAACAGTTCTGTCAGTGAGCACATCCTCAAGATTTCAGGGTTGCACAACCGCTTGTCTCAGCTGGGAATGAATCTCCCAGATGAAGCGGTCGTTGACAGAATCCTCCAGTCGCTCCCACCAAGCTTCAAGAGCTTCGTGCTGAACTTCAATATGCAGGGGATGGAGAAGTCCATTCCCGAGGTGTATTCAATGCTGAAATCAGCGGAGGTAGACATCAAGAAAGAACATCAAGTGTTGATGGTCAACAAAACCACTAAGTTCAAGAAAGGCAAGGGTAAGAAGAACTTCAAGAAGGACGGCAAGGGAGTTGCCGCGCCCGGCAAGCCTGTTGCCGGGAAGAAGCCAAAGTATGGACCCAAGCCTGAGACAGAGTGCTTTTATTGCAAGGGAACGGGTCACTGGAAGCAGAACTGCCCCAAATACTTAGCAGACAAGAAGGCCGGCAACGTCAAAGGTATATATGATATACATGTTATTGATGTGTACCTTACCAGCACTCGTAGTAGCTCCTGGGTATTCGATACCGGTGCAGTTGCTCATATTTGTAACTCAAAACAGGAGCTGCGGAATAAACGGAGACTGGCGAAGGCTGAGGTGACGATGCGCGTCGGGAATGGTTCCAGGGTCGATGTGATCGCCGTCGGCACGCTACCTCTACATCTACCCTCGGGATTAGTTTTAAACCTCAATAATTGTTATTTAGTACCAGCTTTGAGCATGAACATTGTATCTGGATCTCGTCTTATGCGAGATGGATACTCTTTCAAATCAGAGAATAATGGTTGTTCTATTTATTTGAGAGATATGTTTTATGGTCATGCCCCGCTGGTCAATGGTTTATTTTTTATGGATCTCGAACGTAGTAATACACATATTCATAGTGTAGATGCCAAAAGATGTAAAGTTGATAGTGATAGTCCCACATACTTGTGGCATTGCCGCCTTGGTCATATTGGTGTCAAACGTATGAAGAAGCTCCATTCAGATGGACTTCTAGAGTCTCTTGATTATGAATCATTTGACACGTGCGAACCATGCCTCTTGGGCAAGATGACCAAGACTCCGTTCTCCGAAACAATGGAGCGAGCAACCAACTTGTTGGAAGTCATACATACCGATGTGTGCGGTCCAATGAGTGTTGAGGCTCGCGGAGGCTACCGTTATGTTCTCACCCACACGGATGACTTGAGTAGATACGGGTATATCTATTTGATGAAACACAAGTCTGAGACCTTTGAAAAGTTCAAGGAATTTCAGAATGAGGTTGAGAATCAACGTGACAGAAAAATAAAGTTCTTGCGATCGGATCGTGGGGGTGAATATTTAAGTCATGAATTTGGCACACACCTTAGGAGATGTGGAATTGTTTCACAATTGACACCGCCCGGAACACCTCAACGTAACGGTGTGTCCGAACATCGAAATCGTACTCTGTTGGACATGGTGCGATCTATGATGTCCCTCACCGATTTACCGCTATCTTTTTGGGGTTATGCTTTAGAGACTGCCGCATTCACTTTAAATAGGGCTCCGTCGAAATCCGTTGAGACGACTCCGTCTGAACTTTGGTTTGGCAAGAAACCGAAGCTGTCGTTTCTAAAAGTTTGGGGTTGAGAAACTTCAACCTGAAAAGCTCGAACCCAAATCGGAAAAATGCGTCTTCGTAGGATACCCAAAGGAAACAATTGGGTACACCTTCTACCACAGATCCGAAGGCAAAGTCTTTGTTGCCAAGAATGGATGCTTTCTGGAGAAAGAGTTTCTCTCGAAAGAAGTGAGTGGGAGGAAAGTTGAACTTGATGAGGTGACAGTCACCCCTCCTGGACCGCAAAGTAGCGCAGCGCAAGAAACTGTTCCTGAGGTGCCTGCACCGACAAGGGAAGAAGTTGATGATAATGATCATGAAGAAACAGATCAAGTTACTACTGAACTTCGAAGGTCCACAAGGGCACGTTCCGCACCAGAGTGGTACGGCAACCCTGTACTGGAAATCATGTTGTTAGACAACAGTGAACCATCGAACTATGAAGAAGCGATGGCGGGCCTGGATTCCAATAAATGGCTTGGAGCCATGAAATCCGAGATAGAATCCATGTATGAAAAGAAAGTATGGACTTTGGTGGACTTGCCTGATGATAGGTACGCCATAGAAAACAAATGGATATTTAAGAAGAAGACAGACGTAGATGGTAATGTGACCATCTATAAGGCTCGGCTTGTCACTAAGGGTTATCGACAAGTTCAAGGGATTGACTACGACGAGACTTTCTCTCCCGTAGCGATGCTGAAGTCAGTCAGAATCATGTTAGCTATTGCCGCATTCTATGATTATGAGATATGGCAAATGGACGTCAAAACAGCATTCCTTAACGGCTTCCTCAAAGAAGAGTTTTATATGATGCAACCGGAAGGTTTTGTCGATCCAGAGAACGCTAACAAGGTTTGCAAGCTCCAGCACTCGATTTACGGGCTGGTGCAAGCATCTCGGAGTTGGAATATTCGCTTTGATGAGGTGATCAAAGCGTTTGGATTTATACAGACTTATGGAGAAGTCTGTATTTACAAGAAAGTGAGTGGGAGCTCTGTGGCATTTCTCATATTATATGTGGATGACATATTGCTGATGGGAAATGATATAGAATTCTTGGAAAAAGTAAAGGCCTACTTGAATAAAAGTTTTTCAATGAAGGACCTTGGAGAAGCTGCTTAAATATTAGGCATCAAAATCTATAGAGATAGATCAAGACGCCTCATTGGTCTTTCACAAAGTACATACCTTGACAAAATATTGAAGAGGTTCAATATGGATCAGTCAAAGAAAGGATTCTTGCCTGTTTTACAAGGTATGAGATTGAGCAAGGCTCAGTCGCCGACCACGGCAGAAGATAGAGAAAAGATGAGTGTCATTCCCTATGCCTCGGCCATAGGTTCTATCATGTATGCCATGCTGTGTACCAGACCTGATGTGAACCTTGCCATAAGTTTGGTAGGGAGGTACCAAAGTGATCCTGGTACGGAACACTGGACAGCGGTCAAGAACATCTTGAAGTACCTGAAAAGGACTAAGGATATGTTTCTCGTCTATGGAGGTGACGAAGAGCTCGTCGTAAAGGGTTACGTCGATGCTAGCTTCGACACAGATCTGGATGACTCTAAGTCTCAAACCGGATACGTGTATATTTTGAACGGAGGGGCAGTCAGCTGGTGCAGTTGCAAACAGAGCGTGGTGGCAGCGTCTACATGTGAAGCGGAGTACATAGCTGCTTCTGAAGCAGCGCAGGAAGGAGTCTGGATGAAGGAGTTCATCACCGACCTAGGAGTCATTCCAAGCGCGTCAAGCCCGATGACTCTCTTCTGTGACAACACTGGTGCTATTGCCATTACCAAGGAGCCCAGGTTTCACAAGAAGACCAAGCACATCAAGCGTCGTTTCAACTCCATCCGGAATTATGTTCAGGATGGAGACATAGATATTTGTAAAGTGCATACGGATCTGAATGTAGCAGACCCGTTGACTAAACCTCTTTCACGAGCAAAACATGATCAACACCAGAACTCTATGGGTGTTCAATTCATCACAATGTAACTAGATTATTGACTCTAGTGCAAGTGGGACACTGTTGGAGATATGCCCTAGATGCAATAATAAAAGCATTATTATTATATATCCTTGTTCATGATAATTGTCTGTTATTCATGCTTGAATTGTATTGTACGGAAACAGCGATACATGTGTGAATACATAGACCACAATGAGTCCCTGGTAGGCCTCTAGTTACCAGCTCGTTGATCAACAGATGGTCACGGTTTCCTGACCATGGACATGGGATGTCGGTGATAACGGGATCACATCATTAGGAGAATGATGTGATGGACAAGACCCAAACATGAGCATAACGAGATCGTATAGTTCGTAATGCATAAGCTTTTCGGTGTCAAGTATTTATTCCTTAGACCATGAGGTTGTACAACTCCCGGATACCGTAGGAGTACTTTGGGTGTGCCAACCGTCACAACGTAACTGGGTGGCTATAAAGGTACGCATCGGGTATCTCCGAAAGTGTCTGTTGAGTTGGTACAAACCGAGACTAGGATGTTGTCACTCCGCATGACGGAGAGGTACCTCTGGGCCCACTCGGTAAGACATCATCATAATGAGCTCAATGTGACTAAGTAGTTAGTCACGGGATGATGGATTACAGATCGAGTAAAGAGACTTGCCATGATGAGATTGAACAAGGTATCGGGAATACCGACGATCGAATCTCGGGCAAGTACCGTACCGATGGACAAAGGGAATAACATACGGGATTGAGTGAATCCTTGACACGGTGGTTCATCCGATGAAGATCATCCAGGAACACGTGGGAACCAACATGGGTATCCAGATCCCGCTGTTGGTTATTGACCGGAGAGTCGTCTCGGTCATGTCTACGTGTCTCCCGAACCCGTAGGGTCTACACACTTAAGGTTCGGTAACGCTAGGGTCGTAGAGATAAATGCACGTGGAAACCCGAAAGTTGTTCGGAGTCCCGGATGAGATCCCGGACGTCACGAGGAGTTCCGGAATGGTCTGGAGGTAAAGATTGATATATAGGAAGTCCAGTTTCGGCTATCGGGTGATCTCCGGGGGTCATCGGGAGCGTCCCGGGACCACCGGAGGGTCCCCGGGGGTCCACCGGGTGGGGCCACCCATCCCGGTGGGGCCCCTAGGCCGCGAGGGGATGTGTCCAGCCCTAATGGGCTGGCGCACCACTAGGGGCCCACCTCCCCATGCGCCTAGGGTTGAAACCCTAGGGGGGAGGGGGCGCCCCACTAGCCTTGGGGGGCAAGGAACCCCCCTGGCCGCCGCCCCCCTGCAGATTGGATCTGCAGGGGCCCTGGCGCACCCCCCTAGCCCCTATATATATGTGGGAGGGGAGAGGGCTGCCGCAACCCTTGCCCTGGCGCCTCTCCCCCTCCCGTCACACCTCCATACTCCAACGCAGGGCGCCCGGCGAAGCCCTGCTGCGATCTCCACTGCATCCGTCATCACGCCGTCGTGCTGCCGGATCTCTGACGACTTCTCCTCCCCCCTTGCTGGATCAAGAAGGAGGTGACGTTGCTGCACCGTACGTGTGTTGAACGCGGAGGTGCCGTCCGTTCGGCGCTAGATCATCGGTGACGAAGAACACGAAGAGTACGACTACTTCATCCACGCTTCTTCGAAAGCTTCCGCTCGCGATCTACATAACGGTATGTAGATGCACTCTTACTTGCTCGTTGCTAGATGTCTCCATAGTTGGATCTTGGTGAAGGCATAGAAATTTTTTGAATTATGCTACGTTCCCCAACATGCCGTCTTTGCCACATGCCGACGACCCTTAGGTATATATTCCTTCGAAACCTGTATTGCTCTACTGCCCCAGCTCCCCACTTGTCTTTGTGTGGATCTTTTTCTACTTCCGTCGGCTGTTCCAAAACCACCTAGACTTTTACTATTATTAGAGGTAAATCTAGTTCAGACAGTCGACTCTAAGAGTTGGTTCAAACAGGGAAGAAAGTGGGAAAGATGTAGCATGAATCTAGGACTTGCTTCTAAGAGGAAACGGGGGAAAGTAGTAGATATTGGCTACCCAACCGGTATCTTGGTTGAAAAGACGAAGAAAGCATGGTGGATGGCGAAGGGTGGGTGAAGTGGACCTATCAGGAAAGAAAGTGACGGGTGTTGGGGGACAACGCAAATGAGAATGAGCAGGTCTAGATTTACTGTGCTCACATAGGAAAATGTCGCCGAGGAGATAAAAAATGGGACAAATGTAGATATGCTGCCTGAGTGTTTGCCGCTCTCGGCAACCACATCTGCGTCACCACTTTATGCCTTTGCTGTACCTGCGCCCATATCGCTACCCTTAATATAAAATCACATGAAGCATTAAGCAATGCCACCTAATGTCACTATAAGTAATGGTCTAGTGCCGTCGATAAATTGAAGCAACGCTACCACCATTTTATGAAGTGCTTCAGTCTTGCTTTATTTCCCATGAATTGTGTTTTTGCAGTTACACTTAAATCTCACACCGCTAACATTGCTTCATCCGAGTGGAACTGCACAAATTTGATTGCACATTTACTGACCATGTGCTACTCTCATGATAGTAATACTAATGCGATTGTTCTGCATGTTAATCTAGTGGCAATGTTGATGTAATGTGATGATACTTACTTAAGGACACTTTCATACTGTCAATCTAGTGCCAATTATAACAGAATAGATGCTGCTGCTAATCATACGCCACTGCAAATATCTTTCACTGTTTAAATAACTGTATTTCGTATTTGCGCAAACAGGGATGTCTGTCTCCATATTGTTCGGGATGTCTTTCTCCGTATCGTTTCTATCCGCGTAATCAAAAGCACACAACTCAGTTTTAGTAGAACTGCGCAAAATGAGATGGCTATCCCTCGTGGCCGTTCTCTAACCACCCATCTTCCAGGTATTCCTACCTTGGTAGTTACTAGGTAGAATGACCAACCCAATAAAAAAGAAGATGATTCATACTTTTTACTTCCTGGTTGCAGTGTAGGGACGAGCGAAAACAACTGCATCCTAGTGCGGAATGCACTTTCTACCAGTTCATCCATGGACTGAGGACTAGCTGGCAGGGTTGCCCGGCGGTTTTTCGGAATGGTGCGCGTACAAGAGGCATTGTGGTCTGCTTATTTCTGCATATAGCGGTGCTTAAATTTAGTGGAATGCACAAGAATTTCAGCTGGTCAGTACACTACATGGTTCAGTTCAGCATTCCAGTTGAGAACACAATTATAATGGGTTATTCTGGAATGAGAGAACCTAACCCTGGATGGTGGCAACAAGAAAAAACTAGAGTGAACTCCAGGAAATTTAAGCCTACTGGGAGGCCCTTTGCACAAAGAAGCCTTGCTTGTCTTTTCCTGATTTGTAAACCTTCTCACAACTTTGTCTTTTTTCCGTGAAGTAGTATATGTTTGTTATGTTCTATGAATCATTCAGATGTATAAAATTGCTTAACTTATGCTTTTTAAGTTTTTTATGAAGCCGAGTTTAATGTGAGTGTTCCACATGAACGCTGGACTAGCGTGTGAACATCTGGAATTTACATTGTGGCCTTAGTTAACTGCATGAACCACCGTAAAAAGATACATAGTTGCTTGTATGTCAGACAACAGATTGTTGATTTTTAGCTGGTCGATAGCCTAGTGTCGAAGCGAGCAGAGCCAATGTGCCGTGTTTTGCACAATTTCTTACAAGTGGGGTAGCACCAACAGTGTTTACAAGTACTTATGTATACGTCAGCGCACAGTTCTTAAACGAGTACTCTATTTCATCAAAACTCACACTGCTCGTATGATAAAACTAGTGAGGACGCATCTGTTTCAGCAACAATTATGATGATTCACGGGCACACAAAAGTAGCAGCAGTTCAAGTAGACGGATTCAAACAGAGTACTAGCCCAGAGGGCTCGATAACTGGCAAGGTTTGGATAATTAGACAGAATCCAAACTACTATTAAACACTAGCTGGGGCAAGTATTTCATTCCTCGATCTAATTTGGGCTGGACACAAGACGGACCTTGCCATGGACATCATCAAGGACGTCCGGCAGGAGCTCAATCCTGTGAACCTTCATGAAGACAACCTTGTATCCTTGCCACTAATAAACTTGTTTGTGGAGGCATGCCACGTCATCTTCCTGCGTAAGCTTGACAAGAATAGTATGACTCACAAATGAAGGAGTAGCTTTGAACTTCTTGTGCTTCAGTACACCCTGGACAACACGCCTGACAACAGTGAGGCTGGAATACAACTCTTCATTGGTATAAGCGCAAATGGCTTCCGGGATCCAACTGCCTAAAAACTCTGTTTTCCCAGTGCGTATATTCAGGTCATCCGCCTCATAGCGAGTGACATGTACAACCACACAATCCTTGTCTACATCAGGGCTCTAATTGAAACAGAAATAGATTCTAAATTAATTTCCAGTATAAGAAACACAAGTTATTTAAAACACTATGTATAGCATGGCATCGAAGCTAATAAATTTTTGCATTATTCATCACCACATACTTAGATGAAAAACCACAATCGACATCGGCAAAGAAGAAAATCACCTTCGCAGCTCAGCGTGGGGGGGGGACACATCTGGGGCCGGCTCGGTGGCTGCCTCCATCTTCTTGGAGCTCTTTGTCTCGTGGGGATCAGCCTCCCGCATCTGCTCCAATATCGGTAGATCTTTTCCTGGTTCTCCATGGTCCATCATGAAACTGACGAATAATAGGAGACCACTGAAAGGAAAACACAATCGCAATGACAATGAAACAAAAAAGAGAGTGAGGATTGTTTACTGGTTTGCAAAAGTTCTTTTTTTCTCTGAACGAAAATATACCAACATCACGGATCCGCTTACCTTCCCTTTGTTGGGAGAGAAGAATAGTGACAGATGCGAGTGTTGCCTTTCTTGAAGACAGTGAGGGAGAAGGGGATTCAATGAAGAGTGAAATGATGGTTGCTTCGTCCATCAAAATTAGACTGTGGGGAGCGATATTTCAGGATTAAAAACAGTTGACCGCACCGAAATATGCCAAAAATTCGTATACTTTTTAATCATGTCCACAATATGGGGTGTAACGCTAACAAAAAGAAGATGGGCTCCAAAAAAATTCTTTAGAATTAGCAAATGGGCTGTACATTATTATAAATAATGCACACGAGAGCAGTTACTGTTGGATGTCCATTCAACGGCTGTCGTGCTTCTTCAATCTCTGCTTTTCCTGCTCCAGCAGCTCAAACAAGCGCCGGTGGGACTGCCTGATCCCTCCACCCGCGGCCGGCTATGCTGCCGCGCAGGCCTCACCGCCCCACCGTACTCCCATCGCTGGCCTAGCCATCCCTCTACTCACCCACACCTGCTGTTTTCTCCGGGACGACAGATGAACCAGTAAACCCTCGTACTCCTCCGCATAGGAAACAACTGTCAAGTCTTCCCCGGCTCCGTGTCGTTCCCTTCCTAGGCCTCCCCATCGTCCGCGGCCCTGGCGCTCTCAGCGCGGCCTGGTCAACGTGGTCAATGAACGACATCCATCAGAAGTGGACTGTACGTGGAGAGGTTGACAGTTGGGTCCATGGCCGCATGCAAGGAAATGCCTCCTTATTACGCGCAAAATAATGATTTCTCCACCTAACAGCAAGGACCCACAGGAAGGGCTTCTCTATTTCACGAAAAAAACGCCCCCCCCCCCGCTGATAGGTCGGACCCGCCATCTATATCTTCACACGCAAGGAAGTGCCTCCTTATGACGCGCAAAAAATGAATACCCCCTGCTAGCTGGGACCCACCATAGTGGGTGGCTGACTTGTGGGCCTACTAAGTTGACGGGGACAGAGGGTTTTGTCAAGTTAGTCAATATGAACGATTCTAGCTCCAGTGACCGTACGATGTCCATCCAACGGCCATAGTGCTTCTTCAACCTCTCGTCTTCTTGCTCCAGCCGCCCAAAGGAGCGTTAATCGTGCCGCCTGCTCCTACCTCTCGTGGCCGGCTGTGCTATCACGGATACCTCACCGCCCCCATACTACTCCCACCGTTGGCCAAGCCATCCCTCCACTCACCCACACCCCCTGTTATTCTGCGGTGACGGCATCCTCACATCACAGCCGAACAATTGAACCCTCGTACTCCTCTCTGCATGGGCATCCACTACCGCGTCTTCCCCGGCTCCGCGTCGTCCCCTTCCTAGGCATCGCTGTCGTCCACCGGCTTGGTGCTCTCGGCGCGGCGTGGTCAATGTGGTCAACGGCCGACTTCTATCGGAAGAGTACTGTACATGGAGAGGCTGACAGTTGGGTCCACGGCCGTAGCTGGGTCCATGACCGCAGCCCAGTTTTTGTGTGATTTGCCAAGTAAGTCGCTTTGTCGGGCCTGTTGGGCTACAAATCTTTCAAAGACGAAGAGAGCTTCATTCGGCTGACCAAGAAAATGGCCCATCAGTAATGAGAAATGGGTTGTACATTTTTTAAACACATCAAACCGACAATTGAGTTTAATTTTTTTTTTCATTTCGATATTTTAAATTGCATTGATTTTTATGCGTGGTCAATTTGTTGGATTTTATATTGATATACATTTATTTTTAAAATCAGATTGAATGTGACTCAAAATTTCGGGATTAAAAACAGTTCGGACCGCACCGAAATATGCAAAACTTCGTATAATTTTTTAACCGTGGCCACAATATGGGCTGTAATGCTAACAAAAAGAATATGGGCTCCAAAAAAAACCTTAAGAATTAGCAAATGGGCTGTAAATTATTAGAAATAATGGCAGATGGGATGTATGATGTTTTCCATAGCTTGAGGTTTTCCTAAGAAAAAAGGTTGACGCACAAGCAATGACTGTTGGATGTCCATCCAACGACCATCATGCTTCTTCAATCTCTGTTCTTCCCGCTCCAGCCGCTCAAACAAGCGCCGGCGGGACTGCCTGCTATCTCCTCCCTGCGGTCGGCTGTGCTGCCGGGCAGGCCTCACCGACCCATCGTACTCCCATCGCTGGCCTACCCATCCCTCTACTCACCCACACTTGCTGTTTTCTCCGGGGATGGCAGAGGAACTAGTAAAGTCTCGTACTCCTCCGCGTGGGAAACAACTGCCGAGTCTTCCTTGCCTCCGTGTCATTCCCTTCCTAGGCCTCGCCGTCATCCACCGCCCTGGTGCTCTCGGCGCGGCCTGGTCAACGTGGTCAACGACCGACATGCATCTAAAGTGGACTGTACGTGGAGAGGCTGACAGCTGGGTCCATAGTTGCACGCAAGTAAATGCCTCCTTATTACGCGCGAAATAATAATTCCTACATCTGACATGTGGGACCCACCGAAAGGGCCTCTGACAGCTCGGACCCACCAGCTATATCTTCGCACGCAAGGAAGTGCCTCCTTATTACGCACAAAAAAAAGAATACTCCCCCTGTTAGCTGGGACCCAATATAGTGGTAGGCTGACTTGTGGGCCTACTAAGTTGACGGGCACGGAGGGCTTTGTCAACTTAGTCAATATATACGATTCTAGCTCCAGTGACTGTACGATGTCCATCCAATGGCCGTAGTGCTTCTTTAACCTCTGGTCTTCTTGCTACAGCCGACCAAACCAGCTAGCAAACCAGCACCGGCAGCCTCACACCACAGCGAACCAGTGAACCCTCGTACTCCTCACCGTCGTCCACCGCCCTGGTGCTCTCGGCGGAGCGTGGTCACCGTGGTCAAGGAACGACTTCCATAGGAAGAGTACTGTACGTGGAGAGGCTGACAGCTGGGTCCACGGCCGCAGCAAGGAAGTGCCTCCTTATTACGCGCAAAATAATTATTCCTCCACCTGACAGCAGGGACCCACCAGACGGTCCATCATATTTCGCAAAAAAAACGTTTCCCCCTGACTGCTGGAACCCACCAGCTACATCTTCGCACGCAAGGAAGTGCGTCCGGGCAAAAAAAATAACGATTCGCCCCCCTGACTGCAGGGACCCACCAGCTACATCTTCGCACACAAGGAAGTGCCTGATGGTCGGGACCCACCTGATCGAAGCGTACATAGCATTGTCATTCTGGTCGCGAACGTGTACGTACATACTGGTCAATGTAGAGGCGCGCACGTAGCATGTACACGTACGTACAGCGGCCAATGAGCAAGAAAGAAAATACGGCCACGTACGTACATATGGGCACGGTCTCGAACGCCTAATCGCGCATACGTACGGCCAGGGCTCGTGTACATGGCTGGGTCGGAACGGAGAAACAGCGTCGTCGTCGTGTTCATTGGGAGCCAACTGGCTGGGTCAGAATGGAATGCGTCGTCGTGTTCATCGGGAGGGCTTGGACGGAACAATCGATGGAAAAGAGGCATGGCGTACCACAGAACGGAGGAAACAACCTTGTGTTCGACCGGCCAAGTTCGAAATGGGATCCTGTTCATCGGGAGGGGTCTGGGATACCGCAAAACGGAGAAAACGGACCTCATACGGTCCAAACGGGGGTCCTGTTGATCGGGAGGGGTGTGGTGTACCGGAAAATGGGGGAAACAGACTTGTGTTGGAGCGCTACGGTCGAAACGGGGGTCATGTTCATCTGGAGGGGTGTGGCGTACCGCAAAACGGAGGAAATGGACTTGTGTTGGAGCGCTACGGTCGAAACGGGGGTCCTGTTCACCAGGAGGGGTGTGGCGTACTGCAAAATGGGACTTCATGAGATACTGTTCATCACCACCGTCGACACCGTCCAGCCTCCACGGGCTACTGTTCATCCACCGTCGACCTCCTCCAGCCTCCACCTGCGACTGTTCAGCCTCCACCGCGCGCTACTCCACCGGCTACTGTTCAATCAGCCCTCTCCACGGGCTCCTGTTCAACTATGCCTCCATGCGCTACTGTTCATCCAGCCATCCACCGTCTACTGTTCATGCAGCACTCCACGGGGTGGTCCTTTTCATGCAGCCCTCCACGGGGTCCTGTTCATGCAGCCCCAACCGGCTCAATTGAACGGGGTCCTGTTCATGCAGATGCAACACCACGGAGTCCTATTCAGC
>LR738712.1:225994761-226083458 GCA_902687465.1 Secale cereale
CAGCAACGCTCACAGTTCATGCAGAGGCAGCATTGATCGGCTTCAGTTAGCAGCAGTAGCGAAGGAATCGCTCGATCGGGTAAAGTTAATAGCCATCGATCGATCGCTTAGGTTCAGTAATGCGTAGCCTGCAGTGCAATCGCTCGGGTTCAGTTAGAGCCCAACACCTCGTTCGGGTTCAGTTAGAGCCCAACGCCTCGCACCCACGCGCATGCGTGTACGAGAGAATTGCGCATCGCTCGGCCCCGACCACCCACCGTAACCAGGAGCACCCCGATATTTTGCTCGCCCTCGCTTCTACCACGGTTTTTTCCGTCATGGACGGCCCAAAGAATGTCATGCAGCCGCGTCTCCGGCCCGCCTAGGATGAAAAGCCCATTTTCTGTCATTATTTTTTGTCATAGAAGTAGGACCCCACAACATCTATGATGATACCATGTTTTGTCAGAATTATTGTCATAGAAGTGTCATAAGTATGACAGAAAAAAGTTATGTTCGGCCTAAAATGTCACGGATGTGTTTTTTTTGTAGTGCAAGCATCTAAGCTTGGGGATACCCTGGATAGCATCCCCTCTTTCCTCTACAATCTTTTGATATGTTAGTTGGAGCCAATTTTTTATTCATTACACGATATGAGTTTTGTTTGGAGCATATTGTATCATAGTCTTTAATTTGTTTTCTTTTTAGTTTGCCAAATCATCACTTTATTGACACACGTTTTGATAGGGACACACATTTATTTGTGATTTGTTATAACACTATATGTGTTTCACTTATATCATGTGAGCTAGGCAGTTGCTCTAGTGCATCACTTATATATTTTAGAACACGACGATGGTTATATTTTGTAGAAATAACTTCATTCTCATTCTTCACATAGATATTTTTCAGAGTCTAATGAGCAGTAATGGTAATATGCACGTGTTATGAAATTGGTCTTGATATGATAGGTATTCAAGGGGGATATAATAAAAACTTTCATAGATCACTAAATAAGAAGTGCAAGATTTTATAATATTGATGTCGTAATATGAAAGGATATAGGTTCATGATAATTGGTTAGTACAAATATAAGTATCAAAGCTTGTCATTAACTTCTTATCTAAGTGTTGATCATGAAAAAATGGCGAAGTCTTAGCATTCGTAGATCTGATTGAAATTATATGTGTTGTTATAATCAGGGGGCACTAGTTTAATCCTACCAACCTCCTTCCTAGGGGCATGAGGGGAGTACTTTTCTTCGAGGTCTAACTGGATTTTCAATAAGTATGTGAGTTCTTTAGGACTAATGTGAGCCCATGATTTATACAGACTCCAATCTTTCCGCAATTTGCTAGCCTCTTCGGTATCGTGCAATGCCATTTCTCACCTTGGGAGTAGGTGCAAACTTAGCTCGTGCATCCAAACTCCATGGTATGATACACTCTATCATACATAAACCTACTTTACCTTTTTCAAAATAGTCACCATACCTACCTATCATGGCATTTCCATAGACATTCCGAGATATATTGCCATGCAACTTCGACAATTCCGTTTTCGTGACATATGTGTTCATTGTCATATTGCTTTGCAAGATTATATAGCTAACATGATATTTTTGTAAGCCACCATTCATCATTACTCTACATGTTAAGCTAAATCATTGCACATCCGAGTACACTATAAGAGGCATTCATATAGAGTCATATTGTTCTAGTTATCAAGTTGTAATATCGAGTTGTAAGTAATAGAGGTATGATGATCATCATTATTTGAGCACTGTCCCAGTGAGGAAACAATGATGGAGACTATGATTCCCCCACAAGTTGGGTTGAGAAACCGGATGAAAAATTAAAATAAATAAATAAAAAGAGCCAGAAAGAGATCAACAAAAAATGAAAGAAAATAGATAAGGGGCAATGTTAATATCCTTTAACACACTTGTGCTTCGGAGTAGAACCATGTTCTTCATGTAGAGAGCCTCCTCACTAGTCACTTTCATATACTAGAAGTAAAAATTTCATTATAGAACTTGTCTTGCATATTTCGATGATGGGTTTCCTCAAATGCCCGATGTATGTATGAGCAAGCGAGTTGGATGGATACCCACTTAGTTTCTGTTGAGCTTTCATACACATATATCTCTAGTGCATCTAGTGCATGGAAATCCCTTACTCATCACATCAATATCAATTGATGGGCATATCCATAGCCCGTTGATCCACCATGTTGATGCAAGACTTTCTTACTTTTTGACATCTACAATTGATCCCTACCATGTCATTCTATTCCACTTAGTGATATGTCCATGGCTCACGCTCATGTATTGCGTGAAGTTGAAAATGCTGAACCATGTTAGAAATGTGATCTAGTTGCTTGGTTTAACACAGAGGTGCTCATGATTTATATTTATGCTGTCAACGTGGAGGCATGCCATGTTAAGATTATAAAATGAGGGGCGATAACATTCGTTAAGGGTCGTATATTTTGAAAAAGTAATTATTATGCTTTTTATATTCATGGATATTATTATATTGATGTCATTACTTCATTGTTTCCCAATATTTATAATGTCAAAGGGATTACATGATACACATGTTGGGTAGCATTTCACATAAAAAATTGTTTTTTTCATTTACCTACTCGAGGATGAGCAGGAATTAAGCTTGGGGATGCTTATTATGTCTAAGACGTATCTATAATTGTTTTTATTGTTTCAAACTATTATATTATCAATCTTGGATTCTTTATACGCATTTTTATGCTATTTTATATTTTTTTGACAAAACTATAAACTTAGTGCCCTGTGCCAGTTGCTGTATTTTACTTGTTTTTGTCTTTTGAGAACATCTGTATCAAACAAAGTCCAAAAATGATGAAAGTTTATGGTGATTTTTGATGGACCAGAAACGACCTAGAATGTTTGGGAGGAGGCCATAGGAGCTACCTAAAATCAATGCTCTCACAGGGCACGCCCCAGGGGTAGGCACGCCACCTAAGCTCGTGGGCCCCCCATAGAACCCACACCAATAGGGAGCTATCCAAACACTTTTTTCACTACTACAAGCTTCTGTTCTTTCGCAATCCCATCTGGAGGCCTTTACCGGTACTCTGACAAAGGGGGGATCAATCACAAAGTAACACAGAGAGGACATCTACATCATCCTTACTGCCTTCCGATGATGCATGAGTAGTAGCTAGATGACTTCTCCATCTCTTTGATCTCCAATAGCATGTTCTCCTCGATATTCTAGGGGTTCTATCCAATGTAATCTTCTTTTGTGATGTGTTTGTTGGGATCCGATGAATTGTGGGTTTATGATCAGATTATTCAGTGAATGTAACTGAGTCTTTTCTAAGCTATGTTATGCATGATTATGATAGCTTTTTATTTCACTATGATCTATCCTTTGGGATTGGCCAACTAGAATTATTTATCTTTAGTGTGGGAGAGGCGCTTTGTAGTGGGTTCAATCATGTGATGCTCTATATCCCAGTTAAAGAAGGGAACACGACACGTATTTGTATTGTTGCCATTAATTATTAAATGACGTGGTTTATTCATATTGATGGGTTTTACTTTGCCTACATCATGTTATCTTACTCAAGGCGTTACTCTATTTGCCATGAACTTAATAACATGGATGCATGCTGGATAATGGTCGATATGTGGAGTAATTGTAGTAGATGCTGGCAGGAGTCGGTCTACTTGTCGTGGAGTTGATGCCTATATGTGTGATCAATGGCATGAATAATGTCTTAACTATGCACTTTTGTTTCCCCGCCGTATGTTTTGTGTTTGAGAGAGAAGCCTCTAGCAAAAATTATGGCCTCGGGCTACCTTTATAATATCTCAAATCACATAAATACCTTGCTACAATTTATTTACTTTTATTTGGTTTTGCAATTAAACTATATATCTAATAATATATGAATTAATCCTTGCAATTAATGAGTTCAAGGGGCTTGACAACCATCTTGCTCGCGTTAGTTGCAAGTATTTTTATTTGTGTGTGTAGGTGCTCCTTTAGGGAGTTTTCTAGATTCTCCTGTTGGTTCGACAACCATGGTTCTCATAGAGGGAAATAATTATCTCTAGTGTATGGCGTCTCCCCTCCTCTTCGGGGGAAATCTCAACAAAGTTTACATGTAGTAGAATTCTATGTGTGCTTAGGTATCAAGAAGCCCCCCTCGAAGGTGCTTGGAATGAAGACCAAGTCATCAAGTACATGGGCGAAGGAGCACGATGGAAGGAACTGTTGAAGTCTATGAGTGGCCGGGCATTCGGCCCCTGGCCCAGATATCCGGTGCCCCCATTCCAGCAACAGACGCGGCAGAGCAGCCACTGTAAAACTAACATCGGGCCCATGCCCGGATATCCGACCCGACAACCCCCAAGAGCAATAGAAGTTCTCCCACTCCTAGCCCAGACATCTGGCTATAATGCCAGACATCTGGCCCGACGCGAGCCGTCGAACATCCGTCCCCCAGCTCGGACATTTGGCACCATCCAGAGCTTAAACGGGCCAAACGCCCATGTATCCCCGCACTCTCCTCCCATTCTACATAAAATTATATATAGACCCTTTCCTCCTACTCGACAGGGTTAGAAAATCTTTAGATTATTGAGATTTCATTTTGCTCATCCACTAACCACTCCAATCGAGTTCAAGTCCTCCACGTGAGAAGATCCCCTAAGTGGATTCAAGACCTCTCTCCTCCAATGATTGGGATGAACCAGTTCCTCTTGTAACATTTTTTGTTGGATTTGGATCTTTGTATCTCTCCATGTGTATGTGGATTTAGCATATGTATGATTGGATCTTCTCTATTTGAGTGTTCATCTTGTGTTCTTCTCTTGATTTGCACCCTTTTTCACCTCCAAGTGTGAAAGTTTCATGAACTAGGGTTCCACCCTACATCATCTTGGTATATAGCATATGTTGATTCACATCTTGGAATTCCTACCACCGCTCCCACTTTCTAGCATAAATTTTTGTCTTTTTTCCAAATTTGAAAAATCCCCCAAAAAAGAGTTGTACCAATTTTTTTTTTGTGATTTGATGGTTTCATGATGTTTTGTTGATTTCGATGCATGGATTCGAAGTGTTTCACGTGGATCTTGCTTCCCCACAACTTCCCCAATTTGCATCCACAAAATTCTCGCAATTTTGTCCTGAATTTTTCTTCCCCAAGTTCATCCACGGATTGCTACCCTGGACATCCAGCACATTCCCTCGGACATCAGGCCCGACACTGGAACATCCGGCGCCTCGCAACCAACCATCTCAAACTTGCCCGATTTTGAAACTTTTGACGGGTTTTACGTCATTTCTTCCGCATGCCACCACCGACTTCTGCAACCAACCACGATTTGAGCATGTTTAATATTTGAGAATTTGAGCTAGCGGTTTATGTTTCATAATGTCGTTCGGATACTTAGGGATGGTTCATCATCGACATCACCCCAACTCAACAACGCCATGGACTCGAGATCGATAACGACCACTTCACCATTTAGGCACCACCACTATAATCAAGGAAGGTAACGTCGAAAACATCATTCTACATTATCCCTTCCCATGCATTGTTCACTCCGAGCCAATTTTGCGTCACTTTTCTATCGAGATGAGCCGTTGACTATTGTCGCGCAATGCTACTTGTGCAGTTTAAAGATACATGTCTACATACCTTCATTGCACACATATATCATCGTATCATCTAGTAACACCCCAAATGTATTCCTTCCCATTTTATAACATATCTAACTTTGGTCTTGATCTAATTCCATTGGGTTTCCTCACATTGGCTTCATTTGTTGTATTACTTTGCTTGCCATACAATCTTTGCCATATTGCATTTTGCCATCACATGTTGCATCATGACCATTGCTATGTTGCATTGTGCATTGCACTCTCCATGTCGTGATGTTCTATATTTTGATGTGTGTGTCCATCACTCCTTATCACCTCTCTCTAGTAATGGCCATGCTTCATCACCTCTCCCCTTCTTACCCTTTCTTCTATTTTTGCAAGCAACATTATTTTTGTCCCGAGTGATGTTCAATTTTTCCCCAAAAGCATTCCGCCATATCCTAGACCTCTCTACAAGATTTCATCTCAATTGAAGTTGTTTTGGTCCGGTTCAAAATGGCCCAAGTTTGAAATTAATTCAAACTTTTTTTATTTTTATACCTCTAACTATGTGCAAAGAAATTTATTTAAATAGAGCATAATTCGTAGGTCATGAGAACATTTTTATATTACTCATACCCCCTCATTCATCCATGTGCTTTTCTGCTCATATTATGTCTGAGGAAATTGAAAAGGAAAAGCAGCAGCAGCAGGCCCAACCGGACCAGCCACCTGGTGGCCTCCTCCCACCCAGGCCGGCCCTGCTCAGCGCCGCAGCGTAGTAGCCTGCCATGCGTCCCTCTCTCCTTTTATCACCCGCGCGCTCACTCACCCACCGCTGGCTCACTTCCACGTGGCCTAGCCAGCCCCACCGGTCAGCGACTTCGCCCACGCCCACACCCACCTTTTCTTCCTCCTCGGTCCCTACTTGCCGCGCGCGCACATGACAGCGGCCGAGAGCATTGTCGCTCCAACTCGTCTCCCTGGCCCCCCTTTTAAACCCTCTCCATGTCTACGCATCCCCAAGGGTTCCGCTCTTCCTCTCGCCGCCGTCGCCTGCAGCATAGACCACCAGATCCATAGCTTCCATTGTGTCCCGAGCACATCTGGGAGCACGAGCTTGTCGCCAGCGTGCACCACAACGACCTCCGCCTCACCAACTCTGTCCTTCTTGTTCCCCGACATGGACTAGTCCCCTGCTACGTATACGACCTCGAGGGATACCAAGTTTGACTCCGTCCCCGTCGTCTTCTTTCGCTCCAGCCACCGTGTCGATTCCAGATAACTACGACCTCTTCTCGCCAAGTCGAGCACGTGAGCATGTTCGTGGTGAGAACCCACACCTCCCCGACCCTCTTTCCCCTTCACTATCTCGCTCCGTTGCCATTTTCTATGTTCACCCGAGCTCATTGTCGTCGAACCTCGCTCTCGCTAGTAATCCGACCACCTTAGGCCTTTCGATCATGTCCGTCGCGTTTGCCACTCCATGTAGAGTCGCTCAGTGCCCACAGCTGCTCGCCTAGGCCCATTGCGCGTTGTGTTCGTATTGCCATCATCGTCCCTATTCCCTCATCGTCGATGTCGCTCCTGTCGTCTTACGGTGTCGTGCATGTCAAGCATGTGTGCGGGATCACCTAGTGGTCTCGTAGGACTCCTTTGCCTAGCCAAGTGGCTGGAGCCACTCACTCCTAACCCTGCGACCCAGGTTCGATCGCCCGCATGCATAGAATATTTCAACCCTTTTTACATTTTTGTGTGTCCGTGAGAGGTAGGCCACACCTGTCATAGTCATCTCCCTCCAGGGCCCCACTTTTCAGCTACACACAGACACACCCACACCCTCTCACCTACCATGTGGACCCAGGGGCCCCACTTGTCATCCTCTCTATTCTGTTTGAAGCAATAATAGGAAGGTTTCCATTTTTGGCAGTGTCCAATTCGGGACCCTTCCATTTCTGGAAATTCGAGATTTGGCATATTCGCGTTTAAGGTTATTTCCTTTTCTGTTTTTCCTATTTCTTGCAGTATTGTTAAATTGCAATTTGTCAATAATTTTCTAAAGCAACCTACACATATTTTATATGTTTTTGGGGTAGAAAAATCCTACTCATTGATCTATGGCATCCATTTCATCATTTCATCAAGTTTTAAAACATGTCATATTTACATAAGACGCCATTTTGTCATTTTGGTGTAAATTAATGCAAGCATCATATGCGGTAGTTTGTTACATGAATAGGATCATTTTTTATTTCTACTTGCTGCTAGAATATATTTCATGCCATGATGTGCACTATGGTGAAGCTTGCAAACATGCAATCATAAATCTGTTTCTGCCATGCTATGTTTATTTTGCTGTCTAAAACTGCAGTTATAACTTGTCATTTTGCATTGGTGCTATATATCATCATGTATGTAGGTCTTTGGAACATGTTTAGTAAAGTATTTTTGTTAAGTCATTTAGTACATGCTTGCCGTTCTCATTTATGCAATGAATAGTTCCTTTAGCATATTTAAATGTTGCTTGCAAGTTGGCATGTTGCTATTTTTAACAGTTTTGCATTGCATATTGTTTTGATCACCATTTGAAAATTGTGCATCCGTTTCCGATGATCTGTATATCGTTTTCAACGAGAATCTTCCAATCTATCTAGTAGTATACTTGGTTTGCCAAGATCTTGCCCGTATCCATCATGTTTCCCCTTTTTCCTTCCCGGCATCATAACCTCTGTACCGATAGTCCCTTAGCTCCGTGTGTTCCATTCTTCAAATGCATTCATGTTCCAAGTGCATGTACCATGTGTTGTTTTCCATGTCACGTGTGTTTATATGTGTGGTGGAAGCGTGGGCGAGGAAAATATTGGGGATTTCCCGGTTATGATGTGTGGTCGAGGCTAGGGATGGCACCCGCAGGGTTTGGCTACGGGTGGAGCCATCCCATACCCTTACCCGTCCTATTTCAGATAACCCATCACCCGTACCCATAGCCGCTGGTGGGTATAACTTTCCACCATACCTATCACCCGACAGGGTAAATGGCTATCGCAGGTAAAAATACCCACGTTTGCGTAACTTAAATTTGAGCAACACATAATCATAAACAACAACATAAAATAATAATTTATAAATAACAACACATAATAACATTAGTACATACGTATAAACAACAATAGATCATAAACAATAAAACATTCTATAAACATCAACACTTTCTTGTAAACAACAACACATGAAAATATCAACACATAGTCATAAAGTAGTACAAAGTCATACATTTTAATTTCACAAACTCACGACAAAGTGTAAAGGTAATTTCTCCATACTTGTTAGATTTTATAAGGGTACATGGGTATGTGGGTATGGGTTATATGATCCCATACACATTCCAGCTCTACCCGATGGGTTTGAAAATTTCCTATTTATATACCTATGGGCAACTTTTTATCCTATACCCTTACCCAAATGGAGTTTTTACCCGCAGGATACGTTGGTAATAGGTACCCATTGCCATCCCTAGTCGGGGCCAAGCAATGCACTATGGTTTGTGCGTCTCTCTCATCTACGCGCGTGTGTGTGAGGCATTGGCTAACTGAACCCGAGCAATCGCACGTTTCTAAACACGAGCGATCGATCCCTTGGGTGTTAACTGAACCCGAGTGTCGGGACCCCAATCCTATGTCACACCGATCTAGCATGTAACACACCATATCACTTTGCGGCCTCACGCATGATATCGCCACGGGTGCCACCTTAACTGGCCCGGGACCATTTGCGCCTTTTGGCTCACGTATATGATAGTGTCGCTAGCATCCATTTGACAAAGAACCTTACCTCAGGGACATAGGGAATAATCTGGGGAAAACCCTGAGCTAACTGGGATTTGACAAGGGGTAGGGCCTGCTGTCAGTGGCTATTAGAGGTGTATAGTTAGCAGGGGTTAGCGCTAATGATGGCCACGTCGGTAGTAGTCAGAGCCTGGCCGGCGGCAACCAAAACGACAGCGGTGCGGCTTGGATTTGAGCTACAGACAGTGGTTTGGCACGCTGAGTGCACCGGGGAGGACCTCTTGCTCGTCTGCATCCAAAGGACCTGATGGGAGGCAATGGGGTGGCCGGGAGTAGCACCCGCGGCGAGCGAGGTGGCGGTCTGAGCTAGGCTTGCATGGGCGGGAGACTACGAGGCACTAGCGGGCCATCTAAGGGGCTTGATGGCCTCCTGGAAGACGGAGGATCATGCCTATGAGCTTGGGCGCGGCAGAAGTAGGATCAAACGACAACAGCGATAGGCGCTGTGACGGGGAGCTGACGGGGCACGGCGGGTTTGCGGCCTAGGGGACGGGCACGAGCAGTAGATTAG
Organism: Secale cereale; assembly: GCA_902687465.1. Taxonomy (NCBI): domain Eukaryota; kingdom Viridiplantae; phylum Streptophyta; class Magnoliopsida; order Poales; family Poaceae; genus Secale; species Secale cereale. The sequence continues at coordinate 226,004,733 of LR738712.1, forward strand.
GGGAAGAGGAAGCATGAGCTCACAAGGGGTCGGAGTAGTAGCTCACCGGGCTCGGGGAAGCTTCTATGACGGCGAATCAACTATGAAGTCCAGTGAGCATATGCATCGGTGACGAGCTTGATGTCGACGGTGTAGGGCTCCTGAGGTCGTGTTATTCGACTTGGATGTGAAGCAGGGCTTGATGGAGCGTTTGGGATGGTCGGCGAGGTGACGGGTGGGCAGTGGCTACGTCAGTAGAGAATGGCGGCGACGAGCTCGTTCGACCGATGATAGAGTAAGAGAGCCAAGGAAGGGAATGAGGACGCGGGAATGAGCGAAGGGGTTCCAGGGGTGTGCGTGGCTCTTGGGGAGACTCCAGCAGCGAGCCGGTAGGTAGGAGGTAGCACGGCGTGTGGCCGCGCGAGCTGAGCGCGTGCCCCTGTCCTTCTGGTTGGATGAAGGGCACGATTGGCAGCGCCATGTGAGTTGGGCCGGCTGCTACAGTAGTCTGGCCTTAGGTAGGTTTTCTGTCACTCTTTCTACTTATTTTAGTTTTTGTTTGTCTATTTATTTTAACTTTGTTTTGATTTAGTCTGTCCACTAAATAATTTTTGATGCTTCTGTGAATTCCTTGTGGATGCGAGATGGACTATTCCAAATCCCCACAACAATTTCCAGAATAATTGAAGTTGTAATTATTTTTATAGAAGTTATTAGCTCCAACTAAAATAAGTAATATGTTGAATGAAAGACCAAAGATGTCCTGGAAAAATGTGCACAAGTTTTGGTAGAAGTTTTCCCCTGTTCCCATAATTCATGAACATTTTTAAGAGCATTTTAGGTTCATTGAGAGTATTTTAGGTTGAACCTATTTTAATTAATTTGGTTCTAGGGTTTTCGACATTCCCATTTCAAATTAAAGTAATAATTTAGACATGATGCAAGGAACTGACATGGTCTGCATGATCCATTGCATTTCTCGAGGACTTTGATTCATCACTTCATATTGATCTTGATGTCTTTGCTTATGAGATCTTCATCCAGCATGATGATGACGGAAATAAACACTACACGAATCGATCTATTTGAAGATCGAGCAATTCAAGATCACCTCATGGAGTGAGACGTTAGAACACCTCTTGAGTTGAGATATAGAACATGCATTGTGAGGGATGGAGAATAACACACGACTAAGGTTCAATTTGGTAGGCAATAATTCCACACTTAGAGAAGATGGTGAACGATTTCACTAAATGGGGCACCTTAGAGAAGGTGACTCGTAGGATTATTCCCTTAAGTGGCAAAAATAATTACTTTTGTTATAGGGGTCATTGGAACTCTTTATACCAGCCTAAGGCAATTCACGAACGATCATTTGAGGGAGTTCGAAAAAATGGCATACTCAAATAGGGAAGGAAGCTATAATTCAAATCCCCATGAGGGGTCATGATATATTGACTCAGCAGAATAGCCACTACATTGACTTACATGCATTATCTAAAAACCATGATCATAATCTTTTAAATGTTCCAACCATCATCTCTGCCTGAGATTCATATCTGGTTGGTGACAGGATGCTTCTGACTTAGCATGTCTGAAAAGGAAGGTTTGCAACACTAATTGACGAGATGAAGTTGTGAGATTCACATCATATGAACTATGGTAGGAAGCTCCAAAACATGAGCTGGTTCGCAAGATACATGTGAACATGTTATGCAAGATAAGCATGACCACATAGAGATCTCACAACAAAACACTACCAAGTTCTAGTTGGGAACCATCACCAAGGATATCAAAGTCCTTGTGCACTTATTGATGAACTTCTTATCCTTGAACAAATCAATCAGTGGCTTTGTGTGCTAGGGATTACATATGGAATGGAGGTAGCAAGCCTATCGAACCATATAATAGCACATGCGTTACTAACTTGGGATGTTTCCAGAGGAAGCAAGAACAAGCTTTCTCGAATCCATGGTGGCAACTTGCACAAAAACACGTGAATTAGAGGAAGACACTTCTTTCATCCAAACATATACATCATGAACGGAACACGAAAGCATTGCTTACAAAGTTTCCAACACTAGCTTATTGTCCAACAAAGTTATGGAGAAGATAGGGATGTTGTCGATGGGCTCAATAACAAATCATCGATATATCCATGAAGATGGAATTCCACAATTATGTGAACATGGTGATAGCATTGGTCAGACCAAAAGAATATAATGATGCATACTCGAGGAAGAACCATGAGTAAGACAACATTACGAACATTGTTGGTTCTGATTTGATTTGACAATAGCGCACACTCAAATCAATGTTTTGACAAGACAACAGATACCAGAACCGATGACGAGGACCAACCGATGAAGATAACATCTTTCTTCAGCTAACACACAAACACAAGGATATCCGTTTTTGCAACGAACTAAGTGGAATAAGCTTTCATATTCCAACTCTCCAAGTTGTTGTTTAACTTAACCAACTAGTTCAGGGTATGCAACACGGATTCTTGGAGAAGGGGTGGTTTATTGGAATAAATTGACTTGATTGCAAACTCAACATAAAGGTCAGGGAACAACCTGGTGATACTTCCGATAAGATAATCGAAATATCACGAACCACCGATATGTTACTAAGCTCGAGAACAATCTTGCTGTTCATGGCAGGACGATATGATCAAATAAGCAAGGAATTGACACAATCCTAACCCATTGGTCGAAGAGTGCACGGGGAAATAAGGACCATGTAGCATATTTTATCTTAGAATGATATTTCAATAACCAGCATGCTAAGAATGAAATTATTGTCCATTAACTGCCAAGCAACGGGATTGCTAGGAGTATTGATTTCACAAATCACAATTTACCTATTGGTATTCTGGTTACAATAACACAGGGACCAAGGAATGAATGATGATGGTGAGAAGTATAACTGTATCAATAGTTCATAAGAGGTTGGGCAATTCCATGACACACTTGACATGCAAGAGGGTAACACTCCAAGGTAGAACATATTAGAAGCTGGATTGGCATTCTAATCTATGGAGTACAACTACTTTCACCCAGTCCTGGATATGGATAAGGTACTGGAGTTTGTTTATCCTAGTCATTCTGAAATAGAATGGCATGATGTACCACAAGAATAATAGGCCTAAATGAACATCAATGCACACATACCCTTGAGTATCAACCGATACACGAAGGCCGCAATACAACTAAAGAGGGACAACTCAAAGGAACATAAGATTTTATGAGTTGTGAATGCATGGATTAGCGTGTAGAACAAGTTCAATATATTTCTTCCAGATAACCCATGCAGAATGCAAGGACTGACAGAGTCACAATTATAATGGAGAACTCATCAAGAGCACTCTTGTTGTGATCTTTTTGTTCAAACGAACTTCTGCCAAGGAAGGTTCATGGTATTTGGAAGAATGATAAACAACGGACCTCGAGGACTACCACAAGGTTACTAATATCCTAATGGAATGAGCAAACACTATCAACATCAAGTAAGTAGGGTGAATCTTGGGTTCAAGAACCTAGGAATAGAATGCCTACTAACTAAATGGCATCACGGGATGCTTTTCAGAAGGGTGGCCAGAATCGTCACACTGAGAGTAGAACACAAGGTTGGGTTACTGGGTGATTCTCTAAGACGCCTAGAGTCATAATAATAGCTCCAACATATATGTTGAACCAGTGAAGTACCTCAAGTCAGCAATTAGTCTGGTTAATCTGGCCTAAATGGACATTGGGACAGGGAGGAAATATTTGCAAATACATCAGATTATTTATAAACATGGGACAACTCGGACAACATAACGGCTGCAAATGCTCAAAAAGAATTTTGAGACTCATTCACAACGAAAGCATAACCACTCAACACTATAATATCATGGTTTTGGGACCAACAGTTTAACACGCAGAAGTACTAGAAACTAAATTGTGAGTTGAATCCACAATTAACTTGATCTTGGTAGATACATGACAAGACTAGTTCTTAATCCTCGTAGAAAAGAGAAGGTGACTTAGATTAGAAGGTCATAAGGTAAAGGAGTAAAAAGAGCCTTACTTTCCCTTCCACAATAAATTCCATTAAATAACTAAAGAATTTCTACACTCAACTTTGACCAGTTTTGTCGGATTCAGGGCTCCGCAAAACCTAGGGGCGTGAATGAAGATCTCTCTCACTCACGTATACCTAGTGTCTCGCTCTCGTCTCGGTGGAAGGATTCAAGCAAACAACGGACAGAACACACAAGATTTTATCCAGGTTCGGGCCACCGTGTGGTGTAAGACCCTACTTCCTGCTTTGGTGGATTAGCCTTGGGCGAGCTGGGATACGAGCTAGTACAATGATTCCTGGGCTCAAGAGGGTGAGCTCAGGAGGGTCAGGAGGCTAGTGTTCTTGATCCTTGTGTGGTGGCCGAGTGTATCCGTTGATCCCTTCACAGTGGGAATCCTAGCTACTTATTTAGGCGGCCAGGGTCCTCTTCCCCTGAAATGTTTAGGCGGGAAGGGATCCCACAACTGCCATTTTTGAGCAGGAACACAACGACGTTCTTATCCTGACAAAAGCGGTCTTCGCCTGCAAAAGGATCAGGCGGTGACACGGTGGTGGGCTCGACGGTTACATCCTCCTTGTCGTCCTTGCGGTCTTTGGTCTTGTTGCACCAAATGGGAAACATTTGCCCCGCTGGCGGACACTGGCACCCGCTGGCGCAATGCGTCACTGCTGACATCACTACCTCCTCCTAAGGCAGGCTTGGCCTTGGATTCTCCACCCCTCCAGAGCGCCTTGCTGAGGCCGCTCCCAAGGAGGTATTGACGTCGTTCTCCTCGTGAGGCTTGGCCCCCTCGCGAGGGTCTTGGAAAGCTGGTCGATCAGCTCGGCCATACCAGGCCGCTTGTATGAGCGCGTCGTGGCCCGCAGACAGGCAAGTCTAGGTACCCTGGTTCCCAGGACGCCGACAGTATCCCCCGGGCCCAAGGCACGCACGGAGTTGGCTTCAGGGCGAAGCCTTAGTCGAGGTCGAAGCACCGCGGGCCCCCAAAAGGCTGCGGGCCAGGCTGGCGTGTGACGATTGGATGGGACACGAGCGACCCTGCTCCCCACGCCGTCTTGGCAACCATGCATCTTGACAAAAGGGGGCCTTCTCCGCTGGGGGAGTTATCGCCCTCTTTCCTTCCTGCTCAAATTTCTTCCCCTTACGCCTCCTGCCTTCATGCGTCCTTCGGCTCCCCCAACTATGGCGAAGAGGAACAAGAGTGTCGCGCCGGCTTCTGGATCTGCTTCTTCCCTCGATGCGGCGCTTGAGGAGTCCTCCATTACAAGGGAGGAGGACTACTGAGAGGCCCAACCTTTCCTGTCAAGCACCCACAATGAGCACGGCCTAACGCGGATCTGGGCCGGATCCACCATCGCGCGGACCTTGCCGAAGTCATGCTACACCTTCTTCCTCCACAGCATCTCCGTGGGGCTCGTGCCACCCTTCTTTGAGTTCTTCTAGGCCATCCTGGAATATTACCAGGTGCACGCTCTGCATATCCAACCTCGCTCCATCTTCGTCCTGTCGCTCTTTGCCTTTTACTGTGAGGCGCTCGTGGGGGTGAGGCCGACCGTCGCCCTCTTCCAACACTTCTTCTCCATGAGCTGGTACGACGATGGCCCATGCTTGGGCTGCGTTTCCTTCGTCTTCCAGTGCTAGGGCTGTCGACTGATGACACCCGGGAATAAGATAGAGTCCCACCGGAAGAGATGGGTCTACCTGGACGCCCAGCGCGTCCATCCTCTACTGGCGCTGCCTACTGCCCGTCCGGAGGAGCGCGCTGGCTGGAGCCACGCGAAGCTCACCGACCCCCTTGCCGGGCCTATCCTAGCAAAGATTGAGGCCGACCTGAGCTCGAGGCTCGAAGGGGGCCAAATCGTGAAGGAGTTCTTGTGGCAGTGTCTGGCTCCACTGCAGGCTCACTCACGGCCCATGTGGGTGCTAATGGGCGACGACAACAGGCTCCGGCTGCACCCAGGGGTGTTGGTCGAGGACGATCTGGACTTCACCTCCAGAACTCTCCTGGGGTTGGTTCCGGAGGGTCTCCCCGGGGCCTACCTGCCCCCGTATAGCCTCCCTGACAAGGCCGAGCTGTCAAAGGCCGTGCCGAATTTTAGTGCGCCCGCGGGCGCTCCGCTCACGTTCGACGTTTCTTCTGGTGCTGACGAGAGAGACGAGGGGGGCTCGAAGGATACCCAGGACGATGAGGGAGACTCCTCCGAGGTGTTTTCTGGAGTAATGACGCCAGGCGCAGGTGCCGCCGGACGGTCCCAGGCGACCACTCCACATCGATCCGGACGCGCTGCGTCCGGGGGAAGCAAGGTTGCGACTCCGCCGAAGAGTACCGTGCCAGTGAACCTGGCGACCGCGGCCGCGCCTAGGACTGTGGCCTCATGTCTTGCCCAGGCCCGGGCTATTGGCGCGCCCAGGGCGCCAGCGGCTGCTGCTGACCTGCTGGTGAAGAGAAGGGCACACCTTGCGTCCGACGAGTAAGTGTGCAATTTTTCACTCGTCCTTAATTGCTGTCTCCCTGATGTGCTCTCCCTGATGCAGCAGCCTGGGAGGTGTCATGAAGAAGGTGACGGGGGAGGTCACGCTATGATGCCCTCCTCCTCCGGCTGCCGATGCGACCTCAAGAAAAGATGCCGCAGTGCTGGGTGCCCTGGTCGACCGGGCCACCGAGTGTGGGGCGACGAGGTCGCTCGAAGACGTCCCTGCCGCCAGTGAGGTTGCGGTGGCTTCTGCTCCGGCTGCTCTGGCGAGGGGGGCTGGAGCCCCTGAGCCCCTTATCGAGCAGTCGGTCTTGTCGGTGCCCGTGCGCCAGCCGGCGCAGCCTGGTCCTGAGGCTTTGGAGGCTGCCTCCGCCGCGCTGGCTCGTCTTCGCGCCAATCTACAAGATGGTGATGGCCACCTGACAGAAGGGCGCCTGGGGCTGATCCGAGGGTGGCTCCTAGCAGACGAGTCTGCGCGGACCTCCTGGGATCAGGCCTCGGCGGTCGCCGCCATGGGTCGAGAGGAAGCTGCAGCGGCCACGCGGGCTTGTGACACCGCGCGAGCCAATACAGCGTCCTTCAAGAAGCGCTGCCTCAAGGCAGAGAGTGAGCTGGAGGCCCTCTGCGAGGAAGGCATCGGCTGCACCCTGGAGCTCGACAGGTTGTAGAAGGAGCTCGTGGCGCAGAAGGTTGAGTCGTCCCGGCTGCAACAGGAGCAGCTTGCCGACCGCGCGTCCCTGGAGAAGCTGAGGGTTGAAGTCGAGGAGGCCAAGGCAACCAAAGCTGATCGTGACAAGGAGGAAGCCCTTCCAGCCTCGGCAGCGGTGAGTCCTGAGGCCCTTGCCGCCTTTGACCTTGAGGCCCGCCAGGCGCTGCATGCCGCCTACGGGGAAGGGTTCAAGGAACTGCTGGCCGCCCCGGAGAAGGGCCCCGCCAGGCTCCTTGTTGTGCTCGTTGAGTCCCTGCGCGATGTTTCGGCCGCAATTATCCAGTTAGCTGACATCGAGAGCCGTGCGCTGCTTACCTTGGTCCTGACGCAGGTGTGCAGCCACCTAAGACTTCGCGACCCCACCCTCGACCTGGCCTCGCTGTCCGAGCCCGTGACCGAAGTCATGGAGGACATCGCTGCCGAGGTCCTGGCAGTGAAGGTCACATTGCTGGTTGAGGCGTTCCTCCCGGCTACTGCTACTGCAGCTGAGGAGGAGAAGACCGGTGATGTTGCGCTTGGCAATGCCTGATTTGTTCCTGTTTAGTGAGAGAAGTGCGAGTGCCTCGGGGAGGCGTAAGAACTTTGTTTGAATTTGAAAAACTTAGCATTATTGTAATATCTAGATGATTTCCATGCTTGCTTCATTTCATGTTTGCTTAGCTGCTCTGCGTCGGCAGGGCCCAACCCCGCGGATACCTCTACCGCCATTGAGCCCTCTAGATGACCGGGGTTACCGTAGTAACTAGACTCGCCATTGAGCCCTCCGGATGACTAGGGTTACCGTAGTAACTAGTCTCAAGGGATGAGGGGCTACGTGGCTAGTGAGGCCCTTGGGTCGCGATGCCCAAGGGTCCCCCTTGATGTTCAATCCATCCCATTTTGGTTCTGCATCAGCAGGGTCCAACCCCGCGCATACCTCGATCTCCATTGAGCCCTCCGGATGACCGGGGTTATCGTCATAACTATACTCAAGGGATGAGGGGCTACGTGGCCAGTTAGGCCCCTGGGTCGCGATGCCCAAGGGTCCCCCTTGATGTACAAATGGCTCTCATGAAGGAGAACGAGCACCATACCTTTCCCACGAGCCTTTGCCTGAGATGGGGGCACGAGAAGGCCAGGTGTCTGGGCACCTGGTAGGGTGGCGTCTGCCAGGCGTGACCTGTGCATAGCCCCTGTGCCTGGCCCCCTCGCGACACCAATCCAAGGAGAAGTTGTGAGCGTCGTGAGCTGAAAAGCTCCCTTAGGTTGGTGCGACCACAGGTGGCCACCCTCAGTTGTTCATAAATAGCGCGGGGCATAGAGCTACCACACTTGCGCGGAGTGTGGGCATAACCGCACCTCGGTCATAGCGGCCAGCGCATAGCTTGGCGCTTCCACTGGTTCGTGGGCATAACCGCTCCTCGGTTGGATCTGCCAGCGCGGAGCTTGGTACTTCCACTGGACCATGGGAGGGAGCCTCCCACCGAGAGAGACTCCGGGGCGTGTATAGCCCCGTCCTGACACGTGGCTTGCACGGTAGGACAGCCAAGGTGTATATGGGCCCTCCACAGGATGAGCTGAAAGACTCTGTGGAAGTTCTCGTGAGCTTACACATCACTCACGAGACCCTACCCTAATGCGGGTTGCGCCTGAGTCTTCTTCTGCAAAATGTGAAAAGAGAGGTGTTGTGTCGACCCGCACCGAGTGCATCTCTAGAGGGTATCGCATGAGAAGGCCGCAGCACCAGCGACCCCAGGAGGTGACGTCACAGAAATGGCTCGCAAGACAGAGCTCAACCACTGGATTTGTCGATGATGCAGGGACGGACCCGAGCACAGACGTCGTGCCCAGTCTTCTCATGCAACGATCCAAAATAAAAACAGTCGGCGCGCGGTTCCCATGTGAGTGAGGCACTTGCCACGGGCCCCTACTTACCCATCCACGATTAGCCCATGCGAGAACAAGGCACCAAGGATCGTGGGAGGTGACGTCGCGGGAATGGCTCGCGAGACAGAGCTCAGCTCTTGGGTTTATCAGTGCTGCAGGGACCGACCCGAGCACAAATGTCGTGCCAGTCCTTAATCATGGGGGGGTCGCGAGTGGGCTCACAAGGGCTCATGACTTTAGTGGCGGTGAGGACGCCGAGCATGTTGATAATGCGAATGGAAAGAAACATCTAGCCTTGATCATGCAGAAAGGGAGATAACCGCGGGGGAACAGCCCCCAACGGTCCGAGGATGATGCAGCCCGAGAGGCGCCCTTGTTTGGATACCTGAAGTGTCACCTGATACTTGTCGAAGGAGAGTTGGGGAAGCTGAAGATGCGAGCCACACGGGTCGCTCCCGAGGATCGTCGGGCTCCTGAGGCCCAGGGGCTCTGGAGGCTCTCAGTGGTCGCGCGGGTCCGGTTCTCGCTCCGTCTAGACCGCCTTCCACTGAACCTCTCGAGCCCCCAAGGCCTCCTGCGCGAGATGCTGGAACATGGCAGCTGCGTTGCGGAAGCCGAAGAGTGTGCGGACGTAGCTGTAGGAGAGGGCCCTCCTCCGGCCGACCGCCGTCGGCCAGAAGGGCTCTAGAGAGGCGGCTCGGTTGAGAACCGCGATGTCGATGCAAAAGCGGAAGCAGTCGCTTGGGCTGTGAGCAGGTGAACTTGGGGTTGTGCGGTTACGCCCACCGCAGATGAGTCTTGCGTACTGAAGTTCCTCGGTAACTTGGTCGATGAAGTCCTGAGCCCCTAGCGCTAAACGGCTCACGCTGGGCTCACAAAAACGTGCATCAAGATACGCTTGCAGGTGGTGCTCGAACACCTCCCTCGAGACGTCAGTCAGCTCGGAGACTCTCTAGAGAAGAGCCCCCGGGCCAGTCACGAGAAGGGCGTCGAGCGCGCCTCCCTATGTGAGGGTGGAGGGCGCCTCCTTAGCAGGCACGGGTCCTGACGCCAGGCCGTCGGGAGCCCCTGCGTCCCGAGGTCCATTGACGAGTAGGTTCTTCTTCTTGGGGGCGTTGTGCAGGGCGAGGACGGCTCCATCCTCATCGGAGCACTTGACCGCCGCGGTCTGGTAGGCACGCTCCAGGGAACGCATCGCTTCCTTCTCGTCGGAGGCGATCGTGATGACTCCGCCGCTCCCAGGCATCTTGAGGATGTTGTAGCCGTGATGGGTCGCCGCAATGAACTTGGCGAGGGCAGGATACCCTAGGATGGCGTTGTACGGGAGGTGGATGTTGGCGACGTCGAAGTTGATGAGCTCTGTGTGGTAGTTGTCGCGGTCACCAAAGGTGACGGGGAGGCGGACCTGCCCCATCGGGAGTGTGGAGCCATCCGTGACCCCTTAGAATGGCTTGTTCGGCTGGAGCTGATCGCAGGGAACCTGGAGCGTCTCGAAGGTCTGGACGAAGAGGACGTTGAGCCCTGGTCCACCGTCGATGAGGGTCTTGGTCACGAGGACATTGCTGATGGTCGAGGTGCAGAGCATCGGGAGGGCGCCTGGGGCCGCAGTACACTTGAGCTAGTCCTTGGGGTCGAACGCGATGACTTGCTTGGTCCACCTATGGTTTTGCGTGGCGTCAGGCATGGGAAGCACCACGTTCACTTCACGGGCAAACTGCTTGAAGATGCGGTGGGAAGCCGGGGCATGGGCTCCTTCCAAGATGCATGCAACTGCACGCGGCTCCTGGAAGCCCCCTGCCCCATCTCTCTGGCGGTCGTCGTCGTTCCTCCTTGGCGGTGGTGGCAGCGGAGGCAGGCCTCCGTTGCCCTGAGGGCGACCCTCGCGAGGCTGGTCGCGCTAGGGGGCGTCACGAGGTTTCTCCTGCCAGTGGTCTTCACGAGGCTGCTCACGCCACCCTTGGCGCGAGTTCCTGCCATCCCAACGTCCTCCTCCTCGGCCTCCTCTATGGCCGTAGCCGCAGTTGTCGCGCTCAAGGTGCTGCCCGACGCGCCCACCACGCATCGCCCTGAGCTCCTGGCAGTCGTTGGTGTTGTGGCTGTGGACGTTGCGGAAGACGCATTATGGTTGGTTGTCTCTGGGGAGGTCATCGTAGCCGCAACCATGCTTCATTTCTAGCTTCACAGCTAGCGCGGCGGGCCCCTTGCGCTTTGATTCCTTGGCCTTGGTCTTCTTGTTGTCCGCCTCCGCCTCAGGCAGCTCCTGGAGGGAGAGGCATCCTTCCTCCGCCCTGGCGCACTTTGTCGCGAGCTTGAACATCTCGAGGGCTGTGCATAGGTCTTCGTGAATGGCGAGCTCCTCCCTCATACTGACGTCATGGACGCCGTCGGAGAACGCGGAGATGATGGCCTCGTCCGAGACCATAGGGATCCGGAGGCGCATGGTGTTGAAGCGTTGGATGTACTTTTGCAGGGTTTCTCCCGGCTGCTGCCTCACGCGGCGCAGATCAGCAGCTGCCGAGGCTCGGTCGCGGGTGCCTTGGAAGTTGGCGACGAAACGCTCGCGAAGCTCTTCCCAGGAGGAGATGGATCCCACGGGTAGGTTTAGGAGCCAGGAGCATGCGCCGTCCTTCAGAGCCATGGGGAACCAGTTCGCCATGACCTGCTCGGTGCCGTTGGACGCCTCGATGCTCAACTCGTAGAGTTGGAGGAACTCCATGGGGTCGGTGGTGCCGTCGTAGCGTGGAGGCAGGTACGGCTTGAATTTGCCGGGCCAGACGAGGCGTCGTAGCTCAGGAGCTAGGGCGCGACACCCAGCCACACTCATGATCGCGGACGGTGGCAGCGACGAGTCCTGCTGCTCGTGGACGGCCGGGTCGATTGCGCCATTGGTGTGTGTCCACCATGATTGTGGAGCAGGGTCGACGACGAGAACGCGACGAGGTCGCCGGAGAGGCGAGATTTCTACACGCCCCCTACCTGGCGCGCCAAATGTCGGATTCAGGGCTCCACAAAACTCGTTAAGTTCGAACACAGGGGCGTGAATGAAGATCTCTCCCACTCACGTCTACTTAGCGTCTCGCTCTCGTCTCGGTGGAAGGATTCAAGAAAACAACGGACAGAACACACAAAAGTTTATCCAGGTTCGGGCCACCGCTTGGTGTAAGACCCTACTTCCTGCTTTGGTGGATTAGCCTCGGGCGAGCTGGGATACGAGCTAGTACAATGATTCCTGGGCTCAGGAGGGTCAGGAGGCTAGTGTTCTTGCTCCTTGTGTGGTGGCCGAGTGTATCCGTTGATCCCTTCACTGTGGGAATCCTATCTACTTATATAGGCGGCCAGGGTCCTCTTCCCTCGAAATGTTTAGGCAGGAAGGGATCCCACAACGACCATTTTTGAGCGGGAACACAAGGACGTACTTATCCTTACATAAGCGGTCATCGCCTGCAAAAGGATCAGGCGGTGACACGGTGGTGGGCTCGACGGTGACATCCTCCTTGTCGTCCTTGCGGTCTTCGGTCTTGTTGCACCAAATGGGGAACCTTTGCCCCGCTCATTAGGGACCAACGGCTGCGCTGTCCCCTTTGCACCGAAATGGCAACTGCGCTGCTGGCGGACGCTGGCACCCACTGGCATGGTGCATCACTGCTGACATCATTGCCTCCTGCTGAGGCAGGCTGGGCCTTGGATTCTTTGCCCATCCAGAGCGCCTTGCTGAGGCCGCTCCCAAGGAGGTCTTGACGTCTTTCTCCTCGCGAGGCTTGGCCCCTCGCGAGGGTCTTGGACAGCTGGTTGATTAGTTGGGCCGTACCAGGCCGCTTGTAGGAGCGCATCGCGGCCCGTAGACAGGCAAGTCTGGGTACCCTGGTTCCCAGGACGCCGACAAGTTTGGCTTGGTAATCCTACAGGCAGCCAGGCTCTGATACAAAAGCTGTCGGGACCCCGATCCTATGTCACACCGATCTAGCATGTAACACATCATATCACTTCGTGGCCTCACGCATGGCATCCCCACGGGTGCCACCTTACCTGGCCCGGGACCGTTTGCGCCTTTTGGCTCACGTATATGATAGTGTCGCTAGAATCCATATGATAGGGAACCCGGGCCGACATGACCAGTCATAAACCCAAAGCGGCGCTAAATTATAGGGACATGCATACATGACCCATCAATGCATGTGCCAGTCAGTAGCGAGTGTTGCCAGGCTATAGCAAGCTAACAGGACTCCGGTATACACCGCGTGACATTTCACCGGAATGGACAGACACATGAGCAAGGATGGACACATGTCGATCAATCCTTGTGTTCTGGAGCACTAGCAAGCTACCAAGGCTTAGTGGAAGCACTGGGAGGCATTTCCCCATAAGGTAGGCTACCAAGGATAAATAACTAGGTGTCGGATCCCACACATAACAATACATGTTACACATACGCATGACATGCACGATATGTGTAGATACATCACCGTCCTAAGGGTACAAGATAGTAGCTGAGGTAAAAAGCTAACCGTCGAAGTCCACGCAGAACTACTAGTGAGACTGAAGTGTCTCTACAAAACATAAATTAAGCAAATGTGAGTACAAATGTACCCAACAAGACTTACATCAGAACTAGCTACATATGCATTAGTATCAACAAAGGAGTGGTGGAGTTTAACTGCAACAAGCCAGCTTTGACTCAGTGGCTATCCTGTACTACGAATGCTGGTAACTCTTTCGAGGTGGCGCACACGAGTCCACATATTCACCATATCAATACACCACTATCGATCCGCTCCCGTCTCACTACGAGAAGGCCATTCATAGCACTCACGCTTATCCTGCGCATTTGAGAGTATCCACGTAAGCGTTCCTAGTAGTCCATATTCACAAACGCGGCCATTCAAATAGATCATATTAGCCTTCAGGGGTGTACTTCTTCACACATGCTCTCACCACTTATCGCCGTTTACATGACATGTACTCAGCAACCTTCAAGTGGAAGCACAGCGAGGGTGTCGGCCACGACCTCACTAACCACACAAGTCTCTAGTCCAGGTTTATCGTATATTCGGGTTCCATCCGCAAGGAAGTCCGGCCGATGTTTCACTCACGGCCGCAAACGATGTGTGCAGGGTTCCCGAGGTACCAATCGGGCGTCTCGGTACACCATGCCATGGTGTATCTACCGCATTATAGCCCACCCCTAGGGTCAGCGCTACGCATGGCCTCCAACTCATATCCTACAAAAACCAGAAACTAGTTGCAACTCCTGTATATAGATCAAGGCGATTAATAAGTCGAGAGGGTCCATGGGTTTTGGGCCCAATGCATGGTAGTAGCTGTTCTTGGATCACAAACACAAAACTGAGTTCCCGAGGACGGCTTTAATGAGACAACCCACCATGTACTCCTATATGGCCTCTCATCGCTACATTTACCAAATTGTGTTCACACACTTAGTTCTCAATAGTTCGACATGTTCATCACCATTCCATTCCATCCAAATTGAATCAGACTTGACACAAGTCTAAGAATAGCAGGCATAACCAGAAAACATGAATGATTAGGCACATCATGGCTCAAAAACCTCCTACTCATGCTAGTAGGTTTCAACTATTTACTGTGGCAATGCAGATCATGGAGAGGAAAGGGGTTTAGCTACCGCAGCAAAAAGCAGTTGAATCGTTGTTGTCCTAATGCAGTAAAAGAGAGGAAGAGCGAGAGAGTGGGATGTTATCAGAATGCTCAATCAGGATTTGCTTCTCTGGCAGTTGTGAATATGGTATAGCTCTTCATCAATGTCATCGAACTCATCGTCGAAACAATTTCTAGTAAGGGGGGACAAATACGGGCAACAGATAGGAAACACAATCAATGCAATGCAACAATATGATACATGAATGTGACATGGCAATATGCCGTGATTTGAACTAATGTAGCTAGCAAGAGAAGGGTGTGAGTTGATTTGAACCAAAGGTTAAAATTCAAACTCAACATATGAATTTCCAAAGTCCATTTAGATGTTTTGAACTAAACAACAAGCTTAACTTGTTCTGTCATGCATGAAACCAGTGTCATTTGATAGATTGCATTTTTCTGATAATTTTTAATATATAAATTATTTCATTTGGAGTTACGTTTGAATATATATGAATATTAGAAGTTTTGGACATTTTCTGAAATTCATAAATCATTTCTGATTTACTTAAAATCCTAGAAAATCTTTACTACATCAGCATGACCTCATGCTCAGGTCAGCGGGTCAACGACACTGACTAGGTCAAACCGGATGTGTGGGGTCCACATGTAAGTGACACTGGTACTAATCCCAGTCAAACCCTGCGCTGACTGGGATTTGACCAGGGGTAGGGCCCGTTGTCAGCGGCTATTATGGGTGTTTAGTTGGCAGGGGTTCGCCTAATGACGGCCACATCGGCAGTCATCGGAGCCTAGTCGACGGCAACCAAAACAATGGCAGTGCGGCTCGGATTTGAGCTACGAACGGTGGTTTGGCGCGATGAGGGCACCGGGGAGGACCTCTTGCTCGTCTACATCCAAAGGACTGGACCGGAGGCCGTGGGGTGGTTGGGAAGAGCACCGATGGCAAGCGAGGTGGCGGCCGGAGTTTGGCTTGCATCGGCGCAAGACAGCATGGCACTAGCGGGCCATCTAAGGGGCTTGCTAGCCTCCTGGGAGATGAGGGATCACGCCTACGTGCTCGGGCACGACGGAAGCGGGCTCAAACGACGGCATCGACAAGTGCGGTGACGGGGAGCTCAAGGGCACAGCGGGTTTGCGGCCTAGGGGACGGGCGCGAGTAGTAGCGGGGGAAAGAGAAAGCAGGAGCTCACAAGGGGTCAGAGTAGCAGCTCAGCGGGCTCGGGGAAGCTTCTGCGATGGCAAATCGACGACGAAGTTCGGTGAGCTTATGCAGCGGTGACGAGCTCGATGCCGATGGCGTAGGGCTCCGAGATCTTGTTCTTCGGCTTGGAGATGAAACAGAACTTGATGGAGTTCCTGGGAACGTCAACGAGGCGACACGTGGGCACTGGTTACGTCAGCACAGAACGGAGGCGCCGAGCTCGTTCGACCTATGAGAGAGAGAGAGCCATGGGAGGGAGTGAGCGAGGGGGTTCTAGGGTTGTGCGTGGCGCTCCGGAAGACTCCAGCAGCGAGCAGCCAGGGAGGAGCTGGCCTGGCGCGTGGCCGCGCATGCCTAGCGCGTTCCCCTGTCCTTCTGACTAGTGGAAGGGGACGACTGGTAGCGCTAGGTGTGTTGGGCCAGTTGCTACTGTAGTCGGGCCGCAGGTAGGATCTCTGTCCCTCTTTCTTTTTATTTTAGTTTTTATTTTTCTATTTATTTTAACTCTGTTTTGATTTAGTCTCTGCACTAAATGATTTTCGATGCTTCTGTAAATTCATTGTGGATGCAAGATGCACAATTCTAAATCCCCACAACAATTAATGGGTTGAATGAAAGACCAAACATGTCCTGGAAAATTGTGCACAAGTTTTGGTAGAGGTTTTCACATGTTCCCATTATTCATAAACACTTTTTAAGAGCATTTTAGGGTCATTGAGAATATTTTAGGTGGAACCTATTGAATTAATTTGGTGCTAGGGTATTAGACATCCCCATTTCTAATTAAAGTAATAATTTAAACATGATGCAAGGATGATTAAGCAAATATTTATAAGCAATTCTAGGGTTGTTGAAAGTGCTAGTTATCGACTAGAATGGGGGTGAATAGGATCATTATAGATAATTAAAGATCTGCCTCTACCTCTACCTCAGTTTGACAACGAGCGATTCATTCGCTGCTGAGTGAGCCCGAGCGATTCCTTTGCTTCTGCTAACTGAACCGAACGATCGATCACTGCTGCTACTTACCGAAGCCGATCGAGCCCCTGTGTGAGATCTAGCCAGTCGGTGTTGGGTTGCCTCTCTATGAACAATGACCGTTGCTACCCTATGCGCAGTACGTAGAACGAGTCAAGACATGGTGAGTCGAGCCGGTTGGTTGGCTGTGGATGAATAGTTCCCGGTGGGGGTTGGATAAACATGACCCCATGGTAGTAGGCCGTTGTAGCTAGATGAACAGGACCCCGAGGTGGCCGCCGCACCCCATCCGGTTGGGGTTCGATGAACATGACCTGGTGGAGGCTCTATGAATAGTAGCTGGTGGAGGTTGGATGAACAGTAGCCCGTGGATAAACATTAGCTGGTGGAGGCTGGACAAGGTCGACGGTGGATGAACAGTAGCCCGTGGAGGCTGGAGCGAGGCGGTAGATGGTGGATGAACATGACCCCGTTTCGACCGTAGGAGCTCCAATAGAAGTCAGTTTCCTCTTTCTGTGGTACGCCACACCCATCCAAATCAACTGGACCCTGTTTCGACCATAGGCACTCGAACAGACATTCGTTTCCTCCATTTTACGGTACGCTAGACCCTTCCCGATGAACAGGACCCTGTTTCGACCGTAGGAGGTCGAACAGAAGGCCCGTTTCCTACATTCTACGATACGCCAGAGCTCGTTTCGGCTGTTCCGTCCAAGCCGTTTGGCTCCTGATGAACCCGATGTATTCCGTTGCCTCCTGATGAACATGACATATTTTGTTGCCTCCCAATGAACACGATGCAGTTTCTCTGTTCCAATCCAGCCGATTGGCTTCTGATCAACAAGACATCGTTGCTGTCGTCCGTTACCTCTCCATCTAGACGAGCGCTGGACGTACATATGCGCGAGGACGCATTCGAAACCCTACCTATATGTATGTACGTGGTCATATTTTTTGGCATCTAGTTGTGTGTACGTGTACACGGTTTGACTGGACTGCCTGAGCTGCAACCGCTCCTTACTCGGCTATGGTTCATCGTGGCAGATAGACCGATCGACCGGTGTGTAAACAGACAACGCTACGTATGCTTCGATCGGGTAGGTACCAACTGTCAGGAAGGATAAGGACGCACTTCCTTGTGTGGGGAGAGATAGCTGGTGGGTCCCAGCTGTCAGGGGGAAGAATCATTTTTGGCCATAATATGGACATACTTCCTTCCGTGCAAAGATGTAGCTGGTGGGTCCTAGCTGGCAGGGGGAACCATTTTTTTGCAAAATACGGTGGCCCTTCTGGTGGGTTCCATCTTTTAGGTGGAGGAATTATTATTTTGCGCATAATAAGGAGGCACTTCCTTGCTGCAGCCGTGGACCTTACTATCAGCCTCTCCACGTACAGTCCTCTAATGATGGAAGTCGTTCCTTGACCATGTTGACCACGCCGTGTCAAGAGCACCAAGGCGGGGACGACGGCAAGGACTAGGAAGGGAATGACCAGGAGCCAGGGAAGACTCGGCAGTTGTTCCCCACTCGGAAGGAAGTACGAGGGTTTAATGCTTTAGCTGAAGTGTGAGACTACCATCGTCGGAGAATAACAGGAGGTCTGGGTGAGTATAGGGATAGCCAGGCCAACGATGGTAGTAGGATGCAGCGGTTAGGCCTGCGCAGTAGCATATCCGGCCATGGGACTAATACATATCTATAATTTTTTATTGTTCCATGCTCTTATATTATCATCCTTGGATGTTTTACAATCATTTTATAGTCATTTTATCTCATTCTTTGGAACTAACCCATTGACATAGTGCCGAGTGCCAGTTGTTGTTTTCTAGTTGATTTTGACATCATAGAAAATCAATATCAAACGGAGTCCAGATGTAGCGAAACTTTTTGTGGATATTGTTTTTGTACTAGAAGACATCAGATGGGCTAGAGAAGCACCTGGGGTTACCCTGAGGGGGGCACAACCCACCAGGGTGCGCCTGGACCCCTTGCGCGCCGAGGTGGGTTGTGCCCACCTCGGTGGCTCGCACTGCCTCTTTGCTTTATAAATGCATCCTACCTCCAGAAACCCTAGGGGAGTCAATGAAATTTTGTTCCAGCCACCCCAATCCAATCTATAGCCCTTTTCCGGCACTACACCAGAGAGGAACACGGTCACGAAGGGGATCATCATCCTCATTGGTGCCTCTTCGATGATGCGTGAGTAGATTACCATAGACCTACGGGTCTGTAGGCAGTAGCTAGATGGTATCTTCTCTCTTTTTATCTCAATGCAATGGTCACTTGGAGATCTATTTGATGTAATGACTATTTGTGGTGTGTTCATTGGGATTCGATGAATTATGAGTTTATGATCAGATTTTCCTTGATTTATATCCAATCTTTATTATTATAGCCTCGTATTTCTTCTTCGATATTTGGGTTATGTTTGGCCAACTTGATCTATTTATCTTGCAATCTAAAGAGGTGCTTTGTAATGGGTTCGATCTTGCAGTGTCCTTTCCCAGTGACAGAAGGGGCATCAAGGCACGCATGTATCATTGCTATTAAGGATAAAAAGATGGGGTCTATTCCAACATGAATATATCTTGTCGACATCATGTCATCGTTCTTATTGCGTTACTCCGTTTCTCCATGAACTTAATACACTAGATGCATGCTGGATAGCGGTCGATGTGTGGAGTAATAGTAGTAGATGTAGGCAGGAGTCGGTCTATTAATCTTGTACGTGATGCCTATATACATGATCATTGTCTTGGATATCATCATAATTATTTGCTTTTCTATCAATTGCCCAAAATTAATTTGTCTACCCACCGCATGTGATTTTCACGAGAGAAGCCACAAGTGAAACCTACAACCCCCGGGTTTATTTTCCTATCATATACTTTCAAATCCATATTGCCGTTTGCCTTTTTTTATTTTCTTCTTTTATTTTCAGATCTTTATTATCAAAAAACCCAAAAATACCTTGTTGCATCTATCGATCTACTACAATTTTATCCTATCCTTACGTCACTTTTTTGGCATCGCTTCCCTAGATGGATTGAAAACCCCTTTAACTCGCCAGGTTGTGATACGTCTCCGTCGTATCTATAATTTTTGATCGTTTCATGCCAATATTATTCAATTTTCACATATTTTTGGCAACTATTTATATGATTTATTGGACTAACTTACTGATCCAGTGCCCAGTGCCAGTTCATGTTTTTGGCATGTTTTTTGTATCGCAGAAAATCCATATCAAATGAAGTCCAAATGCAATAAAATTTTACGGAGAATTATGTTGGAATATATGTGATTTTTGGGAGTTGGAATCACCTGAAATGGAGGCCCACTCAGCCCACAAGAGACCAGGGCACGCCAGAGTCCCGTGGCTCGTGGTGGTGGGTTGTGCCCTCCCCGAATGTCGGTTGGAGCTCTACTTCGGGCGCAAGTAAGCTTATATTCGGAAAAAAAATTGTGTTAAAATCTCAGCGCAATCGGAGTTACGGATCTCTGGGAATATATGAAACGGTTTTTGGCCAGATCTGGGGGACGCGAAACAGAGAGAGATAGAGAGATAGATCCAATCTCGGAGGGGCTCTCGCCCCTCCCATGCCATGGAGACCAAGAACTAGAGGGTAAACCATTCTCCCACCTAGGGAGGAGGCCAGGGAAGAAGAAGAAGGAGGAGGCTCTCCCCCCTCGCTTCCGGTGGCGCCGGACTGCCACCCGGGCAACGATCAGGACAGCGATCTACATCAACAATCTTGCTACTGTCAACACCAACTCTCTCGCCCTCATTGTAGCGTTGTATCACCTCATTCCCCTCGCTTTAATCTATACTTAAACATGGTGCTCAACTCCATATATTATTTCGCAATGATCTATGGTTATCCTATGATGTTTGAGTAGATCGGCTTTGTCCTATGGGTTAATCGTGATCTTGATTAGTATGATTCTATATTTTATTTATGGTGTTGTCCTACGGTTTCCCTCTGTTCTTGCGCAAACGTGAGGGCCCCCCGCTGTAGGGTTTTGCAATATGTTCATGGTTTGCTTACTGTGGGTTGCGAGAGTGACAGAAACTTAAACCCGAGTAAGGGGGGTATGACGTATGGGAGTAAAGACGACTTGATACTTAATGATATGGTTGGGTTTCACGACCTTAATGATATTTAGTAGTTTTGGATGCTTGCTAGGGGTCCAATCATAAGTGCATATGATCCAAGTAGAGAAAGTATGTTAGCTCATGCCTCTCCCTCATATAAAATTGCAAGAATGATTACTAATACTTTTTACTAATTACCTAGGGACAAATAACTTTCTTGTTGACAAAGGCTATCCACTTTTATTATCTTACAAAGTACTTCTAGTTTTATTCTTGAAAAGTAGTTCTAGCATCACACATACAAACTATTTTCATACTTGTTTCTAGTAAAGCAAATGTTAAGTGTGCGTAGAGTTGTATCGGTGGTCGATAGAACTTGAGGGAATATTTGTTCTTCCTTTAGCTCATCGTTGTGTTCGACACTCTTACTTATCGAAATAGGCTACAAACAGTCCACTATACTTGTGGGTTATCAAGACCATTTTCTGGCGCCATTGCCGGGGAGTTATGGCGTGGAGTGAATATTCTCGTGTGTGCTTGTTTGCTTTATCACTAAGTAGTTTTTATTTTCTGTTCTAAGTTGTTCTCTATCTTTAGTCATGGATATGGAAATCGAAACAACAACAAAATTAGTGGTACTTGCTGCTCATGGAGATGGGGAACCTCCTAAAACCCTCGATGCTCGTTATGTGAAAAATATTATGCACTACTTTGATAATCCTGAGAAAACCCTATTCAACTTGATAATGGGAGTAACGTTGGATCAACGTGAATACTTTAGGGATTATCGCTTGATTCATAAAGGGAAACTATTATGTGATCAAATTTGTATGTTGCATTGGTATGCTCGGGATTTATGGTTGAGATATGATTATACTTGCTCCTCTAGGATGAATGCTCCACACCTTTCGTTTTCATGTGAATTTAATGATAATGAAACCTTGGCTTCTTATGCTCCACACCTTTCGTTTTTAAGGGTGCTTATGAAATTCAATCTTTGTTTGAAAAGTATGAAGCTTTTGATGATGATGTTTATAGACCTGAAATTTTTTCCATCCTTATATATTGCTATGATAATTACAAATACAATTCCGATGTTGATTTATTTATTGAGGACTCCTCCGCTGTCCAAGAAGAGACTAATATTTTGCAGGAGTCTATGGAAGAAGAAATTAATAACATTGTGAACTCATTGGATGAAAATGATGAGGAGGAGAGCGAAGAACAAAAGGGGGAAGACCGGATTGATCACCCATTCCCACCTTCTAATGAGAGTAACTCTTTATCCCATACATTGTTTAATTTCCCTTTGATTTTATCGAAGGATGAATGCAATGATGGTTGTTATGATCCCGTTGATTGTTTTGAAATATCCCTTTTTGATGATGCTTGCTAGGCTTGTGGCCAAGATGCCAATATGAATTATGCTTACGGAGATGAACTTGCTATAGTTACTTATGTTAAACATGAGATAGTTGCTATTGCACCCACACATGATGGTCCTATTATCTTTTTGAATTCTCCAAACTACACTATATTGGAGAAGTTTGCACTTATTAAGGATTATATTGATGGGTTGCCTTGTACCGTTACATATGATGATTTTGATGAATATAATATGCATGTGCTTGCTTCTCCTACTTGCAATTATTATGAGAGAGGAACTACATCTGTGCTTCTCTATGTTTCTAACACGATAAAATTGCAAGAAACTGCTTATACTATGTGTTGGTGTTTACTTGATGTGCATGAATTGTTCTCATATGACACGTCGATGCATAGGAAGAGAGTTAAACTTCGTTTTTGAATGACACATATCACTTTGTGCTCACTACTAAATGCCAAATCATTGCCAGTTAAAATTGGCTTTGATATACCTTAGGATCCGGGTGGATTCATTACTTCAGCACTTTATACCTAGCTTAATAGCCTTAAAGAAAGCGCTGCCAGGGAGACAACCCAGAAGTTTAAAAAGAGAGTCATTTATTTCTGTTGAGCGCTTTTATAAAGTTTAAAGACTAAAAAATATAGAGGGGAACCTAAACTTTTCAAAAAGAAAAGTGAAAGTAAGAAGGACGAGCACCGATGAAGTGGGGGACGTCGTTGAACTTGGTCGTGCCCATAGAAACTTTGTGAATCTTAATTATAGAAAATTTTCGAAAATAATTAATTATCCCCTTGTACAATTCCATTGTATTATAAAAATAATGTGCCAAGAGTTTGCCTTTAGGATGATTATATGGCTTGTTGGGTTGTGCGGTGCAAAACAGAAACTTTGGCTGTAGTGCACGATTTTACATTTTCTACTGGAACATCAAAAGTTTCTGAAACTTTTTGCACAGTCTTTCTATACAAAATGTTTATTTTTCCTGAATTTTTAGAGTTACATAAGTATGGTGGATGTTCAAATTTTTACAGACCTATTTTCACATATTGCTGTTATGGCTTCATTATTTGCATATGTTTGAATTCTTGTTGAAGCCTCCTTTACTTGGGGCCATAGAATTGTGATAGCATATAGTGGTTAATGTTAGTTTATAATTATACAATAATGTTAGAGCAGTACATGATGGGACTTCATTGATCATAAGCACCAACCCCACCACTAAGGAGGTCTCGATGCGAGGAGAAGGATGAGAGGCAAGAGCTCAAGCTTGGGGATGCCCAAGGCAACCCGAGTAAATATTAAAGGAGACTCAAGCATCTATACTAGGAGATGCCCCGGAGGGCATCCCATCTTTCTTCAACAAGTATCGGTATGTTTTCAGATTCGTTTCCTTCCCATGATATGCGTAATTTCTTGGAGCGTCGTGTGCTTTTTATTTTTTATTTAATAATGCACCATACTGGTATGAGATACTCCTTGGCTGATTTGTAGAATGCTCATTGCACTTCACTTATATCTTTTGAGTATGGCTTTATAGAATGCTTCATGGTCTTCGCTTATATCATTTGAAGTTTGGATTGCCTGTTTCTCTTCACATAGAAAACCGATGTTCGTGAAATGCTCTCGTGCTTCACTTATATTTGTTAGAGGATTCTCTATTTAGAAAGACCAACGGATTTGGTAAATTGCATGGTTAGTCATAAAATCCTACATATAACTTATGGATCACTGAATATGATATGTTTGATACCCTGCAATAGTTTTGCGATATAGAGACGATAATATGTGGGAGGTACTAGTGGATGAACATGTTTAGTAAGGTATTGGTGTTCAGGTTTGTGATTCCCGAAGCATGCACGTATAGTCTATCGTTATGCCGGGAAGTTGGAGCATAATTTATCCTTTATTGTCCTTTCTTTGTGTGAAGGTCGGGGGCGCACGATGGTTAACTCCTACCAACCTCCCCCTTAGGAGCGTGCATAGTATTACTTTGCTTTGAGGGCTAATAAACTTTTTCAAAAAGTATATGAGTTCTTTGTGACTAATGTGAGTCCATGGATTATACGCACTCTCACCCTTTCACAATTGCTAGCCACCCTTGTGTCACGCAACTTTTGTCGGTGCATAAACTTTATTGTACCTTCTTCAAAACAGCCACCATGCCTACCTATTATGGCATTTCCATAGCCATTTTGAGATATATTTCCATGCACATCCATATTATTGTTGACTTGATCATTCATTTTCATATTGCTTTGCATGATCGTAAGATAGCTAGCGCGATATTTTCATGGCTTGTCTATTTTTTGATATCTTTGCTATGCTAGATCATTGCACATCCTAGTACACTGCTAGAGGCATTAATTTAGAGTCATACTATGTCATAGTTATCGAGTTGTAATTTTTATTTGTTTTGAGTTATAAGTAAATAGAAGTGTGATGATCATCATTATCTATTATTAGAGCATGCCCCATGATGATAGGATGATGGAGACAATGATTCCCCCACAAGTCAGGATGAGACTCCGGATTTTAAAAATAATAAAGAGCCCAACGAATCCCAAAAAAGTGGCCAAAGTAACCCACCAAAAATTAAAAAAAATAGAAAAAGAAAAAAATGAAAGGAAAAGAAAAGGGGCATGCAAATACCAAACTTGTGCTTCAAAGTAGCACCATGTTTTTTCATGTAAAGAGTCTCCTATTCTTTTACTTTCATATACTAGTGGGAATTTTTCATAGTAATTTGATGCATACCCACTTAGTTTCATATTGAGCTTTCATACACTTATAGCTCTTAGTTGCATCTAAGGCATGGCAATCCCTACTCCTTGCATATATATCAATTGATGGACCTGTCCATAGTCCATTAGTTTGCCTAGATCATTTGATACTTTCTTCCCTTCTTTTGTCTACTACCACCGCATTATATTCTACCTATATTGCTATATCCATGGCTTGAGCTCATGTATTGCGTGAGAGTTGAAAATGTTGAAGCACGTTAAAAAGTATGAACCAATTGCTTGGCTGACACCGGGGTAGTACATGGTTTATACTTTGAGCTGGGAAGACAGAACATGACAAGACTATATGATTTTTTAGGGATAACCTTCTTTAGCCTTTTATATTCTGAAACACATGATTGTTTGTAGGGATGCCCGAGTATTGATGTCTTCATGTCAAATTATAGACTATTGCTTTGAATCACTCATGTTTAATATTCATGCAATGACTAGATATATGGTCAAGTTTATGCTAGGTAGCGTTCCACATCAAAAATTATCTTTTTTATCATTCACCTACTCGACGACGAGCAGGAATTAAGCTTGGGGATGCTCCTACGTCTCCCTCGTATCAATAATTTTTTATTGTTTCATGCAAATATTATTCAAGTTTCACTTATTTTTGGCAACTATTTATATGATTTATTGGACTAACTTACTTATCCAGTGCCTCGTGCCAGTTCATGTTTTTTGCATGTTTTTTCTATCGTAGAAAATCCATATCAAACGAAGTCCAAATGCAATAAAATTTAACGGATAAATATTTTGGAATGTATGTGATTTTTGGGAGTTGGAATCACCGAAAACGGAGGCCCACACAGCCCACAAGACACTAGGGCGCGATAGAGGCCCCCGACGCGTGGTGGTGGGTTGTGCCCTCCTCCAACGTCGGTTGGAGCTCTACTTCAGGCGCATGGAATATAAGAAACGGTTTTCGGTCAAAACTAGGGGACGCGAAACAGAGAGAGAGAGAGAGAGAGACAGAAACATGATAAGATAATATTTTTTTGTATATTTGGTATAGAGATTGAAAGTAAATAAAGCAAAGTAAAGAGATTGAAAAAGATATTTTTTGTATGGTGCTACTTTGAAGCACAAGTGTGGAAAGAGATAGTAGCATTGTCCCTTTTTCTTTTCTTTTTTTCTTTTTTTCTTTTTTTGGCACTTTCTTTTTTCTTTGGACTTTCCTTCTATTTTTTCTTTTATTTTTTATTCTTTGGGACAATGCTCTAATAATGATGATCATCACACTTTTATTGATTTACAACTCGGTACTAGAACAAAGTATGACTCTATATGAATGCCTCCAGCGGTGTACCGGGATGTGCAATGAATCAAGAGTGACATGTATGAAAAATTATGCATGGTGTCCTAGCCACGAATACGATGTCAACTACATGATCATGCATGGCAATATGACAATGATGAAGCGTGTCATAGCAAACGGAACGGTGGTAAGTTGCATGGCAATATATCTCAGAATGGCTATGGAAATGCCATGATAGGTAGGTATGGTGGCTATTTTGACGAAGGTATATGGTGGGTGTATGATACCAGCGAGAGTTGCGCGGTACAAGAGAGGCTACCAATGGTGGAAGGGTGAGAGTGCGTCTAATCCACGGACTCAACATTAGTCGTAAAGAACTCACATACTTATTGCAAAAATCTACAAGTCATCAAAACAAAGTACAACACGCATGCTCCTAGGAGAAGGGTTGGTAGGAGTTAACCATCACGCGATCCTGACCTCCACACAAAGGATGACACTCAATGAAATACCTCATACTTCAAATTTGTCGCACAACGGTTACCATACGTGCAAGCTACGAGACTTGCAAACCTCAACACAAGTATTTCTCAAATTCACAATTACTCTACTAGCATGGCTCCAATATCACCATCCTCATATCTCAAAACAATCATTAAGCATCAAACTTCTCATAATATTCAATGCATTTTACATGAAAGTTTTACTATACCATCTTGGATGCCTATCATATTAGGACTAGATTTATAACCAAAGCACATTACCATGTTGTTCTAAGAGACTCTCAAAATAATATAAGTCAAGCATGAGAGATCAATAATTTCTACAAAATAAAACCACCACCGTGCTCTAAAAGATACTCCCTCCGTCCCAAAATAAGTGACTCAAAAATGACTCAACTTTGTACTAACTTTAGTACAAAGTTGAGTCATTTTTGAGTCACTTATTTTGGGACGGAGGGAGTATAAGTGAAGCACTAGAGCAAAACTATCTAGATCAATAGATATAAGTGAAACACATAGAATATTCTAATAAATTCCAATTAATTTGTATCTCTCTCAAAAGGTGTTTCTAGCAAGGATGATTGTGGTAAACTAAAAAGCAAAGACTCAAATCATACATGACGCTCCAAGCAAAACACATATCATGTGGTGAATAAAAATATAGTCTCAAGTAAAGTTACCGATAGATGAAGACGAAAGAGGGGATGCCTTCCCAGGCCATCCCCAAGCTTAGGCTTTTGGTTGTACTTGAATTTAACTTTGGGGTGACTTGGGAATCACCAATATTAGGCTCTTGCCACTCTTTGTTCCATAGTCCATCAAATCCTTCTCAAAACTTGAAAACTTCACAACACAAAACTTAACCAAAAATCTCATGAGCTCCGTTAGTATAAGAAAACAAACCACTACTCAAAGGTACTATAAAGAACTCATTCTTTGGTTATATTGGTGTTAAACCTACTGTATTCCAACTTCTCTATGATTCGTACCCCCCGATACTACTCATAGATTCATGAAAATAAGCAAACAACACACGGAAAACAGAATCTGTCAAAAACAGAATAGTCTGTAGCAATCTATAACTTTTGAATACTTCTGTAACTCTAAAAATTGTAATAAATTGGTGGACGTGAGGAATTTGTCTATTAATCATCTTCAGAAAGAATCAACTAAATCACTCTCTAGTAAAAAATGGTAGCTAATCCCGTGAGCGCTAAAGTTTTTCTTTTTTACAACATGGTCGCATAAACTTCGCACAAGTATTCCCAAAGGTTCTACTTGGCCAAACACTAATTAAAACAAAAAACCACATCTAAACAAAAGTTAGATGCAATATTTATTCCTAAACAAAAGAAAAAGAAAAGAAACTAAAATTGGGTTTCCTCCCAACAAGCGCTATCGTTTAACGTCCCTAGCTAGGCACGATACAATAATAGATTTACGTATTGCCATCTTTGGTAAGCAATCCATAAGTGGCTCTCATAATAGATTCATCAGGTAACTTGATTTTATTTCTAGGAAAGTGTTCCATGCCTTTCCTTAATGGAAATTGGAATCTAATATTTCCTTCCTTCATGTCTATAATCGCACCAATCATTCCAAGGAAAGGTCTACCAAGAATAATAGGACATGTAGGATTGCAATCTATATCAAGAACGATGAAATCTATGGGCACATAGTTCCTAGTTGCAACAATAAGAACATCATTAATCCTTCCCATAGGTTTCTTAATGGTAGAATCCGCAAGATGCAAATTTAAAGAACAATCATCAAGTTCATGGAAACCTAACATATCACACAAAGCTTTTGGAATAGTGGAAACACTTGCACCCAAATCACACAAAGCAAAGCATTCGTGATCTTTAATCTTAATTTTAATAGTAGGTTCCCACTCATCATAAAGCTTTCTAGGGATAGAAACTTCTAATTCAAGTTTTTCTTCATAAGTTTGCATTAAAGCATCAACTATGTGTTTGGTAAAAGCTTTATTTTGAATATAAGCATGAGGAGAATTTAGCACGGATTGCAACAAGGAAATACAATCTATTAAAGAGAAGTTATCATAATTAAATCCCTTGAAATCCAAGATAGTGGGTTCATTTCTATGTAAAGTCTTGACCTCTTCAATCCCACTTTTAACATTTTTTGCATCAAGATCTAAAAACTCCGAATCAGTGGGACACCTTTTAACTAAAGTAGACTCATCTCCAGTCCCATCTTTATCGAGATTCATACTAGAAAACAAGGATTTAATAGGAGACACATCAATCACTTTAATATCTTCATCTTTATTATCATTATAACTAGAAGAACACGCTTTCATAAAGCAATCTCTTTTAGCACGCATCCTAGCGGTTCTTTACTTGCATTCATCAATGGAAAATTCTCATGGCTTTGAGAGACTCATTGATATCATGCTTAGGTGGAATAGATCTAAGTTTCAAAGAATCAACATCAAGAGAAATTCTATCCACGTTTCTAGCCAATTCGTTAGCCTTAAGCAATTTTTCTTCAAGCAAAGCATTGAAATTCTTTTGCGAATTCATAAACTCTTTAACACAACTCTCAAATTCAGAGGGCTTCTTACTAAAATTTCCATACGAGTTATTGTAGGAATTACCATAATTGTCAGAGGAATTACTAGGAAAAGGCCTAGAATTAAAGTTTCCTCTATAACCATTATTACCAAAATTATTCCTACCAATAAAATTCACATTATAAGATTGATTATTATTCTCAATCAACGTGGACAAAGGAATATCATTAGGATCATCAGAAGCACTCTTAGTAGCGAATAATTTCATAAGTTCATCTATCTTTCCACTCAAAACACTAATCTCTTCAATAGCATGCACTTTTTTACTAGTAGATCTTTCAGTGAGCCATTGAGAGTAGTTAACCATAATATTATTTAGGAGTTTGGTAGCTTCTCCTAAAGTGATTTCCATAAAAGTGCCCCCCGCAGCTAAATCTAAAAGATTTCTAGATGCAAAATTCAAGCCGGCATAAATTTTTTGTATAATCATCCACAAGTTCAAACCATATGTAGGGCAATTGCGTATCATTAATTTCATTCTCTCCCAAGCTTGTGCAACATGCTCATGTTCTAGTTGCTTAAAATTCATAATATCGTTTCTAAGAGAAATAATCTTAGCGGGAGGAAAATACATAGAGATAAAGGCATCTTTGCACTTATTCCATGAATCACTACTATTTCTAGGCAAAGAAGAGAACCAATTTTTAGCATGATCTCGAAGTGAAAAAGGAAACAACTTCAATTTAACAATATCATTATCCGTATCCCTCTTCTTTCCCATATCGCACAAATCTACAAAGTTGTTTAGATGGGTAGCGGCATCTTCAATAGGAAGGCTAGAAAATTGATCTTTCATGACAAGATTCAACAGAGCAACATTGATCTCACAAGATTCAGCAACTAAGATAGTAGCAATCAGAGTGCTAATAAAATCATTATTGTTGGTAGTGGAAAAGTCACACAATTTGGTATTGTCTTGAGCCATAGTGACAAGAAAGAAATCCAACACACAACCAAACAAGAGGCAAGCGAACGGTAAACACACGGAAGAAGAAGGGCAAATAAAATGCCAAGGGTGAAGTGGGGGAGAGGAAAACGAGAGGCAAATAATGTAATGCGAGGGATAAGGGTTTGTGATAGGTACTTTTCATATGAATTTTGCGTAGATCTCCCCAGCAACGACGCCATAAATTGGCTAGTTGCCGAGAGATCAAATCTTTACTTGACTTGGCATGAGTCTCCCCGGCAATGGTGCTAGAAATTCTTCTTGCTACTTCTCGAGCTTGCGTTGTATTCTCTCGAAGAGGAAAGGGTGATGCAGCACAGTAGCGTAAGTATTTCCCTCAGTTTTTGTGAACCAAGGTATCAATCCAGTAGGAGACCACGCGTGAGTCCCTCGCACCTGCACGAACAAATAACAACCTTGCAGCCAACGCGATAAAAGGGGTTGTCAATCCCTTCTCAGTCACTTACAAGAGTGAGATCTGATAGATATGATAAGATAATATTTTTGGTATTTTTGGTATAGAGATTGAAAGTAAATCAAGAAAAGTAAAGTAAATAGTTGATGGAAGATAATATGATGCGAATAGACCCGGGGGCCATAGGTTTCACTAGTGGCTTCTCTCATGATAGCAGAATTCTATGGTGGTTGAACAAATTACTGTCGAGCAATTAATAGAAAAGTGCATAGTTATGAGAATATCTACGCATGATCATTGTATATAAACATCACTTCCGTGACAAGGAGACCAAAACGATTCTGCATCTATTACTATTACTCCACACATCGACCTTTATCGAGCATGCATCTAGAGTATTAAATTCATAAGAACAGAGTAACGCCTTAAGCAAGATGACATGATGTAGAGGGATAAACTCAAGTAATATGATATAAACCCCATCTTTTTATCCTCGATGGCAAGAATAGTATACGTGCCTTCCTGCCCCTGCTGTCACTGGGAAAGAACACCGCACTACAAAAAAATACACTTCCGTGATGATACTTGTTTGGCACAGTAGGTCACGTTTTCTGTCATGCAAGTACATCCATGACAAATTTATGACATAATGAAGATAGTCGTACCTGTGTTGTCGTAGCAGTGTTCCATGACATTACCAAAACTACCAACACGGAAGTGTCCACTTTCATGATGATAAAATGCGCGTCACGGAAGTGCTTTCATCAAGGATGACCTACATGTGCATCCATCGTAACGGAACGCTGTTAAGCTATCGGGTCCGGTTTTGGATCCGATAACTCGTTAATAGCCCCGGCCAATGGGGATTTTCCACGTGTAAAATCATCATTGTCCGGAGGAAACACGTGTTGCCTCACCGTTGGGACAGATGTCATCCACTCATTGGATAGGAGACGCCTATGATAGGTCGACACGTGGCACGGCCCAATAGTGGCCCATTTCGGTGAAAAAGGTCGGCCCAGTAAAAAATAGCAGGCCGGTCCATATAAGGCCTACTTGTGTCAGGTCCATTTAAGCCCACGGCCCATACGAGATGTGCCAATTAGGCCCGTCAATGACCCATTAAAGATTTGACACCATTGCAGCCCATCGTCAGTTCGAGCTCGTTAACAGCCCGCTATATATTTGGGCTCAATAGTGGGCTGATGAGATTTCAGCTTGTTAACGGCCCATTCAGTGGATGGGCCAATTTTCACAATGTATATCTTTCGGCCTTTTAGCGACACATTTAAATATTGGGCTAATTTTCGTCCCAGTGTGTCTTTCAGCCTGCTGACGGCCCATAAATCAGTTGGGCCATTTGTAGTCGGACCTGAGTTTCGGCCTTTTAGCGACCCATTTCAGTGTTGGGACAATTTCCGGCCCAGTGTGTCTTTCAGCCTGGTGATGGCCCATATATCTGTTGGGCCATTTGTAGTCGGACATGAGTTGTGGCCTTTTAACGGGCCATGCCCTTCATGGTCCAATACCTGCCCGGTTTCTCTTTCGGCCTGCTAAAGGCCCACAACACAGTTGTGCGGTTTACAATATGACCTGACTTTCGGCCTCTTAGCGGCCCATGCTCTTCCGGGTCCAGTACAAGTTCGCTATCTCTTTCGGCCTGCTAATGGCCCACAGTATAGTTGGGCCATACGTAGTCCGAACTTAGTAAAGACCTGTTAACGGCCTGTGAAATCAATTGGGCCCACCTGTTGCCCGCTTCGATGTCAGGCTGTTAACGACCTGGGAGTTAAGAGGGCCGACCATTAACTTTCGGCCTGGTAACGTCCCATTAACTTAATGGGCCCATTAAAGTTCGCACATGTCTTTAGGACAAACTATATAATTTGAGACCATTACGACGAGCAATTATGCACAGGAGCAAAACCGATCAAGCAAATGTATGACATACAGGGAAAAACATTGCACATCCAGCATATATTATAGGAAATTACATCCACTTGGCAATCAAAGACTGATGATAGTCTAAATAAATGAACAGAACCTAACAATCTACAACGCCACAATCTGCAACCTCAGCACGGATGATGCCCATAAGCATGTGGGCAAGTTCTTGCTGCTTTGCTACACTGTCTCTGAAAACATTGATCAGTTGTTGTGTCGCACGACTCTGCACCTCTGATTTCTCCACCATTTCCATCATTCCTTCAGCCATTAATTGGTTCACAAACATACATTTTTTTCGTTGCATTTGAGACAAAGGATACTGAACAAATTCAGATGGCGATTTTGGTAGGCTTGTATTATTGATATGGGAGAGTGTCTCAACCACTGCATCATAACTTAAATTAGGAGGGGAACCAAACAGATTAATCATGAGTTATTGGCATTTTACCTGGCCTAGATTTATTGGAAAGAAACAATGGGGTTGCCATGCTGCTTTCAGAGTTTGTCTTCTTATTTTCAGCAGCCTGCACCAAATTAAGACACTAGCATTGCTATCATTGGCCAAGTCAGATAATAGGAAAGCACTTACATCAGCATTGGAGCACAGAGAATTCCCGCGAGATATTTTCCTTGAATATAATGCCAATGGAGGAAATCTTCTATCATTTAACATTTTTTATAAAAGAGTGATGGGTAAGAAACATGTAGAAAATATGATCAGAATGCTATAAAATTTCATGATGCAAGGATAGGCACACGCTTCTTAGAATGGAGTTGACATTCTTTTGCTGGACTGGAGCGGACTAGTTCTTTGGCCACTAGAATCTGCTTATTATCAGTGAGAGTTGGGTTTCTCTGTGCTGGAGCAGTATCTATGATAAATGGAGTTGGTTTATAATCTACTGGCGTTTGGATCTTTTACGAAGACCTGGTTTGTAACCCTTCAGATTCTAACATAGTCGTCTTCCCCTTGCATGCCATGTATAGAAAAATGGTGCTTCAATTATAAAACATGCTACAACAGAGAGATGGAATAGGTACTGAAGAATAAAAAGGCATGACATATTGAGATGTATTCCCTCCATCTGGAAAAAATGGATGGGTCTAGGCGTATTTCAGTTCTAGATACATCCTTTTTTATCCAATTCGGCAACATGTAATCCGGACGGAGGGAGTATGGTGTAAGAGCTAGGGATACGATAGGACAACAAAGTAAAAAAAACACTAGTTGAATGTAAAATTATATGCTAGCAGAATACGTACAGAAAAAACTAAGGCAACATATATGTGTATTTTTGGGAAACTAAGATGCCATTGCAACAGAGCACTAGAACAAGACTTCAATTTAAAAAAACATGGTATGGTAGACAGATGAAGTACATACTGATGAATAACAATGCATAAGATATTGAGAAGCATGATGTCCAAATTAAGCAGATGGCATTGCGATAGAGTAGAATGACAGTACTTGAATTTGAAAACATGTTATCATGAATGGAATAGGTACTTAAAAACAGGAAGGCATGACATATTTACATGCATGATCAGCATGCTAAGCACATGGCATTGCAACAGAGTAGATACACTCCAGGACACTATATGCATGTTGTACCCATATCACGGGCCAAGTTAGAGCAAGGACCTTGTGGGGTGAAGAGGATTCAGCATCTTTCTGCAAGTCTTCTAAAGAATTGCCTTTACATGTTCCATCATATTGGGTATCATTGATATCAAGTTTATTGGCCTTTACATTGCTCCATGAGGTTCTTGTGGATATATTAGTGTGTGCAATTATATCTGACATGCATGGAAGACAACTAGTAGTTAGATTTATGTAATGAGTGCCCGTAGGAGATGACATAAATAGTAGGACTGGGGTTAACTAGCAGCAACAGGTCTTAAAAACTAAAGGGAGAACACAGATGAAAGCTAAAGAATATGTATCGTTTGTACTCGAGATTAACTAGATGGCACACAAAAGTATTATAAAACAACATAGGTAATACGAGAAGTGGTATAATACTATAATCAACAGACTGTGGGGCATCATTTGCTGATGGATGATAACTATGGAACAACGTTACCTAAAGAACAAGTATCTTAGCTAAACTATGGAACAACGTTAACGCCTGAACAAGACCCGTAAGAGATAGCATGAATATATAGTGAAATGTGATAATCTATTTTCCATGCTTAGATGAATAACAAAGCCATAAAGGTTGGACACAAGTAAGATGAGGGTACAACCTATCTTGCCGCCATCCATAGGAGTGAGCATCATCTGCTGACTTGTCGATGGCCCTGAAGTTGTTGTGGCTGTCCATGTCGGGCACGCGCATTCGATGCAGGGAACTGTTGAGTGGGGACTATAGCTCCCTTTTGGTTTATGCTTCCCTTGTTGCAGCAGCTGCGATGAGTCGAAAGACGGTATGGCTGAGGATGCAGATAATGCATAATGTCAAGAACGACACATCTCTTTCATTTGAAGAAATACACTAAGAGATCAACAACAAGGTATGAGAGTGGTCACACGTTTGTTGACTAAGACTAAATTGGGGTCACACGATTTTATTTTATTTTGGTACTATCCGATCTACGCCGGATGGCTTGATGGCCATCTTGTTCCTCCCGACTGACACTGTTAGGAATCTTCCCCAAAGAGCCAGCGACCAACGCTATAGCAGCTTGCCTCCGCCGTCCGTGGCCCCGGCCAAAACCGTGCTCCCCGCCCCACCGCACTACCGAGGTTGCGCCGCCCATGGGCCAATCCACAAAGACTCCCCGTCATCCAGATCTGGCGGCGGCAGTACCTTGAACCCACGCAACTCTAAGATAGCCATCTAAGCGCTGCTTCCGCGGCGAACTTGCGGCCCCGCACCCTTATGTTAGACACCAGCCAACCGGCAGCCTAGGAGCTCCGTCGCCTCGAGGGGTGCTGCTTCCCATTGGGAATCGATTGGCCGAGAATAAAAATTCAGACAACTGACGCCTAAATAAAGTGATTTGAGATGAGGGTGCGACCTATCTGGCGGCATGGTGAAGTAGGCAGGTCCAGCTGCCGAGTTGGTGAGGCCGGCGCGGTTGCGGTGTCCACCGGCGGCAGGGAAATAGCAATGTTGCGACGGTCGATGGCTACGAGGAAGAAGTGTCGGCACTCTGGAAGAATCCGAAGTTGGTGCCGCTCCGGCACCGTGAACAACGGCGGGGGTGAATCGGCTCCGGTACGGTTCACTCGGCCGTCGTTGAGGCAGCTCTAGCAGCACAGAGTAAGAGGCACACGGCCTAGTGGACGACAACAAATGGACAGTGTCTCCGGCATTAGGGAGGAGGGCGGCTGTGAAATTGGTGCGGTGGGGGCGACATGGTGGAGGGGCTGAGGTTTCGGGGCTCGGGAGAAGGGAGCTTCCGAGGAGAAGGTGATTTGGTGCCAACGAGGTATGAATGGGGTGGGGGGAATTGGGAGGGGAGTGGAACCATGTACGAATTTTTCCGAAATGTGAGGGGGAGTTACAGTTCTACCCCTGCCTTTAGGCTTCTCGGCTTGGTTCTGTGTACTGAGGGTCGGAGATAGTAGAGTAACTTTGCTTATCCCCAAATAGTGGGTGGCAGATATTTTGGGCGAGGAGGGCGTGTTTTGATAGTTTTGTCCAAGGAAGAGCGAGTTTTGCTACAAGACTATCAATAATGTACCAGGGAGAAGGTGTTGGCGCTAGCACACTAGTATCCACCCCGAATACCATGCAACGGGTGTTCGAATTGGTCCGAAGAGTTCAACCATGGGAGACAGCACCTGCTCCCTCAGTAGTAACATCAGAAGTGGGCTGTATATAGACAAGAAGTGGTGATCCATCGAAATTAGTTGCCAGCCGCCAGTGAGCATATGGGCCCTGCTCGTCCTCATGCTCGTGATCATCACCATCGTCATCTCCCCGTTGGTTATAATTTTTTTCAAGTATAGGTGGTGGAATGTTCACAGGACCATGGAAACACAAGAAGAAGGTTAATTAGTAGAAAAGGGAAACTTGCTAACTCGCATGCATGTGGATGAAACAATTATAATTACGGTGGAAGACAAACGTACCGAAACAATAAGGATCCCATGCAAAAATAGTGCCACGAGTGGTGGCAGCAAACACAAGCCTCTCGTATTCAATTGCATCACAGTACACATCCGTGTATAGAAACTGATTTTTGAGCAATATCCATCCAGTCGAACCACAAAGGATAGCAACAAACTTATCGAAGATAGCAACAACTTTATAGTTCTTGTAATTCCAAGAGCGGCTGGGAACTCGAGAAATTGCTATCTTCTGTAGACAACAGTCACCATGATCATATTTGAACATATGTCGATCATCTATGTGCTCAACCTCAGGGCGCTCCGAGATTTTTGGAAGTGGAATCCGCTGACGAGTGTACACATTCACAAGTTCCCACTCGCAATTGTACCCAATATAAACAACCCAATCTCTATTTGTGCCTGCCCAATACTTGCCCTCTAGCGATGGCATCTTAACATCATACGTATCATTATCAAGAGGCATCAACTTACACAAGGCGAGGCTTCCCTCGTCCCCGCGTCGGTCAATAGGGTCACGGCAAAGAATATAGGGGAGATCAAACCGCACCTGGACCCTTGGGTTCCTTGTAATGATGTTATTAATTTAGTCAAGAATGTTCTTGAACGAACCTGCCATGCTAGCCGAGGTGATGTCGTCGCGCCGATCAATGAGTTCCCCCACCGCTCATCATTCAGATCAGGGCAGGAATAATGGGGTCGTTTCTGGCTTGTTCCTTCCATGGAGAAGACGATCAAACAATGGCAGAAGGAAGTGTGAAGGCAAATGGAGGAGGGACGAAGAGCGTGCGACAACAGTTCGAAATCGAGAGGGAAAGGCAAAGAGTCGGTGGACAGTTGCCAGTTTGCCACGGTACACGAAGAGGCGCCCCGGCCTACACGTCCTTTCGGAAATTGTACAAAATGACTCGCCGTCGGCTCACTGACATGTTGGAACGGGAACACGTGTCAATGAAACATGGTGTGTAATTTCTCGTGCAAAATGCGATCTGGCCGCGTTGGCCCGAGGTGCCCCATTAGTTATCGCTGAATAATTTAAAATAATTTGAGTGAGGACGCTCCACCCCGAGGTTTGTAGCTCCTTCTTGGTCGTCGGGAATCTATGTTCTTCCACTCTTTCGTTTAAGACATGAGCTTTGTCCATCCTGTTGCCGGCACGTGGGATATCTATATGCCTCCATTTTACAAATTCATACTATATGCCTTCATAACATGCGGGACATCTAGCATCAAGGTGGTGTGTCATGCAAGAAAATGGAGATATGAAGTGCATAACTGAGTCGTGCACTTCGATGGCACCTAGTACTACGAAATACTTTTTCTCCTCGATGGCACCTGAATAGTGCACGTACTCAATGACAGAGAACGGGATGGTAGCCATGGACATGGTAGGCACTTTTTGAAGAGAATACTAATGAATATGTAACTTTGATGTGTCCCGTCAACTCGCAGAACGACAAGAAGCTTGCTTACTAGGCTTTCTCCCTCGCCAACACGTGCGCGGTGGCTCGCAGCACGAGGAGAAACTTTTGCTTACAAGCAGTGGACGTACAACAGTTCATTTGGTGTCTGATTGCCAGAAATAGTACCATCATTATTGTTCGACTTTCGGAAGAGGAGAAGAGCCAAGCACAAGGTCACCTACTAACCTACAGTACTACTATAGCCAAAGCTGGTCCACCTGTTTAGAGCATGGTTAATTAATATAGGCGGCTTTTGCATCGGCACATCATTTAGAGCATGTAATCTCTTCGTAGGATCAAAGGAAGTGAAACAGAAGTTGTAGTGGATGCTAGATTGCCAATTAAAACATGATTACATAGGGGAAAAAATCCTATAGCATTATATCCTATGATTCAAACGACCAATGTAGGAAAATTATGAGGGGGGTCTCTCCAACAGTGTTCCTTGGCTCGCACCTAGCATCACGGTGGTCGAACTTGGAGTCATTCATCTGGTACACGGGACCACATGTCAATGAAACATGGTGTGTAATTTCTCATGCAAAATGCGATCTGGATGGGTTGGCCTAAGGTTCCGCATTAGTAACCGACCTTTATTTTTTAATGCGTGCCATTCAGTTTTGAAGCACGACTAACTGGTACTGTTTGCAGAGAAAATATATATTACAGGGTGCTTGGATATGTTTTAGTCTGATGACTAAAATTAGTGGGACTAAAATTTGCTTGCCTCACCCATGCTTGGATCCGAATACTAAAGATACTAAAATCAAGTTAATGAGCATTTATTATCCTCCAAACCCTCCAATCCAGAACTCGCATGTGTTAAAGGAGAGGAGTTAAATGAGGAGAGAGAGAACTAATCCACATTTTAGTAGGTGTACCTCTGACTAATTTTTTTTAGTCTCAAGACTAGTTTTAGCCCCTCTTTAGTCAGGGGTGCTTGGATCTTTAGCCTCCTAAAGAGACTATTTTTAGTCAGACTAAAATAAGTCCCTTGGATCCAAGCACCCTCTAAACTACTCTACCACTAGTCCACCTCTAGTACTAGTAGTATAAAAAATATATATAGGCTGGAGCTTCAGATCTTTCTTGCTAAGGGCTGCCCACTTGCTTCTCACACTATCACCCTCTCTCCAGATCTAAAAAAGACGTCCTCTCTCTCCCTCCTCACCGGTGCTCACAGATCCACCGGGGAAGAAAAGGAAGTGCAGCGTTGCCGCACTCGTTGTTGTCGAGCAAGGTCACACAATGACGACAAAGCCGTCCTCTCAGACCTAGCGCCCATGCGGATGGCCTCCATCCCCAAGCTCGCTGCCGTAGTGCGTGGGAAGGACGATGACCACGAGCGAAGCCACTTCCCGCCGACCCTCAAGTATGCTACCTCTTTTCAAACCATACCCTTATTCTATTGCCCCATCTGCCACGTCGCTGCATGTGGATCTCTTTCCACTCCACCAGCTTCCCAATTTGCTATCATCTGTTCTGCTGGTCATG
Organism: Secale cereale; assembly: GCA_902687465.1. Lineage (NCBI taxonomy): Eukaryota > Viridiplantae > Streptophyta > Magnoliopsida > Poales > Poaceae > Secale > Secale cereale. Next base: position 226,044,617 of record LR738712.1, read on the forward strand.
CAGACGAAAACCTTAATTTGCACTATGAAAGGAAACCCTACTTCATGCAGACTAATCAATGTCTGGGTTGAATAAGGAAAGGAATGGAGATTGTACTGTCCAAGAGAGTAGGCATCGAACCTGCATCTAGGTTGAAAAGGGGAAAATCAGTAGCTAAGGAATGAGTCTCGTGTCTCTTGGTTGAAGAAGGGTAGAAAGGCATGACAACACAATAGAGAATGACCTGGTCGATCGGATTGTTGTCCTCACATAGGAAAAAGGTGGCTGAACATTAAAAAAATGGGACGTAATCCACATATGCTGCCTGGATATTTGTTGCTCTAGGCAACCATACCTCCCTCACCACTCTATGCGTCTGTGGAGGTACATTGTACTGGTGCGCTGTCGGTGTACAAAAAGGGGGTACACTTTTTTGTACCCCTATGACTGTGCACGGGCAGTCTGAGCCACGGGCACCGCCGCACCATGCAAGGCAAGGGAGGTAAGCCAGGGTAAGACCGAAGCTCAAGAGAACTAGAACGACACCAAGGACAAGACCACAAAGAGCAAAGGGACGAAGCGGGTTCCCCGGCAAGATCCTTGCCGGGAGCCAGTTTTAGTAGCCACGGCAAGACCCTTGCCGCGGCAACTCACCCCACGCCTATGGAGCAAATCACCCTTGAGTCTGCTGCCCCCATAGGGCAAGGATTCGGGAGACATACCCGTAGTGGCATGCAGATGTTTGTGAAAACATTCAAGATCAGATACGCACTAAGAAGGTGACGACCCTTGGCAGGATCCTAGACGAGAAAGATCACAAGACCTCCGGCAGGCACCTTGTCGGGGATGGCAGCAGGCGTCGCGGCAAGACCCTTGCTGGGGCCCCAGCAAGGCCCTTGCCAAGGACATCCGCAGGGCCACCAACAGGCCCACGCCGACTAAACTTCCACCGCCTTATGCAGCTGCCGACCCAACCAGCTGGGCAGGCACCTGCGTGGCAACATGCAGATCTTCGAAGAAGACCCACCATTGCGCCACCTCAGCTGCCTGCCTACCTACATGGCATCTAAGGCATCGCTGGCCAGGGCGCATGTCGACATAAGAAAGAGCGGCAATGGATAAGACAAATCTCACCCCCGTCCCCGATAAAGCAAGGACACTTAAGCAAGACGCATTAAATGCGCCTTGTCACGTAAGGCGAGGGATAACCTCGCATCACTGTAAAAGGAGGCCCAAGGCGACCAGGAGGAGGATTCGGCTTTTTGGAGCTCCTCATGCCCCATAGCTCACTGAAGAACACAAATATACAATCCACCAAAGAAGGAGTAGGGTTTTACGCATCCTCGCGGCCTGAACCTAGATAAACGAACCGTGTGCTATTTGTTTGATCCGCTCTTCTCTCAACCACGCGCCTCGCTAACCGTAGTAGGGATTCTTGTGATCCCATAGGTATCATTCCCACCGACATCTTTGGCGCGCTAGGTAGGGGCTGCAGTTGTGAGAATCGGCTTTAGCAGTTGGTTCGACGCTTCTTCATCATCATGGCACCTAAGAAGAAGACGACGGTGGCGGTTGGCCAGTCGGAAGCCAGACAGCCCGTCCCGACGCGGGCGAGCAGCGGATCGGTCGCGGAAAGGACCCGGGCCGCTGCTCGCGACCACCAACGCTGTCCTAGCAGCCGGAGTTTGGGAGGTGGCGATGTTTGTGCGCCTGGTAACGGGCCACACACCGCCAAATCCAAAGACGGAGCCAGGCCCTCCGCGGGTGGCGCGGGGCTTTCCAAGATCGATGCCGCATCACCCGAAGGCGACGCAAGGGCCTCCAGGACTCCGACGTCGGCGCCAACAGCGCGCTCCTCCCAAGCAGTGCGCGACGAACGGCGTCATCACGCCGAAGATCCCGGGCGTCGCGGCGGGAAGAGCCCCGAGCGCCACTCCCGAGACGTAGAAGACCTGCCCGCCCGCCGAAGCGTTGGTGAAAAAGGCATGCGACCGCGGGATCGTGATAGAGCTCCTCCGGACATGGTCAGGAGTCGAAGCGCGTCGTGGTCCGTGCAGGTTTCGCTACCGCTAACCCCAGCAGAAGCCCTGGCGCCCGCGTAGTTGCTCATCGACTTTCCTCCCGTTACGGGGAACTCGACGAATGGAGAGCCACCATCCGAAGCCTCGTCGCGGTCGCCAACAAGGATGACCCAAGTCCAGCAAAGCCCCTGGGTCGACGCTCCGATGGGGTCCCACGCACCAATGGCCGGAGGACCGGCAGCACCGTGGCCATGGTGCATTCGCCTCCTCCTCGCTCGGTACCGCGTGTGTCAACTCGTCGAGACATCGCGGGTGAAGACATCTCCATAGCGTTGTCTGACACACGGACCCACGGCGACCATCGTCAAGTTCTTCAGGAGCGGTCTCATGAAGACGCTCGAACCACCATCGAGCGCTGGCGCGGAGCGCGCCACCAGTCAGACAGGCGAGCAGGGCCTGCTATGAACCGCCCAGCATCGGAGAGCCCTGGAGGTCTACCTTACGAGGTAGGCTGTCCGGCTTTTACCCGTGAGATGGGGCAGTTCTAGTGGCCCACTCACCGCACCTTCAAGCCTGACGTTGGCGAGAAGTACAACGGCAAGACACACCCGTCAGAGTTCCTCAGCATCTACACCATCGTGATGCAAGCTTCCGGAGCCCGCGACGATTAAGTGCTTGCGAATTACTTTCCATTGGCTCTTAAACCCAACGCCATGTCGTCGTTGATGCACTTGCCGGTAGACTCTATTTCCTCCTGGTCGGATTTGTGCCATGAGTTTGTTGGCGCCTTTACTGGAGGTCACCAAGCCCATGGCCAAGCAAGTGACCTGCACGTCATTCTCCAGAAGGGAGGCGAGATTCTGCGCAAGTATATAGAGAGGTTCAGCCGAGTACAGTACAATATCCCTCAAGTTCACCATGCCGCCATCATCAGTGCGTTTCATCATAACGTGCGTAACCGCAAGATGCGCGAAGAGCTGGCAATGAACAAGGTGAAAGACGTGGCAGAACTCTATGTTCTTGCTAACTGATATGCCCGGGCTGAAGAGGGAAGGAAATACCCCGGCGAAGATGCCGGCACGGAAACCGACTCTTCAGATGAGGATGCTGCCGCCCCGGCAAAGAAAGGTCGGCGCCGCAACAGGAAGCGCGGAGGTAAAGCCGTTCTTGCGTCGAGGGATCTGATAACACCGGCTCCGCCAAGAAAACCAAGGTGGATGACCCCGGCAAGGAAATTACCGGGTGTGTCGCATGCCGGGCCTTGGCGGCTGCCGAGAAGCCAGGAAACTCCGACAACCAATACTGCAATATCCATTGCACCAAAGGCCATGATCTCCAGAACTGCCGAGAAGTTGAGCTCCTTGCTGAGAAGCATATGGCTGAATATGAGAGGCGGGACAAGGAGAAGGGCCAGGACGGTGCTGAGGGGTCCAACAAGAAGAGTGACGGCCAAGCAGGCCATCGCGGCAAGGATAAATAGCAGGAGGGGCCCGCCCGGGGCTGTGATAGAGAGGCAGAAGATGACGATCACGAAGAGCACGACGAGTCCGGCGACCAAGAGTTTCAGAAAGCCACGAAGGCCATGTGCGTCGTTGGCAGCGCCTCGCTGCATACTTCTCACTGCCAGCTTAAACAGTGGGCGCGTGAGATTACAGCGGCGGAGCCGTTGTCTGGTCCACAAAAGCCGCTGAAGTGGTCCAGCACGCCTATCATTTTTGACAATGAGGATCACCCTGACCGCACTACTGCGGTCGGGTTTCTTGCCATTGTTGGTTTCACCAACAATACGCAACCTCAAGGTGACAAAGATGCTAGTCGATGGCGGGGCTAGTCTGAACTTAATCTCACCTACCGTGATCGAGAAGCTGTAGATTCCTGACGGAGACCTCGAGGAAACAGGCACGTTTCAGGGGATCAACCCGGGAAGAAGTCAACCAAAGGGGAAGGTCACGCTGCCCGTGACTTTTGGAAGTGACCGGAACTATAGGATAGAATGGATCATGTTCGATGTCGCCAAGATCCCCTTACCCTACAACGGGAGCCTTGGCTGCCCAGCACTGGCCAAGTTCATGGCGGCGTCACACTACCCCTACAACACCCTGAAGATGCCAGGACCTGTGACGATCGTCATCATCCCCTCCGACAAGAAAGATGCGTTGATTTGCGCTGACCAACTATACCAAGAAGCAGTTGCAGCAGCTGCCGTCGCTAGGGCACTTGCTCCTGCCACTGGAGCCCCGGGGAGGAAGAAGAAGAAGAAGACCGGTGAGACATCGGACACCCACTCCAGCAAGCGCACCTCTTCGGAGTGTAGTGCTCCCGTCGAGGACGTGCCAGAGAGCTCCACTGGCAGAAACAAGAAGTCCAGGGCCACACCGTCGGGAAACAAGAAGGTTTATGTCAAGGAGGACGGAACAGGAGGGGCTTTCACCATAAGCTCCACCCTTGACGACAAATAGGAAGACGCGGTCGTCACCTTCCTGCGGGCAAATGTTAATGTGCTTGCATGGCAAGCATCCGACATCCCCGGCATTCCCAGGGAGGTGATTGAGCACCACCTTGCTGTTTGTCCTCATGCGCGGCCCGTCAAGCAGAAGGTCAGGAAGCAAGCTTTGGAACGACAAGAGTTCATCACAGTGGAGATCCAGGAACTGGAAGCAGCGGGTTTGGTAAGAGGAGTGCTCCAGCCAACGTGGTCGGCCAATCCAGTGGTAGTGTGCAAGGCGAATGGGAAGTGGAGGCTGTGTATTGATTACACATATATCAATAAGGCTTGTCCCAAAGACCCCTTTCCATTGCCGTGCATCGACCAGATTGTTGAATGCACGGCTGGGTGTGACCTGGTGTCATTCCTCGATGCCTACTCCGGCTACCGCCAGATCTTCATGACAAGAGAAGACGAAGAGAAGACAAAATTCATCACCCCATGTGGTACGTATAGTTTCATATGAATGCCTTTCGGGTTGAAGACTGCTGGCTCAACGTTTGCAAGGGCAGTCCAGATTGGTTTTGAACCCTAGCTCCATAGAAATATGGAGGCTTATATGGATGATATCTTGGTCAAAACCAAGAACAGGGAAACCCTCGTACCGGATATACAAGAGACGTTTGCAAACCTACGCAAGATCAATCTCAATCTAAATCCTGAGAAGTGCACCTTTGGCGTCCCGTCTGGCAAGCTTCTCGGGTTCTTTGTGTCACGGCGTGGGATAGAGGCCAATCCGGACAAGATCAAGGCTATAGAACAGATTGAAGCACTCAAACGGGTCAAGGATGTGTGTCGCCTTGCTGGGCGCGTTGCCGCCATGAGCAGATTCATTTCCAAGTCTGCCGAGCGCGCCCTTCCCTTTTTCAAGATTTTTAAAAAGGCGGGCCCAATGGAGTGGATGCCAGAAGACGAAGCAGCATTGCAAGATTTGAAAAGGTATCTTTCCTCCACGCTAGTACTAGTTGCGCCTAGGCCGCAAGAACTGTTGCTGCTATACCTGGCGGCAACGAACCAGGTGGTCAACGCCGCACTAGTGGCACAGAGAGAAATTAATGACGAGGTGATGTCAGGACCGGTTTTTCAGTAAAATAATTACCGAGAGACCGACCTTTTCATCGAACCAGCACAGAAGAATACTTCTTACTAGTAGACAAATCCTTGATGCAAAATTCCAGAGTACTGAATATTATACATGGTTGAGCTGAGGTTGCTCAACAATTTATTACAAGCACGCCGATATAATACATAAGGGCGGATATGACACAATGGTAGGGTGGCATACTACTAACTATCGCGAGAGACTGACTGGGACTCCACTAGACGTCAGACTCACTATCGAACTCTTCATCCATGAGATCGCCTCCGTCAACAGCTGGCCAAATCAACAAGCTACGTGAGTACTTTGAATGTACTCGCAAGACAGTTCGGACATAAGATATAACAAATGCAAACATGAAGCATACGAGTAATCTAGCAATATGTATCCGAGTAATATAATTTCTGCCCTATATGTAAAAATGGAAGTCGGGCGGTAGTCCTCTCGAAATCCATAAGATAAATAAAAGAAAACCAAACGAGTGTCTGAGCGACGCCTCGTGAGAGAAAATGAATAAAAACATGCCAGAGTCGGACGTCTAAGCGACATCACATAAAGGGCTTATAACAAAAATAAACAACAAGAATGCCATAGTCGGACGTCTGAGCGACATCACATAAAGGGCTTATAACAAAAATAAATAACAAGAATGCCATAGTCGGACGTCTGAGCGATATCACATAAAGGGCTTATAATGAAAGTAAATAACGAGAATGCCACAGTCGGACGTCTGAGCGACATCTCATAAAGGACTTATGACAAAAATGAATAACAAGAATGCCACAGTCGGACGTCTGAGCGACATCTCATAAAGGGCTTATATAATCAATGGTATAGCGGTAAAATACTTCAAGAGATAAATCAGTGCAGAGATAACTGGTTAGTTCATCTACCCAAAATGAACCTGGACAAAATCACCACTCTTGTTACCATCATAAATTACTAGAGACGGTCACCGGGGTTGACACGAAGATTGATTCTAGGCCATAAATATGGCTACTCGGAAGATTTTGACTCTGCAGAGTTTGTACTCTTAGATCACAGCCAACGGATTCCACTAGCCACAAGGACTAGTTCCGTCTACGGTGTTTTAGCAGAAACACAACTGACTAGTACACACCCATTTCACATCCTGTCGTCCGGAATCACTCGTGACAACGTTCACGTAAAACTTTAAGACGGGGAGGCTACAACCCCGAATAGCATGGGATCAAATTTATATATGCGCACTCTAAGGGGTGCCCCCCTCTCGGTCCCAACCGGAAACACCCATGCCCCCTGACCGGATGACGGGATTTAATCCAGGGCCATGGAACCCTCATCTCGGCCCCTCTACTTGGTGTGTACACGGAAAGAGGTTTGCAACTGACTAAACCGTAATTTTTGCAGAAGGCATATGACAGTACCAAAAAGGAGAAGAACGGGATCATGACTTGATCCACGTTGACACTAGAGATAAAAGATGACTGGCATGCTCCAACAGTACCAGTTCACAACCCGTCATGTCACCACATGATCGGGGTGGTTCCATCATCATCATTCCGGCTCACCCGAAGCTTGCTTGCATGATATATAATCATCCACAAATGCTTATATGACCATGCTGTGAAAAAGAACTACTCAAGCAAACAAGCAACACACTCATCATATCAAAGGTTTAAACATGCTTGCCTGGTTCGGAGTAGTCGGAGTCTAACTCGGTGAAGTTCGCGGCTCCGTCACGTCCTTCGGTATCTACGTATTCAAACAAAACGAATACTAAAATAAATAGCGCGCGTGCAAAAAGTTGCCCCAAATATTTTTCAAATAAATATGACAAAAACCTAGACAGAAAACTAAAGAGGACAGAAAAAGAATCAACTAAAAATCACTTTTTGTTTAAAAGATATTATAGATTCTATCCAGGGACTTGTCTGTAATGAAACAAAAAGTTTCCAGGGGCTAGAATATAAAAACAGAAAACGAACACTACTAGAAAAAGGCCTACTAATGGCGCACCAGTTTTGGCCATTAATGGCGCACTACTGGTGCGCCATTAGTATTTTTTACTAATGGCGCATCTGTGGTGCGCCATTAGTATAGGGCACGGTGCGCCATTAGTATGCCTCCCAGGGGGCCATATATACCCAGGTGCTTTGGCATACTAATTGCGCACTACATAGAAGTGCGCCATTAGTATAAAAAATTTAGAATTTTTTTTCAATTTTTTTCTTTTTTTCTTAATTTCAGGTCATTATGGCTTAATATGGGGTCAATTTGCTTAATCTCATGTCAAATCGCACTCTGTGGTCAAACTTCCCATAAGGTCACCCATCCTCACACTACTCCAGCCCGAGCACGCTTAACTTCGTAGTTCTATCCAACCCCAGCACCAGCTAACTTCACAGACACTTGTTAATATATCTATCATATCAATCCTATTAACCCTTCTTGATGTCTAGGAGTTTATTAATGTTCATGAGTATGATGAAATTTTGAAAATATATTTCAAACTTCCCGGTCATATTACGTATCATATTTTGGAAAAATAATAAAAAAAATCGAAAATTTTATAATTTTTTTTTCTGTTACTAGTGGCGCACCTAGCAAACGTTGCGCCACTGGTAAATTTTAATTTTTTTTGAATATTTTTGCCTCTAGATCTTAAAAGCCCTGTAACTTTTTTCTATTAGGTTTTTGGGGATTTTGAAAATATTTAACGGGGTCCCCCCCCCCGTTAAATTCGGATGTAACTTTTTGAGTAGATGATTTTTCATATAAAAAACTTTTTAATCCGAGTTCGTATGCAAAAGTTATGCCCCTTTTATTAAATTCCAGAGATATTTTGCAAATAAAGTCAAAACATATTTTCTTTTATTTTTTTGACATTTACATCATTTTCTTTTATTTATTTTTGAACTGGACAAGGCGGTCTGGGGGGTGCAGTAATGGCCAAGTTAGTAATGGCGCATCATGGGAGTGGTGCACCATTACTAGTTCAACTAGTAATGGCGCACCACTCCCACGGTGCGCCATTACTAGTTTTGAAACAAATAAAAAAATAAAATTTGAAAAAAATTTACTAGTGGCGCACCGTGGACGTGGTGCGCCATTAGTAAGTTTAACTACTAATGGCGCACCACTCCCACGGTACGCCATTACTAGTTTTGAAAATAAAATGAAAAAAAAACAAAATTTGAAAAAAAATACTAATGGCGCACCGTGGATGTGGTGCGCCATTAGTAGTTTAACTACTAATGGCGCACTATCCACTGGTGCGCCATTAGTAGTTTTGAAAATAAAATGAAAAAAAATTGTTACTAATGGCGCACCAACACATTCCTAGTAGTGGAATCGGTACGAAGTGCGCTAGCCGAATAGGGAAACGCACTTTGCCCGAAGGCGCCTTCCAGAAAAACGCTTCGTAAGAGATTGAGAGGCTGACGAGGGGGTCCCACTCGTGAGGTTTAAAAACAGAACAGAGTCGCGCCGGCGACAAAGGGCTGCGGTGGTCGCCGGCGCTGATCCACGGCGAGGCATGAGACGTGAGTGGTACCTACGGGTTCCTGGTGCTCTTCCGCGTCGGTGGGTGGTGGAGTTGAGCGTTTGCGAGCCCCACATCGACGGCGACCCTATCTCCGGCGGACGGCGGCTCGGGTGGTCGTGGGCCTCGTCGGGGAGAGTTGCTGGGGTCAAATTGGAGTGGGGGTTAGTCTCCTAGAGGTGTCAGGAGGCTACGAATGAGTCCAGGGTGGTGGAGGAGCTCTCACCAGAGAAAACGTTGCTGGAACACGAGGCGGACGGAGGTGGCCGGAGTTGAGGAAGAAGGGCCCCTCGAGGCTCTTCCAGTGGCTGGGCGGGGTCTGGTGAGATGGTGGAGATGTGCGAGGTCGAGAGCGAGCTCGGAGGCGCTATTTATAGCCGGCCCGAGGCGGTTGCCGTGAACGGGATAAGTCCGGCAATCGATTACGGCGGCAATGTGGCTGGACGGTTGGTTTAGGTTCTTGAGCATCGACTAGGAGGTGTACTGATTCCATTCCGGTGCCTAACTCAGCAAGGTAGGGGCGGTTACGGCATGTCCCCAACAGAACGGCCGTGCGGCTCGTCGGTGGCAGAGAGTGCGCCCTGTGCGTGCCAGGCCACGGCGACGGTGCTGCACGCGTGCGCTGGCAATGGAGAAGGCCTCGCGGAGCTCCCAGATGGCTTGGGTGGTGCCGAACGGTGTTGTGCCTCAGGGTGCCCCCTGTCGGCCGCCATGGGTGGCTCTGCCGCAGCGGAAGACGCCAGCGTGGGCGGGCCAGGGTGCCACCGATGCCAAGAACCAGCCAAGTGCGCGTCCGGCGCTCTGGATAAGAGCGAGGTGCAGTGCAGGATCGATCCAAAGCGGCACTTGTGAGATTGACGAACGCTGTCTGACAAAACTGACGAAGCTGCACTGCCGCATGTTAACTTCAGTTAACTTTTCTGAAACTGACAGAAACAGTGCATGCCAGGTGTTTGACGAAATGATTTTGGCATGTGGAAAATCTTTCTGGAGGTGATATTTGGTGGAGTGGTCTCTTGATGCATCTAGAGGCTGCCTGAATTTTCACAGATTTTTAGGAAGAAGAAAAATATGAATTTCACCAAAATTGGCAAATCTGGTCCAAGCTTGCAGCAAGTGAAATTTAGAAATTTTGAACTGTGGACCAGTGAAACAAGATGGATCTAGGTTATGGGTACTAAGGACTATCCAAGGGAGTTGGTTTGGAATCAAATATCAAAATGAACATGGTGGTTCCTTTGTAAATCACCAAAGTTCATTTTAAAAGACAGAAATTGATTTTGGTATAAAAATAATTGGAAGAAAAATCCCAATAAGGTTGAAACCTACTGGAATTGTTGAGAGACTTGTTTCAAGGTGAAGAGGAGGTCTTGGAGAGAATTACTTTCATTGGGTGCCATGGAAAGAGAAAAGTTTGAATGGGGATGACAAGTCCAAGATCCTTATATGAAGGAAAATCATGGAGGGAAAAGAATCAACCAAACTCTTTTGAAGAACAACTTGTGTTTGAGCTAACACAAGTGGAAAACTTTCAAGACCAGAACCAAGCTTGAGAAGAACAGACAAACTTTGGTCAGAAAAGTTTTTAGAAAGGGGTTCCAAGAGAAGATCAAATATCCCCCTTCCAAAAGACAAAAAGTTTGGAAGAAAACAAATCCGAAATTTGGAGTGTAACAACACCTACCCCCTTAGGGAAAATCTCGTCCCCGAGATTTCAGCTGATCCTCAAATAGGTGTGGGTACTCTGTCCGAAGAAAATCTTCCCTTTCCCATGTTGCCTCATCTTCTGTGTGATTGCTCCACTGAACCTTGAGAAATTTAATTGTCTTCTGACGGGTCCTCCTTTCAGAGTCTTCCAATATCTTTATTGGGCGTTCCCGGTAGGTGAGGTCTGGTAGCACATCAAGATTTTCATGCGACACATGCTTCTCCGGGTTGCTTACACATTTCCGTAGTTGTGAAACGTGGAACACATCATGGACGTCTGATAGTTCTTTGGGAAGGTCCAACTGGTAGGCTACTGTGCCTCTCCGTGAAATTATATGGAAGGGTCCGACAAATCGTGGTGCTAGCTTCCTTTTGACCTTGAACCGTTGCAGACCCCTCATAGGAGGTACACGGAGGTACACGTTTTCACCGGGTTCAAAGCTCAGTTCCCGATGTTTTTGATCGTAATAACTCTTCTGTCAGCTTTGGGCCGTCTTGTGTCGATCCTGAATTAGTCTAACTTTTTCCTCAGCTTCTTTGAGCATGTCTGGGCTGAATATACGACTGTCCCCTGTTTCTGACCAATTTAGTGGGGTACGGCATCTTCGTTCGTACAAGGCTTCGAAATGTGCCATTTTCAGGCTGGCTTGGTAACTATTGTTGTATGCGAACTCGGCATACGGTAAGCTTGCCTCCCAACTGGTCCCATAGGTGAGGACACATGCCCTCAGCATGTCTTCTAGAATTTGATTTACTTGTTCAGTTTGTCCTCCAGTCTGGGGGTGATAGGCTGTACTGAATAATAGTTGCGTTCCCAGGGCTTGCTGTAAATGATCCAAAATTTTGGAGGCGAACTGAGTGCCTTTGTCGGATATTATAGTCTTTGGAACTCCATGTAGGCATACTATACGGGCGAGGTAAAATTGGCAAGCTTTTGGGTGGTGTGGGTTGTCTTGATTGGAATGAAGTGTGCCACCTTAGTCAGTCTATCTGTGATGACCCATATGGCATCATTTCCGTGTTGTGACCGTGGCAGACCAACTATAAAATCCATCCCAATATCATCCCATTTCCACTCAGGTATCTTGCTTGACTGTAACAGTCCTGCGGGTTTTTGGTGCTCGGCTTTAATGCGTTGACATGAATCACAACATGCAATGTACGTGGCGATATCCCTCTTCATACCGTGCCACCAAAATCTTTCCTGAATATCCTTGTACATTTTGGTCCCTCTAGGGTGAATTGAGTATGGAGCGGTGTGGCTCTCTGCTTGAATCTGTTGTTTGAGGTCTTCGTTATTGGGTACGCAGAGCCTGTCTCCGAACCATAATATTCCCTCACTGCCTATGGTAAATTCCGAGGCCTTGTCCTGACTCACTTTTCTTTTTATGCCTTCAATGCTGGGGTGCCCATGCTGAGCCTTCTTAATTTGTTCTATTAGTGTAGGGCATATTTCCATATTTGACACTTCGCCTTCAGTGACCATCATTAAGTTCAGCTTGGCGAATTCTTGCTGAAACTCAGGTCTCAAGTTTTGTAGGCTACTGTTGTGTGAGCTGGGGTTATGGCTGAAAGCATCTGCTACTACGTTTGCCTTTCCTGGGTGATAGTGGATGCCAACGTCATAATCTTTCACCAGTTCCAACCAGCGTCATTGTAGTAAATTGAGTTCTGGTTGGCTGAAAATATATTTGAGACTCTTATGGTCTGTATATATTTCACAACGATTCCCAAGCAAAAAGTGCCTCCACTCTTGAGTGCATGAAGGAACGCTGCCAATTCCAGCTTGTGAGTAGGATAATTTTCTTCATGTTTCCGTAGTTGCCGGGAAGCGTATGCGACTACTTTACCTTCCTGCATTAGTACGCATCCGAGGCCCTTCCGGGATGCGTCGCAATATACTTCATAACTTTTGTGTATGTCTGGTACGACCAATACTGGGGCTATTATTAATTTCTTTTTGAGTTCCTGGAAGCTTTTCTCACAAGCTTTGGTCCACACGAATTTCTTATCCTTCTTGAGTAACTGTGTCATTGGTTTGGCTATGGTGGAAAATCCCTCAATAAACCTCCGGTAATATCCAGCCATTCCGAGGAAACTTCGGACATCTGTTACATTGGCCGGTGACTTCCAACCAAGTATAGCCTTGACTTTTTCAGGGTCCACAGCAACTCCTTCTTGTGTTAATACGTGGCCTAGAAAACCAACCCGTCTTAACCAAAATTCACATTTGCTGAATTTAGCATAGAGTTGATGCTTCCTTAATTCTCCCAGTACAATACAGAGATGCTCAGCATGTTCTTCTGGTGTCTTTGAATATACCAGGAATATCATCAATAAATACCACAACAAATTTGTCCATAAATTTCATAAACACATTGTTCATGAGGTGGACAAAATATGCGGGGGCGTTGGTCAGTCCAAACGCCATTACTGTAAATTCATATAGTCCGTATCAGTAGGTAAATGTTGTTTTCGGGATATCTTATGTCCGTACTTTTAATTGATGATAACCCGACCTTAAATCAATTTTTGAGAAAACCTTTGCTTGCGCGAGCTGATCAAATAGATCGTTTATCCGTGGCATCGGATATTTATTCTTGATAGTGACCATGTTGAGCGCTCGGTAGTCTATACACAATCTCATAGTCCCATCTTTCTTTTTGGCAAATAACACCGGTGAACCCCAAGGTGAGGAGCTGGCCCGTATAAATCCTTTGTCCAATAATTCCTTTATTTGCTTCTTTAGTTCAACCAACTCGGACGATGCCATTCTGTATGGTTTCTTGTAAATGGGGGTGGTTCCAGGAGCTAGTTCAATGATGAACTCTATTTCCCTGTCTGGTGGCATGCCTGGCAGTTTTTCGGGAAATACGTCCGGAAATTCACATACTACTGGAACTTTGCTTAACTCAGAAGTGTCTACCTTGTTTAATTTTGGTTGCCGCGAGACAGGTCTTTCTTGAGCTGCGACTCTTATTGTCTTTCCGTGATGATGAGTAAGAATCCCAATTTGGTTGAAGCAGTCGATAAACCCTTTGTTGGTGGTTAGCCAGTCCATACCCAGGATAACATCCAGTCCCTTGTTTTCCAACACGATGAGATTTGCATGAAACTTTAATCCTTCAATTTCAATGGTTATACCTTGGCAGTAATTTTGAGTGATCTGCTTACTCCCGGGGGACTTGATGGTCATTGATTTTCCCAAGGGAAGCATCGAAAAATCATGTTGGAAAGCAAAGCTCTTCGAAATGAACGAATGAGAAGCTCCAGAATCAAACAAAACCGTGGCAGGTATTGTGTTGACAGGGAACGTATCGAGTACGATATCCGGGGCATCCTGTGCTTGCTCCTTGGTCACGTGGTTCAGGTGGCCTTTCTTGTGGTTGTTATTGGGGTTGAAGTTGTTACGCTTGGGCGCTGAATTGTTTCCATTGCTGTTTGGCTTCGGGGTGGTGTTCCTTGGCTTTGGGAACTGTTTGGCATAGTGTCCCTCTTCTCCACAAGCGTAGCAAGTAACACCTGGGCGATATGTGAAATCCTTGTCCCTTGCATGAAATTTTTTTCTCGGACGCGTGTGATTGGTCATGGATTTGTTTGCCCCATTTTTCTGAAAATATCCTTATTTCTATTGTTGCGAGCGTGGGTGGTCTGATCTCTTTTTCGCTTGCGAATGTCTTCCAGACAGCGACACTCATTTTCCAAAGTAATAGCCTTGTCCAAAAGTGTCTTGAAATCTGGAAAAGTGTGTACGACTAGCCGGCATTTAAGTGCTGGTGCCAGATCATCCAGGACTTTTTCCATCTTCTTATTTTCAGTCATACGCTCTTCGTTGGCATAGCGCGATAATTGAGTAAACTGGTTGTTGTACTCAGTTACTGTCATGCCCCTTTGCTTCAGGTCGTCAAACTCTCTTTTCTTGATCTTCATAATGCTTCTATGGATGTGCGCCCCATGAAAGCCTTCTTTAAAATCTTCCCAGGTGATATCATTTTCATTGGAGTGCATATGCAGAAAATTCTCCCACCATGATGCGGCTGCTCCCGTAAGATAGTGTGGTGCATAAAGTACCTTTTCACGATCCGAGCATTGTGCCACAATTAATTTCCTTTCAATGTCTCGAAGCCAATCATCGGCCTCAAGAGGTCTGTCAGTGTGAGAAAATGTTGGTGGACGTGTCTTCTGTAATTCAGACAATTTAGAATGCTGCTGGTATGGCTCATGGTGATTCCCCATATTAATGACATGGTTCCAGGCGTGGAGTACTGGTACGAGGAGTTGATGCGGGTGCGACAGGTGGTGCAGCTCTAACTAGGGTAGGAGCAATGACCTAGTCAAACTCCTCAGTGGTAGGTAGGCGGCGAGCGGTGGCTAAGATGGCAGGTGCATAAGGTGCTGAGAACGAGACACACGTTAGTGGCGGTGAAGTATGGAGCAACTCCCTCCTGTTGGTGGAACCACTCTGAACTAAGTCCATACGAGCAGCCACCAAGTCGTCCACAAGGTTATCAAAGGCTGCCTCAAGAGCCTTGAGGTACTCAACCAATGATTCGATGGATTCATCACGTTCTACCCTTGCGCAAGCAAACACATAGTGGCACATGTAAGGCACGTGGCATGGGAGGTAACAGTAGCGACGAGTCTTCATTGAAGGAAGATCATCCCGGAGACGAGCTATCGCCTCACGGGAAGGCATTTGCATGGCATGCCTCTCCGTAGGCATGGCCCTGCCCACAAATCAGAAGCGACGTGCTTCAGAACGCCCTCCCTTGAATTGCAACGCGGCCTGGTGCATCGACACGCTGTCGCTGATCTTGTGACTGTAGAGTGTAAATTCTGGATGGGTCGATGGCCCAATCGCGACCTTGGTGATGGCGATGAGGAGCTTGATAAACCCCTCAGGAATGTTGGCGAACACTTTTGAATCGCAGTCGCCGCTGGCCATCTACAAAAGTAGACAAAAATTCCGAATAGTCAAGTCATAAATTTATGATGACTAACAGAAAATTGCTACAAATGCAAAAATGTTGAAATAGCATTTAATACGCTAATAACCGATTAGCGATCGCACCTAGTGGCTCCCTACAGTCAGCCTGGCTCTGGTACCAAGGTTGTCAGGACCGGTTTTTCAATAAAATAATTACCGAGAGACCGACCTTTTCATCGAACCAGCACAGAAGAATACTTCATACTGGTAGACAAATCCTTGATGCAGAATTCCAGAGTACTGAATATTATACATGGCTGAGCTGAGGTTCCTCAACAAATTATTACAAGCACGCCGATATAATACATAAGGGCTGATATGACACAATGGTAGGGTGGCGTACTACTAACTCATAATAAAAAGGTGGTGGATAGGTCACAGTGCAGTTGGTGACATGACTCCAATATCTTACAGTTCATCGAGTGTCGGAGTGAGACCCGATGAATTTATTTGGTGGTTGGTGGAAGCGGTTATAAAACAGTGATCAACTCCAGGATCGCAAGAGACTGACTGGGACTCCACTAGACGTCGGACTCGCTATCGAACGCTTCATCCATGAGATCGCCTTCGTCAACATCTGGCCAAATGAACAAGCCAAGTGAGTACTTTGAATGTACTCACAAGACAGTTCGGATATAAGATATAACAAATGCAAACATGAAGCATACGAGTAATCTAGCAATATGTATCCGAGTAATATAATTTCTGCGCTGCATGTAAAAATGGAAGTCGGGCGGTAGTCCTCCCGAAATCCATAAGATAAATAAAAGAAAACCAAACGAGTGTTTGAGCGACGCCTCCTGAGGGAAAAGGAATAAAAACATGCCACAGTCGGACATCTGAGCGACATCACATAAAGGGCTTATAACAAAAATAAACAACAAGAATGCCACAGTCGGACGTCTGAGCGACATCACATAAAGGGCTTATAACAAAAATAAATAACAAGAATGCCACAGTCGGACGTCTGAGCGACATCACATAAAGGGCTTATAATGAAAGTACATAACGAGAATGCCATAGTCGGACGTCTGAGCGACATCTCATAAAGGGCTTATGACAAAAATGAACAACAAGAATGCCACAGTCGGACGTCTGAGCGACATCTCATAAAGGTCTTATATAATCAGTGGTATACCGGTAAAATACTTCAAGAGATAAATCATTGCAGAAATAACTGGTTAGTTAATCTACCCAAAATGAACCTGGACAAAATCACCACTCTTGTTACTATCATAAATTACTAGAGATGGTCACCGGGGTTGACACGAAGATTGATTCTAGGACATAAATATGGCTACTCGGAAGATTTTGACTCTGCAGAGTTTGTACTCTTAGATCACAGCCAACGGATTCCACTAGCCACAAGGACTAGTTCCGTCTACGGTGTTTTAGCAGAAACACATTTGACCAGTACGCACCCATTTCACATCCTGTTGTCCGGAATCACCCGTGAGAACGTTCACGAAAAACTTTAAGACGGGGAGGCTACAACGTCGAATAGCATGGGATCAAATTTATATATGCGCCCTCTAAGGGGTGCCCCCCTCTCGGTCCCAACCGGAAACACCCATGCCCCCTGACAGGATGACGTTCTTTAATCCAGAGCCATGGAACCCTCATCCCGGCCCCTCTACTTGGTGTGTACACGGAAAGAGGTTTGCAACTGACTAAACCGTAATCTTTGCAGAAGGCATATGACAGTACCAAAAAGGAGACGAACGGGATCATGACTTGATCCACGTTGACACTAGAGATAACAGATGACTGGCATGCTCCAACAATACCAGTTCACAACCCATCATGTCACCACATGATCGGGGTGGTTCCATCATCATCATTCGGGCTCACCCGAAGCTTGCTTGCATGATATATAATCATCCACAAATGCTTATATGACCATGCTATGAAAAATAACTACTCAAGCAAACATGCAACACACTCATCATATCAAAGGTTCAAACATGCTTGCCTGGCCTGGAGTAGTCGGAGTCTAACTCGGTGAAGTTCGCGGCTCCGTCACGTCCTTCGGTATCTACGTATTCAAACAAAACAAATAATAACATAAATTCCGCGCGTGGAAAAAGTTGCCCCAAATATTTGTGAAATAAATATGACAAAAACCTAGACAGAAAACTAAAGAGGACAGAAAAAGAATCAACTAAAAATCACTTTTTGTTTAAAAGATATTAGAGTTTCTGTCTAAGGACTTGTCTGTAATGAAACAGAAAGTTTCCAGGGGCTAGAATATAAAAACAGAAAATGAATCAGTACGCAGTGCGCCAGCCGAATAGGAAAACGCACTTTTCTCGAAGCCGCCTTCTAGGAAAATGCTTCAGAAGAGATTGAGATGCTGACGAGGGTGTCCCACTCGTCAGGTTTAAAAACAGAACAGAGTCGCACTGGCGCCAGAGGGCTGTGGTGGTCGCCGGCGCCGATCCACGGCGAGGTAGGAGAAGTGAGTGGTACCTACGGGTTCATGGTGCTCTTCCGCGTCGGTGGGTGGTGGAGTTGAGCGTCGGCGAGCCCCACGTCAACGGCGATCCTATCTCTGACGGACGGTGGCTCGGGTGGTCGTGGGCCTCGTCGGGGAGAGTTGCTGGGGTCAAATTGGAGTGGGGGTTTGTCTCCTAGAGGTGTCAGGAGGCTACGAACGAGTCCAGGGTGGTGGAGGAGATCTCACCAGAAAAAACGTTGCTCGAACCCGAGGCGGACGGAGGTGGCCGGAGTTGAGGAAGAAGGGCCCCTCGAGGATCTTCCAGTGGCTGGGCGGGGTCTGGTGAGATGGCGGAGATGTGCGAGGTCGAGAGCGAGCTCAGAGGCGCTATTTATAGCCGGCCCGAGGCGGTTGCCGTGAACGGGATAAGTCCGGCGATCGATTACGGCGGCGTTGTGGCTGGACGGTTGGTTTAGGTGCTTGAGCATCGACTAGGAGGTGTACTGATTCCATTCCGGTGCCTAACTCAGCAAGGTAGGGGCGGTTACGGCCTGTCCCCAACGGAACGGCCGTGCGGCTCGTCGGCGGCAGAGAGCGCTCCCTGTGCGTGCCAGGCCACGGCGACGGTTCTGCAGGCGTGCGCTGGCAATGGAGAAGGCCACGCGGAGCTCCCAGGTGGCTTGGGCGGTGCCGAACGGTGTTGTGCCGCAAGGTACCCCCTGTCGGCCGCCACGGGTGGCTCTGCCGCCGCGGAAGATGCCGGCGTGGGCGGGCCAGGGTGCCACATATGCCAAGAACCAGCCAAGTGCGCGTGCGGCACTCTGGATAAGAGCGAGGTGCAGTGCAGCATCGATCCAAAGCGGCACTGGTGAGATTGACGAACGCTGTCTGATGAAACTGATGAAGCTGCACTGTCGCATGTTAACTTCATTTTACTTTTCCGAAACTGATAGAAACAGTGCACGCGAGGTGTTTGACGAAATGATTTTGGCATGTGGAAAATCTTTCTGGAGCTGATATTTGGTGGAGTGGTCTCTTGATGCATCTAGAGGCTGCCTGAATTTTCACATATTTTTAGGAAGAAGAAAAATATGAATTTCACCTAAATTTGCAAATCTGGTCCAAACTTGCTGCAAGTGAAATTTGAAAATTTTGAACTGTGGACCAGTGAAATAAGATGGATCTAGGTTATGGGTACTAAGGACTATCCAGGGGAGTTTGTTTGGAATCAAATATCAAAATGAACATGGTGGTTCCTTTGTAAATGACCAAAGTTCATTTTAAAAGACAGAAATTGATTTTGGTATAAAAAAATAATTGGAAGAAAAATTCCAATAAAGTTGAAACCTACTGGAATTGTTGAGAGACTTGTTTCAATGTGAAGAGGAGGTCTTGGAGAGAACTACTTTCATTGGGTGCCATGCAAAGTGAAAAGTTTGAATGGGGATGACAAGTCCAAGATCCTTATATGAAGGAAAATGATGGAGGGAAAAGAATCAAACAAACCATTTTCAAGAACAACTTGTGTTTGAGCTAACACAAGTGGAAAACTTTCAAGACCAGAACCAATCTTGAGAAGAACACACAAACTTTGGTCAGAAAAGTTTTAGGAAAGGGGTTCCAAGAGAAGATCAAATATCCCCCTTCCAAAAGACCAAAAAGTTTGGAAGAAAACAAATCCAAAATTTGGAGTGTTACAGGTGATAACAGCGATAGAGCCTGATGCCATTGGTGCAGAGACGACACGGCCGGTTGGAGTGCCGCCAAGGAACAAAATGATGCATCACCCGGTCTACTTTGTTAGCTCCCTCTTGCAGGGAGCTAGATCAAGGTACTCCGGTGTGCATAAATTGCTCTTCGGCCTTCTTATGGCCTCGAGGAAGCTGCGTCACTACTTCCAGGCACACGAGATCACTGTCGTCACTCGCCTCCCTTTGCAACGGATATTGCACAATCCAGATGCAATGGGAAGAATTGTAGAGTGGGCACTGGAGCTGTCCAGCTTCGGCCTCAAGTTTGAAAGTACCTCGACGATTCAAAGCCAAGTCCTGGCGGAGTTCGTTGCAGAATGGACCGCGACGCCTGATGAAGAAGCCCAAGAAACTGCTCTCCCCGGCAAAGAGGCGAGTTGCGACTGGATCATGTACTTTGATGGAGCTTTCTCCTTACAGGACGCCAGGGCTGGCGTACTGCTTGTCGCGCCCACCGGAGAGGACCTCAAGTACGTGGTCCAGATGCACTTCCCCAGGGAGGTATCAACGAACAATACTGCCGAATATGAGGGGCTGCTTGCTGGTCTTAGGATCGCGGCAGACCTCGGAATCAAGAAACTCATTATCAGGGGCGATTCGCAGCTTGTCGTCAAACAAGTCAACAAAGATTACCAGAGCCTGTTGATGAAGGCCTACGTCGATCAAGTGAGAAAGCTGGAAGAGCATTTTGATGGTATACAGACGGAGCACGTTCCCCGAGCAGAGAACGACATCGCCGATTACCTGTCAAAGCGTGCTGCCCTCAAGTTACTTGTGGAACTAGGTACCTTTGTGCTTCAGCTTTCTCAGCCATCCGTTGATCCATCAACAGAGCAAAACAAGAGGAGGAAATCAGGGATCAACAAGTACTTTCCCGCCGAGCTCCCTGGAGCCGCTGGCAAGGATGTTGCCGGGGACACTGAGCCCGCCACGAGACGGCTAGCTCCGGCGGAGCATCAAGCTCTTGCCGTCGAGACACCCGCTCCTATAGCGAAGGAAATGCCTTTAGTCCTCGCCGTCGAGCCCCAGACTCCAGCGTGGGCACAACATACCGTCCAATTCCTCCAAACTGGGGAACTTCCTGAGGAGCAGGAAGAAGCGGAAAAAGTAGCCCGTCGATCTGCTATGTACTAGTTCGTCGATGACGTCCTGTACAGAAAGAGACCGAACGGCGTGAAATTGAAGTGTATCCCTCGAGAGGAAGGACTGGGGCTGTTGGCAGAGATACATGGAGGCATATGTGGATCTCACATAGGGTAAAGAGCCCTTGCCGGCAAGGCATTTCGGCAAGGCTTCTTCTGGCCCACTGCCCTCCAGGATGCGACGACACTGGTCACCAGGTGTGAAGCGTGTCAGTTCCATTCAAAGAAACTTCATCAACCAGCTCAAGCCCTTCAAACGATTCCTCTCTCCTGGCCCTTCTCGGTCTGGGGGCTCGACATACTTGGCCCTTTCCCCCGCGCTGTCGGGGGCTTTGAGTACTTGTACGTCGCAATCGACAAGTTCACAAAGTTGCCAGAGGTGGCGGCTTTGAGGAAGGTCACAGCCCAGTCAGCCGTCAAATTCTTCAAGGGACTAGTGTGCCGTTTTGGTGTACCCAATAGGGTCATCACCGACAATGGCACACAGTTCACAAGCCGCACCTTCATGCAATATACCCAAGACCTCAGAAACAAAGTCTGTTTCTCTTCCATTGCTCACCCACGAAGCAATGGTCAAGCTGAGAGAGCAAACGCTGAAGTACTGCGAGGCTTAAGGACAAAGACCTTTGACAGGCTGCGCAAGAGTGGAAGGCGCTGGATTGATGAGTTGCCGACGGTTCTTTAGTCGATCAGAACGACGCCAAATTGAGCCACCGGCCAGACACCCTTTGCCCTAGTATACGGGGCAGAAGCAGTTCTCCCCATTGAACTCATATACGGGTCACCTCGAGTGCTCGCTTATGATGAGCTTGAGCAAGAGCAACTGCGGCAAGATGACGCAACGCTCCTTGAGGAAGATCGTCTTCGGGCGGCAGTGAGAGCAGCACGCTACCAGCAAGCCTTGCGCCGCTACCATAGCCGCAAGGTCCATGCCCGAAACTTTGAGGAAGGCGACCTTGTTCTTCGGCGCGTTCAATCGGCCAAGAATACCAACAAGTTGACGCCAAAGTGGGAAGTCCCTTATCGGGTAATACGAGTCACCAGGCCTGGCGCAGTCCGCCTGGGGACCGAAAATGCCATTCCGGTGAGCAACTCCTGGAACATCGAGCATCTTCGCAAGTTTTACCCGTGAGGCGTGGCTTGTCGGGCCCCCCGGCAAGCCACCTTTTGTACAAGCCTTGCCGACAAGGCATGTAACCCTTTGTACAAAGCCAGGCGCAGACCCTGAGCATAAATAAATGAAGCGCTGGCGCCCTAAGTTATAGCATGCATGCTAGGTCGACTCTCATCCTTGGTTACTGTTGATAGTGCTTAGCGGCGACTAACCCCTAGCCTAGAGGTCGAGTTTGCATCTCTTTGTCTTTCTTTTATCTTCTTTGGTTCACAGGACACACAGATATCCTTGCCGAAACCACTTGGGGATAAAAAAAGGAACAGACCAGCATCTAGGCCCCGGCAAGCCAGTATTGTCGGGGCCTGCAAGAGCAAAGATTCACCCACGGCAAACCAGGGTTGCCGAGGGCTGCACCTTCAGATAAGTTCTTCATCCCTTATCATGCATTCCATTATGGACTGAGGTATGTGAAACCTCGTTTTTTCCATAAAGTACCGTGATCCCCTAATTCTAGGCCCTAGGGCTCGTTCTTGGGACCAAGTTTGGTCGTAGTCGCGGCAGCGAAAGGATGAAACAAGGAGCCTGAACCCGCCTCATCCCTGCCTCCGCCAAAGGTGTGAGAAAGTGTTTATCTTAAAGATATCAAGGATTTATTCCTTGTCGTGCGTTTCAGCCACAAAAAATGACCCGGCAAACATCCCTTTTTCATTAAAAACATCCCGCCCAGGTACAGTCCATAGGGAATGAAAAACAAGAACAAGGGGATTACAAGTTTTAAATTTAACAGACGCCTGAAGGCTTACAAACTAAAAAGAGATAAGATGCCCGTAATCCCTTTCTTGTCCCTCTCCTCAGGAGGCAGATCAAGGAGGCGAGAAGGACAAAAGGAGCGCCTAGGCGAGCTACGGGTGGCAGATGACACCGAGAGAACATCTTGGTGGCCGCCTAAAGCCTGGATGGTAATGGCAGCGCTGGAAGCAGAACTCGAAGACGAGGCGGCAGGACATCAGTATGCGTCGAAGGCGTCGGTGCCCGCGTACTCCGACTTGACGGCCTTGCCGCCCGCCCTCTTCCTCTTCTGCAGCCCCCAACACCAGCCGCCCAAGAAGACGGCCCCAAGAAGTTCAAGGAGCCGGCGACAAGGATGATGGGGTCACCGGTGCCGCATGGAACGGCGCCCGACACCTAGTCGGACCCGTCATCCTGCTGCCTACCACCCTCGTCGTCGCTGTCGCTGTCCTCCTCGTCACTCTTGCTCGAGGAGGAATCTTCATCATCAGAAGATCTCTCCACGCAACACCTTGCATGAGTCCCGAAGTGCCCGAAGACCTTGAAAGAAAGAAGGCCACCCTCCATCAACTTAAAATGGAGAGTGAGCCCATCCGCCAAGCTGTGGATACGAGCAAACATCTTCCACCCCCGACAAAGATACATCACGTGAGGAGCAGGGAAGTCGACGCGAACCCGCATACCGCTAATCCCGCAGCCCCTCCTACGTAGCAACAATGACTGCGGCGGATCCAGCTCCATCTCCCGCGCGAATGGAGTTAGGAGGCGAAGGGGACGGCGCGACGGCTGGCGCAACCTGACGAAGAATTCACAGGGATTTTCCCCAACGTGGCCCTCCATCGGAGGAGGAGCCGCTGGCGGGGGGCGAGGCCGGCGCGGCGCCCCGTCCTCCTCTTCCTTGAGCGCTGCAACCTCTACCCGGACCTCGCCCACGGCCTCGCCCTCTCCCCCTTCCCCTCGTGGCTGGCTCTACCACGACAGGTGCATGAGGAGGAGGGACGCGTTGTCGAGCAGCAACCCTTGCCGCCACCGTCGAAGGACCGGGATTCCCTTTCTCCATTGCAAGGGGAAGGAAGAAGCAGAAGCAGAAGAAGGAAGAGGATGGAAGAATACGGGGTGCCATCCCCCCTCCCCGCTCCTTATAAAGGAACGGTGTTGGGGCTCAGCCGCCCCGCTCGGCCAATCAAGACACAAGAAGCACAGGGAACCAGGACCGACCCGCTGCCCCAACCAGTGACGGCCCGGTTCCCCGCCTCCGCCATTTGCCACCCCAAGCGCATGGGAGACATGTGGCCAAAGCGCAGAACCAAGGTGACAAGTGAGGCAACCTCTCCCCACCCCGTGATCATGGGGAGTGGACGCCTTGAAGACCGCGCCTCGACTCCATTTAGTAAATGAGCCGCGCCCCCATGCCTCCCTCCTATTACGGGGAAGGCGCGAAGCCGCCTCTTTACTACGATGTGACGCATGCCTGCGGGAACCACCCCACGCATGCCACCCACGTCACGCACACCCCTTCGCACCGTGCCACGCGCACAAATCATGCAAAGCACAACACAAAAAGTCTTACCACGGTAAAAACCGTCCCGCCTGCCCACGCACCGTTCTGGGCCTAGCCCAACAACGCATCGCGCTTATGTGTGGCCCAGGCCCAGGGGCTCCTGTCGATGTACAAAAGGGGGTACACTTTATTGTACCCCTATGACTGTGCACGGGCAGTCTGTGCCACGGGCACCGCCGCACCAAGCAAGGCAAGGGAGGTAAGCCAGGGTAAGACCGAATCTCAAAAGAACTAGAACGACACCAAGGACAAGACCACAAAGAGCAAAGGGACGAAGCAGGTTCCCCCAGCAAGATCCTTGCCGGGAGCCAGTTTTAGTAGCCCCAGCAAGACCTTGCCGCGGCAACTCGCCCCACGCCTACGGAGCAAATCACCCTTGAGTCCGCTGCGCCCATAGGGCAAGGATTCGGGAGACATCCCCGTAGTGGCATGCAGATCTTTGTGAAGACATTCAAGATCAGATACGCACTAAGAAGGCGACGACCCTTGGCGGGATCCTAGCCGAGGAAGATCACAAGACCACCGGCAGGCGCCTTGCCGGGGATGGCAGCAGGCGCCACGGCAAGACCCTTGCCGGGGCCCCGGCAAGGCCCTTGCTAAGGACATCTGCAGGGCCACCATCAGGCCCACGCCGACTAAACTTCCACCGCCTTATGCAGCTGCCGACTCAACCAGCTGGGGAGGCACCTGCATGGCGACATGCAGATCTTCGAAGAAGACCCACCATTGCGCCACCTCAGCTGCCTGCCTACCTACATGGCATTTCAGGCATCGCTGGCCAGGGCGCGTGTCGACACAAGAAGGAGCGGCGACGGACAAGACAGATCTCTCCCCCGTCCCCGATAAAGCATGGACACCTAAGCAAGATGCATTAAATGCGCCTTGTCATGTAATGCGATGGATAACCTCGCATCACTGTACCCTTTCCACCTCCTGTGTGCCACTGTGGCACCCCTTTTTCTATAAAAGGAGGCCCGAGGCGACCAGGAGGAGGATTCGGCTTTTTGGAGTTCCTCACGCCCCATAGCTAGCTGAAGAACACATATATACAATCCACCAAAGCAAGGGTAGGGTTTTACGCATCCTCGCGGCCCGAACATGGATAAACGAACTGTGTGCTATTTCTTTGATCCACTCTTCTCTCAACCCCGCGCCCCGCTAACCGTAGTAGGGATTCTTGTGATCCCATAGGTGTCATTCCCACCGACATGCGCCCACTGTCCGAATGGGTCTCCCATGCTCTTATTGCCAATTTTTTCTGTTAGTATAACGCCAGCGGTAAAGTCAGCCAATGCTATTGCTGAAGTGATGCCACATTTAACTAATGTCGCACTCAGTCTAATGCCACCGATAAATTTAAGCAATGCCATTTAATGTTGATTGTGGATGTATTCAAGATTTTTCAGCTAAGGCATTCTTATGTTGTTGCACAGCCAGTATACCATCGATGAAACTTGTTACTGCCTTCAGATTTTTGCACTGTTAACGCTTATAGATTACATACCTCACATTCATGAGATAAGTAAATTTATTTGTACAATGTCACCAAAATGCCAAGGCCCTGATGTCATTTTATTTTGGTTAAACTGCACAAAAATTATGAAGACAAGAGGAAAGGTCAAGAGTGGGCACCTCCTTATCCGGATGTTTTCTTTGATTCGGTTGGTCAAGTTTTATGTTTAGTCGACTATCAACATTGGGATATCAATTTTCAGGTCCTCTAGAGTTCGAAATGATATATACCTTCAAGGTACATGGTTTGCAAAAAAATTATACTATCATTAGTTCATAATGCAAGTTACCTTCAGACTTTTGTATTTGGTTTAATGTTGTTGCCAGCTAGTATACCAATGCTGAAACTTGTTAGCTTTACATTTTGTATTGTTAATGCTTATAGAAATCTTCAAGTGCTAGCTTATGGAGATCAGTTCAGTAAAACCATTATACTCTACCCCGTAATAAAAAAATTACTCCACCGTTCCACTAGCCAGTGGATTAGTGTGTATATATATACTATTTGAATGGTGTTGCATTAGCATATCGACATATATAAGGTGTGGCCGGCTTTCCCAGAGCAACAAGTTTCAGCATTGGTATACTAGCTGTGCAACAATTTTCAGCATTGGTACAGAGTGTGTAGAGTTCACTCAAATACTGCCAGTAAAGCTAGCCACACCTTTGTTAAGATTGGGATAGCAATTTTTCATGTTCACCCGAGTTCGAAATGATATTTACCTTGAAGGTACATGGTTTGCAATTTTTTAATACTGTCATTAGTTAATAATGGTAGTTACCTTCAGACCTTTGTATTTGGTTTAATGCTCTTGCACAGCTAGTATACCAATGCTGAAACTTGTTACCTTTACATTTTGTATTTTTAATTCTTATAGAAATCTTCTAGTGCTAGAGCTTATGGAAATCTTCTAGCGCTAGAGCTTATAGAAACCTTTTCCCATTAATAAATTGGAATGCTTATATTTGTGAGTCTATGCTTCAACTAGTTCCACTTTTATAGTAATCACACTTTCAATATCTACGCAAACAGGGATGCTCGATTTTAGTGGAACTGTCCAACTGGTTCAACATTAGGAGCATGTTTTCTTCGAAACCTTTATATCCAATTGGTGGCATTATGAGCTGTTCATTAAGAAGGGACATGGTTTGCTAATATCTTGCTACTCTTTTTGTACTGTCATTAGATAGTAATACTAGTGGTTTGCATGTGAATTTATTGGCAGGGTGGAACTACATTGGAGGTGCAGGACAGGATTCAATGATTGGATTCTCAATTTCGGTTGTATCGATTTCACCTCTTCCATCACTGCGAACATGGTTATCCTTGGCCTGTTGAAGAAAAGTCGCTATGTTTCTTCTCTGAACAAGCAAATCAATTCAGTATGAAATTGTCCAGGCAAAACATGATTGTATCAAATTGTCCAGTGCAAAACATGACAGATGCTAAGCGGAAGAGACATGTTTAAATCGAAATTACAAGGTGGGGTATATGTTTACAAGCTGCTTGATATTTGTGCAGACAGAGATGTCAACCCTCTGCTATTTGGCAAACACACAAAGTGACCGCAATTTTGGTTGAACTTCACAAGAGAATAGTATAGTCACTACATGCAGTGCCATTTGAAAATAGACACAGAAAGATTGGATAGTTACTTCATGAACTGCAGAAAAGTAGTATTGTTCTATTTATTGGCCAACACTAGGTGCTTCATTGCTTTAGTCTGATTATACAATGGGCATCATTTTGCCTAAGTTAAAGTTCGTATTCCGAAAATAGTTTCGCCGTGTGAACGAGAGAAGACCAAATCATATTGCAATGGATGTTCCTCCATCATGTGTGGTTCATTCTGATGGTTCCAGCTATTGGTGAAACCACTTACATTTGCAAGAGGAATTGTAGACTTCACAAACAAATTTGTCTTTCAGTCTATACTGAATGTTGGCCAAGAGAAGCATCCATGTTAGTAGGAAGAACATATGTTTTTTCTAGATCTTTGCTTTTGGAGCTACATATTTGTATATGATCTATGAACCATTGAGATGCATTAACATGTGGATCTTATGTATGGGAATCGTACTAGATGGTTTTAGTTGTCGCTGATCTTTGCTTTTGGAGCTACATATTTGTATATGATCTATGAATCAATGAGATGCATTAACAGTTCCTTATATCTATTCGCTAGTGTTTACAAGTTACTAATCGATCACTAGCTAGCCTACTAATGCGCTCCTGGCAGTTTTAGTTGCGACACAAGATCCGAAGTGGCAGTTTTTTGAATAAAAATGCCTACCTCTAAATAAACTGACAAGCTGCTCTGAAGAAAATGTCATGTGAATATGAAGAAACTGCTAGTAAAAAAGTTCACAAATGACTTATCTCCGAGTGAATGTTCATCAGTTTATGCGATCGTACATATACACCATCTGACCTACTTGATCCTACACCGATAAATAGAGGATCACACACGTACTACCTCCTTTCCGGTTTGCAGGGCTCAATTCAAAAAACGACCTACTCGATTCTACACAAATAAATAGCGGATCACGCACGTACTACCTCTTTTTCGGTTCGCAGGGCTTAATTCAAAAATCTCACCAACCAAGGTAGATGATGAGTGGTGGAATGATTTTTGACAAGGAGGGAGTACCTCATCTAGATGATTCGAGTTCGCAAGTGCCTTATCTCCCAGCTAAATGCCTTATCTCCCAGCGAAAGTTCATCAACTAATGCCCTCGGCTGCGACTCGTTGCATGGTGCTCCGCGTAGTAGCTGCGAGCGATTTTGAGTGCCTGCATGCAGCCGGCCATGATTAAGGCAGCTAACTGATGCGAAAAAAGATGCGCTTTAATTGTTGCGGGCCTTTTAAATCTATGGAATCATTATTGACAAGGAGGGAGATGATTCGAGTGCACTCGTTTGACCATCATGCCGGCGTGCGACCCAGCACGGACGGGACGGGACGACACAGTCAGAATTTCAGTTTCTCTAGTTTTCCACGGTAAGCTGGTGCGCTAAGACATGCCTGCTTAATTATGCATTGAATTCCGATGACCGTCGCGCTACCTTCCGCCTATAAGTACTGTTTCCCAGCCTTCTATGGTGGCACCATGACCCAACTCGCCCTATCCTCATAAGCCCCCACCGGCCTGATGTCGCTCGCCACTTATCCTCGCTCTCGCCACGTCCGCCATGCCCCCGCCCGTCGGCGATAGGCGAGGCCGGAGGCGGTCACCACTGGAACTAGTGTTCGGTGTTTCATCGGAAGGCAGACGGAGGGAGGAGGCATTCTATCGGTCTTTATATGGCACTGCGGAGATCGAGGACTTGTTGGAGCGTGACCGCCTAGTGGAGGAGCAGGAGTGGTTGGAGAGCGACCGCTTGCCGGAGGAGCAGTGTATCGGCGATTTTTGCCGCCATCGGGACATGGAGCAGCAGCGCATCGACGCTTTTAGTCGCGAGCAGAGCACCCGCAACTGGGCCGACTACGTGGAGGCTGGCGCCCATCAAATAGCCCTGGAGGCTGTCGGGCCGGACGCCAATTTTTACTACCAGCTCGTCAAGTGGGTTTACCGCTTAGAGGCCGAAGCTTCGGTGGACCACGCCGGCATGGAAAGGGCCAACGCGCGCGAGCAACGCGCCCTATCGCACCTCTAGCAAGTCCGTGGCGAGGCGGAGGACGCCGCTGCCGGCGTTTAGCGTGTACCACAAATGGCGGCTGGCATCGTCTAGTTAGCTAAGAGTAAGTTAGTACTTGTACGCTATTAGAGTATTAGTGGGAGTAGATAGTTAACTTGGCTATGATGGTTGTCAACGTGGAAGTTCAGTACTCTATATATGGATCAGTCCTGTTACTTTGCTCTGAATGTTGAACGTTCCGTTTGAACGTATGGAATGGGTTGTATTTGTCCTCCACAGGTTTAGAGGCTGACTTGTGGGCCTACCAAGTTGACGCGTACACAATCAAGAGATGATTGTTGTAGCGACACGACCCGAATGGATCAAGTCTCTGTGCTTAAGTGTCATCCCTGGATCGATATGCTGGCACACATAGTACTCAAGGATTTATAACACAGGTAAATCACATGTATTAAGTAACGTAAATACTATTACCTCAATCAATCATAGCGGAAGCAACAAAGGTTGTGGAGTTCCATCAACACCAACGGCAAAGTTGAGTGTAGACAACGCAACCCTAACGTAACACTTACTCATCAAATAATTCCTGCAACATGAGATGTTGCAGCCATGTAGGTCAGTATATTGAATGTACTGGCAAATTCACACTATAATTATTAATGATGAACAATGCCTACAACTACATGCATATTTGGCTGGTGGAGGCTGTAAGGCTGTTTTTGTATAAAGCTATTTTTTTCCCTACCACAAAGGAATGTATTTTATTTAACTACTTTGTTAAATTTAAATCATGAACAATCGAGAATGGTACCCCCATCTCAATCCCAAACCAAAGTCATTATTAACCCAACAAGTTAATTAAATAGAGTGTTGAGATCAACAAATAATCCATTTCTAGATACTCAAAGATGTCCATAACCAGGGACACGGCTAATCATGATCAGTTTGTATACTCTGCAGAGGTTTGTGCACTTTCCCCACAAGACTCGATCACCTCCGTTTAATTTGTCGCACTGCATGGTGTTTGAGAAACGGATGACCGAGACACAGTCTTTCTGAAGCATTAACTCTTTAGCCCATGTAGACCGGTACACCTACATTCTCTACATCTACTAGTCTACCACTGAAAGAGGTCACACAACTTACTCATACTATGCCAGAGCCCATAATGGCTTGTGGCTGCACATGGAAGTTTCTAGACATGAAAATATTATATGATCCCTTCGAGCCTGGGTGGCATTCCAATAGGGTGATCACACGGTTCCTCCGGGATCCCCTAGGACAACACGGTTCCGACCTCATGAACTACAAATTATCATATAATGTAACTAGTCCTACTCATGCAAGTGTTTGAGGATATAACTAATGCAATGAAAACTGGGTATTGGAAAGTATGATCAAAGTGTTAACTTGCCTTGTACTGACAATGTAGAAGATTCGCACTCAGAACTCATGATAGATCTACTCGTCAGACTCCGACCAATCTATCGTAAGCAAACAATAGTAACCACACATAAGAAATCACTCATAAGATTGGACAGAGCGAATAAAATACTTCGGAAAACTTTGAAAACAAACGAATGACTCTTGAAACATAAAATAATTTCCAACAGTAAAAAAATTATGTGAATTTAGGCTTATCAGAAAGTTTAGGTCAAGAGCTTCAATTTGCAAAAAGAATCAACTAAATCAGATTTATAAAACTCAAGTTATGATCAGACGAAGTTCAAATTCAAAACTAGTTGAATTCAAATTATAAAACGTTCAAAAACATCTTTAAGTTGTTTTACTGGAAAGAGGGAATCATAACGAAGACGTGGGCGTTGGTTTCTTTGGATTTGGACCAACGAGTAAAAAGTTGTGGCCGTTTGAAGTGTAGGGGCTAAACTGTGAAATAAATATTCACATCTAAGTCCCTGGCCAAAAACTAAACAGAAAAAGAAAAGGTTAAAGAGCGAACGCTTGTTTTGTAAGCCTAACTAGTGAACGTTCACTAGATAACCAAACCTAAAAAAAACTAAATCAATCTAAATAGAAAACAGAAGAAAGAGAGAACCGAGGGCGGGGGGTTTACCTAGCGGTTTTCTGCGAAAAACCAGCGGTTGGATCGGGTTCGGCACGGATCGGGTTCGGCGCGGATCTGGTTCGTGAAAACGAACCGGCCAGCGGCGAACTCCGGCGCGGCTCCGACGAGGCGAGGGGCGGCGGCACGGCGTGAGGCGAGGGCGGGCTAGCGAGGCGAGGGGCGGGGCGCGGCACGGCAGCAGAAGCAAGCAGCGGCGGTTGGCAAGTGCGGCGGCGGCGGTTGGCAAGTGCGGCGGCGGTGGTTGGCAAGTGCGGCGGCGGCGGCGGCATATTTGCGGGGTGGCGACGGCGAAGCGAGGGGCAAAACGGGTCAGGGGCGGCTCCCTTGTATAGGAGGAGGGGAGGGCTGCCGTGAGCGAGGGGGCAGGGAGAGGCCGGGCGGCGCACGGCGGCCATGGCGGTGCGGCGGCGTGCCCGAGCGGGACTCCCGCTCGGGGGAAGGAGGCAACGCTGCTGGGCCGTGGCCGGGCGCGGCTAGGCCGGCCCAGTTCGGCGGGGCACGACTTTTTTTTGTTTTTTTTAAATACAGACAGAGAAAACGAATAAAATAGAAATAACCTAAAATATTATATAGGCATATAATATATAAAGAAATTCAGAAAAGTAAACCCTACAACATGAACATTTTTCTACAGCCAAATAAAATGCTCACAAATTCTAATAAATCAAAAGGTGCTACTGTTGCAATAAAATCCAATAAAAATCATTTTTTAAATACCAAAATGTTTTCAAATTTATTTCTCTCCAATTTTCTGCTGTAGGGAATCATGTTACCCTATTTTCCATATAATTTATTTTTGGAGAAAAATAATTTGAATAAAAACCAATAACTCAAATTTTGAAAATGAGTTGCAGAAAATTTCAGAAAAACTTGCAACTCATATTTCCTATAATTTGAAGAAGTCATTTTATCTTCTCTCGAGAAAATCATTGAGTTGCATGAAGTTTCTGAATTG
The DNA here is from genome assembly GCA_902687465.1 of Secale cereale. Classification (NCBI taxonomy): domain Eukaryota; kingdom Viridiplantae; phylum Streptophyta; class Magnoliopsida; order Poales; family Poaceae; genus Secale; species Secale cereale. The sequence goes on from LR738712.1 coordinate 226,077,405, forward strand.
GAAATTATTTCGAGGATGAAATTCAAAATCCTTTCAAAGCCCTTTATCATTTAAAATAAATAGAAGAAGTCATATTATCTTCACTTTAGGGTTTTGTGTTGAAAAGATTTTGAATTCTCGGAGATCGTAAAGGCAAAGTGAAAGTTTGGGAAAGTCATTTTATTCCCTCTCATTGAACTTTCAAAAGTTTCAAATTTCACTCAATTTCACTCAGCACATCAAACAAGCAATCAAATCTATCTATTTATTATAACATTCCAAAATTTAGAATTTTGGGATGTTACAAACCTACCACACTTAAAATGAATCTTGTCCTGGAGATTCGAAGAGGCTAGCAAGGAATAGGTGAGGGTTTGCGGGTCTTCTAACAAATCACCGATTGGCTTGGTCTAGTGTACAACCACACTTAGGATGATGGTTTTGGTTCCATCAAAATCAGGTACCCCATTCTTTGAGTTGACGGTGTCGGTCTTCTCAAATCTCTAGGATAATTCCTTCTTTGGGCTCTTTCGGTAGTAACCTTTTTTTCCTCAATACTTGTGTCCTTTCTTCTTGATAAGGTTCCTTCGAGGCGGGTTCTCTTTAGCTGACAGGTGTGGCGCCAATACTAAACGAATATCGATATCTCATGGTGGTCATCAATCAATTTGACTAGGTCCCTGCAGAAAACGGGTCTGGGCTTTATCCTCACCGTATATCCTATGGTTGGCAACAGCTGCCTTGTACATGGGAAACATTTTCTATACCATTCTAAGGTTTAAACAAGGTTTTGACATCGTTGTCTTTCTACTATAGGTAAGTCACTCAGATTTACCATCCCGTATAACAGAGGCGAATAATAAGAGTAAGTCGGTATGGTGATCAATCCATCCCGCACCCAAATCATTACCTTGTATATGGTTTAGTGAATCTCGCATTCTAACACTCGGTCATCCTCTCAAGCATTGCAGAATTTTCTCTTGTCAACGAACTAAGTTAGGATAAATCCATTGATTCTGCTAGCCGAACAAAACATCTAGAGTTTTCTTCACAACCGTCGGGTTTAGCGTAAACACCTATAGGATCGTCTCTTGACAATGTCGTATCTTCTACCAGGGGTTTTCCTTTCGCAAGAGTGTGCTTGCTTTCTTGACAGTTCCCGGGGCCTGTAGGTTATGGCTCATCTCACCACTAGTAACACTTGGTCTCATCATCGGTTTGCAACTGGTCATTCTTCCGACATCCAACTTCCTTGGTTTTCTTTAAATCCATCCAAGTATCCCTTACTTCTCTTGGGTCAAAACTGAGTGTAATTACTCACACTCATGCTTGGGCGGTCCATTCCAAGTCTGACGTAACTAACCACTAGCTAGTGTATTCGGGTAATAGTGTTGGATTCTACCACACTTAAAATGAATAACACTAGTTTCTTTCAAAATCTCCTTCCATGCATCATGTCTTCACTCCTCACTTATATAGTACCAACTCATAAAATCCAAAATCAATAACATGATGCCAACTGTATTGATTCTCAACTTACTACAATCTACTACAATTCCACTTTCTTTCATCAACTCCAATACTTAGCACAAAACTCCTTCTCCTTGAGACAATCTCGGGCTTTGTGACATGCTTCACTACAGCAGAAACATATTACTCCTGACAAGTCTCGTGGTTTTCTTATGATTATGTAGCCTCCTTAGGTCCTCGGCTTAGGGGTCCACTTCAGAACTTGTATATCTTTAACTCATCCTTGGAGTCACTATTGCTCAATACTCTAGCATTACCCCCACTTTAAATCCAATTGTACTTCTTTCCTTCATACTCTTGGGGTAAGCTTCATATCAAAATAAACTCCAACTTATTTGTGTAAACTCCACTAATTGGGGCAATAGTTTCCTTCCTATGGATCCAGGGTTCACAAAGTGAGGTACCACTAAACAAAATGCAACTGTTCATCCATATTCTCCTCGTATCAAATCTTTTATTACTTCCTGAACCATTATTCAACACTCCAATTACAAATGTGCTTCACTACGAACGTTGCCATCCACATAGTTGGGTATGGTCAAACATTACTCTCATCCTTTTTCCTTTGTCCTAGCTAAGGATGCTTCAGTCCCACTGGAATTGTGCAATGTAATCCTTGAAATCATCAATCTTTTTGCTTCCTTCTATTGGCCGTGTGCTTCATCTTCATCTCGGGAGATGAAAAAGTATTAACCCATAGTTATTGGGAAAACTCCTTTCACACGATGGAGGTGTACCTCCACGTACCAAAGTTCAACTCCATTCTCCATGAAGGGATAACCCTTGTAAACTACATCTCCTTCTAGGTGAATATGCTTCATCATGTCCTTCAGGATCTTTGGGTAATCCTGGCCGCTAGTCAGGGTCATGATCGTTTCCGGGCCCTTGAGAAAAGACTCGTAAAGGGTTGTCATCTGTGTGTATAGAACATAAGGGGTTCTTAGGACAACATATAGATTTCCTTGGGTGAGATGGGTTGGTTGTCCGAGAAAGGTTTGGGGTCAGCTTCTCCATGGGTTCTAGGTTTTGGCCTTGGTGGGATGGCAAGAGAGACACTCAAAATAGTCCAACAACTCATAGCATCTCCTTCTCGGATTCCAAAAGTATCAACTTCTAATGCTTCACGAACTATTACAATGTTCTTTCCATAATTCGACTCAACATCGTAATAAAAGAGTGTTCCACATTTATCTACATGCTTCATTCTAATATCTGGATCTCAACTACTCTGATCATCTTTCTTCCGGTCTGAACCTTCTCTTGGCAAAATGCTCTACTTCGTTGTAGCGTAAACTAATGGTATAAGACCAATCTAAGGAATTCATGGTGGCTGTCCTGGTTCACTGGGTTCTTCGCTTCCTGGTTGGGCAGTTGCTAGCATAATGACCTAAATCCTTGCACCGGTAACATGTGATGTGACTTAGGTCCTTTTCCGCAAAAACTAGGTTATTTTGGGGACACATGCTCTTTCTCTTCCTCGACTTTTCGTTCCTTTCAGTTCTTCAATTCTTTGTGGATCAAACTCCACCTCTTCTATCGGAAAGTCTCCCAGATACTCTTGACTTTCCTTCGTGCAATACAGTGAAATATTTCCGTCTTTTCCACATGAATTACATGCACGGCAGTAAAATCTATTTAGGTCTTCTCCATCAGGGCGTCAATATCTTCCTCCATCGCGGATTTCCTTAAGGTTTTCTAGAGGACTTCTTTCATTGCTTCTTTCTTCTGCTGGATAGTTTGTTGTACCATGTGGTAAATGTGACACTGAGCAGGGTAGTGGGTAGTCCCTTCACACAAGAAACAAGTAATCTGCCTAGTTGGGCATTCTTCAGCTAGGTGACTTCCTTCACAATTAGGGCATTGATCCTTGTGCTCCTCCTGGGTGTGTCCTATTTCTCCACAAATCCTGCCGACACAAGGCTTCTTCTTCGGGTTGTCACCACGCTCTCGGATGAGACGAGACTTTAACAGACTCTTCTTGAATTCCTCCCAACTTCCTGCTCCATTACATCCTTGTATGGCTTGAGGCATCTTCCACCATGTAGCAGCACTTTTTGTAAAGTACCAAAGAGCGTATTGAACCTCATACTTCCTTGCAACCAAATTTTTCCTGAAGTGATCCTCCATGTTTTGTATCCATTGCTCTTCCTCCGGTTAGGTCATCGGTCCAGAGACTTCAAGTATATCTTCAATCATTGTCTATAAGGTCCAAGGGTTTTGGGATGAGATTCGGAAGAGAGAGAGAGAGAGAGAGAGAGAGAGAGAGACCAATTGACGGCTCACAATCGTCGCATCTAACGTAAGTACGTGACAGGGGTTTGGTCTTCTAAAGGTCAACATCTCCTTAAAGTCGTCAACTCTTCAAATCTTCGGAGTATCCATTATTGTAGCTTCAAGACTTCCAGGTGAAATCCTCTTTACTCCGAAGTGGTCAAAAGGGGCGAGGGAGTAGTCTAACTATTTGAGGTGAGAGGAGAATTTGGTTAAGCTCAGAAAAGAAGAGAGTGAGAGAATCCTTTTTGAAAATAAAGTAGTAGAGAAATCCATTCCTATGGGCTTGCTAGTTTCTAGGGTCACGTCCTACAGTCAACATGTGCTCTGATACCATCTTGTAGTGACCCAACCCGAATGGATCAAGTCTCTATGCCTAAGTGTCATCCCTGGATCGGTATGCTGACACACACAGTACTCGAGGATTTATAACAAAGGTAAATCACATGTATTAAGTAACGTAAATACTATTACCTCAATCAATCATAGCGGAAGCAACAAAGGTTGTGGAGTTCCATCAACACCAACGGCAAAGTTGAGTGTAGACAGCGCAACCCTAACATAACACTTACTCGTCGAATAATTCCTACAACATGAGACGTTGCAGCCATGTAGGTCAGTACATTGAATGTATTGGCAAATTCACACTGTAATGAGTAATGATGAACAATGCCTACAACTACATGCATATTTGGCTGGTGAAGGTTGTAAGGCTGTTTTTGCATAAAGCTGATTTTCCCTACCACAAAGGAATGCATTGTATTTAACTACTTTGTTAAATTTAAATCATGAACAATCGAGAATGGTACCCCCATCTCAATCCATAACCAAATTCATTATTAACCCAATAAGTTAATTAAATAGAGAGTTGAGATCAACAAATAATCCACTTCTAGATACTCAGAGATGTCCATAACAGGGGACACGGCTAATCATGATCAGTTTGTACACTCTGCAGAGGTTTGTGCACTTTTCCCCACAAGACTCGATCTCCTCCGTTTAATTTCTCGCGCTTCATGGTGTTTGAGAAACGGATGACCGAGACACAGTCTTTCAGAAGCATTAACTCTTTACCTCGGGTAGACCGGTACACCTACATTTGCTACATCTGCTAGTCTACCACTGAAAGAGGTCACACAACTTACTCATACTATGCGAGAGCCCATAATGGCTTGTGGCTGCACATGGAAGTTTCTACGCATGAAAATATTATATGATCCCTTTGAGCCTGGGTGGCATTCCAATAGGGTGATCACACGGTTCCTCCGGGATCCCCTTGGAGAACACTGGTTTCTCCAGGTGCCCGGCAACCACTCGGTACTGCAGGGTGCCACAACCAATCCACCCAGATGTGTATTAACTTTCCACCTTAAAGTTTCCCTTAAATATCACTCACATCATTCATGAAACTCTCATACCAATCCACGTCTACAATCATGGCTAAGCAATAAGTAACAAAGCGTATACCCCCCTTTGGTTGATCTCAAGTCATTGGGTTCCTACCTCATGAACTACAAAGCATCATATTATGTAACCAGTCCTACTCATGCAAGTGTTTGAGGATATAAGTAATGCAATGAAAACTGGGTATTGGAATGTATGATCAAAGTGTGAACTTGCCTTTTACTGACGATGTAGAAGATTCGCACTCAGAACTCATGATAGATCTACTCGTCACACTCCGATCAATCTATCATAAGCAAACAATAGTAACCACACATAAGCAATCACTTAGAAGATCGGACAAAGCGAATAAAACACTACGGAAAACTTTGAAAACAAACGAATGACTCTTGAAACATAAAACAATTTCCAACATTACCAAAATTATGTGAATTTGGCATTATCAGAAAGTTTAGGTCAAGAGCTTTGATTTGCAAAAAGAATCAACTAAATCGGAGTTATAAAACTCAAGTTATGATCAAACGAAATTCAAATTCAAAACTAGTTGAATTCAAATTTTAAAACTTTCAAAAACATGTTTAAGTTGTTTTACTGGAAAGAGGGGATCGTAACTAAGACGTGGGCATTGGTTTCGTTGGATTTGGACGAACGAGTAAAAAGTTGTGGCCGTTTGAAGTGTAGGGGCTAAACTGTGAAATAAATATTCACATCTAAGTCCCTGGCCGAAAACTAAACAGAAAAAGAAAAGGTTAAAGAGCGAACGCTTCTTTAATAAGCCTAACTAGTGAACGTTCACTAGATAACCAAACTTAAAAAAACTAAACCAATCTAAATAGAAAACCGAAGAAACAGAGAACCGGGGGGGGGGGG
>LR738712.1:226088551-226109673 GCA_902687465.1 Secale cereale
ATATATATATATATATATATATATATAGGACTAATTTTCTGTACTCCTGGGAGTATGTACTCCCATCGTCAATATACCTGTTGTACTCATGGATTATACCCCTCTATTATTCTCAATATACTTCATTAAGTATTCTTAGATACCCTAATACAAGTTTGGTTGAAAAAATATCATTTGTGACGTACTTTTTGTAATATACCTTTTTCATGTATGAATAAATCAGTATATACGTAAACCTTAAAAAATATGTAGCCTCGCATGATTTTTTTCTTGAAACTTATTTTGGGGTATCTAGTAATTATTAATAAAGTATATTAAAAACAATAATGAGGTATGAAATATTCATCTATGTGGTATATGAGTAGAAGGAGTACGTACTCTCAGGAGTACACAATCATTTTCCTATATATATATATTGGCCTCGTGACGGAGAAAGTATTGCTATAGCTTGGGGGAGGCTCAAGTCAATGTTATATTCATGCCCCAATCATGAGGTCTAAAGAGAAATTATCATTCAAAACTTTTATGCTCAGCTTTCTCGTAATGATCAATCAATGCTTGATACTTATTGTGCTGGTTCTTTTATGAAGAAGACTAATGAATTCAGGTGGGATCTCTTGGAAAGAATTAAACGCAACTCTGAAGATTGGGAACTCGACGAAGGTAAATTGTCAGGTATTAAGTTTAAGTTTGATTGTGTTAAAAAATTTATGAACACATATGGTTTTCAAGAGTTTAGCACTAAATATGGACTTGATTCTGGGATAGTAGCCTCTTTCTTTGAATCCTTTGCTACTCATGTTGATCTCCATAAAGAGAAGTGGTTTAAATATCCTCTCCCTATTAAAGAAGAAATTAAATAACCAATAGTTGCTAAAGAAGATACTATTGTCTACAATGTTGATCCAGTAGTTCCTGCTGCTTACATTGAGAGACGACCTTTTCCTGTTAAGATAAAAAAACATGCTAAGGTTTCAACTGTAGTCCATGGAAGTAATATTAAAGCACCTGAACCTCCTGAGTAAATCAAACTAGAACCTAGTGTTGCTATGGTTAAAGATCTCTTCGCCAACAATATCGATGGGTATGTTATGTATTTAGTTAGTGAAGCAGCTAGAATAGCTAAACCTGAATTGAAAGATAAACACAGACCCTTAGTTGGCATGCATGTTGTCTTGGTTAAAATATGAGATCATTGTTATCATGGTTTATGCGATATAGATGCTAGCGTGAGTTCTATTCCTTTTACTTTGTACCAAGAAATTATGAGTGACGTAGCATGAGCAAAAATAGAAGTTGTTGAAGACTTTTGCAGGCGAGAAGTTGTTGAAGACTTTTCAGGCTCCACCCGAATCGTGCCATCAAACAACTATAAGAGACATAGCAACACCTGAGGAAAACACATAAGACTGCATGAGGCATGGAGCAAGGCACGACTACTAATTCCGAGAACCCCTAGGGAAGGATGAGTCGTGTAGCCCGTATGCGCAGTAAAGTCTGTATGATGGTTCGAATAGAACCACGACTGTGTATTGCTTGTTTTAATTGTTTGTGTTTTGATATAAGTTGCCCTTTTTGCCCTAGGAAACAAGTACGCGACTATATCACCTTCCTTAGTGTTTGGCCCTTTCGGCACTTGCTTGTTTGCACTTGCACTATAGAACCCCCTTTAGGCATTCCCCTCCTCTATTGAACTTTTCCCTCTCCTCAACAGAAGACCGGCAAGACAAGATACAGCAAGGATTCTACTTCAGCAACCAACTGGCACTAAAGACTTTTGTTGCGGCCTCATCGTCCGAGTCCAACCCCATGGAGTTACGTTTACCCCTCAAGACTAGAAAGCCATCCCCAGACCCTTCGAGACTTTAGGAGATACTCCAGCACGAATCCTTAATCATGTGCCTAACCCCCAGAATTGTGAGAGAACCAGTTAAGCCTCTGTAACCTTACACAACTAAGGGTTCATAATGGAACTAGTGGACATAGTTAATGAGCACATTATCATCCTAATATAGCACAAGAACTAACGATGCGATAGGAAGGCCAATCCGAGGATATAGGGATAGTGCACAAATGACTTGATGAGTTTGTATCAGTGGCCTGAGGAATTATCCGAGACTCTTTGGTAGATTATGAGGCTTTCATGTTGATAGGAGAACTTGGTGGGATCATGATTAATAGAGTAGCATAACTTTTATCACCCTGGAGTAACTTGGATTTGCAAGGCAATTATAATCGCAAGTGTAGATTATGGGGCTTTCATGTTGATAGTTATAAGGATCTGACTTAGCCAGGGGATATTGACAGGAGATAGTTGATGTTAAGATAATGACTTGGGGGAAAGTGTAGAAATTCTCGTTGGACACGAGATTTGGATTTAAGAAGGTGTTTCTAGTTGAGTATAGATGCTATGTAAGTCTACATGGTTCGGAGTAAATTGGATTTAGAGTGATGACCTCAATCATGATACCATGTTTCTTGGTGGACCATAATCTTGGAGATGGAATTAATTGTCGGAGATGATTTAGGGATCTATATAAGCATGACCTTGGAGTTTACTTGACCATGATGATGGAAATTGGTGGATTTACTATAGTAATGGATAGCCCTTTCAAGTATTTGGGGATTATAAGGACTTTAGGATGTCATGTGGAACACCGTAGACATCGGATTTTTACAATTAATGGATTATGTAGTGATTGATGGAATTAAATGGGCTGTTGGATTCCATTCATAGGAAGGAAACAAGATCTTGGAGTGGCATACGAGGTGTTTCCTTAGGATAGAGATGCACTACCTCGGGCTTTGGAAGAATAGGCTGAGCGCTTAGATTGTCAGTTTTAAATCAAGCTTAGAAGCTTGTATGCCCTACCCATGGATTCTTAGGGGTAGCCATACATATGATTTTTGGGGATTGTAGACATGTATAATTCTGTTAAACCTCCTCTCGAGGGTCCTCGGCATAATAATAGCATGAGTGATGATTGGAGCTGACCTACACGAGTTGATGCTTTCGGTGGTACAAGGTTTTTGTTTGAAAGGACTAGATAGAACTACTGGCATCTCGGAAACTGTGCTCAAGGATAAGATGATAAACGTTCACTCCCTCACTAGAGTACATGAAACCATTAAGCCCCACCACCAAAACATGGTTGGATCATTACCACGGGCTTTGCTCTAGCTCGAGAAGACCTTTGCCAATACTCAATCGAGACCACCACCAATACCCCAGCCTACTTTACGTACCCCATAGATTTCATGGAGTACTTGGACAAGTTAGTTGTCATCTTTATTTGGCGACATACTTGTCTACCCAAAAAAATAGAAAGAAGAGTTGTTCAGCTGGTTAGAACACATTGGAAGACCACCATGTCAAGAAATAAAAACTTTGCCAACCACCGTTATCTAGAAGTAAACTTCCGCGTCGAATACCATGTGCATCTGCAAGCCCCTCCTTTCGAAGGAACCAAGCATTTCCATGTCAAAGAGAAGCTCATAGCAAGATTTATCGGCCCTCTCCAAGATCACTTCAAGAGGAAGAGAAGACGGTTATCAACTAGAGTAGCCACCCCGAGTCACCTACTGTGCACCACGTTTTTCCACACGTTCCTAACTAGCCAGGTCTTTACGGGGATATTGATCACCGAGCCATTGACCTCTAGCTCGTTATGACCTATGTAAGAGACCGATTAGCAACCGGGATCCAGCAGAACTTCATACACAAAGGTACAACATCAAGTACTCCAAGGTTCAATGGAGAACCAATCGGCAGCAGAAGCAACACAAAGAAGTGAAGACTACCCCAAATCAAAGTTTCCGTATTCCTTTCCACGCCTAGTCTGGGAATCTCAGGGATGAGATTCTTGTAAGGGGGGCAGGTCTGTCACACCTTGATTTTCATGCGACAACACTTAAGCTAATAAATCATGCTAAATGAGGTTTGACAAAACTTTTGAGTGTTTTCGACTTTGCTTGATTGGGTTTTCTAGTTGTTGTTTGCAAGTGCTCTAAAAATAAATTAAATCCTTCAACTCTCATACTCCTTCTCCTTGGTCCAAAACTTTGCACAATGGTCATGCCATGTGTATAGGACATAATAGTATTTCCTTACAAAAATACTTTAGCCAAAAAGTGTTTACTAAATTTAGTTCTCCAAAACCACTTGAATTGAGGTTTGCACTACAAGTACTTAATTAAGGGTCTGAAAAAAAATTCAAAAATTATATTTGAATCCTATTAGATATAGGACTCCCATAAACCACAAAATTATAATTTTAAAAGTTATTTTCCTATTTTATTTAAAGGCATTTTCTTTAGCCCACGAATGGTCTCAAATAGGTTAAAATTAATTAACTATTTCAACAATATTTGAGAAAATTTAGGGAAACTCATAGGACATATATTGTCCATATATAAGAGTTTCAACACATGGTCATGTTCAAAATAATGGTCAAATCCCTTAAAAAGCCTTTCTAGATATTGCAAACTTTTGAAATATTTACAAAGGAAATGTTCTGCATTTATTCCAAGAAAATTATATCATGTCACATATGCCATATTTGATGATCTTGCCAAGCCTCATGCCCCGAAGATCAAAAAAACATCATCAAACCGCCTCAAACCCATTTCTGTCCATTTTGAGGTTTGAGCAACTTTACACTGTCAATCTTGTCCAAATGCTCTCAGACTTGGTGCATGTACTAAAATGGTCTAATTAAGCATCTAGACCAAATAGCACAAGTTGGAGAGAAGTCTATATTGATAAAAGTGCCCCAAAACCCTTTCTGACCAGATCGAAATTTGAACAACTCTACATTGCCAAATTTTTACTTGTGACCTAAAATTTTGTGGACATGCTCAAAACCCCGAATGGTGAAACTACACCAAGTGGTGCATCAAGGAGGAATGATTTGCGTGACTAAATCTTGGAAAAGCCATTTCTGTTATTTTCTAGGGTTTACCAAAGTTACATTGGCAACTTTTCCCAGATGAGGTTCAACCTTGGTGTAACACCCTATTGCAACGTACCATTTCATCCTGCTAAGTCTCATGTCAACTGAAATATTTTAACTTGCCCAAACCAACAACAAACACCTTCTGCCATTTTTCTAAAAACACCATCTTCACCTCTTTCACTATTCTCCTTTGTTTCAACTTTTTACCACAACTCCTCCTAGTCCCCTTCTACCCCTAGTAAAAAGCTCCAACCCTGGCTCAATGATTGAAGAGGGAAAAACCCTGGTTTACCCCTGTAATGCACAGTATGAGATTATACCTCCTACGTGTCGAGGCACGACTTGAAGGTATAAGCTCATACTAGAATGATCTCAACTATGGTATCTTTGCACGACTCATGTAAAAGAGGGATGAAATTGCAAAAGAGTAGTTGGCTTACACTCGCCACGTCACACAATACATTACATAAGCACACATCATTCAAATAACATCACAGTCCGACTACAGACGAAGATCCAAATAAAAGATACCAAATAAATAAAGCCACAAGGTCCAAATCGCCCCTAGTAGAAGCCACTACTGATCCTCTAGGTAAGACATGTAGTATCGCCCACGTTCTTCGTCGAACTCCCAGTACAGCTCTGTGCCATCACCTGTGTAGTACACCATAGTACCTGCATCTGGTGTGGTGTAGAAACTGTGAGCCATGGAGGACTCAACAATCCCGTTCCTGGGTAGCAAAACTATCTAAGCCTTGTCTGTGGAACAAGGCTGAAGAACAAAGGTTGCAGCTGCACTAGCACTAGCTTATGTGTTTAGAGCGAGAAGAGAAATGCCACGAGCGTCAAGGTGATCACGAAGTGATCCTATCTAAGCACGTCAAACATAACCCCACCGTCTTCACTTCCCGAACCCCTTTCGGAAAATGACCATCACGGTTACTCACGCTAGTAGTGTATTCTGAACATGGTGTCAAGTTTTCTACAACCGGATATTAACAAATTCCCATCTGCCACATAACCACGGGCATGGCTTTCGAAAGATCAAAACCCTGCAGGGGTGTCCCAACTTAGCCCATCACAAGCTCATGATTTGCGGAGTCGCGCCTCCAAGGTGGGAAGACCCGAGTATTCTCGGAATCCCGTGCTCAAGATATACCGACATAGGTAAAACTAATCTAGCAAGACCTCCCGGCGTGCCGAAACCCTGACAGTAGCCGCGCGTATATAGTCTCAGGCCACGACCGGATGAGCACAGCGTACATTGACCAAAACCCAAGTTGCCAAGGGGGGTACCGCACACGACTCTAGTTTTGGACCAACACTCAAATCGACCACTGGCCCATGGGGGTTGATTAATAAATCCTCGGGTTAATTGCTCCCTCGGCAAGTTTAGTTGTTAGGCAAATGTAGAACCAATGTCGGGCCTCGCTGGAAAAGCTTTAGCGCTAAGCGGGTTATCGAGGGGGTCCCATAACCCCAACCGTGTTAGGAACGCATAATCAAGGAACATAACACTGGTTTAAATGGTCCCTAGGGTGGCATGACTGGAACAAAACACCAAGCGAGAGGCTTAGCCTTCCACCCATTTCCAAGTATATAGATGATTTAGTTTAACATATTATATAGTGTGATATCCCAACAAACTTCAACATGAAGCAAGAATCTTCAAATCTTCTCCTGCAACTAGCAATGCTATAAGAGGGGCTGAGCGAAACTTACCTAGCCAATAAAAGGTTTGCTAGGTTGGGTGGTTAGAGAGATTCATGGCTACAATAGGAGGCTGACAAACAAACATGAGCATCGAGGCAATAAGCTAAAGAGCGAGACATCTAGCAATAGGAAAAGATAGTAATGATATCTAGGTCAGGTCATCTTGCTTGTCGAGTCGTTGATGGGATCGTAAGACGGCTCCTCGTACTCAACCTCGGTAGGAACCTCGTACTAGGTCTCGGCTCCCGGCTCTACTTAACCCAAGAACACAACATGGCACCACATCAAACAAGGGGCAATGCACATTCAACATGATGCAAGTATGATGCATTTCATGGCAAGGGATGAAGCACACAAGAACAACACAAAACTACAAGTTTAAATGAGATCGGAATCAACATATAGCAAATCCGATAAGTCCTCATATGCATATTTTGAAATTGTTCCAGATCTGAACAAACCTTAAGTTAAAGTTGTTAAACAGCAAGTTAACATGCACCATGATGACCTACATGAAAGTCTAGTCAAGTTTCATATAAAGTTTGTTTAATTCAGAGCTACGGTCTAGAAGATATGAGCAAAACAAGACAAACAAGGCAACGGTGCAAGATGCATCCAAACATCAAGAAAACACACCCCAAACATGTAAAAAAAACATGATATTATGATTCTACATGCAAAATCACACAAGTTTCATATAGGACACGCTCAAAATGGAGCAACGGTTCAACACATACACATGAAGCAAGATACAATGCAAAGCTGAAGTTACTAGCCACATAGCAACTTTGGAGCAAGAGATATATATACTCTACAGCACCCAAACATGATGACAATAAGCATGAACATGAATTAGACATATCCTACATCAAACAACTCCATTGGAGCAACTCCATAGGAGGCATGGATCAATAGCAACAAGCTACACCAATTTGATCATGATGATAAAAACCTGACAGACATCATTTATAGCAATTTGAGAGCAAGAAATAAATAAGCTACAGCAATCCATATGTGCAAGTGAGGGCATGGATGGATAGAACAAAACATGTACAACTAGGAATGATCATTGGCCACTTCAAAACTAGCATGGATTTGAGTGGGGCATTAAGCAAACATAGCAACAAAATAACAAGTAACAATAGTTTATAACAAGTAGCACTCTTGTCACAAATATTAGGTCATCAAGATGATCTCAAACAAGCATGCCACAATGTAACAAAATGTAGAGCACATCACCACGATCATTTTGATATATCACACGCCCAAAACGGATCTACGAACACAAAGTTACAGCCATGCAAGGGAGGCAACAAATTATTACACATCTGGGACTTAGTGGTTTTATACCTCACAAAAAGTCAAACGTGGATGGATCCGTGCGGGATGGAGGGATCCGGGCTGCGGGGCGGTGCGTTTGCTTCGGGGAGTGGTGGATCTCGTCCCGATCCCGAACCGGATCAGGATCACCAGAGAAGTCGCCAAAGACGAGGAAGAAGGAGGCCGGAGGCCGTGGAGATGGCCGGAGCGGCGCTTGAGGCGAGCGGCGGCGGCAGGAGTTGGCGAGGTCGGCGCGGTGGTCCGGCGAGACGTCCGGTGAGGTGTCCGGCGGTTGGATGAGGGTGAGGTGGCCCAGCCAATCGGGGGTCACCACATGGCGGCCTCTGATTGGTTGGAGTGAGGTGGCAGCGGGTCGGACGTGTTCGGCGGCTGCGTGGACGTGTCCGGCGCACGGAGGGAGAGGAAAATTAGGGTTGCACCGGGATTTCGGGGATGGGGACTGTTTTATAGTTTCTGGGAGCTAGGAAACTCCAAATGAGGAGCGATTGTCGGCCACGCGATCACGATTCGACGACCGAAATGATGGAAGTGGTTGTGCTGGGTTTGTGGGCTGTTGTGGAGGGGGTATTGGGCCAAAAGGAAGGGGTACTTTTAGCCCACTAGGTTAACTGTTGGAGTACCAAACAAACTCCAAACGCGATGAAACTTGACAGACGGCCTACACGTACCAGAACAACATCGCACGACAAGTCTCACCTCATTCCGAAAACATACACGACCTCACACGAAAGAAGTACTAGAGGGTGCCACGGGCACGTGTGTGAGCGTCGGAACTCGAAACGGACAACGGGAAGAGGCGAGTGGAACCGGGTGCAAGTGACAACACGAATGAAATGCAATGTACATGACAACATGACATGGATGAAATGCACGCACGCTCACAACAAAATGAAGAAACCCAAAATGAAAGAAGAGCGCAGGATGGAATTGATGAAGTCAAAGTTTCATATATTGCCATAATTGGAAAGTGTTACATCTGGGGCATTACAACCCCTTCCTTTTCACCATGGCAGCACATATTTTCCCTTCCCCCTTCTCTCTTATGGACATGCCTTAGCTATTAAGCTTCAAGGAGCATCTCAGAAACACCCAGGAGCTAGTGGACAAGCTTGGCCACACACAGGATGCCAGTAGCATACCATGGCATGCAATGGTTGCGCTCTTGAGCATGCTACAGTTCACCAGGGCATTGTAGTCGCCCTCTGCCCAATGCTTCCGTCGACCTTGGGCGGCGGGACCGTGTCTCCCGAGGTGGCCACGATGTCCGTGACACGCAACCATGTCGGCCCTCTCCTCCCTTAACCTCCTTCTCCCTTCGTGACCTCACCCAAGGATGTCCATGGGTGCTGTCCACGGTGCACCATTGCCCCCCTATATAGAGGCCCTCCCGATTTTTTCCACTGACCTTCCCGCGCTCTCCCACTCTTCCACAAAGACCACAAACATACTTTCTCTCCCTCTCGAGCCCTCCTGCCCCCTCCATGGCCAGAGCCACGCCGACGGTCGATGCTCGAATTCGAGCCACCTCGCCCTCCCTTCTTCCTCTCAACTAGTCCACGACACTCCCCAAGCTTCCATGAACCTCCCCAACACCCCATAGTCCCTTCTCTGCGGCCAAAACGTGCGCCACCATCATGCCCAACACCACCACCCACTGCACTTGAGGCATCACTAGCAACCATGCAACACCTCTTGCTTAGAGCACATGAGAGGATGTACCGCGTTGCAGTGGGTTCTCCAGTGTGTAGAGCGTCATCGGAGTCGGTTGGAGTTGCGAGCACGGGCGACAGCGGAGCGCCGAACCCGTCGTTCCCCACGGGTGCAAGGAGGACGCTCTACCTCCCTCCGACCAATCCTACGGGCGCGGCTGAGACCGCAGCTCCCTTTCCCACCACCGGCCGGGGAGAATGGGCGGAGCAGCGCTGACGACAAGTGGGGCCGGAGGCCTCTGTCTTGCGTCACGGGGTTGAAGATGATGCGGGGCAAGGCAGGCGACCTACTCGCGGGACCCGCCGTCAGCCACTGAAGCGCCACGCACAGCTAGCATAAGTGGAGGCGCCCCACACCTTTTACGCTTCCTTATGGTGAAAGCGTGTTGGGGAACGTAGTATTTTAAAATTTTCCTACGATCACGCAAGATCTATCTACCAGATGCATAGCAACGAGAGGGGAGAGTGTGTCTACGTACCCTCGTAGGCCGAAAGCGGAAGCGTTAGAACAACGCGGTTGATGTAGTCGTACGTCTTCACGGCCCGACCGATCAAGCACCGAAACTACGGCACCTCCGAGTTCTAGCACACGTTCAGCTCGATGACGTCCCTCGAACTCCGATCCAGCCGAGTGTCGAGGGAGGGTTCCGTCAGCACGACGGCGTGGTGACGATCTTGATGTTCTACCGTCGCAGGGCTTCGCCTAAGCACCGCTATAATATTATCGAAGAGAACTATGGTGGAGGGGGGCACCGCACACGGCTAAGAGATCAAGAGATCAATTGTTGTGTCTAGAGGTGCCCCCTTGCCCCCTTATATAAAGGAGGGAGGGAGAGGCCGGCCCTAGAGGGGGTGCGCCAAGTGTGGGGAGTCCTACTAGGACTCCCAAGTCCTAGTAGGATTCCCCTTTCCTTTCCGGAGTAGGAGAGAAGGAAAGAGAGGGAGAGGGAGAAGGAAAAGGGGGCTGCACCCCTTGTCCAATTCGGACCAGAAGGGGGCGCGCGCCTCCTTCCTTTTGGCCTCTCTCTTCTATTCCCGTAACTCCCCGGTACTCCAAAAATACCCGAATCACTCGGAACCTTTACGATGTCCGAATATAGTCGTCCAATATATCATTTTTTACGTCTCGACCATTTTGAGACTCCTCGTCACGTCCCCGATCTCATCCGGGACTCCGAACTCCTTCGGTACATCAAAACTCATAAACTCATAATCAAACTGTCATCGAAACCTTAAGCGTGCGGACCCTACGGGTTCGATAACTATGTAGACATGACCGAGACACGTCTCCGGTCAATAACCAATAGCGGAACCTGGATGCTCATATTGGCTCCCACATATTCTACGAATATCTTTATCGGTCAAACCGCATAACAACATACGTTGTTCCCTTTGTCATCGGTATGTTACTTGCCCGAGATTCGATCGTCGGTATCTCAATACCTAGTTGAATCTCGTTACCGGCAAGTCTCTTTACTCATTCCGTAATACATCATCCCGCAACTAACTCATTAGCTGCAATGCTTGCAAGGCTTATAGTGATGTGCATTACCGAGTGGGCCCAGAGATACCTCTCCGACAATCGGAGTGACAAATCCTAATCTCGAAATACGCAAACCCAAAAAGCACCTTCGGAGACACCTGTAGAGTACCTTTGTAATCACCCAGTTACGTTGCGACGTTTGGTAGCACACAAAGTGTTCCTCCGGTATTCGGGAGTTGCATAATTTCATAGTCATAGGAACATGTATAAGTCAGGAAGAAAGCAATAGCAGTAAAACTTAAACGATCATAGTGCTAAACTAACGGATGGGTCTTGTCCATCACATCATTCTCCTAATGATGTGATCCCATTGATAAAATGACAACTCATGTCTATGGCTAGGAAACATAACCATCTTTGATCAATGAGCTAGTCTAGTAGAGGCATACTAGGGACACTCTGTTTTGTCTATGTATTCACACATGTACTAAGTTTCTGGTTGATACAATTCTAGCATGAATAATAAACATTTATCATGATATAAGGAAATAAATAATAACTTTATTATTGCCTCTAGGGCATATTTCCTTCAAAGCGTACTCCGTAGAGTACTCCTTCGATGTCACCGTGGTCACGTGCAACACCATGTAGCAGGGCCGGCCCATTGCTATCTCCCGCCCTGCGCACCTCTTAAGGTTAAATCCCTTCTCTATTTCTTTCTTTTTTCTTTTGGTAGATAGCTTGTAAAATCCCTAGAGAATTCAAATGGAGTCCAAATATTATGATTCAAATTTCTAGTGAGTCCATAAATCATGCTCTATTTAATAGGAAATAGTGAACATTTTTACTATGACCTTCTTCCACTGAATCTATTTAATAGGCCATTCATTGACATATGTCAACTTCAAAACTCCATATTATATTCATTTCAACTCCAAATCCAGTGAAACCAATTTCTAAATGTTTCTAAAATCATGCCTGATTTAATGGGTACTTTTACTCATTTTTATAAAAAGGCATTATGTAGACAACTTGCAAATCCATTAAACCCCTTGATTCCATCATACTAAAATGTTCCAAACTATCCATTGATCCAATGCCAATGAAACCACTTTGGTCATTTTTCATATGACCAG
Organism: Secale cereale; assembly: GCA_902687465.1. Taxonomy (NCBI): domain Eukaryota; kingdom Viridiplantae; phylum Streptophyta; class Magnoliopsida; order Poales; family Poaceae; genus Secale; species Secale cereale. The sequence continues at coordinate 226,100,889 of LR738712.1, forward strand.
AGGTACCCTTGAAAAGTCTAACTCCTATTTTTAGAGCACTTTTGTCTTTGCCTTGTTATGTTGCTGATTGTGATTGTTTTCGACGTTAGTTGACGAAGTATACGGAGTACTTGGAGATGGACCAGAAGCTTTGAAGACTCTGATGAACCAGGCAAGCAGCCCTTTGACCATGATGAACCATTTTACATCATAATAGCATTTCCGTTGTTTCATCGAGTGCATCATATACCTTGGATGGCAACCTTGCTAGGCTTGCCTCCCTTGCATACCCCATTGATACTTCCATAGTTCTTGAATCTATCCTTGTTTAGTGTTATGTTGGTGGGTTGTAGAAATATGCTATAGTAGTTGGCTACGCAAAATGGATTAGCGTTATGCATTGGAAGAAACAAGTATGGTTTGACATACTTGCAAATAACCCAATGAGTAACACTAATGCCCCTGGGAGATGATGAGGAACTAGGGCACTACTTGGTGGAGAAGTAGTGTACCGAGGCTTGATGAAAGTGTTGTTTACAGAGACAGATTAGATTTAAGATTTGTCGATCGTCCCAACCAAACATGTGCAACCACTCTACCACTTTATGGAACTAGGGAACTACTTGGTGGAGAATTAGTGTACCAAGGCTTTGAAGAAAGTTTTGTTTAAAGAGACGGATTAGATTTAAGATTTGTTGAACGTCCCAACCAAACATGTGCAACCACTCTACCCCTTTATGGTCACTCTCGGGCCGGGGTCGTTCTTGGATAGGCAGCCATGACTGTTTTTACAGGGCACCGGACACACCGTTGGTCCCTTCGTGTATGCATGATAATGTGAAAAGGGCAGAGTCCCATGATCTTTTGCTTATACATGAGGGTCGTGTATCAACGAGTGGACCCTATGTTAGTGTCGTCTTGGGAAAGATAACGATCGGGTGCTTCCCCCAAGTACTTGAGGTACTACGGGGTCGTGGATGACACGAAAGCTTCCCGAATATTGTGGGTAAAGTGCGCAACCTCTGCAGAGTGTAAAACTATTCGAATAGCCGTGTCCATGGTCAAGGACTGTTGGGTGGTGCTGCATAGACTATGTACATATGTTTCTGGAAAACAACACGGTGTGGTAAATATGTTGACGTGATTCATGAGGAAGTCACTATGAGCTTGAGCATGAGTTCTTCATAACTCTTTCTCGGTGCTGATGTCTGTAAGCTCCTGACACTTGTTGCAAATGCATTCTTATCCTTGATAAATATTGATCATGCTTGCATGAGAAAAACTAGCTTACCGCAAAAACTACCAATTTCAGCAGGAGAGCCTTGCATAATTATTTTGTTATCACTCTTGGGTTGCTTGCGAGTACTTTCAAAGTACTCATTGGCTTGCCACTGGTTATTTTATTGTCCAGGTATGAAAGAACAGGATATGATGAAGATTTCTTGGTGAAGAACATGCGAGCTAGGATGCTTCCCAGTCAGAATGCCTGTAGGGTTAAGGCAGATGGCCTGGGTTCAAGTTGTCAACAAAGATTTCCGCTGTGAATATATATGCTGTGAATATATATGCTCAATATATATGCTCAGCAAAAGGTCAAGCCTTCCACCCATTGCCAAATATATGTGTGCATTAATTAAATAAGAGATATTGTGATATTCCAAAATATCCCTGTTCCGACATGGAGAAATCTTCAACTACACCTGCAACTAACAAGGCTATAAGAGGGCTGAGCAAAAGCATATGATAGGCAATCAATGGTTTGCTGGGAGGGTGGTTAGAGGTTTCATGGCTATGTAGGAGGCTGATAAACAACTAGATAGCCAGCGCGACATAGCGATAGAGCGAGACAACTAGCAAAGCAAGGATATAAGTGATATCAAGGAACGGTCATCTTGCCTGGTATGTCTTCGGTGGGATCATAAACTTGCTCCTCGAACACGGTCTCGACAGGACCCTTGAACTCCAAATCATCACCCGGCTCTACCCAAAACAAGAACACAAACATCGGAACAAAATAAACCATGATGCAATGCACAAGCAACATGATACAAGACATGATGTTCATATGCAAAAACATGGCATGATGCACACAAGTAGAAACATGTCCGGTTGAGAAAGCATGGCATGTCAAAATGCAACAAACAACACTTCAAATTAAGTGGAGTTCAATATGCAACAGGTTGCATATTGACGAAACACCACATATGATTATTTAGTTCGATCTCGTTTATGCACCCAACAAATTTACATGTTCATTAACATGGCAATAGATGCAACACAAAAATATACTACACTATCTAAGCAATTTAAATGGGGCTAGAATCAACAAACAACAATTCCGGGAAAATCCCCATGTGCACATTTAGATTTGGTACTGTTTTGCCTATTACCTTATTTTATTGTCGTTAAACGGTAAAACAAAGTGCACCAAGTTATTATATGCAATTTTCTACCCCCAAAACATATAAATTTAATTTAATTCCGAGCTATGGTTAAAAGTTATGATTTAAACTAGTTTAACATGTTATTTAGGCAAAACAAATGCAAACAACATATTAACTATTTTAACCAGGGAAGAAAGTTGCAAACTATTATTCTACATTGAATTATAAGTATAAAACATATATAGCTTATTTTAAAAGGATGCACGCATAAAAAAATTATTAGCTAAACATATATAGCCACCCAGGATGCATGCATGTAATAAAACCTCTAAACATGATAAAAACGATTATGTATATATTAAACATACACATCACTAAACCATTGTAATTTCACTGTAACGCATGAGTCTCCTGGGTGGCTGGGCCTTCAACAACAAAGCCTTGTATTGTGCGTTTGGGACGCAGGGTGCTGAGTGGCTGATATTTTTTTGGATTGGGAGTGGCTGATCTTTTGTATCGAGCTTAACGAGTTACCCGAGTACTCGTCAGATTGGCTCGTTTAACTTGGTCGATAAACGATCTTAAGCTAAAGCTCGGCTCGACTCGTTATTCTTCGAGTTCGAGTCGATTCAAGTTGAGTCACGAGCTACTTGTTTAGCTCGAGAGCTTCGAGTTTTTTTCCAGCCCGAAGACTTGGGATTGTGCTTCACAATTGCATTGCTTGATGGCTTAATAGGAGGAGGAGGCAGAAGGCACCTTTGGGTGCACCTGTTAGAATAGTGACCTTTCTGACCACACTTGTTGCACGTAACCTCATAGAGTGGCCGATGATAAGGACCGCCTGAACTTGGAGATTGAAACCGAGACTTGTTCTGGTTGCTTGGGTTGGGTGGGCCGGATGATCCGCGACCACCTGAGTGCTTGTTCTGACTTGGAGGACGAAACACCGGAGGTGACGGAAGCCAAAACTTCTGCTGCTTAGCAACCACTTGTGAGGAGGAAGAAGAGTGGACATCATCTCTGATCCTAGTTTTTTTCAAGCCTCACACTCGAGCTGGGCAGCTTCTTGTTTGAGAGCCATGTTGTAGAATTGATCAAATTTGACTAGCTCGAAGAGGGTGACAGCAAGCTAGAGTTAATCCCTCAGACCACCTCTGAATTGATAGATTTTTCTCTCAGCATCGGGAATGTCTTGCTTTGCATAACGGGCCAAATTATCGAACTTGACATTGTATTGATACACAGACATGCTGCCTTCCTTAAGATTATGGGATTTCTCACGCATTCCCTCAATGACACTTGTTGGGATGTGGTGAGAACAAAAGTCACGGCAGAAGTCAGTCATGAGATCACACGACCCTCTCTAGAGTCTTTGTACTGTTGCCACCAATCCGTAGCTTTGTATTTGAGTTGGAATGTGGAAAACTTGACATAATCCTCAGTTCTGACATTGCTGCACTCGAAATGCGTCTTGATGTCTGTGAGCCAATCCTCGGCATCGAGTGGATCAACAGAAAAGTTGAATGTCTTGGGATGATGTGCAAGGAATTAATTCAGAGTAGCAAATTGGGGTTGATTGTTGAAGTTAGCTTGGCCTTGGTTTCCTTGGTTGTTCTGGTTGCCTTGAAAAGCTTGCATCATCTGAAGCAACATCTCAGTATTGGCGGTGGTAGCTGCCATCACAGCCTGCCATGCCTCCAGAGGTGGAGGTGGGGAGGGTTGGCATTCTTCCTCGCCTTCCCGGTTCTTATTGTTACAAGTATTAGTTGCCATCCTAGAGATGATGACAACCGTTAGAATCTCAATTGAAAGATAGATAAGCTGAATCAAAGGCTAGAAATGCTGCAACATAAGTCTTCAGAATCTCATTCGAACAGAGAAATGAATGAATGAATTTCATAAGCTTAAATGATACATCAAATTGTTGAGAATCCACTCTGAAAAAGATTGAAGAATAAACCAACAAGGTAACAGCTGGAACAAATGCATGATAGAGATCACATCCCATCATGTATTTGTCGGAAGAAATCCTGGAGCTACTTGAATTCCCACCTACTAATTCCCGAAACTTTCTGGTTATGCAATCTGGTGCTGGGGATAAAGGGGAAGCACAAATATCTCACCCAACTAACAATCCCTACATCCAGCTCTATCCATCCGTCAACACATAACCAGGAACCTTCGGGAGCCGTGTACCTCAGACCTTCAAAATGCATCCGCTATACTAGCTGTGGCAATACTCCCGAACTATCCCCCAGTACTGGGTGTCGTCGGGGTTATCTCACCACCAGACATGCATTGAAGAGTTTTAGATCTCGCCGACCGTTGGTATTCCAGAACTGTAACAATACACAATGTGACAAAAAGACCTCAGAGCTCAACTCTTCGGGTCCAATCCAAATAGAGGTGAGGCACCAAGACAGAATTCTCGTCACGAACATATCGGAACGATCCCAAAAATACCTGCGTGATCCTAAAAAACTGTGAAAATAAGATAGGGAAGTCAAAACTTCTACGTCAGGAGTCCTCACCAGAGCGATGAAGGGGATAAGCAGTAAAAAGGATTCATACTCTCCGATATATATATTCCTAAGACTCAAAACAGTTTTCGTTTCTAGAGTCAACGTCGGCAGTGGTTCGATCAAGCAGGGGCTCCTATGTTGGAGAAGGCTCTGATTACCAACTTGTAATGCCCAAGATGCGGCTATATCTCCTACGTGTCGAGGCATGACTTAGACGCATAACCGCATTTTGGTAGGATCGCAAGAACGATCATCTTCACACATTACCATGTAAATGAACAAGGAAGTAAACAGTTGTTTTACAATCTCCACTTCACACAATGATCAAATTACTCATACATCATTCAGAGTACACACAAAGTCCAACTACACGCGGAACCAAATGAAAAGATAACCACCCATGGTATGCCCGATTGGCCCAAGTAGGAACCACTACTAATCATCGGGGTATGTCACGTACATACGCCCACGCTCTTCATCGAACTCCCAATGGAGCTCTTGACCATCGCCTGCATCGAACTTAGTTGTACCTGCACCTGTTAGTGTAGTAACTCGTGAGTCACGAGGACTCAGCAATCTTGTTCCCGGGTATCAAAACTACCAAAGCTTTTAGGTGTGGAGAAGGTATAAAGTTGGGTTGCAGCAAGCGCTAAGCATATATGAGGTGGCTAGCTTACAAACTTTAAGAGTGTGATGAGAAGCTATGCCAGTGATCGTAAACTAGTTATGACCACTAAGTGATCATGTCTACTTATGAATCATTCATAACCCAACTGTGTTCTCTTCCTGAACTCCCTCGAAAAGAGACCATCATGGCTACGCACACAAGTTGTGTATTTTATTTGAGTTTTTGTGTCAAGTTATCTACAACCGGATATTAACAAACTCCAATCTGCCACATAACCACATGCATGGCTTTTGAAAGATCATAACCCTGTAGGGGTGTCCCAACTTAACCCATCACAAGCTCTCACGATCACCAGAGGTAAAACCTCCATCTTAGGGAAGACACAAGTGTTCTCGGAATCGCGGTGCACAAGTTTTTTGAAGAAAGGAAAACTATCCCAAGGAGATCTCCTGGTGAGTCAGATCCATGTCTAGAGCCACGCGCTCTCTATCTACGGACTCATCCGTCTATGCGAAGTGGACGCTAGTCAAAATACCTCGAGCTGCCCCGAGGCAGCACCGCCAACTGCTAGGTAGGTGGACCGACACTCAGGTCGAGCTCTGGCCTGGGGGTTGATTAAGAATCCTTGGGTGCTAGTCGGTCCCTATGCAAGTTTTAGTTATTAGGCAAATGGTAAAACCAAAGTTGGATCTCGTCGGGAAATCTTTACTTTAAGGGAAGAAGCAAGTGGGCCCATAAACCCCAACCGCCTTAGGAACGCAAAATCAAGGAACATAACACCGGTTTATCGGAACTTAAGGCGGCATGAGTGGAACAAAACACCAAGCAAAAGGCCAAGCCTTCCACCCATAGCCAAATATATATGTGTATTAATTAAATAAGAGATATTGTGATATTCCAAAATATCCCTATTTCGACATGGAGAAAGCTTCAACTTCACTTGCAACTAACAATGCTATAAGAGGGGCTAAGCAAAAGCGTATCTCAGCCAATCAAAGGTTTGCTAGGAGGGTGGTTATGGTTTCATGGCAATGTAGGAGGGTTATAACAAATAGATCGGCAGCGCGACATAGCGATGGAGCGAGACAACTAGCAAACCAAGGATAGAGGTGATATCAAGGAACGGTCATCTTGCCTGGTATGTCCTCGGTGGGATCATAAACTTGCTCCTCGAACATGGTCTCGACAGGACCCTCGAACTCTGAATCGTCACCCGGCTCTACCCAAAACAAGAACACGAACATCGGAACAAAATCAACCATGATGTAATGCACAAGCAACATGATGCAAGACATGATGTTCATATGCATAAACATGGCATGATGCACAAACAAGTGGAAACATGTCCGGTTGAGAAAGCATGGCATGTCAAAATGCAACGAACAACACTTCAAATTAAGTGAAGCTCAATATGCAATGGGTTGCATATTGACGAAACACCACATACGATTATTTAGTTTGATCTCGTTAATGCACCCAATAAATTTAAATATTGGTTAACTTGGCAAGACATGGAACACAAAAATATACTACACTATCTAAGGAATTCAAATGGGGCCGGAATCAACAAACAACAATTCTGGGAAATTCCCTATCTACACATTCAGATTTTGTATTGTTCTGCATATTACCTCATTTTATAGTTGCTAAAAAGTAAAACAATGTGCACCAAGTTATTCTATGCAATTTTCTACCCCAAAAACATGTAAAGTTTACTTAATTGCGAGCTACGTTAAAAAGTTATGATTTAAACTGGTTTAACATGTTATTTAGGTAAAACAAATGGAAACAACGTATGAACTATTTTAACCAGGGAAGAAAGTTTCAAAATATTATTCTACATTGAATTCTTATAATAAAACATAGATAGCGTTTTTTAAAAGGATGCATCCATAAAAAATTTATTAGCAAAACTAGACAACAACACTTCTAAAATAATATGCATAACCAGGAGAAAAACAAAAGGAACATGGGGACATGGGGCTAGCAAGCCACTATCAATGGCAGGCGGGCCCTAGGGTGCAGAGCTGGCAAGATCTTGCTCTGTAGAAGAGTGTGTGCGCAGAGAGAATGACAAGTGGGACCCTACACTAGTAGAAAGAGGGTCAAATGTAGAGCTAATTAGTCCCGGTTTGCAAATGAACCGGCACTAATGGGACCATTAGTGCCGGTTCCAGAGGCTAGGCCGGCGGCGATCATTAGTACCGGTTCGTGGCGAACATTTAGTACCGGTTCTTGGCACGAACCGGTACTAAAGAGGCTGTTGCAGGTTGTGGTTAGGCTGGGGGCCCACCAGAACCTTTAGTACCGGTTAGTGCCACGAACCTGTACAAAAGGGTTCTACTCACTTAGATCTACAACGCTTTTTTAGTCCCACCTTGCTCGCCTAACAAAGATTTTACCACCTTAAATATGTTATTTCTCAAACTATCACAACCACTTGGTCTTCATTGAACTCTATGTGTAGGATTTGTGGCTGCAATAGGAGTCATCACCAGTTCCTAAACTGGTGAGGACTCCAATTGACAATTTAAATTGTACACAAAAAGATAAATGATGGTCAATGCATTTTTTAACATCATTTACGCTAGGCACCTTTACTACCAGTTCATGGCATGAACCGGTACTAAAGTATCTTAGTAAGCTGATTTTTAGTCCCACCTCGCCAAGAGAGAGGCACTAGGAGCGGTTTATAAGCCTTGAGTGCACATACAATGTGGGAGAGGTGCAATGTTCACCTGCACGTTGCTTAGCTTCAAACCTTGAGGAATAGTGTAGACTGCACGGAGCTATATATGTGCAGTGCTTTGTACACTTCTCCGAAAGGCTTGAAGCTAATTAACGAGCATTGCGCCTCTTTTTGCACTCTAGACTTTTTGTGTGTTCGAAATGCACCATTCAAATCCACATCATCAATTATCAGCCCTTTCTGAATTCATTTGGTATTTTTCATTCATTTACTGATTTGTTTTGAGAGCTAATGACCGTGAAATTGAAAAGCAGTACAAATTGAACTCTGAAAAGGTTGAAACTTGGCATGATATCATCATTTCACCCACATGGCATGTGCAAAAAAGTAGAGAGGGTCACGGCAAAAACTGGATGCACTTCATATACAAAATGGACAATCTCTTTTGAAGTATCAGGGTTTAGGACGAAAACTCATATGATACAAAGGCATTGCATTTTTGAACTCCAGAGTTTTTGTGTGTTCAAAATGCACCATTCAAATGCACATCATCAATTATCAGCCCTTTATGAATTCATTTGGT
>LR738712.1:226109754-226126197 GCA_902687465.1 Secale cereale
AAATTGAAAAGCAGTACAAACTGAACTCTAAAAAGGTTGAAACTTGGCATGGTATCATCATTTCACCCACATGGCATGTGCAAAAAAGTAGAGAGGGTCACGGCCGCAATTCGTGTACAAAATGGACATTCTCTTTCGAGGTATCACGGTTTAGGACGAAAACTCATACGTTACAAAGGCATTGCATTTTTTTGAACTCCAGAGTTTTTGTGTGTTCAAAATGCACCATTCAAATCCACATCATCAATTATCAGCCCTTTCTGAATTCATTTGGTATTTTTCATTCATGTACTGATGATTTGTTTTTAGAGAGCTAAATGACCGTGAAATTGAAAAGCAGTACAAATTGAACTCTGAAAAGGTTGAAAATTGGCATGGTATCATCATTTCACCCACATGGAATGTGCAAAAAAGTAGAGAGGGTCATGGCAAACTGGATGCACTTCGTGTACAAAATGGACAATCTCTTTCGAGGTATCACGGTTTAGGACGAAAACTCATATGTTTCAAAAGCATTGCATTTTTTGAACTCCAGAGTTTTTGTGTGTTCAAAATGCACCATTCAAATCCACATCATTAATTATCATCCCTTTCTGAATTCATTTGGTATTTTTCATTCATTTACTAATGATTTGTTTTTAGAGAGCTAAATGACCGTGAAATTGAAAAGTTGTACAAATTTAACTCTGAAAAGGTTGAAACTTGGCATGGTATCATCATTTCACCCACATGGCATGTGCAAAAAAGTAGAGAGGGTCACAGCAAAAAGTGGATGCACTTCGTGTACAAAATGGACATTCTCTTTCGAGGTATCAGGGTTTAGGACGAAAACTCATATGATACAAAGGCATTGCATTTTTTTGAAATCCAGAGTTTTTGTGTGTTCAAAATGCACCATTCAAATCCACATCATCAACTATCAGCCCTTTCTGAATTCATTTGGTATGTTTCATTCATTTACTGATTTGTTTTGAGAGAGCTAAATAACCGTGAAATTAAAAAGCATTACAAATTGAACTCTGAAAAGGTTGAAACTTTGCATGGTATCATCATTTCACCCACATGGCATGTGCAAAAAAGTAGAGAGGGTCACGGCAAAAACTGGATGCACGTCGTGTACAAAATGGACAATCTCTTTCGAAGTATCAGGGCTTAGGACGAAAACTCACATGATACAAAGGCATTGCATTTTTTGAACTTTTTTGAACACCAGACTTGTTGTGTGTTCAAAATGCACCATTCAAATCCATAAAATCAATTATCAACCCTTTCTGAATTCATTTGTTTTTTTTCATTCATTTACTGATTTATTTCTAGAGAGTTAAATGAGATATAAAATGTTTGTTAGATAATTTTAGATATAGAAATGTTAGTTATATATAAAATTTTAGATATAGAAATGTTAGATCGAAATTTTAGATATATTTGCGGCAATGTTAGATAGATAAAAATGTTTGTTAGATAAATTTTAGATATATAAATTTTAGTTAGATATAAAATTAAATACCATATAAAAAAATTGTTGCGCGCTGCCCTATGGGCCTGTAATTGCAGGCCCATAAAGGCCCAGCAGACTCACAGGGCAGCGCGACAAAGTTAGGCCCACAAGCCTGCAGTAGAGATGAGCTCGATACAGCAGCGGCGTCGGGGCTTATAAGCATGTGCGAGCCCCCCTCGGCTAGCGAGGTGGGACTAACCTTTTGCGCCCCTCGCCTGGCAGCGCACACCCTTTAGTACCGGGTCATGGCTGCAACCGGTACTAAAGGGGGGGTCTTTAGTACAGGTTGGAGCCACAAACCGGTACTAAACGGTGTGCCCTTCCCGCCGCTTGGCCTGGCCAAAACAGGTCTTTAGTACCCAGTGGTGCCACCAACCGGTACTAAAGGTTTGTTCTATATAAGAAAATACTTCAAAAAAATTCGACAGTTTTGTTCTCCCTCTCTGCTTCTTCTCCTCTGCCCTGTCGTCGCCGTCCTCGTCGCCGCCCCCGTTGACGTCCGTCGCGGTCGCCGCCACCCCCGTCGCCGCTGCCCCCATCACCGCCCGTCACCCTCCTCGTCGCCGCCCGTAGCCGCGCCGTCCCCGTCGCCATCCCCGTCGTTGCCGCTGTCACCGTCCTTGTCGCCCCCTGTCTCCATCCCGTCGTCGACGCCCGTCGCCGTCCCCGTCGCCACCCCCGTCGCGCCTCGCCTCGGCAGTGAGCTCCTGCCCCGCCATGGCCACACACACACACACACACACACACACACACACACACACATTTCGATAATTATTTTTCTGTTTTTTAGTTATAGAAATATTAGAAATGTTAGAAATGTTATGGAAATGTTACAAATGTTAGAATTGTTAAAAATGTTAGAATTGTTAGAAATGTTATAGAAATGTTAGAATTGTTAGAAATTTTTCTGTTTTTTAGTGATAGATATGGTTATAAAAAAGTTAGAATTGTTAGAAATTTTTCTGTTTTTTAGTTATAGAAATAGTTATAAAAAAGTTAGAAATTTTTCTTTTTTTTAGTTCTAGAAATATTAGAAATGTTATATGAATGTTAGTTATATATATAGAAATGTTATTTTTTTATGTTTTTTAGTTATAGAAATATTAGAAATGTTAGTTATATAGCATTGTTAGAAATGTTATAGAAATTTTAGTTATCAAAATCCAATCATTAAGAAAATGTTACTTTATGCGGGCATATAGCTAGTATTTGTTCTCGACGGTGCCCGGCCCGCATCCTCGCCGTCAAACAAAGTGACTACACCACATTGAAAGGGATAGTCAACAGGTAATTTCAATCATTATTAACTATATATCTCGGCCTATTTAGTTCGTCATTTCCTGATATGAACTATTTAATAACTCATTTATTCATTTTCTTTGTCGGCGGGCAGGGCTTGGGCAAGGTTCATCAGCGTCACTCCAGGCGAATGGAAACAAAGCCTGAAATGGTTTCGACCCTAGGTAAGTAATTAAGTAGTACTAGCTAGCTAGCTAGCTGCCATTATCTCTTTAATTATCATGCTTGATTAATTATTATCTGATCAAATTCCATTCTCGTAAAGGCCCTGAAGCAGGCGCATGGGACTGATCTGTGTGCATTCTGCGTTTGCGAGAACATTCGCATGATGACGTCCGAAAGGAGCAGATCTCAAAGACAGGAATGGGTACGTTCGTCAGAACACTATTCACAATTTTTACACCATTATCGATATCTAGTCACACAACTAATAAACATGCATATTGATCTCGTTCTTAACAGTTCAAAGAGGTGCGGGACAATCTCCTAGAAACGGAGCGCGTACAAGCACTTCAAGAGGAAACAGCGGGATTTTTGCTCGACCAGGTCATAGATCCGAAGGGAGAATACCATTACCCGCTACCGCCCCCATGAACCACTTCTAATTTTCATCGTGCACCGTAGGCACCAATTAGGCTAATGCCACTGGCTCCAAAGGCAAAATGTAGGAGAACTTGTATATAGCTATACATGTGTGTATGTGTGAATATATAAGGTGGTTTGTGTGAGACATTTGATGATATATATATATATGATTGGTTCTACTAGAAATTCTATATATATATATATATATATATATATATATATATATATATATATATATATATATATATATATATATATATATATATATATATATATATATATATATATATGCATAACGTGTACAATGTGTAGTATCGTAAAATACCAGCAAATGAAGAAAATTAAATGGAAAACACAAAATTAAATGAAAAAGAAATCACGAAACCAAAACCCCCCAAACCTTGTAGTACCGGTTGGTTTTACCAACCGGTACTAAAGGGCTCCCGGCCCACGGAGCTGGCTCGTTTCACGTGGTTGCCCTTTAGCACCGGTTCGTGCTGAACCGTTACTAAAGGGGGGCGGCCTTTAGTGACCACACTTTAGTGCCGGTTATGGAACCGGCACTAAAGGGCCTTACGAACCGGTGCTATTGCCCGGTTCTGCACTAGTGCTATTGTCATAGACTCTTCAGAGGCAAAAATTGGGACATTTTTACCACTGCCCGAAGATTATTCGATCCTAGGTCTGCGTGGTAAGCGGGAGAGGTTCGAGCCACTACGCAAAGCTACACGCGGCTGAGGTAGGGAGACAGGATACTAGTTAACACAGTTGCGCGCCTGAGAATAACAAAACAAACTAAAAAAGGAAAACAGGGTGCTGGGGAGTAGAACCCAGGACTTCCTGCATGTGTGCGCGCTTGAGTAACCACTGGGCTACAAGCACGATTTCTGAACTAGAAGGGGCACGTCTTCCTATAACAGAGAGAGAGGCCTGGGTACTATAAATCTCCACATACGCACAGCAAGTTCCGGTGTCGACTGTAAGCATAAGCGGCGACTTCTGCAGCTGCAGAGCACCGACAGGCATGCGGGATTGTGCGGGATTGCTGGGTGCGGATGCGGAGAGAGGGGCGCTCGAGCCTGAGCATGCGCTCGGCTCGGGGCCATGGAGACGAGGTGCAGCAAGACGCGGCGAGGCACAGTGAGGCAAGGCGAGTTACTTGACGCATCGGCTTCTCTGCGAGGGTGCGAGCATGACGAGGTGTGTGAGCAGGGCCGCGTGTGCGAGAGGATGCAGAGGAGGGGCGAAGCATGAGCAACTACGGCGTCTACAGCAACTTCACCACAAAAATCCAGTGATCGTTGGAGCGTCGAGATCATGGCGACAACGCGACCCTAAGATCTCCTATGGGGATCATTCAGCATCAAAAATGAGGGGGGAGGAAGCCGGGTATACCTCCTTACCCTAGGATAAGAAGATGAGGCCGGGAACGGAGGGAGGCGTCGGCAGCGGGTCAACAAACTTCCCGAGATCTACTGTCTGAAATGCAGAGGAAGAAGGGGACGCCGTGGATGGAGTCATCGGGCTCGGCTTAGCGTCTGAATTGAACCGGGGGCGCGTTCTCGAGCTAGTAGACGTCGGAGGGGATGCAATGGAGGAGGTTTAGGCTGGCGGTAAGGTCGTGCTCGAGCCGGCCATAGCTCCCAGAGGCAGGGTAGCTGGGGCGTGGGTGCCCCTTACCTGTGGCGGCGGCGCAAAGGTGAAAAAGGAGGAGGAGGAAACCTAGGGCGAGGGTTGCTGGTTAAATAGGTGGGCGAGGCGAGTAGGCTCTGCCACGGTGGCCATGTGCGCCTGCCTCGTCGTTTTTACTATGAGAGGAAAGGCTGCGAGAGGAGGAAGAAAGAGGTAGGGGAGAGTCACTACGAGTGGGGTCGGCGCGGACGTCCAGCGTGGAAAGGAGGAGGAGGCGGCGAGCATTGCTGGTGCGGCTACTACGGCCAGGAAGGCAGGCTCAGGGGAAAGAGGCCCAGGTTGCTACAGGTGCGCCATTACTATTGCTACAGGTGCGCCACTGGTAATTTTCTTTTTAATTTTTTAGATTTTTTTTTAAATTTTGAAGGCGGGAAAATAGTAGTGGCGCACCATCTAACCCCCACCGTGCGCCATTGCTATTTTTGAATTTTGAATTTGGATATGAATCTAGATCTGGCTCATTTTTGTGCTCGTTTTTTTTGCTTGAATTTCTTTCAAATTTCGTACTCGACCTAGATCTGGTACGTTCTTTGTGCCGAGGAGCTCCACATGTGGCCGGAAGTAGAGGAGGGAGGAGAGACCGTGAGGAGGAGAGGAGGGAGGAGAGACCGTGAGGATCAGGAGAGGAGGGAGGAGTAGGTCACCGGAGAGGAGGACAAGGACCGTGAGCAAGAGAGGAAGGAAGAGCACCATGAGGTGGAGAGGAGGGAGGAGGAGGTCGTCATCGGAGGAGCACCGTGGGGAGGAGAGGAGGGAGGAGGAGGTCGCCAGAGGAGGAGCACCGTGAGGAGGAAGTCATCAGAGGAGGAGCACCGTTAGGAGGAGAAGGTCGCCGGAGAGGAGGAGATGGACTGGATGAGATGAGGAGAGGAGGACATGGAGTGGAGGAGAGGAGGAGAAGAATGAAGGGGTAAGTGGCTGACCGGCCCTTTTAAACTTCTGTCCCAACTTAGCAGTGGCGCACCATGCACTCGTGCGCCATTGCTATTTTTTTTGAATTGTGATGGCGGGAAAATAGTATGGCGCATTATTCAGAAGGTGCGCCATTGCTAACTTGTTTCTTATTTTTGTATTTTTTTTTGAATTTTTAAGGTGGGAAAATAGGAGTGGTGCACCATGCACTAGTGCGCCATTGCTAATTTATTTATTTTTGGCATTTTTTCGATAATTTTTGCCATTTTACCGAAACACGGCGGCCTTTTGCCAAAAAATTCAAAATTCATGTTTTTTAATTATCCTAACAACTAAAACACATAACACATGGGCATCTGTTTTTTTAATTTTTTTGAATCTTTTATCATTTTCTTATTTAAAAAAACCTAAAAGGCGATCCATGGGTGGGGGGGGGAGGGTGTTGTGTGTTTGTGTGTGTGAGACATAACAATGGCGCACCACACCTAGGTGCGCCACTGCTATGTAGCATAGCAGTGGCGCACCTAGGTGTGGTACGCCATTGCTATGTCTGGTGGGGGGATGGACCCAAAAAAATAGCAATGGCGCCCTGCTCATGTGGCACGCCATTAGTAAAAACATAGCAATGGCGCACCTGATTCCAGTGCGCCACTACTATATAGCAGTGGCGCACCACCATCATGGTGCGCCACTAATAGAGATATTGGGGATAAGCCTTTTTCTAGTAGTGGAAGCTTGAATTATGTGGCAAAAATGGACATTAATTGAAGCTAGTAAAATAGCTTCCCACAAAAAGAAGAAAAAGAAGAAGTGGATGGATTATGGGGGAAAGGAAAAGAAAAGGTGATGGTGCATGTATCACACATGGAGCACACAAGAATATAACATGCGTGAAAACGCAATGCACAAGATGAGCATGATAAAATGCAAAATGACAATAGGCACTAATGCAATATGATATGAGAATGCACGAAACAAGATGACATGGAAATTCGCAAATAAACTTGAAGAATAAAACAAAGGTGGCCCAACATGAAGGAACCCAAAAATGCCAAATATGGAAGTTTTACATCTGGGGCATCACACCAATTCCTGTCCATCTGTTAGAAATACAAATTAGTTCTACTAGATATTACAGGAAAAACATATATGCATTTTTTTGATGTCCAGAAATAATACCTTGGCCGATGTATAAAGCTATGGCAAGATATTTGGACAAGCAAATATAAGCAATAAAATATATGTAAAGCTAACTCAACAAATATATTTGAGTGCTAAATTATGGGAGGCAATTTCAGCAGTCAATTAGGCCGAGCACACAGCCTTTGAAGGCCGTCTCAACAACAAAGATCGAGTATAAAACGGAGTCGAACTATTTCACCTAACACATTGGCTTCTAGACCATGGCAATCTACTTCATAATAAATATATGGCAGGATATTTTAGCAACTAATCGGGCGTGGAATGCCATCTCAGCTAAACGGATTGAGTGTAGAACAGGGCAAGGAAGGTTCTCCAACAGATCATATTGATTGTAAACTATTTCGGCAAATAGTGATATTAACAACGTCTATAAGCTAACATGCAGTGCTACTCCAACATGCACGAGGCCTCAGTCTAGAATGCACATACCATGGGAAAAGCTTACCGCCGTGCATCTCCACAAGAAGGTCGCCAGTGGTGGCGGCGCGCCTAGAAGACGACAGTCTACAAGAGCAAATTGTGGGAGCGAGAGGATCACCATGCGTCCCCTCGACTCACCGTGGCACTGACATATCGACACGACGGGGAAGGCAGCTTTGGCGGAGCGAATGGAGTGGAGAGGGCCGGGAGGAGGGGGGTTTGGGGAATATTATTGGATAGTTGGCCGAAGGGTATTTGATGTTGGGATTTTGGGGTAATTTTCATGCAGTGGGCGGGGGATTTTGCCGCATGGTGTTTCTCCAAATGCAATCCCACGTGTGTGTGAAGAGGAATGCCGAAGAGCATTCAGTTTGCGTGAGCCGTGTGTAGGATCGTCCGTGTGAGGGGTGCAATTCGACCGCGACAGGCGTGCTGCGAGTGTACCACTTTTTTCCTTTTATTAAAATGGTTCTTTGCGTGATCCATCGATACTACTACTAGTAGTCTGGTAATCCCGACTAAAACAGCGCGGCCGGGTCTTTTCCCGCACGATATGCTGGGAGGTTGACTTAGTTGTTTTTTAGGACGAGTAATGCTACACCTACGTTATCCCAGTTACGTAATTAACATAATGTGAAATGTGTGGGCTGTTGATTGGTGATTGGGGGGAGGGGCCCACCACCATAAAAATCAGGGGGGGAGAGGCAAATTACATTAATCCTTTCGTAGGTTCCCGTAGATGTAGAAATATGTGAAATGCGTGAATGTGTAGGGGAGGTATTATTAGAGTGCCAAAGATAAATTGTGTATGTAGACCCTATGTGTTTATTTAATTCGCTTGTTAGATTCATCTCGGGTAAAACCTTCTATGTTTATACACACAAAAATGAATCATCATTCCATATATTTTCTTACAATATATCTTACTATTATAGTGAAAGTTCATATACACCGGACGAGATTCATGCAAACACGGCATATATTCATTAAATTTCAAACTTATATAGGAAAGGAAAATAAAAGAAACCCGACCCTAAAACTATTCTATGGCGGCGACCAACGTCCTCCATCCGCCTTCTCCATGTATGGGGGCAGGATTCAAGACCCATGAAGTGAAAGTGCAGTCTCCGGCGAGGAAGAATAGAACACGAGAGATAGACCGGCCAGTTGGCACACCATGCCCTGCGACCTCCCATGCCCTACTAATCCTCGTAGGAGTCCCCGACCTAGGTTGTGCCGGTGGACGTGAGGTCGATGACGATGGATGTGGACGGTTTGTCGCTTCACCTGCCACATGCATCACCAAATGTTTCATGGCGGCAAGTAGAATGCGTGGCCGATGGTGCTCCCTTCGTTAGCCGCCAGCGTGGCCACCGCTTGTGCGGTCACGTCCGCGTCCGGCTACACCGCTATTGCGTTGCGAGTGGTGACTTGAGCAAGGTTGGCGATCTCGAGCTTCGTCCCCGGAGAAAAGCTCTCCTGTAGAGTATTCGTGCTCACGGTCATGGTGGGTGTGGTGCCAGGTAAGAGGACACGCTATGGTGTGGAGTTTAGCTGGGCGTTGCCACCTTAAATAGCTCATTTGGGTGAGGCCAAGCGTCCGGGTGCGTCATTGAGTCCCCGGAGTTGGTTCCTCAAGCACCGAGCCCGCTTAATGACTGCATACGGTCTGAGGGCATGAATGCGGCCAGCTGGTGCCGGTTGGGAACACACACGTGTGACGGCGCGTGGGACGATGGTTTGGGTGTGCCAGGGTAGTCAGCTACGCTCGTGGCAACATTGGAGATGCCCTTTGCTCACATGCGATCCCCACATGTCATTTTAAAGCAAGATGACCCAGCAAAAAAGGTCTTGGCGATGCAGTTAGCCGCGCTAGAACACTCCGCAGACGTGTCGCGGCGCGCGCGCACTTCGGCACCCCATGCATGCTCGACGAGCTGGGTGTTGATCTGCTGGTCGTGCCATAGTGGTAGCGCCACCCTCGGCACCCTAAAGCCGAGCTTGTCCAGCGACTATGAGTGCGTCGCTCACCACGGTAACCATGTCCAGAGTCAGCTCAGGAGCGGCACCACGTTGATGGCCCCCATGACCCCCATGAATGGTTGCCGGTGGCGAGGAGGTCATGAGCCAGCTCCTCCATTGGACTAGTTTGTGCCATGTCATCCCGGCAGGTGTGTGATACGTCCAAAACGTATCTATAATTTCTGCTTGCTCCATGCCACTTTTGGGTTATATTGCTATGATATGCATACACTTCCATACACTTTTGATCATATTTGGACTAACCTACTAATCCAGTGCACCCCGGTGCCAGTTTCTGTTTTCGGCTGTTTTTGTATTTCAGGTTTTCACGTTACGAGAACTGCCAGGAAAAATCCAGAAAAATCATATAAAAAATAAGCGTTACAGAACCTACCTTGCGCCCGAAGGGCAGCCGGGGGGGAGGGGGGCACCAGGGCTCCAGGCGCCCTGGTGGCGCCCCCCCCCCTGGGCCCCCCGAGCCCCGTCTGGTGCCCCCCTTCGGCATATATTTAGAGCGTCCTTCAAAACCCTCGGGACGGGAACTCTTTTTCGCGATCTCATCTCTGTTCCACCGCCGCCGCCGTTTCGAAGATCGGGAGCACCAGGAGAACCCTTCCCGGCACCCTGCCAGAGGGGAGGATCACCATCGGGAGCCTCTCCACCACCATGGACGCCTCCCGGATGAGTTGTGAGTAGTCTCCCTTGGACCATGAGTCCATGACCAGTAGCTATGTGATGTTCTCCTCCCGTTCTTGTGCTTCACTAATTAGTCCTCGTGAGCTACCCTACATGATCGAGGCACATATGTAATCCTTATGCTGTTGCTATGATGAGTTTGCTGGGATCCGATGGATTATGAGAATATGTTCAGATTGATCTTGAGTAATATATTTGATCTACCTCTTTTATATTTATGTTCATAAGTAATTCTTGCATGTTCTCCGTTGTTATTTATTGCTTTGGCCAAGTAATACGTAGTGACTCCAAGAGGGAACGTTATGCTCGATTGTGGGTTCATGCCCCTTGATGACTAGCTTGAGTGACAGAAACATGAGTCTAGGGGATGTGCTGTTTCCACAAGGGGGAAAACAACGGTGCTTGTGCCCGCGGGTGCAAGGATTGTTTACTTTACGCAAAGTTTTTTAATGCAGTTGTCTGTTGCTTTGAGTTTACACTATGGGTGGGGGTCGCAACTTAATACCAGCGAGATGTTCTGGATCGATATCTCAAGGTGGATGATTAGTAGCAGATATTGATGGATTTCGGTCTACTTAATTTGGCGTACCGCCCATGCTTTGAACCTCAACCTTTCTTGCAATGTAATCAGCATTGGTTTGCGTTCATGGTCCTGTCAATTGCCCAGCTGTAATTCGTTTACCTCACATAGTTGTTTTATCGTCTTTTGGGAGAGAGACATCACTAGTGAACATCATGAGACTCCGGTCCATATTACCATCATTGATCACATCCGCTATTTACTTTTCGCTATTATTTACTATTGCAAACATTATCTATCACTACTATCATTTGAGTTTAATCCTTTGTGAACTACAAGGCCGGAGAAATTGACAACCTCTCTGTACTCGTTGGGAGCAAAGTTATTTGTATCTATGTGCAGGTCCACCTTGATTGCTAATCCGCGCCGTTAGCAGTTGACACCTACTTGTCGAACCTAGGAGTCTCTGGGGATTCGATCCTTGGCATCTTTGCTAAGGGAAAAACTTCTACACACTGCATCTTACACCTTCCACTTGGGGTAACCAACGAGGGGTTAGAGGCCCATCAAGGAGTATTTTATGGCGCCGTTGCCGGGGACTCCACTCTTCAGGATAGGGGAGTTGCATGCTATCTTTTACCTTTGCTTTTTAGTCTTGTTAGTTTACCTTTCAGTTTTTGCTTTAGTATCTTTTATCGAAAATCACAAAAATAGTTATCTTGCTTGCTTGCTACTATGGGTTCCATCGAGAACACCAAGTTGTGTGACTTCACTAGTCACAACAACGATAATTTATTAGCACACCTATCACTACACCTGCCACTTCAGCACCTTCATATGAAATTAAACCTGCTTTACTGAACTTAGTCATGAAAGATCCATTCTCCGGTGCTAGAGATGATGCTGCTTTACACATAAACAACTTTGTTGAACTTTGTGATATGCAAAAGTACCAAGAAATAGATGGTAATATTGTTAAGCTTAAGCTTTTTCCTTTCTCCTTGAGAGGAGGAGCTAAAATTTGGTTTCAGTCTTTGCCTAGAAATAGCATAGATTCATGGGACAAGTGCAAAGATGCTTTTATCGGAAAATACTATCCACCTGCTAAAATTATCCAACTTGGAAGTAACATAATGAATTTTAAACAATTGGATAATGAACACGTTGCCCAAGCTTGGGAACGTATGAAATCTCTTATCAAGAACTGCCCTACTCATGGTTTGACTACTTGGATGGTTATCCAAGCTTTTTATGCAGGCTTGAACTTTACCTCGTGGAACTTGTTAGATTCAGCCGCGGGAGGAACTTTTATGTCAACAACACTTGGTGCGGCCACAAAGCTTCTCGATGAGATGATGACCAACTATTCCCAATGGCACACCGAACGCGCTCCAACAGGTAGGAAGGTAAACTCTGTCGAGGAGATTTCCTCCTTAAATGAAAAATTGACTTAATCATGTCTCTACTTTCGAAGCAATCTTCTGTTGATCCTCGCGATGTTCCTTTAAATTCTTTGATTGCTCAAGAACAAGTAGATGTGAACTTTATCACTAGAAACAATTTTAACAACAATGCTTATAGGAGTAACTTTGGTAGCAATCCTAGACCGTTCCCCTCTAATTCTTATGGGAACACCAATGCTTATCCTAGTTCCAAGAACTCCACTGCTGAACTAGAGATTATGCTTAAAGATTTCATCACTACCCAAAAAGCCTTTAATAAGAGTGTAGAAGAAAAACTACATAAACTAGATGATCTTTCTTTTAAGGTAGACCATTTAGCCAATGAGGTAAAATTGCTAAATATTAAATCTTCTCCTCTTGAGGGGAGGGAAGTCACTCCTATAAATGATATTCAAGTGCAAATTAATGAAAATATTAGGATGATGGCTAAACTTAAAGAAAGATGGGCTAGAGAAAGGGAGGAAGAAGATAGAATTAAGAGCCTTCCTACCCACCACACTGTTGCTACTATCCAAATTGTTAAAGATGTCCAAACCCTTAGCACCCAATGTACTCCTGGTCCCAATGGACCTATTAATGGTGATGCTATGACTATAGAAACTACCAAACAAGTGAACCTTAAGGACACCACTGCCACTTTACTTTATGCTAATGACCTTGATTTTGATAATTGCACTCTTATCGAAGTTATTGATTTCCTTCACAAGAGGTCTAGAGACCCCCGCACTAGCACGCTTAACCTTGCCTTCACGGAGCATATCACTAATGCTCTCATCAAAGCTAGGGAGGAGAAACTTAGAGTAGAAGCCTCCATACCTAGAAAGCTAGAAGATGGTTGGGATCCTATGATAAAAATTAAATTGAATGACTTCTCTTGCTATGCATTATGTGATGTTGGAGCTAGTACCTCTGTTATGCCCAAAAGAATATATGATATGCTTAAATTGAAACCTTATGATTCTTGTTCTTTTGGTGTTCGTCTCGTTGATTCTTCCATAAAGAAACCTTTGGGGAGGATCGACGATATTCTTATCGTTGTTAATGATAATTATGTTCCCGTTGATTTTACTATTATGGATATTGAATGTGATCCTTCATGTCCAATTATTTTGGGACGTCCCTTTTTACGCACCGTTGGTGCTATCATTGACATGAAAGAGGGTAATATAAAATTTCAGTTTCCTCTCAAGAAAGGGATGGAACACTTCCCTCGAAAGAAGATCAAGTTACATTTTGAGTCCGTTGTACGGACTAGCTATTTTTTACTCTTGATAAAACTTGATCTCTATGCATTATGCCTAGCTTAAAGGCATAAAAGAAAGCGCTTTTGGGAGGCAGCCCACATGAATAAATTTTTATATTTTGCTTTTGTTGTGTCTTGATGTTGTTTACTACAGTAGCATCATCATTGTATCTTTGCTTTTCATATTTGTGCCAAGTATAGCCTCTGATTGCTAGAAAGTTCAAAAGTTGTGAGGTGCTGTCCAGGAAACAGATTCTGTCCTGGGATAAAAAAATCGTATAAAATCACCAGATCATCTTTTTTGTCTGAATTGTTTCGAAAGCATTCTCTATATAATTGTCTTTCGTGCGTCTGTTCTGAGTTTTTTTATTTGAGTTGCAGAAGTGCCCCGAAAAAATCAATTACTACCTGCTGTTCTGTTTTTCACAGATTCTGTCCTGTTTTGCCTTTCCTTCATTTTGCAAATCAAGAGCTTGCTTTTTCTTTGCAAAAACCTTTTGGCAATCTTGAGAAACAGTAGAACTTCAAGAATATCTTTATTTCCATCAAGGTGCAATTATTTTATTAAGGGTACTAACCTCGCTAATCAGATTATGATGAGTTATGTATGAAGGGAGTTTTCAAGTGTGCGAGGGAAGATGGTAAAAAAGATTCAGAAGTGTCAAGCGTTCAAGCTTGGGGATGCCCCATGCACCCCCAAGAAATATTCAAGGAGACTCAAGCGTCTAAGCTTGGGGATGCCCCCGTGCATCCCCTTCTCCATCAACATTATCAGTTCGTCTTTCGTTTCGCTATATTTTTATCACTTCATGTGTTATGTGCTATGCTTGGAGCGTCTTGCTTTTAGTTTTCTTTTTAGTTTTTCATAACGAGTCGGAACTCAGCTTTCTTTATGTGGGAGAGAAGCACTCTCCACTTCTACCTAGAACATAACATAGGATTTTCATGTGTATCCTTGCTGTGTGTGTTCTTTGTCTTTTAAATAGCTACTATCATGCTCTGCTCTTAGTATTCATGCTTATCTTTTCAAAAAGCTTTTGTTTAGTTGGTTGCTTGAACTCTCTTTAATTATCATGCTTATCTAATTAAGAGAGTTTGCTTCTGTTGCATTGGTTAATATGTCTATGATAAAGATGCTACGTGCATAATGGTAATTAGTAGTTCAGGTTTTCTTATGGTTAGTCTCAAATAGCTGGGGGATTCCCAATGTGTTATTGGAGTACCAACTTGATTTGTTTGCCGATGATGTGGTATGGTTTAGTAATATCTTCCTTCGAGAATTTATTTTAATTGACTTGGCGTATGCTCACGCATATTTAAGACTGTAAAGAAAGTCTGTCAAGCCCTGATGATCTTTTATTTCTGAGTAGCGATATAACTTCCATGCCTGATTCAATATTGCTTTGTCGCTCTGCATGATTATGACCGTCATTGCTCTCTTAGTTGGTCGCTCCCAGTCTTTTGCTAACCTCCACCTGTACTAAGCAGACTAACCTTGCAATACATAGCTCATGGGAAAGTAGCTTAAAAACTATTGTGGTAAAGAATATGTTGCTTATGTATCTTATTTCTTATAAGTTGCTTGCTGAGCGGTAACCATGTTTCTGGGGACGCCATCAACTATCACACTTTTGTTGAATATCATGTGAGTTGCTATGCATGTTCATCTTGTCTGAAGTAAGGGTGATTTGCCATGGGTTGAATGAATATGCATATTGTTAGAGAAGAACATTGGGCTGCCAACTGAAGCCATGTATCATGGTGGAAGTTTTAGCTTGGACATTAATCCTCAATCTCTTATGAGAATATGCTTATGCATTAAAGAGGAGTCCATCATCTATTTTCTATGTTGTCCCGGTATGGATGTCCTCAAGTTGAGATCTATCAAAAACGAGAAATCAAATGCGATTTATCTCCTTGGACCTTTGTACAGGTGGCATAGAGGTACCCCTTTGTGACACTTGGTTGAAACATATGTAATGCAATGATAACCCATGGAAATCCGAGCTAATTAGAACAAGGTGCGAGCATTATTGGTATTCGATGCATGAGGCTTGCAACTTATAGGATGTCTTATGCATGACACATATGAAGTACTACTACCGTTGACAAATTTGCTTCTATGTTTTGAAAATAAAAAGCTCTAGCACATAACCATTCTTTTACTTTTATGTTGAGTCTCCACCTTCTTTTAAAAGCACCAACTACTGAGAGCATGATTGTCATTCTGAGTGTAATGTGCATTGTCCCAAAGTAGCATTGTCTTTTGCATGATTGTGATATCGTTATTTTTGAAATCATTGTATCTAGTCATCACTTAAACCTTGAAGGTGCCCCTGCATTTATGTTTTGCTTCACTAAAGGGGGCAAGCTAGATATCACTTTATCATATTTGCACATCATGTTCATTGCAAATGTTTTTGATGCTTCAATGTCATGTTGTAAAACTTTCAGTTATTTGTGATTTTCTCATGAGGCAACTTAATTACTATAGAATCATTGTCTCAGTAAGCTTTTGTCATATGACTATGAATAAGTCCTATATGGTTAATAGCATGTCACCACAAAAATTATTCTTGTTATCATTTACCTACTCGAGGATGAGCAGGAATTAAGCTTGGGGATGTTGATACGTCCAAAACGTATCTATAATTTCTGCTTGCTCCATGCCACTTTTGGGTGATATTGCTATGATATGCATACACTTCCATACACTTTTGATCATATTTGGACTAACCTACTAATCCAGTGCACCCCGGTGCCAGTTTCTGTTTTCGGCTGTTTTTGTATTTCAGGTTTTCACGTTACGAGAACTGCCAGGAAAAATCCAGAAAAATCATATAAAAAATCAGCGTTCCAGAACCAACCTTGCGTCCAAAGGGCAGCCGGG
>LR738712.1:226126345-226195817 GCA_902687465.1 Secale cereale
GGGGGGGCCTGGGCCCCCCGAGCCCCGTCTGGTGCCCCCCTTCGGCATATATTTAGAGCGTCCTTCGAAACCCTCGGGACGGGAACTCTTTTTCGCGATCTCATCTCTGTTCCGCCGCCGCCGCCGCTTCCATTATCGGGAGCACCAGGAGAACCCTTCCCGGCCCCCTGCCGGAGGGGGGATCACCATCGGGAGCCTCTCCACCACCATGGACGCCTCCCGGATGAGTTGTGAGTAGTCTCCCTTGGACCATGAGTCCATGACCAGTAGCTATGTGATGTTCTCCTCCCGTTCTTGTGCTTCACTAATTAGTCCTCGTGAGCTGCCCTACATGATCGAGGCACATATGTAATCCTTATGCTGTTGCTATGATGAGTTTGCTGGGATCCGATGGATTATGTGATTATGTTCAGATTGATCTTGAGTAATATATTTGATCTACCTCTTTTATATTTATGTTCATAAGTAATTCTTGCATGTTCTCCGTTGTTATTTATTGCTTTGGCCAAGTAATACGTAGTGACTCCAAGAGGGAACGTTATGCTCGATTGTGGGTTCATGCCCCTCGATGACTAGCTTGAGTGACAGAAACATGAGTCTAGGGGATGTGCTGTTGCCACAAGGGGGAAAACAACGGTGCTTGTGCCCGCGGGTGCAAGGATTGTTTACTTTACGCAAAGTTCTTTTAATGCAGTTGTCTGTTGCTTTGAGTTTACACTATGGGTGGGGCTCGCAACTTAATACCAGCGAGATGTTCTGGATAGATATCTCAAGGTGGATGATTAGTAGTAGATATTGATGGATTTCGGTCTACTTAATTTGGCGTACCGCCCATGCTTTGAACCTCAACCTTTCTTGCAATGTAATCAGCATTGGTTTGCGTTCGTGGTCCTGTCAATTGCCCAGCTGTAATTCGTTTACCTCACATAGCTGTTTTATCGTCTTTTGGGAGAGAGACATCACTAGTGAACATAATGAGACTCCGGTCCATATTACCATCATTGATCACATCCGCTATTTACTTTTTGCTATTATTTACTATTGCGAACATTATCTATCACTACTATCATTTGTGTTTAATCCTTTGTGAACTACAAGGCCAGAGGGATTGACAACCTCTCTGTACTCGTTGGGAGCAAAGTTATTTGTATCTGTGTGCAGGTCCACGTTGATTGCTAATCCGCGCCGTTAGCAGTTGACACCTACTTGTCGAACCTAGGAGTCTCTGGGGATTCGATCCTTGGCATCTTTGCTAAGGGAAAAACTTCTACACACTGCATCTTACACCTTCCACATGGGGTAACCAACGAGGGGTTAGAGGCCCATCAAGGAGTATTTTCTGGCGCCGTTGCCGGGGACTCCACTCTTCAGGATAGGAGAGTTGCATGCTATCTTTTACCTTTGCTTTTTAGTCTTGTTAGTTTACCTTTCAGTTTTTGCTTTAGTATCTTTTATCGAAAATCACAAAAATAGTTATCTTGCTTGCTTGCTACTATGGGTTCCACCGAGAACACCAAGTTGTGTGACTTCACTAGTCACAACAACGATGACTTTATCAGCACACGTATCACTACACCTGCCACTTCAGCACCTTCATATGAAATTAAACATGCTTTACTGAACTTAGTAATGAAAGATCAATTCTCCGGTGCTGGAGATGATGGTGCTTTACACTTAAACAACTTTGTTGAACTTTGTGATATGCAAAAGTACCAAGAAATAGATGGTAATATTGTTAAGCTTAAGCTTTTTCCTTTCTCCTTGAGAGGAGGAGCTAAAATTTGGTTTCAGTCTTTGCCTAGAAATAGCATAGATTCATGGGACAAGTGCAAAGATGCTTTTATCGGAAAATACTATCCACCTGCTAAAATTATCCAACTTAGAAGTAACATAATGAATTTTAAACAATTGGATAATGAACACCTTGCCCAAGCTTGGGAACGTATGAAATCTCTTATCAAGAACTGCCCTACTCATGGTTTGACTACTTGGATGGTTATCCAAACTTTTTATGCAGGCTTGAACTTTACCTCGCGGAACTTGTTAGATTCAGCCGCGGGAGGAACTTTTATGTCAACTACACTTGGTGCTGCCACAAAGCTTCTCGGTGAGATGATGACCAACTATTCCCAATGGCACACCGAACGCGCTCCAACAGGTAGGAAGGTAAACTCTGTCGAGGAAATTTCCTCCTTAAATGAAAAAGTTGACTTAATCATGTCTCTACTTTCGAAGCAATCTTCTGTTGATCCTCGCGATGTTCCTTTAAATTCTTTGATTGCTCAAGAACAAGTAGATGTGAACTTTATCTCTAGAAACAATTTTAACAACAATGCTTATAGGAGTAACTTTGGTAGCAATCCTAGACCGTTCCCCTCTAATTCTTATGGGAACAACAATGCTTATCCTAGTACCAAGAACTCCACTGCTGAACTAGAGATTATGCTTAAAGATTTCATCACTACCCAAAAAGCCTTTAATAAGAGTGTAGAAGAAAAACTACATAAACTAGATGACCTTTCTTTTAAGGTAGACCATTTAGCCAATGAGGTAAAATTGCTAAATATTAAAACTTCTCCTCTTGAGGAGAGGGAAGTCACTCCTATAAATGCTATTCAATTGCAAATTAATGATAATATTAGGATGATGGCTAAACTTAAAGAAAGATGGGCTAGAGAAAGGGAGGAAGAAGATAGAATTAAGAGCCTTCCTACCCACCACACTGTTGCTACTATCCAAGTTGTTAAAGATGTCCAAACCCTTAGCACCCAATGTACTCCTAGTCCCAATGGACCTATTAATGGTGATGCTATGACTATAGAAACTACCAAACAAGTGAACCTAAAGGACACCACTACCACTTTACTTGATGCTAATGACCTTGATTTTGATAATTGCACTCTTAGCGAAGTTATTGATTTCCTTCACAAGATGTCTAGAGACCCCCGCACTAGCACGCTTAACCTTGCCTTCACGGAGCATATCACTAATGCTCTCATCAAAGCTAGGGAGGAGAAACTTAGAGTAGAAGCCTCCATACCTAGAAAGCTAGAAGATGTTTGGGATCCTATGATAAAAATTAAATTGAATGACTTCTCTTGCTATGCATTATGTGATGTTGGAGCTAGTACCTCTGTTATGCCCAAAAGAATATATGATATGCTTAAATTGAAACCTTATGATTCTTGTTCTTTTGGTGTTCGTCTCGTTGATTCTTCCATAAAGAAACCTTTGGGGAGGATCGACGATATTCTTATCATTGTTTTTGATAATTATGTTCCCGTTGATTTTACTATTATGGATATTGAATGTGATCCTTCATGTCCAATTATTTTGGGACGTCCCTTTTTACGCACCGTTGGTGCTATCATTGACATGAAAGAGGGTAATATAAAATTTCAGTTTCTTCTCAAGAAAGGGATGGAACACTTCCCTCGAAAGAAGATCAAGTTACCTTTTGAGTCCGTTGTACGGGCTAGCTATTCTTTTACTCTTGATAAAACCTGATCTCTATGCATTATGCCTAGCTTAAAGGCATAAAAGAAAGCGCTTTTGGGAGGCAGCCCACATGAATAAATTTTTATATTTTGCTTTTGTTGTGTCTTGATGTTGTTTACTACAGTAGCATAATCATTGTATCTTTGCTTTTCATATTTGTGCCAAGTATAGCCTCTGATTGCTAGAAAGTTCAAAAGTTGTGAGGTGCTGTCCAGGAAACAGATTCTGTCCTGGGATAGAAAAATTCGTCTAAAATCACCAGATCATCTTTTTGGTCTGAATTTTTTCGACAGCATTCTCTATATAATTATCTTTCGTGCGTCTGTTCTGAGTTTTTTGATTTGAGTTGCAGAAGTGCCCGAACAAATCAATTACTACCTGCTGTTCTGTTTTTCACAGATTCTGTCCTGTTTTGCCTTTCCTTCATTTTGCAAATCAAGAGCTTACTTTTTCTTTGCAAAAACCTTTTGGCAATCTTGAGAAACAGTAGAACTTCAAGAATATCTTTATTTCCAGCAAGGTGCAATTATTTTATTAAGGGTACTAACCTCGCTAATCAGATCATGATGAGTTATGTATGAAGGGAGTTTTCAAGTGTGCGATGGAAGATGATAAAAAAGATTCAGGAGTGTCAAGCGCTCAAGCTTGGGGATGCCCCCATGCACCCCCAAGAAATATTCAAGGAGACTCAAGCGTCTAAGCTTGGGGATGCCCCCGTGCATCCCCTTCTCCATCAACATTATCAGTTCGTCTTTCGTTTCGCTATATTTTTATCACTTCATGTGTTATGTGCTATGCTTGGAGCGTCTTGCTTTTAGTTTTCATTTTAGTTTTTCATAACGAGTCGGAACTCAGCTTTCTTTATGTGGGAGACAAACACGCTCCACTTCTACCTAGAACATAACATAGGATTTTCATGTCTATCCTTGCTGTGTGTGTTCTTTGTCTTTTAAATAGCTACTATCATGCTCTGCTCTTAGTATTCATGCTTATCTTTTCAAAGAGATTTTGTTTAGTTGGTTGCTTGAACTCTCTTTAATTATCATGCTTATCTAATTAAGAGAGTTTGCTTCCGTTGCATTGGTTAATATGTCTATGATAAAGATGCTACGTGCATAATGGTGCTTAGTAGTTCAGGTTTCTTATGGTTAGTCTCAAATAGCTGGGGAATTCCCAATGTGTTATTGGAGTACCAACTTGATTTGTTTGCCGATGATGTGGTATGGTTTAGTAATATCTTCCTTCGAGAATTTATTTTAATTGACTTGGCGTATGCTCACGCATATTTAAGACTGTAAAGAAAGTCTGTCAAGCCTTGATGATCTTTTATTTCTGAGTAGCGATATAACTTCCATGCCTGATTCAATATTGCTTTGTCGCTCTGCATGATTATGACCGTCATTGCTCTCTTAGTTGGTCGCTCCCAGTCTTTTGCTAACCTCCACCTGTACTAAGCAGACTAACCTTGCAATACATAGCTCATGGGAAAGTAGCTTAAAAACTATTGTGGTAAAGAATATGTTGCTTATGTATCTTATTTCTTATAAGTTGCTTGCTGAGCGGTAACCATGTTTCTGGGGACGCCATCAACTGTCACACTTTTGTTGAATATCATGTGAGTTGCTATGCATGTTCGTCTTGTCTGAAGTAAGGGTGATTTGCCATGGGTTGAATGAATATGCATATTGTTAAAGAAGAACATTGGGCCGCCAACCAAAGCCATGTATCATGGTGGAAGTTTTAGCTTGGACATTAATCCTCAATCTCTTATGAGAATATGCTTATGCATTAAAGAGGAGTCCATCATCTATTTTCTATGTTGTCCCGGTATGGATGTCCTCAAGTTGAGATCTATCAAAAACGAGAAATCAAATGCGATTTATCTCCTTGGACCTTTGTACAGGTGGCATAGAGATACCCCTTTGTGACACTTGATTGAAACATATGTAATGCAATGATAACCCATGGAAATCCGAGCTAATTAGGACAAGGTGCGAGCACTATTGGTATTCGATGCATGAGGCTTGCAACTTATAGGATGTCTTAAGCATGACACATATGAAGTACTACTACCGTTGACAAAATTTCTTCTATGTTTTCAAAATAAAAAGCTCTAGCACATAACCATTCTTTTACTTTTATGTTGACTCTCCACCTTCTTTTAAAAGCACCAACCACTGAGAGCATGATTGTCATTCTGAGTGTAATGTGCATTGTCCCAAAGTAGCATTGTCTTTTGCATGATTGTGATATCGTTATTTTTGAAATCATTGTATCTAGTCATCACTTAAACCATGAAGGTGCCCCTGCATTTATGTTTTGCTTCACAAAAGGGGGCAAGCTAGATATCACTTTATCATATTTGCACATCATGTTCATTGCAAATCTTTTTGATGCTTCAATGTCATGTTGTAAAACTTTCAGTCATTTGTGATTTTCTCATGAGGCAACTTAATTACTATAGAATCATTGTCTCAGTAAGCTTTTGTCATATGACTATGAATAAGTCCTATATGGTTAATAGCATGTCACCACAGAAATTATTCTTGTTATCATTTACCTACTCGAGGACGAGCAGGAATTAAGCTTGGGTATGTTGATACGTCCAAAACGTATCTATAATTTCTGCTTGCTCCATGCCACTTTTGGGTGATATTGCTATGATATGCATACACTTCCATACACTTTTGATCATATTTGGACTAACCTACTAATCCAGTGCACCCCGGTGCCAGTTTCTGTTTTCGGCTGTTTTTGTATTTCAGGTTTTCACGTTACGAGAACTGCCAGGAAAAATCCAGAAAAATCATATAAAAAATCAGCGTTCCAGAACCTACCTTGCGCCCGAAGGGCAGCCGGGGGGGCCACCAGGGCTCCAGGCGCCCTGGCGGCGCCCCCCCTGGCCGCGCCGGGGGGGGGGGGCGCCTGGGCCCCTCGAGCCCCGTCTGGTGCCCCCCTTCGGCATATATTTAGAGCGTCCTTCGAAACCCTCGGGACGGGAACTCTTTTTCGCGATCTCATCTCTGTTCCGCCGCCGCCGCCGCTTCCAAGATCGGGAGCACCAGGAGAACCCTTCCCGGCACCCTGCCGGAGGGGAGGATCACCATCGGGAGCCTCTCCACCACCATGGACGCCTCCCGGATGAGTTGTGATTAGTCTCCCTTGGACCATGAGTCCATGACCAGTAGCTATGTGATGTTCTCCTCCCGTTCTTGTGCTTCACTAATTAGTCCTCGTGAGCTACCCTACATGATCGAGGCACATATGTAATCCTTATGCTGTTGCTATGATGAGTTTGCTGGGATCCGATGGATTATGAGATTATGTTCAGATTGATCTTGAGTAATATATTTGATCTACCTCTTTTATATTTATGTTCATAAGTAATTCTTGCATGTTCTCCGTTGTTATTTATTGCTTTGGCCAAGTAATATGTAGTGACTCCAAGAGGGAACGTTATGCTCGATTGTGGGTTCATGCCCCTCGATGACTAGCTTGAGTGACAAAAACATGAGTCTAGGGGATGTGCTGTTGCCACAAGGGGGAAACCAATGGTGCTTGTGCCCGCGGGTGCAAGGATTGTTTACTTTACGCAAAGTTCTTTTAATGCAGTTGTCTGTTGCTTTGAGTTTACACTATGGGTGGGGCTCGCAACTTAATACCAGCGAGATGTTCTGCATAGATATCTCAAGGTGGATGATTAGTAGTAGATATTGATGGATTTCGGTCTACTAAATTTGGCGTACCGCCCATGCTTTGAACCTCGACCTTTCTTGCAATGTAATCAGCATTGGTTTGCGTTCGTGGTCCTGTTAATTGCCCAGCTGTAATTCGTTTAACTCACATAGCTGTTTTATCGTCTTTTGGGAGAGAGGCATCACGAGTGAACATCATGAGACTCCGGTCCATATTACCATCATTGATCACATCCGATATTTACTTTTCGCTATTATTTACTATTGCAAACATTATCTATCACTACTATCATTTGCGTTTAATCCTTTGTGAACTACAAGGCCGGAGGGATTGACAACCTCTCTGTACTCGTTGGGAGCAAATTTATTTGTATCTGTGTGCAGGTCCACGTTGATTGCTAATCCGCGCCGTTAGCAGTTGACACCTACTTGTTGAACCTAGGAGTCTCTGGGGATTCGATCCTTGGCATCTTTGCTAAGGGAAAAACTTCTACACACTGCATCTTACACCTTCCACTTGGGGTAACCAACGAGGGGTTAGAGGCCCATCAGTGTGCCATGTCGGTTTCCCTGTTTTCCTTGCCAAATTTGAGCGTCAGTGCTCCACGTTATGCATTCTGTCGAGTCCATCCCCCCACATGCCTCATTTCAACATTCCGCTGAGTGTCATTAGCATGTGGGCCTAGACCATGCTTGTATTTCCAATGTTGTAATTTGTCCGACATGCATACAGACAAACGGTTCGTTTAAATTTTCACTTTACCTCCACTACATGCCGCTTCCCATCTTAGTTTTGACATCCCATTCGGTTCATGCCCCAACACATCTTCATGAGATCGATTGATGTTGAGAAACCAAGTGTCTGTTGTGCAAGGAGATAAAGGTTTGGTGTGTTTCTATGATAGAAATGATCCGGGTGGTCTGTGTGTGTGCGTCGATCATGTACCATCTAGGTAGATTGGTTGTAAGAGGATTAGGGAGGGTCCAGAGATCGACCGATCTAGAGAGGGGTGGAGATGATGAATGTATGCTTAAAAAGATAGATGAAAATCTTGGTTACAATTAGTGCATGGTAGAGTGGACTAGGAGTGTGTCGAAGACCGGCCTGACAACGAGCGAGATACAATCCCGATACCTTGGGAGATCAATTAGGTTTGACAAGCACAAAGAGGAAGAGAGGTGGTATGTGTGTGTGCGAGAGAGAGAGGGAGGGAGAGAGAGAGACACCCCGAGACGAAACAGAGAGAACAAGTGGGTGCATATGTGATACCTAAGGTGGATTCATAATTTTGAACCGGTGATTATAGCATTAGCAAATCATATATAAAGGGTATTCAATGTTCGTTTTGCTTTTGAACATACAATATAGTCCCTCCGATCCTTTCTAGTTTACATATAAATTTTACGTGTAGTCAAAGTATCTCTACTTTGGTTAAACTTATAGAAAAAAGTAATAACATTCAACAACTCCCAATCAATATTGTTATATTCGTTCGTACTCCTAGATATGTATTCAAACAAGAATTGTTTCCAATTTTTTTTCAAACACGTGAATGCTTGTTCTCGCGCATGCTCTTCCTACTAGGTTTTCGCCACATATAGCTTGTCCAATAGTAACTTTTTTAAGGTCCCTACCCAATAGTAGTAGATGTAGTAGTACCAGTGGAGTACTGACAACATCTACAGTAGAGTATGCAGTGCTCATAGTACTAGTAGTATAATCCCTCCGTTTTTATTTACTCCGCATATTATAGTTGACTCAAGTCAAACTTTGTAAAGTTTGACCAAATTTATATAAATGAATATAAATAGTTAGCATAAGAAATATATATGATGTGGAAGTACAATCATCAACGAATCTAATGCTTTTGATTTGTTATTGTATATGTAAAAATTTTTGTCTATAAAAAGATGTCAAGGTTTGTAAAGCTTGGCTTTAACCAAAACTAATATGAGGAGTAAATAAAAATGGAGGGAGTACTGGTAACACTCGGCCAATCTCTCTCTCTTATAGTAGTATAAATGACCCAGGTGGGGGAGGGGAGGGACGTCCGTTTGCTCTCAACTGCGGTCCCACAAGCGAGCGAAAATGCAAGACGAAGCGTGTTCCATTCGGTAAGCAGCATGGAGGGTCCAGCATGCCGGGGTGCAACGCGAACGTGAAAAGAGTGATGTACACCATCTGTTCCTTATGAAGTTGCATACATCGAATATTCCTTTTTTTAACACAATACAGACACAAGCTCTCATACATGCGTGCATACACTCACCCCTATGAACGCAAACATGCACACCCTACCCCTATGAGCACCTTCGAGAGACTGAGCCGTCACACCTCTATATCTACTCTTATCTCTACTCTCGGTGATGATGGTGTGCCTGCCATCTTTCAATATAGACCATCCGATCTATATCTTATAGATAGAATGCAAACTATGGCAATTTTGCCAAAGGATACTCACAACTCTATTGTTCAACCTTATCTCCCACAACTTCATTGTTGAGTAATTAAAAAAGGAGGCCTCTAGAACAATATGGCATGGTGGCTGGTGCCGGCGTAGTCCATCCCCATGCATCCGCTAAGTCCTAACACCAATCACTACCACGCCCCAATCTTCCACACCTTATCTCCCATCTTTCTCGAGATATCGTTTTTCAATGAGATTCTCGAGATACAATTTTTCGATGAAATTCTCGAGATATCATAAAAATGCATCCTGATGTTCCGTGCAATGCACGGGCATCTTGCTAGTCATCTTGAGATTTACGAAGTCGCCGCCTCATCGTCGACAAGAATGGTGGGGAGATCCGGACATCTACCACGCGAAACTCCAAAACTTTGGTCCCATCCCATCCCACAACTATCTAGGCTCCAGTTGTCCGGCTTTGCAAACTCCGCACAGTCAAAACTGATTGACCAATCGTCACTGGAACTACTATTCACACCATAACCTTCGTTGCTCGGCCTATGCCAGGTACTTGCCGGCCGGTCACCACTGCCCCAAAACCACACCTCCTCTCCAGCCCATTCCCCCACCTTTTGATCCCCTAGCCCGAATCAGTCGTCCCTAGTTTGCCGAAAAGCCATGGTGTGCCGCAAGAACATGTACGACAATATGCTGACGCAGAGCACAGCGCAGAAACCGCAATGGCGGTCGGTGCCATAGACCTCCGTTCCCAAGATCGCTTTGCTGCGGGCCAATCGCCAAGTTCTTTGGAGCCAAGCTACGAGGACAAGGAAGCCGATCCAATGTTCATGGCGGAGGTTGCGGCGCATAAGACCCCCGATGCATATGAGATGATGGACGTCGACTTCATGCCGGGGTTTGGGTTCTCTATGGTGCATGCGGACCAGCGGTTAGCCTGGCGATCCTAAAGGAGGACTGGGAGGCGGAGGCTCAACTCGACGCGGAGCGCGCGAATGACGCTGCCATCGAGGCCCTCCTGCAGGCGGAACCGGATATCATGGATGTGAACAGGGCGGCGGAGGCTCAACCTGACGCATAGCGCACGGATGCCGCTGGCATCGAGGCCCTCATGCAGGCGGAACCGGACATCCTAGACTAAAAACGGGCGGTGGAGGCTCAACTCAATGCGGAGCGCGTGGATGCGGCTACCATTGAGGCCCACTTGGAAGCAAAACTAAACGTCGTGGATGTGAACCAGGCGGTGCTCGCATCCGTGCAGAGCGCCCGCATGCTCCGCGTGAATCTAGAGGCCGAGGATAACCACGGTGTAGAGAGACACGTCGGCAGCTACTGTTGGTTCGCGCCGGTAGCCAAAGACGACGAGACCATCTCGTTCCACGAGCAGCAATAGTTTTACTTTATGTTGTTGTTTTTAGGGATCTTTTGCTGTGTAAAAACATATATTTATGCAAGTCGCCTGACATTCATCATTTGGGTAAGTCGACCATTTCAGGCAGTTGGATAAATATCCTACATCTCCTAACCCTTCTTCTTCCTCACCTCTTCTTCTTCCCCAACAGACGATTGCACGGTCCACCCGGATCTTCCCCAACATGCGTTTGGATAAACATACTGCATGAACGAAAAGTATGGGTTAGCTATAGGATAGCTGAGTTTGGTTTGATCACATGCGGTAGCACGTGTCAGTGAGGGTGCGTTCCCTTGGTTGTGTTTGCAGCGTGCAGGAGTGACTGTGTGAGGGTGCGGTGCGACCGTGACAGTGGTGCGCAAGTGTACCTCCTTTTCATTTAGAAAAACTTTAGGCAAGCTTGGCAAAAATGTGTGGCAAACCATGGCAATGCAAGGATACAAGTACGTACATACTACTTGTGTTCAAAAAGAAAGCTGGGGTTTTCCTTTGCAAGATAGACCAATACAAATCCTAATTTTATGTGTCAATTAATGCGTATTTTTTCTCCAACGCCCCAAGAGCTTACCAGCTCACTCCTCATATTGATTAATCCAGCACCATGCAAACCAACCTTCTCACTTCCACATGCATGCAAGGGTATATTAATGTCCTTGGTTGCTAGTACGAGGCAAACCCTATCAATTTTGCCTTTGTTAGTGTTAGTGGCCTTCTGCAAATTGTAATTTTGATACTCGTCTTGTATACAGTTAATGGAGGTAGTAACTATGTATTTGACTTCCTTTCTCACTGCGGTGATGTCGACGATATCTCTAACATTGTGGGTTTAGCGAGGTGCGTTTGACGGAGCACACCATTGAAGGAGACCACGGTAAGACATTCGCAAGTGCCAGCTACAAGCCAAGACAACTGCCTTGTTTGCATCCAGGAAGTCCGTTGAACCAAAGGAGGCATAGATATACTAGTACTACACAATAGCTTCGTCCGTCTGGCTTAGTGCTGTAAGGTTGTTTCTCGAAGAGGACGATGGAGAAGCGGAGTCAGCAAAGAGTGAAATGATGGTTGATTTGCCCGTGCTTTGTGATTTGATGCCTCGCTACTTTGTGATTTGTGATAGAAGGGACCGGGGAGTAGACACTATGCTCTATACTATTCATGCATCCAAGCACGGGAGAAAGAGGAGAGAGGTTGCATTTTTCTATTCCTTCAATCAATCAATTAGGGAGCTTTGGTTCCATATTTTTTGCTTTTGCAGCACCCTGCACAATGGTTCCCATCAATTCAAAAAGCTATTTTCACATTTGGCTACACATTGTGGATGCTCTTAATAGTACCACTTAGTTTCGCTCCTATGTGCTATCTATACAAATCTCGATTATATTAAGCTAAAAAAATGTAGTATCAAGATTAGTGAAAAGGAGGTGATTTTGCCACGCGGAAGGCGGGGGAGATTTCTAATTTTTAGAGGACATTGGCCTGGTGGTTTGCTAACATGAGGTCCCACTTGTCAGTGCTTTACCAAGACGATTCGCGTCCCACATGAGGTAGAACAACCGCAGAAGCAACACGTGGTTAACTTCAAGAAGATGAGGGAGAAGCGGATTCAACAATGAGTGAAATGATATTTGCTTTGTCCCTCCGACTTATTTTTTTAGCATTACTTCGTCCCTCCAACTTAACTACGGAAATGGTGCAACTTTGTGATTTGACGCCTCATTGCTCATTACTTTGCCGGCGCCATGACTGGGGTGCTTCAACCCTGCTACTCTGCACTGTTATTTCAGTACAACACATGGACCTGGTTGCTTGATGTTCCACACGTCGGCGAAAGGGACTAGCCATTTATGAAAGCAAGCCCTCCACTGTTACGGCGAAGGAGTACACGACACGGCGGCCCTGTGAACTTTTATTTGTATTGTAGTACTACTATAGTTTTGTTGTTTCGCATGATCTATCTATACAAACCCGATTAAAGGCAAGGGCGGGATTTTTCATGCGCAGTAGATGATACTTGCCATACATATCAAAGGCAATTTTAATGTATGAAAGCTGAATAATTATGTAACAATATGAGATCTAGTAAAACTAAAAACACATATGATTTATTGTGTTAGAGTGTAGTAGTAGTGTTGTATTGCATAGTTCTTAGATGTACAAGCGAGAACGTGTAGAGATATACTTTTGGAGGGCCTACAGAGAGAAATTGGGCATAAAGTGGATTCAAATATTTGTATTCATCTTCATACCATTTGTAACTCATAACTACAGTTCGCTCTTATGAAATCAGTACAACAATAATGGGGCGGCGTGCGCCAATTTAGGCATTGGCACATTGGCATACTCGGCTCCACACACACAGAGAGAGAGAGAGAGAGAGAGAGAGAGAGAGAGAATAGATAAATACACTGAAAGTCAGTGTATTTCAATTGAAAAGCATAATACGGTCACCAGATTTCAGAATACACTGATTACGGTCATTATATACATTTTATGGTGATTATACGATCACTTGCTCACCGTTCAGCATTGGATTGCACTCTGTTGACTGGCCAAATAGTCTGTGTGGCACTATGATGACTGTTCAAATTGACCATGTTCCTTGTGGGTTCCACCTGTCAGTTCGCATAGGAAAAAGGTAAGATAAACTCAAATTTACGTAGGCGCGACAAAACTCCAACCCGTGCGCGGGAACCACCTGGTTGTGTATGTGTCAGTCAGGGACTGGTGTGTGCGCATGCACGTGTAGATTGAACACTTGAGCTTGAGTGTGTGTGTTGGTCGTGTGGTGTGTGCATGCATGCGTGCATGCGTGTGAGTGTTGCGTGCGTGCGTGGCTGTGTGTGTACGTGTGAGTGTTGCGTGCGTGGCTGTGTGTGTACGTGTGAGTGTTGCGTGCATGCAGTTCGTGTGCATGCATGCGTGTGTGTATAATAATCACCAAACCAGCTCCTATGTGTTAAAACAAACAGCTCAGCATACAGATAGTTACCTTGTCTTCTGTGCCCGCGGTCATGACTTCGAAGCACCGTCTAATATATTTTTATTGTTTCTTTTCATTCTTAAACACGTCGACATGTGGGCCCACTGGTAGTGATATAATGTGATGCAACACTAGAGGTGCCATGTGGAGCATTTAACTGGTTAACTAGTCGTGTCTTGAGAAAATACAAATCGACGGCAAGGCAAGTCGCGGCGGTGCAGGGCGGGATTCGTGCTCCGGTGACAAAATCGACGGCGGAGCACGTCTACGTGATGCAGGGGAAGAGCCGCATCGAGTGGTGGTGGTGGTTGGCCTCGGGGTCGCCGGAAAAGATGTCGGCGACGAACTTGGCGGCTGCCGGAGCTCGGGTGAGCTCGGGCTAGTCGCTAGGAGGCACGGCGAGGCTCGTGGAGAGGTGATCTAGGCTCCTGTTGGTGCGGTGAAGCTGATGGACAGGGTGGCGCGGCCATTGGGTGGCCGGAGCCTCGTCGGCGACGAGCTCTGTGGCGGCGCGTGCAGGTGAGCTACGTGCGGTCGTTACAGAGCTCGAGGGGGAAACAGAGAGGACGGGGAGGTGGCCAAACTCACAGCGGTCGCGTTGGAACTGACGGCGAGGTCGGGGACGAACTGCTGCGACGGTGAGGTCGTCGGCGATCTCAGTGGCCAAACGGGGGAGAAGTTGACGGGGACGGCGCGTCGGGGCTTCCGGCGATGCATGGCTCGTCGGGGAGGCGTAGCAGACGATGGTGGAGCTTGTGGACACGACGGCGAGGCGAGGGGAGCTCGGTGGCTGTGGTGGTTACGACGGCGAGCTTGCTGGCGCTGCGGCCATGGAGCGGGGAGGGCGAGGGAGAGAGGCAGGGGAGAACTGGGGGTCGGGGCGGTCTGGGCGATGACGTGGAGGTCAACCAGACGTCCCGAAGCGGTGAGGCGGCAGCCAGGCGGCAAGCAGCTGCCACGGTGGCGCGCGGCCGTGCGCCAGCGTCACCTGCGTGCCTGGCTGACGAAGCAGCTGGCTGGCTCGGGCCAGCACAGTGCTGGGCCACCAGGTGGGCCGGCTGGTCTAGGTAAGTGGGATGTGCCCTCTCTCTCTTTTCTATTTTATTTTCTGTTTTGTTTCTTTTTCAACTTTTTTGAAATAATAAAAATGCTAGAGCATTTTTATAAATCATAAAACTAGTCATGCCCACAGTGTATAATATGAACATCATGGAACATTTTAATTTATGATTATTTAAATGCCCAAATGCAAATACAATATGAATAAATCCAGAGACCTTTGCATGTCCTAGAAAATTGTGCACCATTTATGTCAAAGGTTTAAGACCAAGGCAAAGATGATAAAAAAATTTGAAGGGCATTTTGGGTACATTGGAAAAGATTTTATTAAACCCTAGTTGTTAGAAGAGGGGTGCTGGGGTTTCTGTCATCCCCATTTCAGGTTTCTGCAAAACGTAAACATGATGCACACTCTAGCTAGTCCTAATGCATGCACTGACTAGGGATGTGACAACTCACCCCCACTCAAAAGAATCTCGTTTCGAGATTCAGGTTCCTCCGGAAAAAGGGTGGGGTACTCAAGTCAAAGACGATCCTCCGTTTCCCAAGTAGCTTCATTCTCGGAATGGTGTGACCATTGAACCTTGAGAAACTTGATATTATGACGTCAAGTAGTACGCTCGGTTTGATCAAGAATACGAACGGGGTATTCTCGATATGTGAGATTGTCCTGGAGATCAAGCATTTCGTGGTCCACTCCGCGGATAGGATCCAAGAAGCAACGCCTGAGTTGAGAAACGTGAAAGACATCATGAACTCTGGAAAGGTGCGGAGGTAGTTCCAATTAGTAGGCAACTTCTCCTCGTTTGGCAAGAATGCAAAAAGGACCGATGTAATGAGGAACCAATTTTCCTTTGATACCGAAGCGATGGGTTCCCTTAAGAGGAGTAACCCGAAGGTAAGCCTTATTGCCGACTTCATAAGTCACTGCCTTATGATGACTATCATATTGGCTCATCTAGCGAGACTGGGCTGTTTTCTATTTCTCGCGAACGATGCGAACTTGCTCTACTGCTTCCTGGATCATATCCGGACCAAAGAATTGACTTTCCCCGGTTTCTGACCAGTTAAGAGGCGTTCGACACCTTCGTCCATACAAAACTTCGAAGGGAGCCTTGCCCAAGCAGGCATGATAACTATTGTTATAAGCAAATTCGGCGAATGGAAGACACTTCTCCCAATCCATACCGAAAGAGATGACAAAGGCTCGAAGCATATCCTCCAGAATTTGATTGACTCGTTCTACTTGACCACTTGACTGAGGATGAAAGGCGGTGCTAAAAGAGAGATGAGTCCCCATAGCATTTCGGAAACTTTCCCAAAATCGAGAGGTGAAAAGACTTCCACGGTATGAGGTAATCTCCATTGGCACACCATGAAGAGATACTATCCGAGAGATATACAAGTCTGCTAGCTGGCTAGCGGTTATACTCTCTCGAACAGGCAGGAAATGGGCTATTTTGGATAGGCGGTCGATAACAACGGTAATGAAGTCCATAACGATCTTGTCCTAGTCCTGGGAAACCCGGTAATGAAGTCCATAACGATCTTGTCCCATTTCCATTCAGGAATAGCTAAAGGTTGAAGGGTACCAGCAGGCCGTTGATACTCTGCTTTAACTCGACGACAAACGTCGCAGTTAGCAATGAACTGAGCGATTTCTCTCTTCATCCTAGTCCACCATAACTACCGGGATGAATCGTGAGAGGAGATTCATGAGCCTCCTTAATGATCAACCGTCTCAGGTTTCGTACCTTAGGAACAACTAAGCGTTTTCCAAAGAATACAACACCTTGATCATCAATTGAAAAACATCCCGCGACTCCTTTCTTGATGTTCCTCCTGATACGGGAGATTCTCGGATCAACCTTCTGTGCTTTGATGATATGATCCGTAAGTGTAGGTTTCACCACCAAGGTGGAAAGGAATCCTCGAGGAACAATGTGAAGGTTAAGCTTACAAAATTCCTCGTGGAGAAGTGGTTTCCCTTGTTGTAACATCAGATTGTTACAATAAGACTTACGACTTAGTGCGTCAGCCATGACATTGGCCTTCCCAGGGGTGTAAGTGATTCCTAAGTCATAATCTGTGAGCAACTCAACACAACGTCTTTGCCTGAGATTCAAATCCGGTTGGGTGAAGATGTCTTTCAGACTTTGGTGATGAGTGAAGATTTCACAGCGATTACCAAGAAGGTAATGTCGCCATGTTTTGAGTGCGTGGACTACAGCTTCAAGCTCTGGATCATGGGTAGGTTAGTTATCCTCATGTGGACGCAACTGCCGAGATGCGTAGGCAATCACTTGACGATCCTGCATGAGTATGCAACCTAGTCCTTGTCGCGAGGCGTCGCAATAGATAATAAAGTCCTTGGAAAAGTCTGGTGGTACTAGTACGGGAGCTGATGTCAGGCGTCTTTTCAGTTCCTGAAAGCTGGACTCGCACTGTGGGGTCCACTCGAACTTTTTATCTTTCTTTATGAGTTCAGTTACAGGTTTAGCAACCTTGTAGAAATTCTCGACAAAGCGTTGGCAAGAGCTCGCTAAGCCAAGGAAACTCCTAACTTGCTTGACCGATTCAGGTGGAGTCCAATCAAGGACGGCCTGAATTCGCTCGGGATTGACAGCAATACCCTTGCCAGAGATTACATAACCCACAAAGGTCACTTCTGGCAACCAGAATTCACACTTGGAGAATTTGGCATAAAGGTGGTGCTTTCGAAGTTTCGTCAATACCAGCCTTAGATGCTCGGCATGATCTTCCTTGTTCTTGGATTAAATGAGTATATCATCAAGGTATACCACGACAAATTTATCCAAGTACTCCATGAATATAGAATTCATTAGCCGGGAGAAAGTGGTTGGGGCATTGGTTAACCCGAAGGATGTGACGGTGTACTCGTATTGGCCATAACGAGTAACAAAGGCCGTCTTGGGAATGTCCCCGTTCTTGATTTTGATTTGATGGTAGCCCAACCTCAAATCCATTCTGGAAAGGACTGAGGATCCAGCGAGCTGATCATACAGGTCGTTGATCCTGGGGAACGGATACTTGTTCTTTATGGTGACCAGATTGACAGGTCGATAATCTAAAACCATCCGTTCCATTCCATCCTTCTTCTTGACGAAGAGGACGAGACAAGCCCAAGGGGAAGAACTAGGATGGATGAAACCTTTTTTCAAGGACTCATTGAGTTGTTTCTTAAGCTCCGCTAGTTCTAAGGGTGCCATCTTATAAGGTCTCCTAGAGATTGGGACAGTTCCTGGAACAAGATCTATCACGAACTCGACATCTCTGTCAGGTGGAACACCTGGCAGTTCTTCTGGGAAGACATCCCGAAAGTCACGGACTACTGGGATATCTTTGAGTTCTGGTGGAGGGCTCACATTAAGGGAGTAGAGCTGACGCTCAAACATTCGGGCCAAAACATTGACTGTCTTGCCGGATGGGTGTGTAAGTTGAACAGTCCTAGTGTAGCAATCAATCTTAGCGTAATGAGCTGTCATCCAGTCCATACCCAAGATTAGTGATGCAAGGAAAACAAGTCTATCGACAAGAATTTCATTTCCATGGCTTACCCTAGAGGTTTTCCATTTCAAGCCAGGAGTTTGAATAACCATGGAAGTGGGCATGTCACAAAAAGTCATGTTCTGCATTCGAGCATAGCTCTCAGATATGAACGAATGACATGCTCCAGTATCGAAAGAACAGATGCCGGATGGCAGTTAACAAGAAGCATACCAAGGACGATGTTAGGATCCTCATAAGATTCCTCAGCAGATACATAGTTGACATGACCACGTGCAGTGGGGATAGGCTTGACATAGTTCACATTGCCTGTTGGCTTACCACGGCCAACGGACCTTCCTCGCTGGTTCGGA
This sequence comes from Secale cereale, assembly GCA_902687465.1. Taxonomy (NCBI): domain Eukaryota; kingdom Viridiplantae; phylum Streptophyta; class Magnoliopsida; order Poales; family Poaceae; genus Secale; species Secale cereale. The sequence continues at coordinate 226,145,296 of LR738712.1, forward strand.
GGACACTCTCGCATGTAGTGCCCTGGTTCTCCGCATTTGAAGCATAAAACAGTGCCAGTGCATGGATCAAAGTTGGCAGGTGGTCCTCCATAAGTCTTGGCCAGTGCATACTACAGGGTTCGGCGAGGCGCCTCATAGGATGGCCTCGGAGTGAACCTGGGTGGCAAGGCAGTGTTTGGAACCCACACACGGCGCTTGTGAGAGCCAGAGCCGGATGAGGAACCAAAGTCACGAGGATGCTTGCGTGTGGCTTCGAAATCAGTCTGACCCGTCTCAGCACTGATGGCTTTGTTCACCAACTTCTGGAAGGAGGTGCATTCGTGCAAACGTAGATCTCGGCGAAGTTCAGGGCTGAGTCCCTTGCGGAACCTCGCCTGCTTCTTGGCGTCGGTGGACACTTCCTCGGGAGCATAGCGTGACAAGTTACGAGACTCGTGACTATAGCCATCCACTGTTAGCCGGCCCTGGGTGAAATTGCAGAATTCCTCCCACTTGCGATCCATGAAACCTTCCGGAATGTGATGTTCACGGAATGCCTCACTGAACTCTGCCCAAGTAGTGATTTGGCCAACAGGACGCATAGCCTCAAAGTTTTCCCACCAGAGGCTAGCAGGGCCCTCAAGATGGTAGGCAGCCTAAGTAACCTTGTCAGCTTCGGCCACACGGGCAGAGTGTAGCTTGTGGGTGATACTGCGAAGCCAGTCATCCGCATCAAGTGGTTCAGCGGAATGATGGAACTTCGGTGGCCACATCTTGATAAAGTCATTAATTGACACCACGTCATTCCTCTGGCGTAGGGCAGTATTCTGCTCTATGCGTTCCAGCAAACAATTGGTCTCTCTCTTGTTCCTTTCTGCCTCGAGCATAACTTCAGCCAAGGAGGGTGGTTGGGGCAGATTCTCATCTCTAGCTCCACTGGCCTCACCCTGCTCCTGAGCAGCAGGAGTGCTGCGAGTGTTGACCATCCTAGGAAAACAAAACAACGATTTAGACAAGGATGGCAAAACTTTGACATAGGAGTGCAGAATGTAATGGATGACACGGAATGCAGAGATGTTCATCTGTATGACATGGTAATATAGAAACTGTCATATATAAACCAGTGGTCATACACACCATACATAGTTTAGTACAAGCCAAGGCTAAAGTACAACTGCGGTGAAAGATGATACATCTCATCAGAGGCACTCCAAGCTCCTATACATTATTTATCTACGCCTCCGGAACTCAGAACACACTAACTCATATTCCACATGACGCGCGGGACTGTGGAAATACAACTACTATGATACTACTACTGCCACGGTCTAACTCAGACATTCCCGTAGTAATATTCGTAAAGATTACCCTCATAGCCTGGAAGTGGAACATGTGGATATGGAAACTCTCGAGCACTCGAAGGCTGTGGACCGTAGGGACATGGATGCGGTCTCGGTCCCACTGCTGGTGGTAACCGACGCCCACGTGGAGGTGTAATACCCCCAACGTCACGCCAATCCATACGATCGGGCAGACGAGTCCGCACGGGATACAAATCCCGCATATCTAGATATCCGGCGTGCACAGCAGGTGCAAGCCGTGTCAAGGTAGTCCAGTGAGCGGCTCGAGTGTTATAAAGCTCCTTCCGGAGGGCACGGACCTCACGATCCCTATCCTCCAGCATTTGAGTAGTAGTCTGAAGAAGTGGCTCCTCATGAGTGGCATCAGTATATAGACCAGTGTAGTAGCCTTCCTCTCCAGGAAGTGAGGCTGGCATGTAGCAAAACTTAGTGTTCAGCAGTAGGGCATGCCTAGCCCGGATGATGGTCATCATCGAGTAAGCGGCATCCTGCACTGCCATCTCGATGGTAACCTTGAGGCCATAAGACCAATGGATGGGGTCGGTAGCTCCGTGATACGAAGGGTATATCCGTACAGTGCAGAAATACTGACTCTGGTTGAATTCCCGGTACTGTTCCTCCACAATGTACTCAAGATACCAACGGTAGCCGGTCTCAGTCAACACACAGACTAGCATGGCCATGTGACCTGGCACATTAATGCATCGGGTCAAACGAACCACCTGGTGAGGTGTGCGATCAGACATCTGAAACATGAAATAATGCAAATGCATTAGAATTTCTGGAAGAAAATGGGCAGCATAACAACTGTAAATGCTCAAAAAAGACTTTGAGACATCATATAAATGATAGCATAGCCACTGAACAACATCATATCAGGGTTCCGGGTCCAACTAATCAACATAGTAGAAGGGTAGAAACTGAACTGAGGGTTGAAACCAACAATTCTAAGAGTCTACGGATTAGTAACACGTGAACCTAATAAAGATGAAAGGCCTAGTCCTAAACCCCCGTAGAAAGAATAGGCTAACTCGGATCAGAAGAGCATAAGGTAAAGAAGTAAAAAGAGCCTTACGTACCCTTCCACAATCAATTCCCCTACATATAACTAAGAATTTTCTAGACTCAACATCGACCAGTTTGGCTTGAAGAACCTATAGGTAGTCCGGCTCTGATACCAATGCTGTCAGGACCCCGGTCCTAAGTCACACCGATCTAACTTGTAACACATCATATCACTTTGCGGCCTCACACACGGTATCCCCATGGGTGCCACCTTACCTGGCCCGGGATCGTTTGCGCATTTTGGCACACTTATATGATAGTGTCGCTAGCATCCATATGACAGAGAACCCGGGCCGACATGGCTAGTTATAAACCAAAAGTGGCACTAAATTATAGAGTCATGCATCCATGACCCAAAAACGAACGTGTCGGTCATCAACGTATGAACCCAAGTCGTGGAAAGCTACATGGACTTACAAGAACCTAAGGGACAGACACAGGAATGAAGAAGGACACATGCCGGCCAGCCTACATGTTCCAGAGCACTAACAAGCTACCAAGGGTCAGTGGAAGCACTAGGAGGCATTTCCCTGTAAGATAGGCTACCAAAGGTAAACAACTAGGTGCGGATCCCACACATACCAAGCATTTCAAACATACACACAATATGCTCAATATGTGCAAATACAACATTGCATCACAACAGAACTCTATGACTCAAAGTACTATATTTAAGAGGCTCCGAAGAGCCATACATAACATATCCATACAGATAGGGGTCACATGACCCAACACTCAAGTCATACAAGCATACAAGCACAAGCGGAAGTGTCTGAGTACATGCAACTTGGAAATAAAACAGGCCTGGTGTAGCCTGACTATCTACAAGGCCCTTCACAAGCTCAGGATCTCCATCTGGGTAGCAAGCTACTCGTCGACGTGAATGTCTATGTAAAACCCATCAGAAGGGGCAGGGTTCTCCTCTGCAACAGTTATTAAGCAAACATGAGTACAAAGGTACTCAGCAAGACTTACAACAGATCCTATCATACATGCATCCTTATCAACAAGGGCAATTGAGTTCATTGCAGCAATCCAGCTTTGACTCTTGGCTAACCTATACTACAACTCTCATCATATTGCAAGATGAGACTACGTTCACGAGTCCTCTACTCACCACAACAATACACCACCGTGGATCCTCTTCCGTCATCCTACGGAAGGGCCATCAACAGCACTCACACTTGTCTTGAGACTTTTAGTAGTATCCATCAACTTGTCTATGAACTGTATAGGCAACCAAGTGGTCCGTACCGCGAACAACGGCTATTCGAATAGATTGGTAACCCTGCAGGGGTGTACTACTTCACACACGCTTCCACCACTTATCGCCATTTACTTGACATGTACTCGGCAACCTTCAAGCGGAAGCCCAGCGAGGGTGTCGGCCACGACCTGACTAACTACACAAGTCCCTAGTCCAGGTTTATCGCCTATTTGGGTTCCATCTGTGGGAAGATTCCGCCGGGGTGTCGCTCACGGCCCCGAACAATGTGTACAGGGTTCGCGAGTCACGAAACGGGCGACCGGTACACCGTGCCACGTACCTGCCGCATCACAGCCCACCTTGAGGGTCAGCGCTGTGCACGACCACCAGTAAACTATAAACACCAGAAACTAGTTGCAACTCCCGAACAGAGGACAAGGGCAGTTAATAAGCCGAGAGGTTCCATTGGTTTCGGGCCCAATGCATGGTAGTACCTGAAACTTGAATCACACATACAGATCTCAGGTTCTATGGACGGTTCTAATGAAACAACCCACCATGTACTCCTACATGGCCTTTCATCGATACCTTTACCAAGCATGTTCCACACTTCCCACTCTTTATCGACCATGATCATTTCACTCTGATCCATCACCCAGATGAACCAGACCTGACACAACTCTAAGCATAGCAGGCAACATAAACAAATAGCATGGTAGAACACACATCACATGGCTCAATCAACTCCTACACATGCTAGTGGGTTTCAACTATTTACTATAGCGATGACAGGTCATGCAAAGGAATAGGGTTCAACTACCGCAACAAGTAGCAGTTCACACGTTGTTGCCTTAATGCAGTAAAAGAGAGCAGGAGCGAGAAGATGGGTTTGCTGCAATGAACTCAATTGCCCTTGTTGATAAGGATGCATGTATGATAGGATCTGTTGTATGTCTTGCTGAGTACCTTTGTACTCATGTTTGCTTAATAACTGTTGCAGAGGAGAACCCTGCCCCTTCTGATGGGTTTTACATAGACATTGACGTCGACGAGTAGCTTGCTACCCAGACGGAGATCCTGAGCTTGTGAAGGGCCTTGTAGATAGTCAGGCTACACCAAGCCTATTTTATTTCCAAGTTGCATGTACTCAGACACTTCCGCTTGTGCTTGTATGCTTGTATGACTTGAGTGTTGGGTCATGTGACCCCTATCTGTATGGATATGTTATGTATGGCTCTTCGGAGCCTCTTAAATATAGTACTTTGAGTCATAGAGTTCTGTTGTGATGCAATGTTGTATTTGCACATATTGAGCATATTGTGTGTATGTTTGAAATGCTTGGTATGTGTGGGATCCGCACCTAGTTGTTTACCTTTGGTAGCCTATCTTACAGGGAAATGCCTCCTAGTGCTTCCACTGACCCTTGGTAGCTTGCTAGTGCTCTGGAACATGTAGGCTGGCCGGCATGTGTCCTTCTTCATTCCTGTGTCTGTCCCTTAGGTTCTTTTAAGTCCATGTAGCTTTCTACGACTTGGGTTCATACGTTGATGACCGACATGTTCGTTTTTGGGTCATGGATGCATGACTCTATAATTTAGTGCCACTTTTGGTTTATAACTAGCCATGTCGGCCCGGGTTCTCTGTCATGTCGGCCCGGGTTCTTTGTCACATGGTTTATCATGTCGGCCCGGGTTCCCTTAAGAGGAGTAACCCGAAGGTAAGCCTTATTGCCGACTTCATAAGTCACTGCCTTATGATGACTATCATATTGGCTCATCTAGCGAGACTGGGCTGTTTTCTATTTCTCGCGAACGATGCGAACTTGCTCTACTGCTTCCTGGATCATATCCGGACCAAAGAATTGCCTTTCCCCGGTTTCTGACCAGTTAAGAGGCGTTCGACACCTTCGTCCATACAAAACTTCGAAGGGAGCCTTGCCCAAGCAGGCATGATAACTATTGTTATAAGAAAATTCGGCGAATGGAAGACACTTCTCCCAATCCATACCGAAAGAGATGACAAAGGCTCGAAGCATATCCTCCAGAATTTGATTGACTCGTTCTACTTGACCACTTGACTGAGGATGAAAGGCGGTGCTAAAAGAGAGACGAGTCCCCATAGCATTTCGGAAACTTTCCCAAAATCGAGAGGTGAAAAGACTTCCATGGTATGAGGTAATCTCCATTGGCACACCATGAAGAGATACTATCCGAGAGATATACAAGTCTGCTAGCTGGCTAGCGGTTATACTCTCTCGAACAGGCAGGAAATGGGCTATTTTGGATAGGCGGTCGATAACAACGGTAATGAAGTCCATAACGATCTTGTCCTGGTCCTGGGAAACCCGGTAATGAAGTCCATAACGATCTTGTCCCATTTCCATTCAGGAATAGCTAAAGGTTGAAGGGTACCAGCAGGCCGTTGATACTCTGCTTTAACTCGACGACAAACGTCGCAGTTAGCAATGAACTGAGCGATTTCTCTCTTCAGCCTAGTCCACCAGAACCTCTGGCGTAGGTCCTGATACATTTTGGTACTACCGGGATGAATCGTGAGAGGAGATTCATGAGCCTCCTTAAGGATCAACTGTCTCAGGTTTCGTACCTTAGGAACCACTAAGCGTTTTCCAAAGAATACGACACCTTGATCATCAATTGAAAAACATCCCGCGACTCCTTTCTTGATGTTCCTCCTGATACGGGAGATTCTCGGATCAACCTTCTGTGCTTTGATGATCTGATCCGTAAGTGTAGGTTTCACCACCAAGGTGGAAAGGAATCCTCGAGGAACAATGTGAAGGTTAAACTTACAAAATTCCTCGTGGAGAACTGGTTTCCCTTGTTGTAACATCAGATTGTTACAATAAGACTTACGACTTAGTGCGTCAGCCATGACATTGGCCTTCCCAGGGGTGTAAGTGATTCCTAAGTCATAATCTGTGAGCAACTCAACACAACGTCTTTGCCTGAGATTCAAATCCGGTTGGGTGAAGATGTCTTTCAGACTTTGGTGATGAGTGAAGATTTCACAGCGATTACCAAGAAGGTAATGTCGTCATGTTTTGAGTGCGTGGACTACAACTTCAAGCTCTGGATCATGCGTAGGTTAGTTATCCTCATGTGGACGCAACTGCCGAGATGCGTAGGCAATCACTTGACGATCCTGCATGAGTATGCAACCTAGTCCTTGTCGCGAGGCGTCGCAATAGATAATAAAGTCCTTGGAAAAGTCTGGTGGTACTAGTACGGGAGCTGATGTCAGGTGTCTTTTCAGTTCCTGAAAGCTGGACTCGCACTGTGGGGTCCACTCGAACTTTTTATCTTTCTTTATGAGTTCAGTTACAGGTTTAGCAACCTTGTAGAAATTCTCGACAAAGCATTGGCAAGAGCTCGCTAAGCCAAGGAAACTCCTAACTTGCTTGACCGATTCAGGTGGAGTCCAATCAAGGACGGCCTGAATTCGCTCGGGATTGACAGCAATACCCTTGCCAGAGATTACATAACCCACATAGGTCACTTCTGGCAACCAGAATTCACACTTGGAGAATTTGGCATAAAGGTGGTGCTTTCGAAGTTTCGTCAATACCAGCCTTAGATGCTCGGCATGATCTTCCTTGTTCTTGGATTAAATGAGTATATCATCGAGGTATACCACGACAAATTTATCCAAGTACTCCATGAATATAGAATTCATTAGCCGGGAGAAAGTGGTTGGGGCATTGGTTAACCCGAAGGATGTGACGGTGTACTCGTATTGGCCATAACAAGTAACAAAGGCCGTCTTGGGAATGTCCCCGTTCTTGATTTTGATTTGATGGTAGCCCAACCTCAAATCCATTCTAGAAAGGACTGAGGATCCAGCGAGCTGATCATACAGGTCGTTGATCCTGGGGAACGGATACTTGTTCTTTATGGTGACCAGATTGACAGGTCGATAATCTAAAACCATCCGTTCCATTCCATCCTTCTTCTTGACGAAGAGGACGAGACAAGCCCAAGGGGAAGAACTAGGATGGATGAAACCTTTTTTCAAGGACTCATTGAGTTGTTTCTTAAGCTCCGCTAGTTCTAAGGGTGCCATCTTATAAGGTCTCCTAGAGATTGGGACAGTTCCTGGAACAAGATCTATCACGAACTCGACATCTCTGTCAGGAGGAACACCTGGCAGTTCTTCTGGGAAGACATCCCGAAAGTCACGGACTACCGGGATATCTTTGAGTTCTGGTGGAGGGCTTGCATTAAGGGAGTAGAGCTGACGCTCAAACATTCGGGCCAAAACATTGACTGTCTTGCCGGATGGGTGTGTAAGTTGAACAGTCCTAGTGTTGCAATCAATCTTAGCGTAATGAGCTGTCATCCAGTCCATACCCAAGATTAGTGATGCAAGGAAAACAAGTCTATCGACAAGAATTTCATTTCCATGGCTTACCCTAGAGGTTTGCCATTTCGAGCCAGGAGTTTGAATAACCATGGAAGTGGGCATGTCACAAAAAGTCATGTTCTGCATTCGAGCATAGCTCTCAGATATGAACGAATGACATGCTCCAGTATCGAAAGAACAGATGCCGGATGGCATTTAACAAGAAGCATACCAAGGACGACGTTAGGATCCTCATAAGATTCCTCAGCAGATACATAGTTGACATGACCACGTGCAGTGGGGATAGGCTTGACATAGTTCACATTGCCTGTTGGCTTACCACGGCCAACGGACCTTCCTCGCTGGTTCTGAGGACACTCTCGCATGTAGTGCCCTGGTTCTCTGCATTTGAAGCATAAAACAGTGCCAGTGCATGGATCAAAGTTGGCAGGTGGTCCTCCATAAGTCTTGGCCAGTGCATACTACAGGGTTCGGCGAGGCGCCTCATAGGATGGCCTCGGAGTGAACCTGGGTGGCAAGGCAGTGTTTGGAACCCACACACGGCGCTTGTGAGAGCCAGAGCTGGATGAGGAACCAAAGTCACGAGGATGCTTGCGTGTGGCTTCGAAATCAGTCTGACCCGTCTCAGCACTGATGGCTTTGTTCACCAATTTCTGGAAGGAGGTGCATTCGTGCAAACGTAGATCTCGGCGAAGTTCAGGGCTGAGTCCCTTGCGGAACCTCGCCTGCTTCTTGGCGTCGGTGGACACTTCCTCGGGAGCATAGCGTGACAAGTTACGAGACTCGTGACTATAGCCATCCACTGTTAGCCGGCCCTGGGTGAAATTGCAGAATTCCTCCCACTTGCTATCCATGAAACCTTCCGGAATGTGATGTTCACGGAATGCCTCACTGAACTCTGCCCAAGTAGTGATTTGGCCAACAGGACGCATAGCCTCAAAGTTTTCCCACCAGAGGCTAGCAGGGCCCTCAAGATGGTAGGCAGCCTAAGTAACCTTGTCAGCTTCGGCCACACGGGCAGAGTGTAGCTTGTGGGTGATACTGCGAAGCCAGTCATCCGCATCAAGTGGTTCAGCGGAATGATGGAACTTCGGTGGCCACATCTTGATAAAGTCATTAATTGACACCACGTCATTACTCTGTCGTGGGGCAGTATTCTGCTCTATGCGTTCCAGCAAACAATTGGTCTCTCTCTTGTTCCTTTCTGCCTCGAGCATAACTTCGGCCAAGGAGGGTGGTTGGGGCAGATTCTCATCTCTAGCTCCACTGGCCTCACCCTGCTCCTGAGCAGCAGGAGTGCTGCGAGTGTTGACCATCCTAGGAAAACAAAACAACGGTTTAGACAAGGATGGCAAAAATTTGACATAGGAGTGCAGAATGTAATGGATGACACGGAATGCAGAGATGTTCATCTGTATGACATGGTAATATAGAAACTGTCATATATAAACCAGTGGTCATACACACCATACATAGTTTAGTACAAGCCAAGGCTAAAGTACAACTGCGGTGAAAGATGATACATCTCATCAGAGGCACTCCAAGCTCCTATACATTATTTATCTACGCCTCCGGTACTCAGAACACACTAACTCATATTCCACATGACGCGCGGGACTGTGGAAATACAACTACTATGATACTACTACTGCCACGGTCTAACTCAGACATTCCCGTAGTAATCTTCGTAAAGATTACCCTCATAGCCTGGAAGTGGAACATGTGGATATGGAAACTCTCGAGCACTCGAAGGTTGTGGACCGTAGGGACATGGATGCGGTCTCGGTCCCACTGCTGGTGGTAACCGACGCCCACGTGGAGGTGTAATACCCCCAACGTCATGCCAATCCATATGATCGGGCAGACGAGTCCGCACGGGATACAAATCCCGCATATCTAGATATCCGGCGTGCACAGCAGGTGCAAGCCGTGTCAAGGTAGTCCAGTGAGCGGCTCAAGTGTTATAAAGCTCCTTCCGTAGGGCACGGACCTCACGATCCCTATCCTCCAGCATTTGAGTAGTAGTCTGAAGAAGTGGCTCCTCATGAGTGGCATCAGTATATAGACCAGTGTAGTAGCCTTCCTCTCCAGGAAGTGAGGCTGGCATGTAGCAGAACTTAGTGTTCAGCAGCAGGGCATGCCTAGCCCGGATGATGGTCATCATCGAGTAAGCGGCATCCTGCACTGCTATCTCGATGGTAACCTTGAGTCCATAAGACCAATGGATGGGGTCGGTAGCTCCGTGATACGAAGGGTATATCCGTACAGTGCAGAAATACTGACTCTGGTTGAATTCCCGGTACTGTTCCTCCACAATGTACTCAAGATACCAACGGTAGCCGGTCTCAGTCAACACACAGACTAGCATGGCCATGTGACCTGGCACATTAATGCACCGGGTCAAACGAACCACCTGGTGAGGTGTGCGATCAGACATCTGAAACATGTAATAATGCAAATGCATTAGAATTTCTGGAAGAAAATGGGCAGCATAACAACTGTAAATGCTCAAAAAAGACTTTGAGACATCATACAAATGATAGCATAGCCACTGAACAACATCATATCAGGGTTCCGGGTCCAACTAATCAACATAGTAGAAGGGTAGAAACTGAACTGAGGGTTGAAACCAACAATTCTAAGAGTCTACGGATTAGTAACACGTGAACCTAATAAAGATGAAAGGCCTAGTCCTAAACCCCCGTAGAAAGAATAGGCTAACTCGGATCAGAAGAGCATAAGGTAAAGAAGTAAAAAGAGCCTTACGTTCCCTTCCACAATCAATTCCCCTACATATAACTAAGAATTTTCTAGACTCAACATCGACCAGTTTGGCTTGAAGAACCTACAGGTAGTCCGGCTCTGATACCAATGCTGTTAGGACCCCGGTCCTAAGTCACACCGATCTAGCTTGTAACACATCGTATTACTTTGCGGCCTCACACACGGTATCCCCATGGGTGCCACCTTACCTGGCCCGGGATCGTTTGCGCATTTTGGCACACTTATATGATAGTGTCGCTAGCATCCATATGACAGAGAACCCGGGCCGACATGGCTAGTTATAAACCAAAAGTGGCACTAAATTATAGAGTCATGCATCCATGACCCAAAAACGAACGTGTCGGTCATCAACGTATGAACCCAAGTCGTAGAAAGCTACATGGACTTAAAAGAACCTAAGGGACAGACACAGGAATGAAGAAGGACACATGCCGGCCAGCCTACGTGTTCCAGAGCACTAGCAAGCTACCAAGGGTCAGTGGAAGCACTAGGAGGCATTTCCCTGTAAGATAGGCTACCAAAGGTAAACAACTAGGTGCGGATCCCACACATACCAAGCATTTCAAACATACACACAATATGCTCAATATGTGCAAATACAACATTGCATCACAACAGAACTCTATGACTCAAAGTACTATATTTAAGAGGCTCCGAAGAGCCATACATAACATATCCATACAGATAGGGGTCACATGACCCAACACTCAAGTCATACAAGCATACAAGCACAAGCGGAAGTGTCTGAGTACATGCAACTTGGAAATAAAACAGGCTTGGTGTAGCCTGACTATCTACAAGGCCCTTCACAAGCTCAGGATCTCCGTCTGGGTAGCAAGCTACTCTTCGACGTCAATGTCTATGTAAAACCCATCAGAAGGGGCAGGGTTCTCCTCTGCAACAGTTATTAAGCAAACATGAGTACAAAGGTACTCAGCAAGACTTACAACAGATCCTATCATACATGCATCCTTATCAACAAGGGCAATTGAGTTCATTGGAGCAATCCAGCTTTGACTCTTGGCTAACCTATACTACAACTCTCATCATATTGCAAGATGAGACTACGTTCACGAGTCCTCTACTCACCACAACAATACACCACCGTGGATCCTCTTCCGTCATCCTACGGAAGGGCCATCAACAGCACTCACACTTGTCTTGAGACTTTTAGTAGTATCCATCAACTTGTCTATGAACTGTATAGGCAACCAAGTGGTCTGTACCGCGAACAACGGCTATTCGAATAGATTGGTAACCCTGCAGGGGTGTACTACTTCACACACGCTTCCACCACTTATCGCCATTTACTTGACATGTACTCGGCAACCTTCAAGCGGAAGCCCAGCGAGGGTGTCGGCCACGACCTGACTAGCTACACAAGTCCCTAGTCCAGGTTTATCGCCTATTTGGGTTCCATCTGTGGGAAGATCCCGCCGGGGTGTCGCTCACGGCCCCGAACAATGTGTACAGGGTTCGCGAGTCACGAAACGGGCGACAGGTACACCGTGCCACGTACCTGCCGCATCACAGCCCACCTTGAGGGTCAGCGCTGTGCACGACCACCAGTAAACTATAAACACCAGAAACTAGTTACAACTCCCGGACAGAGGACAAGGGCAGTTAATAAGCCGAGAGGTTCCATTGGTTTCGGGCCCAATGCATGGTAGTACCTGAAACTTGAATCACACATACAGATCTCAGGTTCTATGGACGGTTCTAATGAAACAACCCACCATGTACTCCTACATGGCCTTTCATCGATACCTTTACCAAGCATGTTCCACACTTCCCACTCTTTATCGACCATGATCATTTCACTCTGATCCATCACCCAGATGAACCAGACCTGACACAACTCTAAGCATAGCAGGCAACATAAACAAATAGCATGGTAGAACACACATCACATGGCTCAATCAACTCCTACACATGCTAGTGGGTTTCAACTATTTACTATAGCGATGACAGGTCATTCAAAGGAATAGGGTTCAACTACCGCAACAAGTAGCAGTTCACACGTTGTTGCCTTAATGCAGTAAAAGAGAGCAGGAGCGAGAAGATTGGTTGTCGGGTACTGCTCTTCAGTTGGATACACAGATGTATCCTCGGGAGCGGGACCTACCACGGAGAACATCGATGATACAATCAATATACAAACAAATGCAACAATATGATGCATGCTCATGACATGGCAAGATGAATGTGTTTTGGGCTAATGTAACTATAAACAGAAAGGTTTGAGCCCATTTGAATCAAGGATTCAAATTTATACCCAAACTATTATTTATTTAAGTGCATTATCATGTTTTGATGTGAACAGCAAGGTTACTTGCTCAAACATGCATGAAACCAGTGCCATCTGAGCTACTATTAAAATTATATGATTTTTTGAAGTTTAAAGCATTTTCGGGAATTTCCTGAATTGTTTTAAATCAAATAATCCCATAAAAGCATTTACTGCATCAGCCTGACATCATGCTGACGTCAGCAAGTCAGCAGACCTGGTCCAGGTCAAACCTGACTAGTGGGTCCCGTGTGTCTGTGTCATTAACTTAACTAATTAAACTAAACTACTCATCCTAATTTAATTAGCCAGCTGGGCCCACCTGTCATTGACTCCAGGGGGTCAACCTGGGTCCACCCGTGGTCAAAACGGGGTCAAACAGGCCGGCGTTTAGCTGCCGGCAAGGCCAGACGCGGCGGTGCAGGGCGGGATTCGTCCTCCGGCGACCAAATCGACGACGGAGCACGTCTACGTGATGCGGGGGAAGAGCCGCATCGAGTGGTGGTGGTGTTTGGCCTCGGGGTCGCCGGAAAAGGCGCCGGCGACGACCTTGGCGGCGGCCGGAACTCGGGTGAGCTCGGGCTAGTCGCTAGGAGGCACGGCGAGGCTCGTGGAAGGTGCTCTAGGCTCCTGGGGGTGTGGTGAAGCTGATGGATAGGGTGGCACGACCATTGGGTGGTCGGAGCCTCGTCGGCGACGAGCTCCGCGGCGGCGTGTGCAGGTGAGCTACGTGCAGTCGTTACAAAGCTCGAGGAGGGAAACAGAGAGGATGGGGAGCTGGACAAGCTCACATCGGTCACTTACGAACTGACGGCGAGGTCGGGGACGAACTGCTGCGACGGTGCGGTCGCCGGCGATCTCGATGGCCGAACGGGGGAGAAGTTGACGGGGACGATGCGTCGGGGCTTCCGGCGATGCGTGGCTCGTCGGGGAGGCGTAGTAGACGGTGGCGGAGCTTTTGGACACGACGGCGAGGCGAGGGGACCTCGGTGGCTGTGGTGGTTACGGCGGCGAGCTTGCGGGCGCTGCCGCCATGGCGCGGGGAGGGCGAGGGAGAGAGGCAGGGGAGAACTGGGGGTCAGGGCGGTCTGGGCGACGACGTGGAGGTCGTCCAGACGTCCCAAAGCGGCGAGGCAGCGGCCAGGCGGCAAGCAACTGCCGCGGTGTTGCGCGGCCGTGTGCCGGCGTCACCTGCCTGCCTGGCTACCGAAGCAGCTGGCTGGCTCGGGCCAGCACAGTGCTGGGCCGCCAGGTGGGACGGCTGGTCCAGGTAAGTGGGTTGTGCCCTCTCTCTCTTTTCTATTTTATTTTCTGTTTTGTTTCCTTTTAACTTTTTTGAATTAATAAAAATGCTGGAGCATTTTTATAAATCATAAAACTAGTCATGCCCACTGTGTATAATACGAACAGCATGGAACATTTTAATTTATGATTATTTGGGCACATAAAATATTTTATAGCATTTAAATGCCCAAATGCAAATACAATATGAATTAATCCAGAGACCTTTGGATGTCCTAGAAAATTGTGCACCATTTTTGTCAGAGGTTTAAGGCCAAGGCAAAGATGATGAACATTTTTGAAGGGCATTTTGGGTACATTGGAAAATATTTTATTAAACCCCAGTTGTTAGAAGAGGGGTGCTGGGGTTTCTGTCATCCCCATTTTATGTTTCTGCAAAAAGTAAACATGATGCACACTCTAGCTAGTCCTAATGTATGCACTGGCTAGGGATGAGACATACACCGTGTGTGTGTATGTGTGAGAGAGAAAGTTCTGCGTGTGTGAGGAGGGCCTATGGAGAGTGAAACTACACGTAAAAGACTGATGTACATATTGATTAAAAATATAATTTGCGTCCAAATATTAGGATGAGATCATGATATTTGCAATTCGCGTAAGGAATGGTAATTGATCCATCAAACATCTATATTCTATCGAATTTGAGCATGCATGTGTTATTATTCGACATAATTGATCCATAGAGTCAGTATTTTGAACTGTAGACAATGCATCGCTTTAGCAATTCGAATATAAACGTGAGTATAGTTCATGTTATGTGTGTAAAGAAAATTAGACATACAAAAGTTACACAATGAACATTATAAATAACTAGCTATGAACTAGCATATGTTTGAATTCAACATAAGGTGGTTTAAATTTTTTGAATTCAACATGAAGTCCATTCAATTATTTGAATTCGAGATCATGGCATTTGTAAATCATACCTAAATTATGTGGGCACCAATCTTTGCTCTGCTTTTGTACATATTAGCATATACGTTCATGTAAAAATAGATTCAAATTTACCTCCTCCATTCCAAAATAATCATAGTTATAGGATTTTCAAGTATCAAAATTTCAAAAAGAAGCGCATAATTTAGTGAGGTTTTCAAACATACGAGGTCAAATTTAATGTTATCTATTTACGTCAATCCTCAAAGTTCAAGAGTACTCTAAACATGAATGCTTCTGATTAAAAATTTCAAATGAAGTGACAAAACAGCTGCTACTCACCCGAAACTGCATGAGACTCCCTTTTGGTAGAAGGAAATTACTTTTCTAACTCTGACACGTGAAGCCTACTATCCCGATGTCTATAGGTCTAAACCAGAGTAGGTTTATAACTTCATCTCGACGCCACGTAACCGCATCCAAAAACATTAATACACCATGGCCGCCTAAACACATATTTGCTTGGTTGAAAAATCTCCCGCCCACTATTAGGGACACCTGGTATTACCGTCCTACCCCGGACCCATAGTAGGTCTGAAATTTAAGATGGGGGGGGAGTTTGTAATTTCCCCAAATTTCAAACAAGTGTGTCCCATTTGTTCAAAAAATAAACAAAAGCAAGCGTGTCCTAGACCGAAACATGGTTCCCCTTAGGTCAACCCCCCGTCCGATTCCCCATTTGTACTCCATGGGCGCCAAAACTACCTCTCCACTAGCCCCGAAACTCCGGCGTCCTCTGTCCGCCACCCCATCCCACCCATCAACTGTCGTCCTCCTCAATCATGCTAGAGCCAATATCCCGACGTCGTCGTCCATCGCAACCTCAACCGCAATGTCATCCACGGCTAGTAGTTGAAGCCGAGGTCGAGCTACATCGAGGACGCCAACGTGCACTGTACACGAGCCACTACAACCACGTCGTCATGTGACTCACGGCTGTCGCTCCAACATCGCCACTGTCCAACGCACCGGAGTTGTTACTGCTACGGCGTCCTTCGCCGCCTCAGATCTGCTTCCCCTTCACCAACATAGGGCCACTGCAACACAGTGAACAATTTGGCAATGGGTTCATTCAAGGCTCCACCCTCCTCCAAAACATCGGTTCCCCCGGTAAAAAGAAGAACATTGCCACAATATCAGGAGGACACAACACTGGCAACCGCAACTGGTACTCCTCCTCCCTTATTCGTGCAAATCTAACGTGTCTGCTTGCACGGTATTCATCCCATAGAAGACACTAGTTGACTGCTTCTTCCTATACCTTCTTCCTGATAATATATGTTCCTGGTAACTCGTGATGCACAAGGTTTCTCCTCATATACTATTTATGTAAGTGCATCTAGTGCCACCCCTAGTTGGTTTTGGAGTATTGACAACAAACATGGTTGAGGGACTAACGTGTTTGTCAGAATTGCAGGATAACACAGGTAGTAGTCCCTCACTGATTTGGTTTACCTAACAGAGATGACCCCTAAAAATGTGTGAAGACACTGAAGTCAGCGATGGTTCGTGAATACATTCGCTTGAAGATAATGACCTGCAAAGACATTCACTTGAAGACTATGAAGGGTGAAGACATAGTTTCTTTCGTAGTTCCTTTTATTCTTTCTTGAGTCATAGGAACCACTGTAGTGTTAAGTGGGGTCCAAGTTAACAGAGTCAGATGACTGATGTGATGCTCAACCAAGATCCTATGTCTTCGAGCGAACAAAGACAATGAGAGCAAATCTTATCCATAGTTGGATAAGTCAGCTTTGCTTGTAGCCCAAGCTAAGTTGCCGCGTGTGTTTGGAATCCGACCGTTGGACACATATCAGTTCCTTAGTGACGAAGGGTCATTTCGGACATATCATGTTGGGTTGCCTCCAGGCTATAAATAGCCCACCCCCTAAACCATAAATTGGTTAGCTGCTCAGCGTTAGTGCACGGCTTTTGTCGTTTCAGATCAACCCACCACCGAAGCCTTTGAGAGAAAAGATCCTTGCGAGGACAAAGCCCAAAAATCCCAGAGCCAAATAGTGTTAGGCATTACTGATGTCTTTTTGTCTGTGTAATCTAAAGACTTGTTACACTTGAGGACCGTGTATCCTCCAGCCGGTTAGGCATTGCGTTATGAGCATCCAAGAGTCATTGTGTATTGCCGGTGAACGAAGTCTTTGAAGGTTTAGAAGTCTACCTTGAAGTCTTACCAGAGTGATTGGGTGAGGACTGTGTGTCCTTATCTCAAGGGGAATAAGGTGAAGACACGGTCTTCAGAGTTCAATATCATCCTCCCTAACCAGACGTACAGTTGTCACAGCAACAAGAACTGGTCTACCAAATCCCCCTCGTCTCCAAGCTACTGGTTCTATCTTCCAACTCATTTTCATTTCAGTTTGTCTTCATGAAGTCATTGCTTGCTTACCTGATCTTTTAGACTTCACTATGTGAAGATTGTACATGTTTAGCTTCACTCAGTCTCCCATTTTGATCCATGCTACTTAGCTGCCAATAGTCTCCATTCTTTCACTATGGTTCTTACTTGACTATGGCTTGTCTAGAGTAGTTTATTCTCCACTGCATATCTATAGGTTCATCTATCTGTTCGTGTTCAATAGATACCGTGTGTTGGAGACTTCCATAAAAATCGCCTATTCACCCCCCTCTAGTCGATAACTAGCACTTTCAATTGGTATCAGATCAAGGTACTCCCTTGTTCTGTGTGATTCGGTTTAACCACCTGGAGTTTTAGCTATGTCGACTACATGGATAATCAAAGTCCACGCTGCGTGCCCCATCTTCGATGGGACTGATTACCCCTGCTGGAAGAATAAGATGTGCATGCATGTTGAAGCTATCGATAATGATCTCGGGTATGCCATCAAGACTAGTGTTCCCAAGGGTGGTGAAGGTGTCACCCCTGCTGATGTCAAGAAATTCGCACAATTGGACTCAACCGCCAAGAACATCATATATGGTCATCTGACCAAAGGGTAGTACGGACGTGTGAGTGCACTAGAATCCGCCAAGCTGGTATGGGACTGGCTGTCTAATGTCAACGAAGGCGTCTCAACTCAGCGAGACTCAAGGATTGACATTCTTCGCAATCTCTTCAACTGCTTCAAGACAAACGACAACGAAAATATCCAGCTTACATTTGATCGCGTCACCTATCTCACCAATGAGCTTCATGCCCTTGGCACCACTGAAATCACCAAGCATGAAGTTGTGAAGAAGCTGTTGAGATCTCTTGACAGTTCATTTGACACCTTGGCACTAATAATTCAAGAACGACCTGACTTCAAAAGTCTTTATCCGTCTGAAATAATTGTGCGACGTGTCCTGGTCTAATACTTCCTATATGGTGGGTAACACCACAACCAAACATTCTTGAAGATTTTCATTCGGCGTCATGACTACATTATCTACATATTTGGTTTGTCTTCAATATTGACTTGTCTTCGCAGTTTACCTTCGCAATGTTGATTTGGTCTTTTCTGATATATATGTTCTGTCCTCTATACCATTCTCTTATAGTTATGTCTTCAAACTTTTTCTGATATAAGTGAATGTGATATGACCCTAACCCCCTCTATTCCTACCTCTCCAACTCTCTCTATCTCTTCATATGCATTTTGTTGACACATGTCGAATGTCTTTACTATGTCATTGTCAGCTGAAGATATAGAGACACACATTTAAAATTGTTTTAATGCCTTATCCTTTTGCGTGAAAACTGCAGAAGCCGAAACGACCGTCCAACAAACCAGGCATGCGTGGGGTCGTGGCTCAACTTTCCATAAGTTGCATGCTGACCACGTGTCCATCAGATGTGAATCACCAGGGGCACCTGCGTAACTGCGCTGCGCCGCCCCTCTCCTTATAAATATTCCACCCATGCGGTCATAATTCATTCTCCCACCTTGCATCATCTCGCTCAAACCCTAGCGCCTCCGCTTGCTCCAGTCGACGCCGGAGACAATATGCTTAGCTACCACGACTTCTTTGACGGTGTCTTCTCGTCGGACGCGGACCTCGTCTTCCCCGTCGCCGCCGTAGGTGTCTTCCGCCGCCAAGTTAGGGGACGGAAGACTTATCTACTCGGCATCCCTCTCATCTCATCCAGCAGTTCCCCTGTGCGGTAAATAAATCTCACTTTTTACCGTCATTTTAATGAAACCATGTATCTCCACCAAAAGTGGTTTTTGATCGTCTAAAAGTTGTTTCTTTCTGTATCTTCATCTCATATCATGCAAGTATATTCACTTATGCCTCATAACTAGTTATATTCCTCAATTGTACCTATTCTTGGATTCGTACAAATCTGGAACCAACTCATTCCATATAAGTGAATGTCTTTTTACTATGAGGCGAATGTCTTCAAACTGTTTTATCTTCAAAACCTTCTGAGAATGCATATGACCTTTTCCCGTTCCCTCGTATTTCTAATGCTATCATAGGTACATGTCCGTGCAAGAATCCCTCGGCTCTCATACTCTGCATTCATTTGCGGAATTCTTACAGCGTCATATTCAATCTCCTGAAGCTAGTTCCTTTCTGACCAGTCGTCGGAAGAAAAATAACTTTGTGAAGCCTTCCTGCCTGAACCCAATGGCCTTTGAGAAACCTTCCAGTAAGGGTGGCAGACAGAGACGCATTGACACTGCCAAGAATCTTGCTCCTGATCTGTTCACATTGGACAAGTCTAACCCTGAAGAAACCTATGGAGAACGCAAATCCCGAATCCGGTAGATTCGAAGATATTGGGCAGGATAATGGTTCTTATACCGCTTCGCGACTCCTGAATATGCAACTAAGAATGCTATACGACCTCCATGGGCGATGTCGTCTACAAGAAGCTTCAGCTCAAGAACATAACTAAAGCCATTGCGAAAGACTTCTACCCTTGCATGGTCAGAGGACCTATGCCTGAGAATGCCGACCCATCTAGTCTTCGATGGTGTCGTGATGATGATATTTTTGAAGGGAACTACAAGTTTGACAAGAACTCTGCGACGCAGAACAAGAAGGAATTCGGCCTCAACTTCAACCTTGACCCATCATGGCCTCATTCTGATGGCACCCGTGAAGCCAATGAGAATCGAATTGGCCCCTTCAATGGTCTTGATGGACTGCTCTACCACATCGCTGCTCAAAGGGATACTATGGAGCATGTTGCTAAAGATGTGGTACCTGAAGATGTTCCTGAGCCTGCGTAGCCAAAGAAGAAGTCAAAGGCTTCTAAACCTTCAGCTGGCCCAAAAGCTTCAAGTCTGAAGCCTTTGAAAACTGTACCTCCTGAATCCATTGTGTAGTCTAAGGACCATTCCTGCATCTCCCAGAGGTCCAGATAGCTCATGAAGCCATCTGGTTAATGGCTCACTGCTGGCAGCATTCTGTGCAATGATGACGATATTATTGATCTATCCAGTGATGAAGATCTTGTTGATGACGCCCTTGAGATTCTGATCAAGAGCAAGCAACAGGCCAAAATCTTCAATGATTTGCCACTGTTTGATGATGATATCATCAACAACTTCATTGACGAGTGGTTTGAGGATACATCTCTCCCCTTGACGATCTCCAACTGCCTATTGATATCAGCGTGAACTTTCAAGGGTACATTGCCCAAGAACTGACTAGTGCACAAAAGGTCAGTGAGCAGAAGAACAAGATTAATCATGAAAAGGCTCTCTTCAAGAATCATATGTCCAATCTCAGTGCTAAAGGAGTTCATAACTTAAGGACCATGATGGCAGATCTCAAAACTGATTTTGCCAAGCGCCGTGATGTTGAAAAGGGTTCAAGGGAACGTCTCAAGCACTATACTGAGAAATATGTCTAGTCTCATACTAACACCGTGAAGAGAAAAGCACTTGGCCGTCCAGGCATTGACCCCAAGATGGCCGCCAAGAAGCTAAAGAAGAAGAAGAAGCCTGCTGCTATAGAAACTGAAGTCCCAAGGCAGGAAAGACCAATCATTGTCTTCCCTGCCAGCATGACTGGCTCAAAGCCAAAGGTCTTGTCAGCGGCTTCTGAATAAAAGAAGACTCAGCAGGCTGAAGCTGAAGTGAAGAAGAGAAAGCATCTTGATGCTTCTGATGCTGCTCCCTCCATGAAGAAGCTGAAGACAAAAGCTTCAAAGACTTCTCATAAGCATCATAATACCACCCCAGAACCTTTGGTCATCGAACCAATTTTTATTTCTTTGCCTGCACCCTCCAACCGTAAACGCCGTCTTGTTGTGCATGAGCCTAATACTACAGAGGCTCATCAGTCTGAAGAGATTCCAGTTGTTCACTCTCCCGTAGCTGAAGACATTTGTCATGATGACAATGTTGTTGATGATGAATTCCTTCCTCAACTCGCTCCCCAACAGGTATCATTGCCTGCTCACACGAGCAGTGAACTCATTAGCATTGGCGGTCCCACGACGCCAATTGCTCAAGATGAATTTTGGGAAGAGCAACACCCAAACACCCCCTTGCATGAAGTCATTCCCCGCACTCCATCTTCTCTTGCACTACTAGGAAAAGGGCTGCTAGTGGCGCACCTGTTTTCGCTACTAATGGTGCACTACAGGTGCGCCACTAGCACCATACCATTAGATTTTTTTACTAATGGAGCACCACAGGTGTGCCATTAGTATAGCCCACGGTGCGCCATTAGTATCTGGTATACTAATGGCGCACCACATAGAAGTGCGCCATTAGTAACAATTTTTTTAAAAAAAATATTCAGAAATTTTTTTTAATTTTTTTTTTCAAATTTTTGTTTTTCGTTTTTTTCTTAATCTCAGGTCACTATGGCTTAATCTCGGGTCAATATGCTTAATCTCAAGTCAAATCGCACTCTGTGGTCAAACTTCCCGGAAGGTCACCCATCCTCACACTACTCCAGCCCGAGCATGCTTAACTTCGCAGTTCTATCCAACCCCAGCACCAGCTCACTTCACAGGCACTTGTTGATATATCTATCATATCAATCCTATTAAACCTTCTTGATGTCTAGGACTTTGTTTATGTTCATGAGTATGATTAAATTTTGAAAAAATATTTCAAACATCCCAGTCATATTACATATCATATTTTGAAAAAAAATCGAATTTTTTTTCGAAACAATTTTTTTCCTATTACTAGTGGCGCACCTAGCAAACGGTGCGCCACTAGTAAGTTTGAATTTTTTTTCCATTTTTTCCTTCTAGATCTTAAAAGGCCCGTAACTTTTTTTCTGTTAGGTTTTTGGGGATTTTGAAAATGTTTAACGGGGTTCCCCATGTTAAATTCGGATGTAACTTTTCGAGTAGATGTTTTTTCATATAAAAAACTTTTTAATCCCAGTTCGTATGCAAAAGTTATGCCCATTTTACAAATTCCAGAGATATTTTGCAAATAAAGTCGAAATTCATATTTGTAAATTTTCCCAACAAGTAGACCACATATCACATGGGAAACTTATTTTCTTTTATTGTTTTGACATTTCCATCATTTTCTTTTATTTTTTAACTGAAAAGGCAGTCCACATGGGGGGGGGGCATTCTTTGGAATTTTTGGGCCAAGTTAGTAATGGCGCACCGTGGGAGTGGTGCGCCATTACTAGTTCAACTAGTAATGGAGAACCACACACACGGTGCGCCATTACTAGTTTTGAAAAAAAAATTTACTAGTGGCGCACCGTGGATGTGGTGCGCCATTACTAGTTTAACTAGTAATGGCGCACTATCCACTGGTGCGCCATTACTAGTTTTGAAAAAAAAAATTTGAAAAAATATTACTAGTGGCGTACTGTGGATGTGGTGCGCCATTACTAGTTTAACTAGTAATGGCGCACTATCCACTGGTGCGCCATTACTAGTTTTGAAAAAAACTGAAACACAAATTTGTTACTAATGGCGCACCGTGGATGTGGTGCGCCATTAGTATTTGGACACTAATGGCGCACCAACACATGGTGCGCCATTAGTATATAGTAGTGGCGCACCACATGTCTGGTGCGTCATTAGTGGCCATATCATCTATAGCCCTTTTCCTAGTAGTGTTGTCACCACTCCAGTGCTTGAGACTCCAAAAGATACACATGAAGATGACATGGAGTAGACTAATGCATCACCACTGCCTTCGCCCAAGTTCCGAAGGCTTCGCAAAGGCCCCATGCCTCAGGTCTCCATGTTAAGCATTCCTAAAGAGGATGTGCAACACACAAGCTCAATAGCACGTCAAGTGCTCCCTGAAGCCATCCCTTCAGCGTATGCGCAAGAATCTGAAGCCAAAGTGGCTGAAGATATTCCGGCTGCATCAGCCGATAAAGAAAGGGAAGAAGAACGTGAAGCTACTCCCCCTGCTGTTGAAACTGTTGTGCAAGAGGAAGTGCCCATTGTGCCAGAACCCCCTCTGCAAGAAGCCACTGATGGTGAAGCAATTGTGGCTGCCACTCAAACTACTACTGAAGCCAATGACGTAGTCATGGCTGAAGACAATGTGCAGCATGAAGTCATTGCTGCCACTGAAGTGAATGTTCCTCCTCCTTTGGCACACATCATGGCCCAAGCCTTCAATCAAGCAGATGAGCTTGTCACTGTTAAGTGGCCAATATTGACGCCTCCCACTGCTCCAGGACCAGAGTATGAATATCGTGTGGAGCAAAGGCCTCATACGCAGAAGCCAAAGCCTAGACTGCCAAGGCTTCCAAGCGCTGTAACTACCCAGGGCACTTTCAGTGTCAGAAGCTTCAGGGAGCACAACACATTCTTTGATTTTGACAAGAACCCATACAAGAAGCCCAAGATCATCTCTGATAGGTTCTGGAGCTACCAGCAACGCAGCTACTACTCATGCATTCTGTACAACCAAGACCAGATTTTTCCACACCAACGTCTTGATTGTGATGCCATTGCTGGGCTGCCACGCCTTGAAGAGGCACTTGACTGCTTCAGAGATGTTGGGCTGCTCCCATTTGACACTACAAAAGAACACTAGAATGAAGTGCTTTTGCTTCAGTTCTATGCTATAGTTCATATCAGAGGCTACAATAGGGATCCAAAGACATGGGTCCTTGAGTGGATGACATGAGATGTTCATCATGAAGCCAGAGCTCAAACTCTTCTCGAGCTTACTTCCGTGCCCACTCTTGGTGAGTTGTTTGAACCAGGTTGTACGCTTCATCAAAATGAACTTCCGAGCATCTTCAAGAAGCATGAGCCAAACATGAGTCAAATGCTTAGTATGATGAAGTCATTGCCCCTGGATGCTGAATATCCAAAGGAAATTCTTGTTAAGGACCTCGAGTATCTGCCTCTCACAATCTACCATATTCTGAGGCGTACTCTATGGCCAATCAAGGGAAACACTTCTGAAGCCAAACTTGAGGGAGCCATGAAGACTCTTCTCTTTTACATGCTCAATGGCATCAGGTTCAATACACATGACTTCTTCATTTGTCAACTGACTGCGTCCGGTATTGATCTGTTTGGCCTCAAGTTTTATGCTCCATGGGTTATGCAGCTCATTAAGCTTGACTCTACGATCAACTATCAAGCTTTTGCGCGCAATCATGTTGTATTTCTGCCTGAGGTTTGTCGGTGTACTAAGATAGGGGTACCTTAGCACCCCAACTTGTGCATGGGCAGTAGCAGCTTCCCGCGGCAGGGTTTGCCACGTGCTCGCCGGAAACCTTTCTGGTCCCTATAAAGCCATTCAAAAACAAAGTATACAAGACAGAAGATCAAGACCCCGGCAAGTGGAGCTTGCCGGGAAGGCCGTCCTAGGCTCAAGACTATCACATTAACACAAGGCCCTGGCAAGAGGAGCTTGCTAGGAAGACCAGAAGACTGCATCTCAGAAGACATGCCTCGGCGCACCCCTGCGCCCCGGCAGGGCCCGGGGAGCGACAAGCTTCCGGGCCCGGCAAGATCAAGACCCCAGCAAGGTGCTTGCCGGGGGAAGCCTGCGCTGTGTGCCCGCGCTCCAGCTCATCGGCCCACGCGTCGCCCTGGGGCCCTTCCAAGGACGCGTGGCGGATGGCTGTGCAGCCTGGGGGACACGGTGGCACTCCACGGTGACCAGGCTATCGCCATGGCGAACGGAGACGCATGGATGGGCGCTTTTGGGGTCGACGGCGACGGGCACTTAATGCCCTTGTCCCCCACTGTCAAGGTTAGGTGAAGACCACGGCTCATCCACTGTTCATGCACTGTTCCCGCACTGTTACAACTACCACCAAAGTTACATTTCTACCCTCCTCTACGTTGACAGCTGTCGGTGACCCCTTGGGCTATAAAAGGAGGCCCATGCACAACGTAGAAAGGGTTCGGAACCTAGACAGCTCTCTTGCTCGGTGTAGCTAGTTCTTCAAGCTCCCGAGCCCAAAAACTCAATATAATCCAAGCAGGAGTAGGGTTTTACGCGTCCGCGCGGCCCGAACCTGGGTAAACTGCCCGCGTGCGCTCCTCGATCTGCTCTTCATGCTCCCTCCGCTCCCTTACCGCAACGTACAAGGGGCTCCGGTCCCATAGGTGTTCGTGGTGGACAGTTTCCCCCGACATCTTTGGGGCAAGTGCTCTGGGGCCCACTCCGGCAAACACACCTCTTCTGAGTGCTGCGCTGCCGTCGAGGACATTCCATCGAGCTCCATCGGCAAGTGCAAGAAGGGGATGGCCGCTCCACCGGCAATCAAGAAGGTGTCCGCCAAGGAGGACGGCACTGGTGGTACCTTCACCATCAGTGCCACACTTGACAACAAATAGGAAAGCGCGCTCGTTGCCTTCCTGCGGGCGAATGTCGATGTGTTTGCGTGGCAACCATCTGACATCCCCGGCGTTCCCAGGAAGGTAATTGAGCACAAGCTTGCTGTTTGTCCTCATGCGCAGCCCGTGAAGCAGAAGGTCAGGAAGCAAGCCGTGGAGCGCCAAGAATTCATCGCCGAAGAAATCAAGAAGTTGGAAGCAGCGGGCCTAGTTAGAGGCGTGATCCATCCCACTTGGTTAGCAAATCAAGTTGTCGTGCGTAAGGCCAACGGGAAGTGGAGACTGTGTATAGACTTCACAGATGTGAATAAAGCATGTCCCAAGGATCCATTTCCCTTGCCGCGCATTGACCAGATTGTTGATTCAACCGCTGGATGCGAGCTGCTTTCCTTCCTTGATGCATATTCAGGCTACCACCAGATATTCATGGCCAAGGAAGATGAAGAGAAGACTGCATTCATTACTCCATGTGGCACATATTGCTTCATACGCATGCCCTTTGGATTTAAGAATGCAGGCTCTACATTTGCAAGGGTGGTGCACACTGCTTTTGAGCCACAGATCCACAGAAATGTAGAAGCTTACATGGATGACATAGTGGTCAAGA
Organism: Secale cereale; assembly: GCA_902687465.1. NCBI lineage: Eukaryota > Viridiplantae > Streptophyta > Magnoliopsida > Poales > Poaceae > Secale > Secale cereale. The sequence goes on from LR738712.1 coordinate 226,171,921, forward strand.
GCAAGAGCAAAGATACCCTGATCCAAGACTTGGAAGAAACATTTGCAAATCTGCGCAAGATCCAGCTCAAGTTGAACCCCGAGAAGTGCGTCTTCGGAGTCCCTTCCGGCAAGCTTCTCGGGTTCTTTGTGTCCCAGAGGGGGATTGAAGCCAATCCCGACAAGATAAAAGCCATCGAGCAGATCGAAGCCCCGAAGCGCGTCAAGGACGTAAGGAGACTTGCTGGTTGTGTGGCTGCCCTCAGCAGGTTCATTTCAAAATCTGCAGAACGCGCCCTGCCTTTCTTCAAAATCTTGAAAAAGGCAGGTCCTATGAAATGGACTCCGGAAGCGGAGGCAGCGCTGCAGGACTTGAAAGGATACCTGTCCTCCACTCCAATACTTGTCGCACCTAAACCACAAGAGAAGTTGCTGCTGTACTTAGCGGCAACCAATCAAGTGGTTAGTGCTGCGTTGGTAGCGGAAAGGGAGGCAGAGGAAGGGCCCACACCTCCGGCAAGCGAATCCAGCGACAAGCAGGGGGCTCCACCGGCAAGCTCTGGCCCCGACAAGGACAACTCTGCGCAGGAGCAAGGAGAAGTGCGAAGAAGGATGGTGCGGCGCCCAGTGTATTTTGTAAGTTCCCTCTTGCAGGGTGCTAGATCAAGATATTATGGGGTGCAGAAGTTGCTTTTCGGTCTCCTCATGGCCTCGAGAAAGCTGCACCATTACTTCCAAGCACATGAGATAACAGTGGTCACTCGCTTTCCGTTAAAAAGGATATTGCAGAATCTAGAAGCAACAGGCAGGATCGTTGAGTGGGCACTGGAGCTGTCGAGCTTTGGTCTCAAGTTTGAGAGTACTTCAACTATACAGAGCAGAGCTTTGGCAAAATTCATAGCTGAATGGACCCCAACACCGGATGAAGAAGTTCCAGAGACAAGCGTTCCCGTACAAGAACCGACAAGCGAATGGATGATGTACTTTGACAGTGCTTTCTCGCTGCAAGGCGTCGGTGCGGGCGTGGTACTCATAGCGCCCACCGGAGAGCACCTCAAGTATGTTATCCAGATGCACTTTCCCAAGGAACAAGCGACAAACAATACTGCTGAGTATGAAGGTCTGCTTGCCGGCCTCAGAATTGCAGCCGAGCTTGGGATCAAGAAGTTGATTGTACGGGGGGATTCACAGTTGGTGGTCCGACAAGTAAATAAGAGTTACCAGAGCCCTTTGGTGGAAGCTTATGTAGAAGAAGTGAGGAAGCTTGAAGAGCACTTTGAAGGTCTGCAAATGGAGCATGTCCCAAGAGCTCAGAAAGATATTGCAGATGGCCTCTCAAAGTGTGCTGCGATGAAGTTACCTGTGGAACCAGGGACCTTCCTGCTCAAGCTAACTCAGCCATCTGTTACACCATCAATCGGGCAGAACAAGAAGAGAAAGTTGGTATCCGGCAACTACTTGTCGGCGGATCTCCCCGAAGCCGCCGCCAAGGTCCCCAAGATCAACAACCAGAACGCTGAGGAACAGTTTGCTCCTGCAGATCCAAGGGTCTGTACAGTTGAAGCAAGCGTTCCCGACAAGCCTTGCCCCGGCAGGCTTGCCGGGGAACCATCAGCTCCGGCAGAGCCAGAGGTTCTTGTCGTAGAAGCTGAGGTTCCCGCAGCGGCCCTCATGCCATTAGTCCTTGCTGTTGAGCCTCGGGCTCCAGCATGGGCACAGCAGATCGTTCGTTTTCTGCAAACTGGAGAACTTCCCGACGACCCAGAAGAGATAGAGAAGATAACAAGGCAGTCAAGTATGTACCAGTTCGTGGATAACGAACTGTACAGAAAAAGACTCAATGGTGTCAGGTTGAAGTGCATTTCCAGAGAAGATGGACAGAAGCTGTTGGCAGAGATAAATGGAGGCATATGTGGCCACCACATTGGCGCAAGGGCACTTGCCGGAAAGGCGTTCCGGCAAGGGTTCTTTTGGCACGAAGCCCTCCAAGATGCAACTGCACAAGTAACCAAGTGTGAAGCGTGCCAGTTCCATGCCAAGCAAATTCATCAGCCAGCTCAAGCTCTCCAGACGATCCCTTTGTCCTGGCCCTTCTCGGTCTGGGGGCTCGATATCCTCGGCCCCTTCCCCCGTGCTGTCGGGGGCTTTGAGTACTTGTACATAGCAATCGACAAGTTCACAAAGTGGCCAGAAGTGGAGCCAGTGAGAAAGGTGACAGAACAGTCAGCAGTCAGGTTCTTCAGGTCAATTGTTTGCCGTTTCGGAATCCCCAACAGGATCATCACCGACAACGGCACACAGTTCACAAGTCGCACCTTCATGCAGTACGTCCAAGATCTTGGCGCCAAGGTCTGTTTCGCTTCTGTTGCTCACCCGAGGAGCAATGGTCAAGCGGAGAGGGCCAACGCTGAAGTGCTGCGCGGACTCAAGACAAGAAGCTTCGACAGGCTGCGCAAGTGCGGAAGAAACTGGATAGAAGAGCTACCGGCGGCTCTTTGGTCAATCAGAACGACACCAAGTCGAGCCACCGGACAGACACCCTTTGCTCTTGTCTATGGAGCAGAGGCAGTTCTCCCCACGGAACTCGTATACGGATCTCCTCGAGTGCTCGCTTATGATGAGCTCGAGCAAGAGCAACTGCGACAAGATGATGCATTGCTCCTTGAGGAGGAACGTCTCCAGGCTGCTGTACGAGGTGCTCGATACCAGCAAGCCTTGCGTCGCTATTATAGCCGCAAGGTCAAGGCCAGGAGTCTCGAGGAAGGTGACCTTGTTCTTCGGCGTGTTCAGTCCACCAAGAATTCCAACAAGTTGACGCCGAAGTGGGAAGGCCCTTATCGGGTGAGACAAGTCACAAGGCCCGGCGCTGTCCGGCTTGAGACCGAAGAAGGCTTACCGGTGAGCAATTCCTGGAACGTAGAGCATCTTCGCAAGTTTCACCCATAAGGCGCGGTTGCCGTGATCCGCTCCGGCAACCACCTTTTGTACGAGTCTTGCCGCTGTCGCATGTAAACCTATGTACAAAGCCGGGCGCAGATCCCGTGCATCAGTAAAGCTTTTGTGTTTCGCACTATTTGCCGTTTCCATGCTTTTCTTCGTTATTTGCATGCATTGTTTGGCATCTTGTGCAACACACATACCCGGTAAGCATTAGCACGCCGAGAGGCCCTATTCTTGTTTTCCCTCTTCTTTTTCTTTCCCTCTTAAGCAGAAGGAATGTTCCTCGCGCACAAGTTTGCCGGGGGGGAAGGAGGTGGAGGATGAACCATGTGCTGTTCAAGAAAGAGAAGCTTGCCGGAGAACGAACATATTATGAAAGCTAAGTTACCAGAATTTGAGCAGTTCAAATTTTTAAATTTTAGTTATCTTCCTTGAACAACCACACTTTGTATGGTAAACCTGTGCGCGGAGGAACCTACCCGTGGTTAGCCGCACCCTTACTTTGTTTTCGAGTACGCTCAATGACTTAAGTGAGCTGCGACAAGTGTCGCGCCCTTGCTTCTTTTTCGAGTTCGCTCAGCAAGCTAAGTGTGTTGCGACTAGCTGCGGCAAGGTTACTTGCCGCTAAGGCCTTTGCTGGAAGGCTGCTCAGAGTCCAGCACTCAGCGCTTGCGGCAAGGGCCCCTTGCCGGCAAGTTTCCTAAAAGCGTAGGGTAAAAAGCATACAAAGTAAAGGACCAAAGCAAGGGAGATAACACTGCATTGATTGATCAAAATAAGATAATATGTTACAGAGATAACTTGTCGCAATGACTAATAGATTCATGTTCATGACACACTTTGCAGCAGCAAAGGAAATAGAAAGAAAGAGGCCTAATCTACGCGGTCGCCTTCACGCCTGGAGATCTTGTTCACCTTGGCGACGATGTGGGCGACCTGCGCCTTCAGCGCCTCCAGATCTGCATCGTCCGGCAAGCTGCGGAGGACGTTCACAAGATTGATGCCAGGGTTGCGGTAGACTATCTTCGTCAAGACGCGCTCCAAGGTGCCCGCGAAGAGCTGACGCGACTCCTCGGCCAGCTGCGCGGGGAGCTTCTCCTGCAGCCGTGCGAGCGCCGGCGCGATTCCCCTGAAGAAAAGACTTAACTTGGCGCTGTGGGGGAGATTCTGGTCCAGAGAGTACACGAGGTGCTCCACCCTCAGCGCCATTAGTTCCTTGTCGATATTGGCAGCAGAGGCGACCAGATCGTCGGTCCACTGCTCCACAGCCCGACTGAAGTTGTTCGCTGAAGTGGCGGCGCTCTCCACTAGGCCTCGTTCCTTGCGGAGCTCATCCTTCAGCTTCGTTTCGCGGTCCCGGGCAGCGTCAAGTGAATCAGTCAAAGTGGAGACCTTCAACTCCAGGGCAGCGATTGAATCTTTGGCGGCAGTAAGCTCGTCGCCCTTCTTGGAGAGTCGTACCTGCAAGTCGGAGTTGGTGTGGGCGTCCTTCTCCCGCTCCACGTTGAGCGCGGTGACCCTGTCCTCACTTGCTTTGAGGTACTGCTCCAACTGCTCCACCTTGAGCTCCAGGCTCCTCTTGGCGGTCTCCGCGGCGGCAGCGGCATCCTTCGCTTCCTTCAAGGCCCCGCCAAGAGCCTGCTCCCGGGCGGTGAGCTCGTCATCATGGGCGTCGAGCTCAACCTTCCGCTGGTTGAGCGCCCCTTCCCGCCGAGATAACTCCTCGGCGGCCAGCCGCTGCCGCTCCTCTACTTCTGCCTTCTCCAGGAGGAAGGCTTGCTGCTCCTCGGCAAGCCCTTCACGCTCCTCCGCCAAGTTGCGGAGAGCTGCCTGGTTGGCGGCGCGGAGTTCGGAAGCGCGCTTCTCCAAATCTCATCCCCGCACTAGGCCCGAGGAGCAGGCGGAGTGGCCGGTTCGCTCCGGGAGGATCCTCCTCCGCTCGGCGCTGGTGCGCGGGGCGCCAACGTCGCGGTTTGGCTCGCCCTGGTGGCGCACGTCGCCCGGCGAGTAGGCTGCTGTCGTGGCGCCTGCGTCCTCGTCGCTGTGGCCGCCTTGCGGAGGCGCTTCAGCGGTGCTTGCTTAGGACTTGCCGGAGGCGGGGAGTTCTCCGAGGACGAGGAGGCGTCGTCGTCAAGTCCCAGAGACCCACCAGTGTCTTCGTCGGCCTCGACGTCCTCCTCCACCTCTCCGGCAGGCCCGCTGGATCCAACATCATGACCGGCGGCTCCGCTCCCTCCAGCGGCTCCGCTCCCTCCGGCACCTCTGCTCCCTCCGGCAACCTCGCCTCCTGCCGCCGCCTCGCTCACGATCCCGGGAATCCCGGCATGCCTCAGGGAAAGAACCCCGGCAAGCTCGTCGGGCGGAAGCTTGAGCAGCCTGCGGATCTCTGCCTCCTTTGCTTGGCACGCCTCGTCCGCGGCCTGCGCCTCGTCAATGGTGAATCCGAAGTCTCCCGCCGCTGCAGCTGCGGCGGCCTCTTCCATCCGGGAAGCAATATAGGCTATATCCCGCTCCGTGGTGGCCCGGGTGAGACCCTTGTTCTCCTCGGTGTTCTTCGGCACCTCGACCAAGTTGTCGAAGAAACTCAGAATCGCGTCCGGCGGAGGCTCTATCCAGGTGGGGTCGACGCCGTGGGAGTCACACGCGGGCATCATCGCGCGCAAGGAGTCCCGGGCAGTGCTGTTGCATAGCGGCACCACTCCCCGGAGAGATCTAAACCACTCCGGATGGGCCGGGTCATGCTTGAAGAGTTCCCGGACCATCCCCTTCAGCTCCAAAGCAGTGAAGTTGAAGTTCAATCCCGGGCGCAGCCTCATAATGTCCGCCGCATTGCCGAATTCCCATGCTGGCCTTTTCCTTTCTTGTAAAGGGGCAATGCGGCGGCAGAGGAAATCTGCCCCTACCTCTCCAATGGTCAATTTGGCTACCCGGAGGCGAAGTATCCTGATGAGGGCGATATTGAGCTTGCCGTCCTCCGGGGCCAATTCACTCCAGTCTCTGCCGCGCACTATGGCTGTTGTGCGCGGCGCAGTGAAAGGCTCCGGCTGGTCCTCCACTACCCAACACCAATCTGCGCGCCATTCTTCCCACTTGCCGCGGAGTTCTCCTTTCAGATATGAGTCCTTCTTATTCAACCGGAAGATCCAGGAGATACCGCCGGAGAGGGGAGCGCCAGCCTCTACTCTAGGCATAAAGAAATGGCGAAAGAGCGCTACATTTGGATGGATCCCCACATAGTTTTCGCACAGATGTGCGAAAACGGCCATCGTAAGGATGGCGTTGGGGGTAAAGTCTAGAAGGTGGAGGCCTTATGTGTTCATAATGTCACAGAAAAACTCCGAGTACGGAGGGCACAATCCACAATGGAAGAAGACAGCGAAGAAAAAATACCCGCCAGGAAACAGATCTCTGGCGACGGCGGGGTAGGCTCTAGTGCGGGGATGAGCTTTGGTCTTCCCGGACCAGAAGAGGTAGTACTTGTTCCACAGCTCCCTCGCACTGAGCCGCGGCGCGAAGACCACATTCCTCTTCCGCAGGGCGGCAAGCTTCGCCGCCTGCTCGGACTTCTCCTTCTTGATCTTCTCCGCTTTCGCCTTCTCGCTCTTCGGAGCCATGGCGGATGCGGCGAGGGAAGGAGCGAGGAGCGAGGAGGGGTGGAGGCAAAGAGCAGCGGAGGTTTTCTGGAGGATGAAGACGCAATGAAAGCGAAGGAGGGAAACTGCCCCTGCTTCCTCTGCTTTTAAGGGGGGAGTGGGGGACGCTCCATATTTCCCATTAAAGAACGAGGCCACGATCTCTCCCACGACGCCGCAATCGACGCGTGCCATTAGGGAGGGGCGCGGTGGATGCGGAAGGGGATTCGGCGTGCCGTGGGCCGCGCGTGCCCGTACACTGTTTTGGGCCTGGCCCAACAGTGCTCGGCACCGTGTGTGGCCCAGGCCCGGGGGCTCCAGTCGGTGTACTAAGATAGGGGTACCTTAGCACCCCAACTTGTGCACGGGCAGTAGCAGCTTCCCGCGGCAGGGTTTGCCACGTGCTCGCCGGAAACCTTTCTGGTCCCTATAAAGCCATTCAAAAACAAAGTATACAAGACAGAAGATCAAGACCCCGGCAAGTGGAGCTTGCCTGGAAGGCCGTCCTAGGCTCAAGACTATCACATTAACACAAGGCCCTGGCAAGAGGAGCTTGCTAGGAAGACCAGAAGACTGCATCTCAGAATATATGCCTCGGCGCACCCCTGCGCCCCGGCAGGGCCCGGGGAGCGACAAGCTTCCGGGCCCGGCAAGATCAAGACCCCGGCAAGGTGCTTGCCGGGGGAAGCCTGTGCTGTGTGCCCGCGCTCTAGCTCATCGGCCCACGCGTCGCCCTGGGGCCCTTCCAGGGACGCGTGGCGGATGGCTGTGCAGCCTGGGGGACACGGTGGCACTCCACGGTGACGAGGCTATCGCCGTGGCGAACGGAGACGCATGGACGGGCGCTTTTGGGGTCGACGGCGACGGGCATTTAATGCCCTTGTCCCCCACTGTCAAGGTTAGGTGAAGACCACTGTTCATCCACTGTTCATGCACTGTTCCCGCACTGTTACAACTACCACCAAAGTTACATTTCTACCCTCCTCTACGTTGACACCTGTCGGTGGCCCCTTGGGCTACAAAAGGAGGCCCATGCACAACGTAGAAAGGCTTCGGAACCTAGACAACTCTCTTGCTCGGTGTAGCTTGTTCTTCAAGCTCCCGAGCCCAAAAACTCAATATAATTCAAGCAGGAGTAGGGTTTTACGCGTCCGCGCGGCCCGAACCTGGGTAAACTGCCCGCGTGCGCTCCTCGATCTGCTCTTCGTGCTCCCTCCGCTCCCTTACCGCAACGTACAAGGGGCTCCGGTCCCATTGGTGTTCGTGGTGGACAGTTTCCCCCGACATCTTTCCTCATCTTCTATGGCAAGATCCTCTGGCTCTGCCGGAGCTGATGGTTCCCCGGCAAGCCTGCCGGGGCGAGGCTTGTCGGCAACGCTTGCTTCAACTGTACAGACCCTTGGATCTGCAGGAGCAAACTGTTCCTCAGCGTTCTGGTTGTTGATCTTGGGGACCTTGGCGGCGGCTTCGGGGAGATCCGCCGGCAAGTAGTCGCCGGAGACAAACTTTCTCTTCTTGTTCTGCCCGATTGATGGTGTAACAGATGGCTGAGTTAGCTTGAGCAGGAAGGTCCCTGGTTCCACAGGTAACTTCATCGCAGCACACTTTGAGAGGCCATCTGCAATATCATTCTGAGCTCTTGGGACATGCTCCATTTGCAGACCTTCAAAGTGCTCTTCAAGCTTCCTCACTTCTTCTACATAAGCTTCCATCAAAGGGCTCTGGTAACTCTTATTTACTTGTCGGACCACCAACTGTGAATCCCCCCGTACAATCAACTACTTGATCCCAAGCTCGGCTGCAATTCTGAGGCCGGCAAGCAGACCTTCATACTCAGCAGTATTGTTTGTCGCTTGTTCCTTGGGAAAGTGCATCTGGATAACATACTTGAGGTGCTCTCCGATGGACGCTATGAGTACCACGCCGGCACCGGCGCCTTGCAGCGAGAAAGCACCGTCAAAGTACATCATCCATTCGCTTGTCGGTTCTTGTACGGGAACGCTTGTCTCTGGAACTTCTTCATCCGGTGTTGGGGTCCATTCAGCTATGAATTCTGCCAAAGCTCTGCTCTGTATGGTTGAAGTACTCTCAAACTTGAGACCAAAGCTCGACAGCTCCAGTGCCCACTCAACGATCCTGCCTGTTGCTTCTGGATTCTGCAATATCCTTTTTAACGGAAAGCGAGTGACCACTGTTATCTCATGTGCTTGGAAGTAATGGCGCAGCTTTCTCGAGGCCATGAGGAGACCGAAAAGCAACTCTGCACCCCATAATATCTTGATCTAGCCCCCTGCAAGAGGGAACTTACAAAATACACTGGGCGCTGCACCATCCTTCTTCGCACTTCTCCTTGCTCCTGCGCAGAGTTGTCCTTGTCGGGGCCAGAGCTTGCCGGTGGAGCCCCCTGCTTGTCGCTGGTATCGCTTGCCGGAGGTGTGGGCCCTTCCTCTGCCTCCCTTTCTGCTACCAACGCAGCACTAACCACTTGATTGGTTGCCGCTAAGTACAGCAGCAACTTCTCTTGTGGTTTAGGTGCGACAAGTATTGGAGTGGAGGACAGGTATCCTTTCAAGTCCTGCAGCGCTGCCTCCGCTTCCGGAGTCCATTTCATAGGACCTGCCTTTTTCAAGATTTTGAAGAAAGGCAGGGCGCGTTCTGCAGATTTTGAAATGAACCTGCTGAGGGCAGCCACACAACCAGCAAGTCTCCTTACGTCCTTGACGCGCTTCGGGGCTTCGATCTGCTCGATGGCTTTTATCTTGTCGGGATTGGCTTCAATCCCCCTCTGGGACACAAAGAACCCGAGAAGCTTGCCGGAAGGGACTCCGAAGACGCACTTCTCGGGGTTCAACTTGAGCTGGATCTTGCGCAGATTTGCAAATGTTTCTTCCAAGTCTTGGATCAAGGTATCTTTGCTCTTGCTCTTGACCACTATGTCATCCATGTAAGCTTCTACATTTCTGTGGATCTGTGGCTCAAAAGCAGTGTGCACCACCCTTGCAAATGTAGAGCCTGCATTCTTCAATCCAAAGGGCATGCGTATGAAGCAATATGTGCCACATGGAGTAATGAATGCAGTCTTCTCTTCATCTTCCTTGGCCATGAATATCTGGTGGTAGCCTGAATATGCATCAAGGAAGGAAAGCAGCTCGCATCCAGCGGTTGAATCAACAATCTGGTCAATGCGCGGCAAGGGAAATGGATCCTTGGGACATGCTTTATTCACATCTGTGAAGTCTATACACAGTCTCCACTTCCCATTGGCCTTACGCACGACAACTGGATTTGCTAACCAAGTGGGATGGATCACGCCTCTAACTAGGCCCGCTGCTTCCAACTTCTTGATTTCTTCGGCGATGAATTCTTGGCGCTCCACGGCTTGCTTCCTGACCTTCTGCTTGACGGGCCGCGCATGAGGAAAAACAGCAAGCTTGTGCTCAATTACCTTCCTGGGAACGCCGGGGATGTCAGATGGTTGCCACGCAAACACATCGACATTCGCCCGCAGGAAGGCAACGAGCGCGCTTTCCTATTTGTTGTCAAGTGTGGCACTGATGGTGAAGGTACCACCAGTGCCGTCCTCCTTGGCGGACACCTTCTTGATTGCCGGTCGAGCGGCCATCCCCTTCTTGCACTTGCCGGTGGAGCTCGATGGAACGTCCTTGACGGCAGCGCAGCACTCCGAAGAGGTGCGTTTTCCGGAGTGGGCCCCAGAGCACTTGCCGGACTTGGTCCTGGTCTTCTTCCCCCCGGGAGCTTCAGCAGCAAGTGTGTTGCTCTCCGCTGCGGCTGCTGCATCCCGGTATATCTTGTCGGCGCAGATAAGCGCGTCCTTCTTGTCGCCATGGACAGAGATGACGCTTATCGGCCCCGGCATCTTGAGTACATTGTAGGCGTAGTGGGAAGCTGCCATGAACTTGGCGAGGGCAGGACGTCGAAGTATCCCATTGTATGGCAATGGGATATCAGCCATGTCAAAGGTTATCCTCTCCGTCCTGAAGTTGAGTTCCCCGCCAAAGGTCACTGGTAGAGTGATCTCCCCCTTCGGCTTGCTCCTTCCCGGGTTTATTCCTTGGAACGAAACGGTCTCTTCGAGCTCGCCGTCTGGGATCTGGAGTTTCTTGATCACAGCCGAGGAGATCAAGTTCAGGCCGGCCCCGCCGTCAACCAACATTTTGGTGACCTTGAGGTTGCGGATGGTGGGTGATACCAACATCGGCAAGCACCCGACCGCAGTTGTGCGGTCAGGGTGGTCCTCAAGATAAAAAATGATGGGCGTGCTGGACCACTTCAGCAGCCCGCGTGACTCGATGGGCGGCTCTGCTGCGTTTACTTCTCGCACCCACTGCTTGAGTTGGCGGTGGGAAGTGTGTAGAGAGGCGCCTCCGTCGACACACAGAACTTCTGTGGCCTTCTGGAACTCCTGCTCGCTGTTATCTCCTTCCTCCATGTCGTCGTCGTCGTCTTCTTCCTCATCCTTGTCGCGACCCCGGGGAGGTCGATCACCTTGCCGCTGCTTGGCCTTGCCGCGGCGTCCTCCCCGGCCGTTGAACGGCCGCTTCTTGCTTGGCTCTCCTCCGCCACCTTGGGCCTTCTCCTTGTCGCGCCGCTCGTATTCAGCCTTCTGCTGTTCTACGAGGTACTCGACTCGTTTGCAGTTTGAAAGGTCGTGGCCCTTGGTGCGGTGTATCTTGCAGTATTGCTTGTCGGAGCCATCCTGCTTGTCGGCTGTGAAACAGATCTCTGGCGACGGCGGGGTAGGCTCTAGTGCGGGGATGAGCTTTGGTCTTCCCGGACCAGAAGAGGTAGTACTTGTTCCACAGCTCCCTTGCACTGAGCCGCGGCGCGAAGACCACATTCCTCTTCCGCAGGGCGGCAAGCTTCGCCGCCTGCTCGGACTTCTCCTTCTTGGTCTTCTCCGCTTTCGCCTTCTCGCTCTTCGGAGCCATGGCGGATGCGGCGAGGGAAGGAGCGAGGAGCGAGGAGGGGTGGAGGCAAAGAGCAGCGGAGGTTTTCTGGAGGATGAAGACGCAATGAAAGCGAAGGAGGGAAACTGCCCCTGCTTCCTCTGCTTTTAAGGGGGGAGTGGGGGACGCTCCATATTTCCCATTAAAGAACGAGGCCACGATCTCTCCCACGACGCCGCAATCGACGCGTGCCATTAGGGAGGGGCGCGGTGGATGCGGAAGGGGATTCGGCGTGCCGTGGGCCGCGCGTGCCCGTACACTGTTTTGGGCCTGGCCCAACAGTGCTCGGCACCGTGTGTGGCCCAGGCCCGGGGGCTCCAGTCGGTGTACTAAGATAGGGGTACCTTAGCACCCCAACTTGTGCACGGGCAGTAGCAGCTTCCCGCGGCAGGGTTTGCCACGTGCTCGCCGGAAACCTTTCTGGTCCCTATAAAGCCATTCAAAAACAAAGTATACAAGACAGAAGATCAAGACCCCGGCAAGTGGAGCTTGCCTGGAAGGCCGTCCTAGGCTCAAGACTATCACATTAACACAAGGCCCTGGCAAGAGGAGCTTGCTAGGAAGACCAGAAGACTGCATCTCAGAATATATGCCTCGGCGCACCCCTGCGCCCCGGCAGGGCCCGGGGAGCGACAAGCTTCCGGGCCCGGCAAGATCAAGACCCCGGCAAGGTGCTTGCCGGGGGAAGCCTGTGCTGTGTGCCCGCGCTCTAGCTCATCGGCCCACGCGTCGCCCTGGGGCCCTTCCAGGGACGCGTGGCGGATGGCTGTGCAGCCTGGGGGACACGGTGGCACTCCACGGTGACGAGGCTATCGCCGTGGCGAACGGAGACGCATGGACGGGCGCTTTTGGGGTCGACGGCGACGGGCATTTAATGCCCTTGTCCCCCACTGTCAAGGTTAGGTGAAGACCACTGTTCATCCACTGTTCATGCACTGTTCCCGCACTGTTACAACTACCACCAAAGTTACATTTCTACCCTCCTCTACGTTGACACCTGTCGGTGGCCCCTTGGGCTACAAAAGGAGGCCCATGCACAACGTAGAAAGGCTTCGGAACCTAGACAACTCTCTTGCTCGGTGTAGCTTGTTCTTCAAGCTCCCGAGCCCAAAAACTCAATATAATTCAAGCAGGAGTAGGGTTTTACGCGTCCGCGCGGCCCGAACCTGGGTAAACTGCCCGCGTGCGCTCCTCGATCTGCTCTTCGTGCTCCCTCCGCTCCCTTACCGCAACGTACAAGGGGCTCCGGTCCCATTGGTGTTCGTGGTGGACAGTTTCCCCCGACATCTTTCCTCATCTTCTACGGCAAGATCCTCTGGCTCTGCCGGAGCTGATGGTTCCCCGGCAAGCCTGCCGGGGCGAGGCTTGTCGGCAACGCTTGCTTCAACTGTACAGACCCTTGGATCTGCAGGAGCAAACTGTTCCTCAGCGTTCTGGTTGTTGATCTTGGGGACCTTGGCGGCGGCTTCGGGGAGATCCGCCGGCAAGTAGTCGCCGGAGACAAACTTTCTCTTCTTGTTCTGCCCGATTGATGGTGTAACAGATGGCTGAGTTAGCTTGAGCAGGAAGGTCCCTGGTTCCACAGGTAACTTCATCGCAGCACACTTTGAGAGGCCATCTGCAATATCATTCTGAGCTCTTGGGACATGCTCCATTTGCAGACCTTCAAAGTGCTCTTCAAGCTTCCTCACTTCTTCTACATAAGCTTCCATCAAAGGGCTCTGGTAACTCTTATTTACTTGTCGGACCACCAACTGTGAATCCCCCCGTACAATCAACTACTTGATCCCAAGCTCGGCTGCAATTCTGAGGCCGGCAAGCAGACCTTCATACTCAGCAGTATTGTTTGTCGCTTGTTCCTTGGGAAAGTGCATCTGGATAACATACTTGAGGTGCTCTCCGATGGACGCTATGAGTACCACGCCGGCACCGGCGCCTTGCAGCGAGAAAGCACCGTCAAAGTACATCATCCATTCGCTTGTCGGTTCTTGTACGGGAACGCTTGTCTCTGGAACTTCTTCATCCGGTGTTGGGGTCCATTCAGCTATGAATTCTGCCAAAGCTCTGCTCTGTATGGTTGAAGTACTCTCAAACTTGAGACCAAAGCTCGACAGCTCCAGTGCCCACTCAACGATCCTGCCTGTTGCTTCTGGATTCTGCAATATCCTTTTTAACGGAAAGCGAGTGACCACTGTTATCTCATGTGCTTGGAAGTAATGGCGCAGCTTTCTCGAGGCCATGAGGAGACCGAAAAGCAACTCTGCACCCCATAATATCTTGATCTAGCCCCCTGCAAGAGGGAACTTACAAAATACACTGGGCGCTGCACCATCCTTCTTCGCACTTCTCCTTGCTCCTGCGCAGAGTTGTCCTTGTCGGGGCCAGAGCTTGCCGGTGGAGCCCCCTGCTTGTCGCTGGTATCGCTTGCCGGAGGTGTGGGCCCTTCCTCTGCCTCCCTTTCTGCTACCAACGCAGCACTAACCACTTGATTGGTTGCCGCTAAGTACAGCAGCAACTTCTCTTGTGGTTTAGGTGCGACAAGTATTGGAGTGGAGGACAGGTATCCTTTCAAGTCCTGCAGCGCTGCCTCCGCTTCCGGAGTCCATTTCATAGGACCTGCCTTTTTCAAGATTTTGAAGAAAGGCAGGGCGCGTTCTGCAGATTTTGAAATGAACCTGCTGAGGGCAGCCACACAACCAGCAAGTCTCCTTACGTCCTTGACGCGCTTCGGGGCTTCGATCTGCTCGATGGCTTTTATCTTGTCGGGATTGGCTTCAATCCCCCTCTGGGACACAAAGAACCCGAGAAGCTTGCCGGAAGGGACTCCGAAGACGCACTTCTCGGGGTTCAACTTGAGCTGGATCTTGCGCAGATTTGCAAATGTTTCTTCCAAGTCTTGGATCAAGGTATCTTTGCTCTTGCTCTTGACCACTATGTCATCCATGTAAGCTTCTACATTTCTGTGGATCTGTGGCTCAAAAGCAGTGTGCACCACCCTTGCAAATGTAGAGCCTGCATTCTTCAATCCAAAGGGCATGCGTATGAAGCAATATGTGCCACATGGAGTAATGAATGCAGTCTTCTCTTCATCTTCCTTGGCCATGAATATCTGGTGGTAGCCTGAATATGCATCAAGGAAGGAAAGCAGCTCGCATCCAGCGGTTGAATCAACAATCTGGTCAATGCGCGGCAAGGGAAATGGATCCTTGGGACATGCTTTATTCACATCTGTGAAGTCTATACACAGTCTCCACTTCCCATTGGCCTTACGCACGACAACTGGATTTGCTAACCAAGTGGGATGGATCACGCCTCTAACTAGGCCCGCTGCTTCCAACTTCTTGATTTCTTCGGCGATGAATTCTTGGCGCTCCACGGCTTGCTTCCTGACCTTCTGCTTGACGGGCCGCGCATGAGGAAAAACAGCAAGCTTGTGCTCAATTACCTTCCTGGGAACGCCGGGGATGTCAGATGGTTGCCACGCAAACACATCGACATTCGCCCGCAGGAAGGCAACGAGCGCGCTTTCCTATTTGTTGTCAAGTGTGGCACTGATGGTGAAGGTACCACCAGTGCCGTCCTCCTTGGCGGACACCTTCTTGATTGCCGGTCGAGCGGCCATCCCCTTCTTGCACTTGCCGGTGGAGCTCGATGGAACGTCCTTGACGGCAGCGCAGCACTCCGAAGAGGTGCGTTTTCCGGAGTGGGCCCCAGAGCACTTGCCGGACTTGGTCCTGGTCTTCTTCCCCCCGGGAGCTTCAGCAGCAAGTGTGTTGCTCTCCGCTGCGGCTGCTGCATCCCGGTATATCTTGTCGGCGCAGATAAGCGCGTCCTTCTTGTCGCCATGGACAGAGATGACGCTTATCGGCCCCGGCATCTTGAGTACATTGTAGGCGTAGTGGGAAGCTGCCATGAACTTGGCGAGGGCAGGACGTCGAAGTATCCCATTGTATGGCAATGGGATATCAGCCATGTCAAAGGTTATCCTCTCCGTCCTGAAGTTGAGTTCCCCGCCAAAGGTCACTGGTAGAGTGATCTCCCCCTTCGGCTTGCTCCTTCCCGGGTTTATTCCTTGGAACGAAACGGTCTCTTCGAGCTCGCCGTCTGGGATCTGGAGTTTCTTGATCACAGCCGAGGAGATCAAGTTCAGGCCGGCCCCGCCGTCAACCAACATTTTGGTGACCTTGAGGTTGCGGATGGTGGGTGATACCAACATCGGCAAGCACCCGACCGCAGTTGTGCGGTCAGGGTGGTCCTCAAGATAAAAAATGATGGGCGTGCTGGACCACTTCAGCAGCCCGCGTGACTCGATGGGCGGCTCTGCTGCGTTTACTTCTCGCACCCACTGCTTGAGTTGGCGGTGGGAAGTGTGTAGAGAGGCGCCTCCGTCGACACACAGAACTTCTGTGGCCTTCTGGAACTCCTGCTCGCTGTTATCTCCTTCCTCCATGTCGTCGTCGTCTTCTTCCTCATCCTTGTCGCGACCCCGGGGAGGTCGATCACCTTGCCGCTGCTTGGCCTTGCCGCGGCGTCCTCCCCGGCCGTTGAACGGCCGCTTCTTGCTTGGCTCTCCTCCGCCACCTTGGGCCTTCTCCTTGTCGCGCCGCTCGTATTCAGCCTTCTGCTGTTCTACGAGGTACTCGACTCGTTTGCAGTTTGAAAGGTCGTGGCCCTTGGTGCGGTGTATCTTGCAGTATTGCTTGTCGGAGCCATCCTGCTTGTCGGCTGCCGCCACAGGGGCAGGCTCCTTGCCGGAGCCGCCAGCCTGTGCCTTCTTGGCGGGAGCCTCCTTGCCGGACTGCTCGACGACCAGCACTTCCTTGCTCTTCTTCTTTCTATTGTTCCGTCGCCGGCTCTTCTTTGCCGGGGCGGCATCCTCGCTGTCGCTTCCCCCTGCGCCAGCATCCTCCCCGGGGAGTCTCCTCCCCTCTTCGGCACACGCGCACTTGTCAGCCAGAGCGTAGAGCTCGCTGACATCCCGTATCTTGGTCATGGCCATCTCTTCCCGCATGCGACGGTTACGCACGTTCTGGTGGAACGTGCTGATAACCGCGGCGGGGTGAACGTCGGGGATATTGTGCTGCACGCGGCTGAATCGTTGAATGTACTTGCGCAGGGGTTCTCCTTCCTTCTGGGCCAAGATGTGGAGATCACTCTCCTGGCCGTGGGGTTTGTGGCCGCCCGTAAAGGCGCCAACAAACCGGTGGCACAAATCTGCCCACGAAGAAATGGAGCCTTCCGGCAAGTGCATAAGCCAAGAATGAACGTTCGGCTTAAGCACTAGCGGGAAGTAATTAGCCAGTATCTTCTCATCGCGTCCCCCGGCAGCCTGCACCGCGATGGTGTAGATGCTCAGGAACTCCGAGGGGTGCGTCTTGCCGTCGTACTTCTCGGGTACGTCGGGCTTGAAGTTTTTCATGCTGGGCCACTGGACGCGCCGCAGCTCACGGGTAAACGCAGGGCAACCTGCCGCGTACGGCAAGTCGCCTGGCTCACCAGGCGCGTGCGTGTCGACAGCGGTCCCAGCGCGCTGATCCGATTGTCGCCGGGCTTCTCGTCGACGCTCGATTGTCGTCCGAGCATCTTCTTGTCGCTGATCGTCAAGGACTTGGCGCTGATCCCGACGAGCCCGCGGATCCGACGACGCCGTGGAGTCGTCGTCGACGTTGATCCGGCGGGGAGGCGTCTTCTGCTTCCGCGGCGGGGAGTGCACGGTGGTTGCACCCCCGGCGGTCTTGTCGCCGTCGGCCTTCCTCTTGTCCCCGGCGTTATTGGCGAAGGCGATGAGGCTTTGGATCGTCGCCCTCCAGTCTTCGGCTTTGTCTGCCGCTGGAGGGAAGTCGAGGAGCAGTTGCGCTCTTGCGAGAGCTTCTGCTGGAGAGGAGGGGAGCGGCGGCGAGCGGTGCAAGGAGCGAGATATGCTCGGACTTCTAACAGGGTTAGAAGGAGCAGTCTCCCGCCCCGGCGACCGCGCCTTGCTCGTGCTAGGGCGATGGCCTTGAGCGTCCCGCGATCCTCCGGTTTGTCCTTGGCCCAGCAAGCGGATGGTACCTCCGGTACCACGGCGCTGCTGGCCTGTCGTCTGCTGAGATGGACGTGGTGCGTCTACGGAGACCGAGGCCTTGGAGTTTGCCCGGTCGTCCGCCTTGTCCTTGGACTTGGCGGTGCCGTGAGTTTCCTCGCCGGTGACCATCCTTCCGCCGGCGTCTCCTCCACCCACCATTGGTTCTGGTGGCGGGGGAATCGACGCAGACGGGCCTGCGACCTCCGAAGCCTTCTTCTTTGGGGCCATGTTGTTGTTGCTGATGAAGTTAATGAAGCTGGAGAGGTTGATGAAGATTGCGCACGCGTGAGCGCCGGATCAGGTTCGCACAACCTCGACGCCCCCTACCTGGCGCGCCAAAGATGTCGGGGGAAACTGTCCCCCACGAACACCTATGGGACCGGAGCCCCTTGTACGTTGCGGTAAGGGAGCGGAGGGAGCACGAAGAGCAGATCGAGGAGCGCACGCGGGCAGTTTACCCAGGTTCGGGCCGCGCGGACGAGTAAAACCCTACTCCTGCTTGGATTATATTGAGTTTTTGGGCTCGGGAGCTTGAAGAACTAGCTACACCGAGCAAGAGAGCTGTCTAGGTTCCGAACCCTTTCTACGTTGTGCATGGGCCTCCTTTTATAGCCCAAGGGGTCACCGACAGGTGTCAACGTAGAGGAGGGTAGAAATGTAACTTTGGTGGTAGTTGTAACAGTGCGGGAACAGTGCATGAACAGTGGATGAATAGTGGTCTTCACCTAACCTTGACAGTGGGGGACAAGGGCATTAAATGCCCGTCGCCGTCGACCCCAAAAGCGCCCGTCCATGCGTCTCCGTTCGCCAAGGCGATAGCCTCGTCACCGTTTAGTGCCACCGTGTCCCCCAGGCAGCACAGCCATCCGCCATGCATCCCTGGAAGGGCCCCAGGGCAACGCGTGGGCCGATGAGCTGGAGCGTGGGCACACAACGCAGGCTTCCCCCGGCAAGCACCTTGCCGGGGTCTTGATCTTGCCGGGCCCGGAAGCTTGTCGCTCCCCGGGCCCTGCTGGGGCGCAGGGGTGCGGCGAGGCATGTCTTATGAGATGCAGTCTTCTGGTCTTCCTAGAAAGCTCCTCTTGCCAGGGCCTTGTGTTAATGTGATAGTCTTGAGCCTAGGACGGCCTTCCCGGCAAGCTCCACTTGCCGGGGTCTTGATCTTCTGTCTTGTATACTTTGTTTTTGAATGGCTTTATAGGGACCAGAAAGGTTTCCGGCGAGCATGTGGTAAACCCTGCCGCGGGAAGCTGCTACTGCCCGTGCACAAGTTGGGGTACTAAGGTACCCCTATCTTAGTACACCGACAGGAGCCCCCGGGCCTGGGCCACACACGGTGCCGAGCGCTGTTGGGCCAGGCCCAAAACAGTGTACGGGCACGCGCGGCCCACGGCACGCCGATTCCCCTTCCACATCCGTCGCGCCCCTCCCTAACGGCACGCGTCGATTGCGGCGTCGTGGGAGAGATCGTGGCCTCGTTCTTTAATGGCAAATGCGGAGCGTCCCCCACTCCCCCCCTTAAAAGCAGAGGAAGCAGGGGTAGTTTCCCTCCTTAGCTTTCATTGCGTCTTCATCCTCCAGAAAACCTCCGCTGCTCTTTGCCTCCACCCCTCCTCCGCCGTCTTCCGCATCCGCGGCGCCGTCGAGCTCCTCGCTCCTTCCCTCGCCGCATCCGCCATGGCTCCGAAGAGCGAGAAGGCAAAAGCGGAGAAGACCAAGAAGGAGAAGTCCGAGAAGGCGGCGAAGCTTGCCGCCCTGCGGAAGAGGAATGTGGTCTTCGCGCCGCGGCTCAGTGCGAGGGAGCTGTGGAACAAGTACTACCTCTTCTGGTCCGGGGAGACCAAAGCTCATCCCCGCACCAGAGCCTACCCCGCCGTCGCCAGAGATCTGTTTCTCGGCGGGTATTTCTTCTTCGCTGTCTTCTTCCATTGTGGATTGTGCCCTTCGTACTCGGAGTTTTTCTGTGACATTATGAACACATAGGGCCTCCACCTTCTAGACTTTACCCCCAACGCCATCCTTACGATGGCCGTTTTCGCACATCTGTGCGAAAACTATGTGGGGATCCATCCAAACGTAGCGCTCTTTCGCCATTTCTTTATGCCTAGAGTAGAGGCTGGCGCTCCCCTCTCCGGCGGTATCTCATGGATCTTCCGGTTGAATAAGAAGGACTCATATCTGAAAGGAGAACTCCGCGGCAAGTGGGAAGAATGGCGCGCAGATTGGTGTTGGGTAGTGGAGGACCAGCCGGAGCCTTTCACTGCGCCGCGCACAACAGCCATAGTGCGCGGCAGAGACTGGAGCGAATTGGCCCCGGAGGACGGCAAGCTCAATATCGCCCTCATTAGGATACTTCGCCTCCGGGTAGCCAAATTGACCATTGGAGAGGTAGGGGCAGATTTCCTCCGCCGCCACATTGCCCCCTTACAAGAAAGGAAAAGGACAGCATGGGAATTCGGCAATGCGGCGGACATTATGAGGCTGCGCCCGGGATTGAACTTCAACTTCACTGCTTTGGAGCTGAAGGGGATGGTCCGGGAACTCTTCAAGCATGACCCGGCCCATCCGGAGTGGTTTAGATCTCCCCGGGGAGTGGTGTCGCTATGCAACAGCACTGCCCGGGACTCCTTGCGCGCGATGATGCCCGCGTGTGACTCCCACGGCGTCGACCCCACCTGGATAGAGCCTCCGCCGGACGCGATTCTGAGTTTCTTCGACAACTTGGTCGAGGTGCCGAAGAACACCGAGGAGAACAAGGGTCTCACCCGGGCCACCACGGAGCGGGATATGGCCTATATTGCTTCCCGGATGGAAGAGGCCGCCGCAGCTGCAGCGGCGGGAGACTTCGGATTCACCGTTGACGAGGCGCAGGCCGCGGACGAGGCGTGCCAAGCAGAGGAGGCAGAGATCCACAGGCTGCTCAAGCTTCCGCCCGACGAGCTTGCCGGGGTTCCTTCCCGGAGGCATGCCGGGATTCCCGGGATCGTGAGCAAGGCGGCGGCAGGAGGCGAGGTTGCCGGAGGGAGCAGAGGTGCCGGAGGGAGCGGAGCCGCCGGAGGGAGCGGAGCCGCCGGAGGGAGCGGGGCCGCAGGTCATGATGCTAGATCCAGCGGGCCTGCCGGGGAGGTGGAGGAGGACGTCGAGGCCGACGAAGACACTGGTGGGTCTCTGGGACATGACGACGACGCCTCCTCATCCTCGGAGAACTCCCCGCCTCCGGCAAGTCCTAAGCAAGCACCGCTGAAGCGCCTCCGCAAGGCGGCCACAGCGACGAGGACGCAGGCGCCACGACAGCAGCCTACTCGCCGGGCGACGCGCGCCACCAGGGCGAGCCAAACCGCGACGGGGGCACCCCACGCACCAGCGCCGAGCGGAGGAGGATCCTCCCGGAGCGAAGCGGCCGCTCCGCCTGCTCCTCGGGCCTCGGCGCCAACGGAGGCTGGGTCTTCGCAGCCCCCAGCCCGGAGACCGCCAAGCGCCCGAGGGAGCCTTCTCCTCCTGCTCCTCGCGCGGGAGCAACTCAGGTGGAGTTCGATTTCTCCGCCCTCAGCTCCGACGACGACGAGGAAGAGGAGTAAGTATTTGTAATTTGTAATTTCTTCGATTCTGTCTTGATTCTTTCTTTGATGATTCTGATCTTGTCCTTGCTTTGCTTGTAGGACCCTGACCCAGCGGCTGGCGAAGAGGGCCAAGATCCCCGTGGTCGAGGTCGAAGACGACTCGCCCGTTGCGGCGACAGGGGACGCGCCGGCGACGAGCTTGCCGGATCAACCCGCTGCTCTGAGGAGCAGCCCCCAGCGCAGCCCCCAGCGTAAGTCTGGGTTTTGGATTTTTTGTTCGTCGGGCGCGCTTGAGGTTTCAGCTTGTAATAACATCTTGTTGTCTTGTTGGTCTTGTTTGTCTTGTGCAGAAGTGGAGCCGCAGCAGTAGGAGCGCCCGGAGACTGCCCCCGACGAGCGACAGGTTCCACCCTCCCCGCCAAGGGCGAGCTCCCCGGCGAGGGAGAGCGCTCCGCCAAGGACGGGCACCCCGCCAAGGGCGGGCACCTCGCCAAGGGTGAGCAGCCCGACAAGGGTGGCCACCCCGCCAAGGGAGGGCGCGGGCGGTCCTCCGCCGGCAGGGGCCACCACTCCCCCGCCAAGGGTGGACTCCCCGGCGAGGGAGCCTGTCGTCGAAGAAGTCCTCGAAGGTAAGTCTTGTAGCTTCTTCTTCTTGGACTTGTCTTTTTGGATATTTGCTTGATATTTTCTTTTCTTCTTCTTCTGCTAGATCCTCCTGCGCCGGAGCGGATGGAGACTGAGGCAGCCGACGAGGAGGGCGCGCAAGGCGACGGCGGCAACGCCACTGCCACTGAGGGCATGGCAGGGGCCGACGAGCCTGCCGCTGAGGAGACCGCCCCGGCCGCAGACGCCGCGGCTGGAGAGGGGGACGGCGACCACACTGCTGGCCCGGAGGCCGCTGGAGCGTCAAGCGCTGCACCGGCCGCCGATCCCTCCGCCGCCAAGGAACAGCCAGGCGTTTATCTTGAGGCCCCCAATGGCGTCTTCATACAAGTCCCTTGGGGGTCCTCGTCGCGAGCCCCCGTGGAGGGAGAGACCTTTGATGGAGAGGTCCTCGCCTCCGCGGGGTTGAAGATTGTCGAAGCACCTGGCGGGAGCGACGAGCCCGAAGAGGAGAAGCTACTTCGCCGGCTCCTGGCCCTTTACCGGGCCAGGTAGGCGAAGCTGGACTCCCGGGAAGCTCTTGCCGCCAAGGCTGGAGTCGATTTGGAGAAGCGCGCTGCCGAACTCCGCGCCGCCAACCAGGCAGCTCTCCGCAACTTGGCGGAGGAGCATGAAGGGCTTGCCGAGGAGCAGGAAGCCTTCCTCCTGGAGAAGGCAGAAGCAGAGGAGCGGCAGCGGCTGGCCGCCGAGGAGTTATCTCGGCGGGAAGGGGCGCTCAACCAGCGGAAGGTTGAGCTCGACGCCCATGACGACGAGCTCACCGCCCGGGAGCAGGCTCTTGGCGGGGCCTTGAAGGAAGCGAAGGATGCCGCTGCCGCCGCGGAGACCGCCAAGAGGAGCCTGGAGCTCAAGGTGGAGCAGTTGGAGCAGTCCCTCAAAGCAAGTGAGGACAGGGTCACCGCGCTCAACGTGGAGCGGGAGAAGGACGCCCACACCAACTCCGACTTGCAGGTACGACTCTCCAAGAAGGGTGACGAGCTTACTGCCGCCAAAGATTCAATCACTGACTTGGAGTTGAAGGTCTCCACTTTGACTGATTCACTTGACACTGCCCGGGACCGCGAAACGAAGCTGAAGGAGGAGCTCCGCAAGGAACGAGGCCTAGTGGAGAGCGCCGCCACTTCAGCGAACAACTTCAGTCGGGCTGTGGAGCAGTGGACCGACGATCTGGTCGCCTCTGCTGCCAATATCAACAAGGAACTGATGGCGCTGAGGGTGGAGCACCTCGTGTACTCTCCGGACCAGAATCTCCCCCACAGCGCCAAGTTAAGTCTTTTCTTCAGGGGAATCACGCCGGCGCTCGCACGGCTGCAGGAGAAGCTCCCCGCGCAGCTGGCCGAGGAGTCGCGTCAGCTCTGCGCGGGCACCTTGGAGCGCGTCTTGACGAAGATAGTCTACCGCAACCCTGGCATCAATCTTGTGAACGTCCTCCGCAGCTTGTCGGACGATGCAGATCTGGAGGCGCTGAAGGCGCAGGTCGCCCACATCGTCGCCAAGGTGAACAAGATCTCCAGGCGTGAAGGCGACCGCGTAGATTAGGCCTCTTTCTTTCTATTTCCTTTGCTGCTGCAAAGTGTGTCATGAACATGAATCTATTAGTCATTGCGACAAGTTATCTCTGTAACATATTATCTTATTTTGATCAATCAATGCAGTGTTATCTCCCTTGCTTTGGTCCTTTACTTTGTATGCTTTTTACCCTACGCTTTTAGGAAACTTGCCGGCAAGGGGCCCTTGCCGCGAGCGCTGAGTGCTGGACTCTGAGCAGCCTGCCGGCAAAGGCCTTACCGGCAAGTAACCTTGCCACAGCTAGCTTGCTGAGCGAACTCGAAAACAAAGCAAGGGCGCGACACTTGTCGCAGCTCACTTAAGTCGTTGAGCGTACTCGAAAACAAAGTAAGGGTGCGGCTAGCCACGGGTAGGTTCCTCCGCGCACAGGTTTATCATACAAAGTGTGGTTGTTCAATGAAGATAACTAAAATTTAAAAATTTGAACTGCTCAAATTCAGGTAACTTAGCTTTCATAATCTGTTCGTTCTCCGGCAAGCTTCTCTTTCTTGAACAGCACTTGGTTCATCCTCCACCTCCTTCCC
>LR738712.1:226204685-226225791 GCA_902687465.1 Secale cereale
GAGGAGGTGGAGGATGAACCAAGTGCTGTTCAAGAAAGAGAAGCTTGCCGAAGAACGAACAGATTATGAAAGCTAAGTTACCAGAATTTGAGCAGTTCAAATTTTTAAATTTTAGTTATCTTCCTTGAACAACCACACTTTGTATGATAAACCTGTGCGCGGAGGAACCTACCCGTGGCTAGCCGCACCCTAACTTTGTTTTCGAGTACGCTCAACGACTTAAGTGAGCTGCGACAAGTGTCGCGTCCTTGCTTCGTTTTCGAGTTCGCTCAGCAAGCTAATTGCGTTGCGACTAGCTGCGGCTAGGTTACTTGCCGGTAAGGCCTTTGCCGGCAGGCTGCTCAGAGTCCAGCACTCAGCGCTCGCGGCAAGGGCCCCTTGCCGGCAAGTTTCCTAAAAGCGTAGGGTAAAAAGCATACAAAGTAAAGGACCAAAGCAAGGGAGATAACACTGCATTGATTGATCAAAATAAGATAATATGTTACAGAGATAACTTGTCGCAATGACTAATAGATTCATGTTCATGACACACTTTGCAGCAGCAAAGGAAATAGAAAGAAAGAGGCCTAATCTACGCGGTCGCCTTCACGCCTGGAGATCTTGTTCACCTTGGCGACGATGTGGGCGACCTGCGCCTTCAGCGCCTCCAGATCTGCATCGTCCGGCAAGCTGCGGAGGACGTTCACAAGATTGATGCCAGGGTTGCGGTAGACTATCTTCGTCAAGACGCGCTCCAAGGTGCCCGCGCAGAGCTGACGCGACTCCTCGGCCAGCTGCGCGGGGAGCTTCTCCTGCAGCCGTGCGAGCGCCGGCGCGATTCCCCTGAAGAAAAGACTTAACTTGGCGCTGTGGGGGAGATTCTGGTCCGGAGACTACACGAGGTGCTCCACCCTCAGCGCCATCAGTTCCTTGTCGATATTGGCAGCAGAGGCGACCAGATCGTCGGTCCACTGCTCCACAGCCCGACTGAAGTTGTTCGCTGAAGTGGAGGCGCTCCCCACTAGGCCTCGTTCCTTGCGGAGCTCGTCCTTCAGCTTCCTTTCGCGGTCCCGGGCAGCATCAAGTGAATCAGTCAAAGTGGAGACCTTCAACTCCAAGTCAGCGATTGAATCTTTGGCGGCAGTAAGCTCGTCGCCCTTCTTGGAGAGTCGTACCTACAAGTTGGAGTTGGTGTGGGCGTCCTTCTCCCGCTCCACGTTGAGCGCGGTGACCCTGTCCTCACTTGCTTTGAGGTACTGCTCCAACTGCTCCACCTTCAGCTCCAGGCTCCTCTTGGCGGTCTCCGTGGCGCCAGCGGCATCCTTCGCTTCCTTCAAGGCCCCGCCAAGAGCCTGCTCCCGGGCGGTGATCTCGTCGTCATGGGCGTCGAGCTCAATCTTCCGCTGGTTGAGCGCCCCTTCCCGCCGAGATAACTCCTCGGCGGCCAGCCGCTGCCGCTCCTCTACTTCTGCCTTCTCCAGGAGGAAGGCTTGCTGCTCCTCGGCAAGCCCTTCACGCTCCTCCGCCAAGTTGCGGAGAGCTGCCTGGTTGGCGGCGCGGAGTTCGGCAGCGCGCTTCTCCAAATCGACTCCAGCCTTGGCGGCAAGAGCTTCCCGGGAGTCCAGCTTCGCCTACCTGGCCCGGTAAAGGGCCAGGAGCCGGCGAAGTAGCTTCTCCTCTTCGGGCTCGTCGCTCCCGCCAGGTGCTTCGACAATCTTCAACCCCGCGGAGGCGAGGACCTCTCCATCAAAGGTCTCTCCCTCCACGGGGGCTCGCGACGAGGACCCCCAAGGGACTTGTATGAAGACGCCATTAGGGGCCTCAAGATAAACGCCTGGATGTTCCTTGGCGGCGGAGGGATCGGCGGCCGGTGCAGCGCTTGACGCTCCTACGGCCTCCGGGCCAGCAGTGTGGTCGCCGTCCCCCTCCCCAGCTGCGGCGTCTGCGGCCGGGGCGGTCTCCTCAGCGGCAGGCTCGTCGGCCCCTGCCATGCCCTCAGTGGTAGTGGCATTGCCGCCGTCGCCTTGCGCGCCCTCCTCGTCGGCTGCCTCAGTCTCCATCCGCTCTGGCGCAGGAGGATCTAGCAGAAGAAGAAAAAAAGAAAATATCAAGCAAATATCCAAAAAGACAAGTCCAAGAAGAAGAAGCTACAAGACTTACCTTCGAGGACTTCTTTGACGACAGGCTCCCTCGCCGGGGAGACCACCCTTGGCGGGGGAGTGGTGGCCCCTGCTGGCGGAGGACCGCCCGCGCCCTCCCTTGGTGGGGTGGCCACCCTTGTCGGGCTGCTCACCCTTGGCGGGGTGCCCGCCCTCGGCGGGGTGCCCGTCCTTGGTGGAGCGCTCTCCCTCGCCGGGGAGCTCGCCCTTGGCGGGGAGGGTGGAACCTGTGGCTCGTAGGGGGTAGTCTCCAGGCGCTCCTGCTGCTGCGGCTCCACTTCTGCACAAGACAAACAAGACCAACAAGACAACAAGATGTTAGTACAAGATGAAACCTCAAGCGCGCCCGACGAACAAAAAATCCAAAACCCAGACTTACGCTGGGGGCTGCGCTGGGGGCTGCTCCTCGGAGCAGCGGGTTGATCCGGCAAGCTCGTCGCCGGCGCGTCCCCTGTCGCCGCGACAGGCGAGTCATCTTCGACCTCGACCACGGGGATCTTGGACCTCTTCGCCAGCCGCTGGGTCAGGGTCCTACAAGCAAAGCAAGGACAAGATCAGAATCATCAAAGAAAGAATCAAGACAGAATCGAAGAAATTACAAATTACAAATACTTATTCCTCTTCCTCGTCGTCGTAGGAGCTGAGGGCGGAGAAATCGAACTCCACCTGAGTTGCTCCCGCTCGAGGAGCAGGAGGAGAAGGCTCCCTCGGGCGCTTGGCGGTCTCCGGGGCTGGGGGCTGCGAAGACCCAGCCTCCGTTGGCGCCGAGGCCCGAGGAGCAGGCGGAGCGGCCGCTTCGCTCCAAGAGGATCCTCCTCCGCTTGGCGCTGGTGCGCGGGACGCCCCCGTCGCGGTTTGGCTCGCCCTGGTGGCGCGCGTCGCCCGGCGAGTAGGCTGCTGTCGTGGCGCCTGCGTCCTCGTCGCTGTGGCCGCTTTGCGAAGGCGCTTCAGCGGTGCTTGCTTAGGACTTGCCGGAGGCGGGGAGTTCTCCGAGGACGAGGAGGCGTCGTCGTCAAGTCCCAGAGACCCACCAGTGTCTTCGTCGGCCTCGACGTCCTCCTCCACCTCCCCGGCAGGCCCGCTGGATCCAGCATCATGACCTGCGGCTCCGCTCCCTCCGGCGGCTCCGCTCCCTCCGGCACCTCTGCTCCCTCCGGCAACCTCGCCTCCTGCCGCCGCCTCGCTCACGATCCCGGGAATCCCGGCATGCCTCAGGGAAGGAACCCCGGCAAGCTCGTCGGGCGGAAGCTTGAGCAGCCTGCGGATCTCTGCCTCCTCTGCTTGGCATGCCTCATCCGCGGCCTGCGCCTCGTCAACGGTGAATCCGAAGTCTCCCGCCGCTGCAGCTGCGGCGGCCTCTTCCATCCGGGAAGCAATATAGGCTATATCCCGCTCCGTGGTGGCCCGGGTGAGACCCTTGTTCTCCTCGGTGTTCTTCGGCACCTCGACCAAGTTGTCGAAGAAACTCAGAATCGCGTCCGGCGGAGGCTCTATCCAGGTGGGGTCGACGCCGTGGGAGTCACACGCGGGCATCATCGCGCGCAAGGAGTCCCGGGCAGTGCTGTTGCATAGCGGCACCACTCCCCGGGGAGATCTAAACCACTCCGGATGGGCCGGGTCATGCTTGAAGAGTTCCCAGACCATCCCCTTCAGCTCCAAAGCAGTGAAGTTGAAGTTCAATCCCGGGCGCAGCCTCATAATGTCCGCCGCATTGCCGAATTCCCATGCTGGCCTTTTCCTTTCTTGTAAAGGGGCAATGCGGCGGCGGAGGAAATCTGCCCCTACCTCTCCAATGGTCAATTTGGCTACCCGGAGGCGAAGTATCCTGATGAGGGCGATATTGAGCCTGCCGTCCTCCGGGGCCAATTAGCTCCAGTCTCTGCCGCGCACTATGGCTGTTGTGCGCGGCGCAGTGAAAGGCTCCGGCTGGTCCTCCACTACCCAACACCAATCTGCGCGCCATTCTTCCCACTTGCCGCGGAGTTCTCCTTTCAGATATGAGTCCTTCTTATTCAACCGGAAGATCCAGGAGATACCGTCGGAGAGGGGAGCGCCAGCCTCTACTCTAGGCATAAAGAAATGGCGAAGGAGCGCTACGTTTGGATGGATCCCCACATAGTTTTCGCACAGATGTGCGAAAACGGCCATCGTAAGGATGGCGTTGGGGGTAAAGTCTAGAAGGTGGAGGCCGTATGTGTTCATAATGTCACAGAAAAACTCCGAGTACGGAGGGCACAATCCACAATGGAAGAAGACAGCGAAGAAGAAATACCCGCCGGGAAACAGATCTCTGGCGACGATGGGGTAGGCTCTGGTGCGGGGATGAGCTTTGGTCTCCCCGGACCAGAAGAGGTAGTACTTGTTCCACAGCTCCCTCGCACTGAGCCGCGGCGCGAAGACCACATTCCTCTTCCGCAGGGCGGCAAGCTTCGCCGCCTGCTCGGACTTCTCCTTCTTGGTCTTCTCCGCTTTCGCCTTCTCGCTCTTCGGAGCCATGGCGGATGCGGCGAGGGAAGGAGCGAGGAGCTCGACGGCGCCGCGGATGCGGAAGACGGCGGAGGAGGGGTGGAGGCAAAGAGCAGCGGAGGTTTTCTGGAGGATGAAGATGCAATGAAAGCGAAGGAGGGAAACTGCCCCTGCTTCCTCTGCTTTCAAGGGGGGAGTGGGGGACGCTCCGCATTTCCCATTAAAGAACGAGGCCACGATCTCTCCCACAACGCCGCAATCGACGCGTGCGGTTAGGGAGGGGCGCGGCGGATGCGGAAGGGGATTCGGCGTGCCGTGGGCCGCGCGTGCCCGTACACTGTTTTGGGCCTGGCCCAACAGCGCTCGGCACCGTGTGTGGCCCAGGCCCGGGGGCTCCTGTCGGTGTACTAAGATAGGGGTACCTTAGCACCCCAACTTGTGCACGGGCAGTAGCAGCTTCCCGCGACAGGGTTTGCCACGTGCTCGCCGGAAACCTTTCTGGTCCCTATAAAGCCATTCAAAAACAAAGTATACAAGACAGAAGATCAAGACCCCGGCAAGTGGAGCTTGCCGGGAAGGCCGTCCTAGGTTCAAGACTATCACATTAACACAAGGCCTTGGCAAGAGGAGCTTGCTAGGAAGACCAGAAGACTGCATCTCAGAAGACATGCCTCGGCGCACCCCTGCGCCCCGGCAGGGCCCGGGGAGTGACAAGCTTCCGGGCCCGGCAAGATCAAGACCCCGGCAAGGTGCTTGCCGGGGGAAGCCTGCGCTGTGTGCCCGCGCTCCAGCTCATCGGCCCACGCGTCGCCCTAGGGCCCTTCCAGGGACGCGTGGCGGATGGCTGTGCAGCCTGGGGGACACAGTGGCACTCCACGGTGATGAGGCTATCGCCGTGGCGAACGGAGACGCATGGACGGGCGCTTTTGGGGTCGACGGCGACGGGCATTTAATGCCCTTGTCCCCCACTGTCAAGATTAGGTGAAGACCACTGTTCATCCACTGTTCATGCACTGTTCCCGCACTGTTACAACTAACACCAAAGTTACATTACTACCCTCGTCTACGTTGACACCTGTCGGTGACCCCTTGGGCTATAAAAGGAGGCCCATGCACAACGTAGAAAGTGTTCGGAACCTAGACAGCTCTGTTGATCGGTGTAGCTAGTTCTTCAAGCTCCCGAGCCCCAAAACTCAATATAATCCAAGCAGGAGTAGGGTTTTACGCGTACGCGTGGCCCGAACCTGGGTAAACTGCCCGCGTGCGCTCCTCGATCTGCTCTTCGTGCTCCCTCCGCTCCCTTACCGCAACGTACAAGGGGCTCCGGTCCCATAGGTGTTCGTGGTGGATAGTTTCCCCCGACAAGGTTGATATGTCTGATGAAGCCATCTACCTTGAGCTTGCGAAGAAGCCACGTCAACTTCTCAATGCTGATCATCACAGCTTCACTCAGCATGTTGAAAGTGTTCATGTGCCCAATGCTGCTACCATTGCTTATCCTCTGGCTAGAAATCTACGCCTACCGCATCGTGCCAATACTGAAGCTACCACTAGCACAATTGCTCCAAGCCTAAGAGCGTTCCCCTGTCCTGAACGACAGAGAACTTCTTGTATCACTTCACCAGAAGCAGGATAGGCATCATGATTGGTTGAAGCGCTAGATGCAAAGTCTTCTCATTGATGCCAATCGAATTCGCAACCTGGCAACCAAGAACTCCTTTGTTGCCCATGAAGCCTATCAGTGGTCCTGGAAGACCATCACATTACTTTGCTCTGAAGATGGTCTTCAAGCAGATGGCTTCACCAAGCGCTTCAAGTTTGACTCCAGGCCTACGCAATCTGACAGTTGGCCTCCTACTCCATCCATTTAAGACTCTTAGTATTCATCTTCAGCTGCAATTATTCTTGCGCATGTCATAGATGAAGAAGACGACACCACTTCTCCAGCAATTGATGCACTGCATCGTGACTCTGCGTCAGGCCCGTCTGCACCGCCCAACTCCAACGTCGACCTGGCTGCCCCAACATCTACACCACCTGGAATGCATAGATACTCAATTTCTTCAAACCTTTTTGGACCTTACTGACAAAAGGGGGAGAAGCATATGAGTTAATAGTCTTCAAGCGGGTCCATATATTGGTCGGGTGCTTATTTTTGCTAAGTTCTTACAACTCTTGTTTTGAAACTATTTCGCTCTTTAGTTGTAACACTTAAACTTGATGGTCGTCTGCTACATTTGTTGTTGTTTCTTCTCCATGGTTAAATATCTATCTTATGCACATGAAATCACTCAGCAGACGCCCATTTTTCATTATGCATATCATTGTCTTTGCTACTTTTATGTATGCATGATGGATTGTCTTCATAAGATTTAGGGAGATTTCCACAAAGCAAAACTTTCCATGTGCATTTGCAATCAAAGGCAAATTTATTATATGCACATCTTTAGGGGGAACCCTGTCAATCTCATGAAGCCCATAACCGTGTTCTGTAACTTTCACATACTTTATCCCCGTCGAAAACTTCAACCAGTTTGTTATCAATCACCAAAAGGGGGAGATTGTAAGTGCATCTAGTGCCACCCCTATTTGGTTTTAGTATTGACGACAAACATGGTTGAGGGACTAACATATTTGTGAGAATTGCAGGATAACATAGGTAGTAGTCCCTCACTGATTCGGTTTACCTACCATAGATGACCCCTAAAAATGTGTGAAGACATTGAAGTCAATGGTGGTTCGTGAAGACTTTCACTTGAAGATAATGACCTGTGGGGACATTCACTTGAAGACTATGGAGTGCAAAGACATAATTTCTTTCGTAGTTCCTTTTCTTCTTTCTTGAGTCATAGGAACCACCGTACTGATAAGTGGGGTCCAAGTGAACAGAGTTAGATGACTGATGTGATGCTCAACCAAAGTCCTATGTCTTTGAGCGAAGACAATGAGAGCAAATCTTATCCAGAGTTGGATAAGTCACCTTTGCTTGTAGCCCAAGCTAAGTTGCCGCATGTGTTTGGATCTGACCGTTGGACACGTGTCAGTTCCTTAGTGACCAAGGGTCATTTGGGACATATCATGTCGGGTTTCCTCCTGGCCATAAATATGCCACCCCCTACACGAAAAATTGGTTGGCTGCTCAGAGTTAGTGCACGGCTTTTGTCGTTTGAGAGCAACCGACCTCCAAAGCCTTTGAGATAAAAGATCCTTGCAAGGACAAAGCCCAAAACACTAAGAGCCAAAGAGTGTTAGGCATCACTGAAGTCTTTCTGTCTGTATGATCTGAAGACTTGTTACAATTGAGGATTGTGTAGCATCCGGCCCGTTAGGTGTCACATTCTGAGCAACCAAGAGTCATTGTGGATTGCCGGTGAACGAAGTCTGTGAAGGTTTGGAAGTATACCTTGAAGACTTAACAGAGTTATTAGGCGAGTTCTGGGTGTCCTTAGCTCAAGGGGCATAAGGTGAATACACGGTCTTCAGAGTTCAATCTCAGCCTCCCTAACCAGACATATAGTTCTTACAACAACTGGAACCGGTCTACCATTATTAGAGCAACTGGAACTAGTCTACCAAATTCCCCTCGTCTCCAAGCTACTAGTTCTATCTACCAACTCAAGTTCATTTCAGTTTGTCTTCATGAAGTCATTGCTTGCTTACTTGATCTGTTTGACTTCACTATGTGATGCTTTTACCTGTTTAGCTTCATTTTGTCTCCCATTTTGATCCATGCTAATTAGGTGCCAATAGTCTTCGTTCTTTCACTATGCTGCTTACTTGACTATGGCTTGTTTAGAGTAGTTTATTCTCCGCTGCATATCTATAGGTTCATTCCATCTATTTGTCTTCAACAGATACCGTGTTTTGAAGACTTCCATAAAAATGGCCTATTGACCCCCCTCTAGTCGATAACTAGCACTTTCAATTTTACCTTAGCTAGAGGTTCGTCGCTCCTTGGATTTGAATTTCTGGTTAGTTTATTCCCAATTATAGGAAACATTCCCCGGTCTAACCGGCGTTAGTCCGCTTTTACGCCGGGGAAGCAGCGCCTCGGTGTTTATCTTAGGGGTGTGCGGGGCATAGGAGCTTCTGGCGCCCAATCTGCAGGTCGGCCGAGCTTTATGGGATGGTAAGGGGCACTGCCAAGCAAGGCGGTGGTGTGAGGTCGAGGGGAGGGCGGGGCGATGGAGGCAGCGGTCTGGGCCGGTGGTCGCTAGAGGTTTAAGAAAGATCGTCACCAGTGATTGGCAGGAGGTAGACGAAGTCCATCTGCCCGTTCCTTGTGGATCGAATGGTTAATAAAAAAATTGACTCACGTATTTATTTTCAGTCATCTGTTATTTTGATAGGACCACATGTGGTGGAGTGCTGGAGGATTACCTGCATTTCCCAGCCATCCCCATGCTCATATATTACAAAATCACACGGAGTAGAATCTATTTATTTTTGAACTTGAGTAGAATCTAATTTTGTTTGCGATGCAATGTTGTAGACCTATCATATGTCACCTATCATTTATTTTCAGCCACCTGCTATCTGCTACTTTTACAGTGCACTAGTTCTCCACACACTTCACCCATACTCTCACTATTGTTTTTTATGCATGGGTATTTTAGACTGTATCAAACTGTTGATGGAAGCATGAAATAAAAGAGAGAAGTCACTCCTTCTTTGTTTGTTGGCAGGCAAGACACGTTTCAGCGCTTTGAAGTTTGCATGTTCAACAGATGAAGACGGTAAACATAGCTCTGGAGTTGATGATCTCTCTCGCCATGAACCACCATCCCGGGTGCTTGCTTTAACTTCATGGTGTCATATGTGGTTGCATGTTGCATATGGTGTCTAGCTCATATTCAACAGGCCGAAGTCAGTCTTTATTAAGATAAGGAAAGATATTTTTTACAAGAACCGTCATCCTGGGAGCACCAGAAGACAACTAGCTAGTAAGGGTAGAGATCGAGCCAGTGACAAGCCAAGCACAGACAGGCATCACCTACAAGCCAATTAAATAGCCACGATCATGGCAAAGCAGCTCGCCTCCAACCAGGCTCTTAGGTCTTTGATGATCATGCTCACCACTCCAACCAGATGTCCAGCTTGTATTGCTTCCAATTTGGTTAACTTGCATCTGCTTAGCTTACACATTATACCTTTGAATATGACATGCCTTCCGGTTTTTGGTGCATACTAGTACATCTGTCTATTAACCATGTTCTTACATCAAACAAATGTTCTTATGTATCCCTCATCAATCACTTATGATGAGACATTCAAGCCCGCGGATTCCTGTGAGAAAAGATGCTCTTTTATAGAATGCAGTGTCAGCCTCCCCAGATGATTCTCAAGAAAGAACAAGGCTAGATGAAGATAGTGAACATAGCTCTGTAGTTGATAACCGCATTTCCCCTACACCACCATCGCATGTGCTTTCTCTAACTTGGCAGTGTGAAACGTGGTTGCATGTTGCATACGGTGTCTAGATTGTAGTTCTTCCAATTTTGTTAAATTGCATGTGCTAGTCTGCTCAGTTTGTACATTATATCTGTTAATGTGACATGCCATCCTGTTTTTAGTACATAGTACATCTGTCTATTAAGCATGTCCTTACATAAAACTACTATTGTTTGTATCCCACATCAATCAATATGACGAGACACCTTTAGTATATGCAGTCTTTATATGATTTATAGCATGCGCTGCTTCGAATTTGTTGAAACGCCATTTATGATGGGACACTTTTAACTTGGCAGAGTCATATTGGTCGCATCTTTCCTGTGGTGTCTAGCTTGCATTGCTTATTTGTTGAGATGGCTTCTGCTTAGTTTACACAAATAGTTTTGAATACGCCATGCCGTCCAGTTTTCGTACATATTCCATCCTGGTATCATGTGTTTGCCTTACATCAAAGTAGTGATTATCAGTATCATGCATGAATGAGTTCTCAAGAGTGAATTTTATTGTTTTTCTTGTTGGTTTTACTTGAAAATTGAAAATCAATAAAGCGGAAGGAAATTAGCAAGGAAGTGGATAAAGGTGCTCCTTCCAAGTGGAGGGCCTTTACAGATTCTACTCCACCACCCTCCAAGAAGATTTGCAAGACAACACATGCATAGACACACAGTGTAGCTTTGTTGATGATGAGCATGTCTCCCCTAGTCCACCATTATAGGTGCTCCCTCTAATTTTTTTTGAGGTCAGGTGCTCCCTCTAACTTGGCACTATTATATGTGGTTGCATGTTACATATGATGTCTAGCTTGTATTGCTTCTAATTTTTTTGAATTCCATCTGCTTACTTTACACATTATAGTTGTGAATAAGACATGTGTTCCTGTTTCTAGAACATACAATATCTATCTTTCACACCATGTTCTTACATCAAATTACTACTGTTGTTTAACCCGCAACAATCACATATCATAAGACATGTTTAACTTTGGAATGCGATATAGGTTACATCTCGCATTCTTTTCTAGCTTGTACTACTTCTAATTTGTTGAAATGGCACTTATGACGAGACAGTTTAAACTTGGCAAAGTGATATTCGTTGCATCTTTCATATGGTTTCTAGCTTTCATTCCTTCTAATCTATTGAAATGCCTTCTGCTTAGTTTACACATCATAGTTGTGAATATCCAATGATGTCCTTTTTTCTTACACATTCAGTCGTCCTATCATGCAATCGCCTTACATTAAAGTAGTGCTCGTCAGCATCCTGCATCAATGAGTTCAGAAAAGCTAATTTTTACTCATTTTCTTGTGAGTTTGACTTAACAAGTTAATAAAATTAAGAAATAGGAAGGAATGAATTAAGGCAGGGACTGATGGTGGTCTTCCGGCAAAACGACATCCCAGGTGCTTTCTCTAGCTTGGCAGTGTGATATTATCTTGCATGTTGCAGAAGGTGTCTAGCTTGTCTTCTTGTAATTTGATTAATTTACTTCAGCTTAGTTTACACAAATAGTTGTGAATATGCCATGTCGTCTTGTTTTTCGTACATATTCCATCCTCATATGATGTGTTTGCCTTACATCAAGGTAGTGATTGTCAGTATCATGCATGAATGAGTTCTAAAGAGTGAATTTTATTGCTTTTTAATATCGGTTTTACTTGACAATGCAAAATCAACAAAGAGTAAGGAAATTAGCAAGGCAGTGGATAAATGTTCTCCTTCCAAATGGAGGGCCTCTACAGATTCTACTCCGCCACCCCTTCCCCCCAAGAAGATTTGCAAGACAACACATCCATAGACACTCAACGTAGTTGTGTTGATGATTAGCACGTCTCCTCTAGTCCACCATCACAGGTGCTCCCTCCAACTTGGCACTGTTATATGTGGTTGCATGTTATGTGTGATGTCTAGCTTGTATTGCTTCTAATTTTTTTGAATTCCATCTGCTTACTTTACACATTATACTTGTGAATAAGACATGTGTTCCTTTTTCTAGAACATACAATATTTGTCTATCACAACATGTTCTTACATGAAAGTACTATTGTTGTGTAACCTACAACAATCACTTAGCATAAGACACGCTTAACATGGGAGTGTGATATATGTTACATCTCACATTCTTTTCTAGATTGTACTTCTTCAAATTTGTTGAAATGGAACTTATGTCGAGACAATTTTAGCTTGGTAGAGCGATATTCATTGCATCTTTCATACGGTGTCTAGCTTTCATTGGTTCTAATTTGTTGAAATGTGTTCTGCTTAGTTTACATATCATAGATGTGAATATGCAATGTTGTAAATATGCAATGGCACTAATGACAAGAGACCTTTAACTTGGTAGTGTGATGCTATTTGCAACTCGCATATGATTTATTTCTTGTACTGCTTCACATTTTTTTAAATGGATGTTATGATGAGACACTGTTAACTTGGCAGTGCGATATTTATAGCATCTTTCATATGGTGTCTACCTTCCATTGCATTGCTTATAAATTAGTGAAATACATTCTGCTTAGTTTACACATCATTTATCTCACGTCGTCCTGTTTTTTGTACATATTACATCCTCCTATCATGCGGTCGTCTAACATCAAAGTTTAGTTCATCTGTATCATGCATCAATTTGTTCTGAAGAACTAAATTTATATTCCTTTTTCTCATCATCTTGACTTGACATGGCATACAGAAAGAGGAAGGAACACATAATGACAGGGGGTAGTGTTAGTACTCAGGACGCATGGAAACGGAAGCGAGAGAATTATGTAGATTCTGCTGGTACTGATGGTGTAATAGAAGGTCAAAGTCCACCGGAAAAAATTTCAAACACGATATCCTGTGCTATATGAGCTGAAAAACAATCCAAAGGGAAACTCATAGCTTTCACCAAACAAGGAGCGACATCCCTATTTGTTGCAACACCTTCCACAATACCACTAGCTGCACGAGTTACTCGTTTGTCAACTCAGCTATCAGCATATTCCCAAGCTCCTTTCCACCTGAAACTACTTCTGAAGCACTCTTGACACAAGAAGAGTTGGCAAGATGAAATGAACCTTGTGAGCTTGAACAACAAGAAGGTAGTTGCTGGAGTCAAGTTACAGTTGCATGCTTCTTTATATGTAGTCTCACATTTTGATGTACACTAACACTTCCTATGTTCGTTGTGTGACTAGCACCTAGGCGCAAGAGGAAACATACATCAAAGATAATGCTCCATTGGTTAACTAAATCTACAGGATGAAGAATGGTGATCCGTTTTGAGGCAGGTTTAAAAAGGTCACGCGATGCTACAGAGTCAGGCAAGTTAGTATCAAAGGCAGCGGTTGACGTTAGGTGTCATGCACGTATCCTCCCAACATGGTTTCAGTACAGGAATGATAAAGACAAAACCCAGTTCAACACCTTCCTAGACAATTTATCTGTAACTATGGTTATGTATGTAAACTAGTAATATCATCTTGCTCTATTCCATAATTTTCAATAGATGAGGTTCAAGTTGGATAGCCAAGATGATGCAACTAGACAAGCTTGCACCCATGCTTTCAAGTCTGCTCTGCGATAGTATCGGTATAACTTGAGGAAAACTCACATTGGAAGCAAGGCTAATAGTGAACTTGCCCTAACATCTCCAGTGGAAAATATATCAGACGAAGACTGGAGAGGCCTTGCTAAACACTGGTCTGATCCAAAGTATCACATACATTATATATATGTTATCATATCACATGTTGAACTCCTATTTATGCATGTGCCTCACGAATCTATCTTCTTGTAGGTGAACTATTCAAAGAACAAGGCCAATCATACAAAGTGAAATTCCAACAGATGACAACATCTCGTAGCTATATTGCACACTGCAAGGCTCTTGTCATTAGCTGTTGTTTCACTCTTTTCACTGTGCCATATTATCATATATATATTGACATGTTCCAAATGCAGAGGAAATCCCGAAAGGACCAAATAGTAATTGAACCAAATGTTGTGGAAATCTTCAAGGACTATCACGCTAGCAAGATGAAGCGCATGACTACACCAGTCAAAGTCATTGTTGTAAGTCCCTAATCCTCATGCTTCTTAACTACTACTTACTCTGCTTGTGGATTGAACTTCATTGTTTGCAGCCAATGTCTATTACTCTTTTCAATTTTATACACAATTGTCTTAGAGTATCATTGCACCTTACAAGGTTTAAAATAGAGGAGTGATGTTCCCTTGATCTTGATCTGTAATCGATTATCGTGCTGGAATTGTCTACACAACATTACAATTTCTTGTTTGTCAGTTCTCAGTTTTTTTGGGATATGAATGATTTCATACTATACTTACCGTATTATAAACTTTATCTCTTTATCCTTAGCTATCAATACAATGTGAAGAAATAGACTATACATTAGCCATGGTACATGGTCATATGTTTGGAACATGGTTTTATTATGTACTTTGTAGTAAAATACAACTAATATTTTACACGGGTTCACCAGAATATGTACTGTATATAGACCAAAGCTATTTTGTTTGGTTTTAGTGCCAACTTAATATCTTTTGTTTTAATACTACTAATGTCACACTCAACTTTTCAAAAAGCTATGGAATGAATGATGGAACCGCCACCTTCTGAAGGTGACGAGGCAACTATAATCGCAATGTCACATCTTGCTGTAGTGGATCAGTACCTGTCCACTAACGGTGCCAAAAGCACGTTCCTGCGTAATACTAGGTTGGCTGTCCAAAGTGCCTCATGATGAAGATATCCAAGCTCAAAACAATGTTATATATGCGCTCCGGACATAAGTCCATTCTATAACAGAGACCCCTGGGTGAAACAACGACAGCCATTGTTCGAGGTTGTTATGAAACCAGACTATTAGATATTTACTATGTTGTTCAGGATCCTAGGAGAAATGAAGGCGAAGGTTATGGTGCTCCATCGGACAGTACATCATGAAAATGTAACAGTCAGGTCAGATGAATTGAGCTTCTAAACTTCTGGGTGACTTTGGTAATTAATGACAACATATCTCTTGTTGGACTTATATTTTCATCTAGTATATTTCAGATGAGTTCAACACTGGAGTGGCAGGACAAGAGGATGTGGAACCCTTTTCATAAAGCTAAGGACAAAGATTGGAAAAAGCTCAAGACTCTACATATTCATTTTAGTGATCCAAGATCATGTTGAGTCCATAGGAAAAGCCAATACTATTAAAAGGGGATGAGGTGTTGCTTAATGGTCTACTTGCTCAAGTGCATAGTAATATGCTCCAAATCCCTCAACCACTTTATCATTTCCACATATGTCTCAAACCTAAAAGACAAACTCGCCTCACCGATTTGATCTATCCGGCGCCAACGAGTTCACATGACATAGCCACTGCCACAAACCCTAATCAATTCGGTCTCACAGATAGGGATCTCGGTATCACTGAGATAGGTATGCAAACTTAGTCCTGGTAGTATTAGCATATCTATGTTGTAGATCAATAGCTCACGATGTAGCTCCCCGTTTATTTTATATGTTCCTAGAGAAATATAAGTTGAAAGATGTTAGTAGCAAAGATGCGGACTAGGTCCGTGATCTGAGGATTATCCTCATTGCTGCACAGAAGTATTATGTCCTTGATGCACCGCTAGGTGACGAACCTATTGCAGGAGCAGATGCAGAAGTTATGAATGTTTGACAAGCTCGGTATGATGACTACTTGATAGTTTAGTGCGCCATGCTTTACGGCTTATAACCGGGACTTGAAAAACGTTTTGAACGCCACGGAGCATATGAGATGTTCCAAGAGTTGGAATTAGTATTTTCATACTCATGCCCGTGTTGAGAGGTATCAGACCTTCGACAGTACTTTGCCTACAAGATGGAGGAGAATAGCTCAACCGGTGAGCATGTGCTCAGATTGTCTGGGTACTACAATTGCTTGAATCAAGTGGGAGTTTATCTTCCAGATAAGATAGTAATTGACAAAGTTCTCTAGTCACTATCACCAAGTTAGTAGAACTTCGTGATGAACTATAATATGCAAGGGATGACGAAAGTAATTCCCGAGAACTTCGCGATGCTGAAATCAGCAAAGGTAGAAATCAAGAAAGAACATCAAGTGTTGATGGTTAACAAGACCACTTGTTTCATGTAAAGGGCAAAGGGATAGAAGGGGAACTTCAAGAAGAATGACAAGCAAGTTTTCACTTCCATCAAGAAACCCAAAGCTAAACTCAAGCCTGAAACCAAGTGCTTCTACTGCAAAGGAAATAGTCACTAGAAGTGGAACTGCCCTAGATACTTGGCGGATAAGAAGGATGACAAAGTGAACAACTGTATATTTTGATATACAGATTATTGATGTGCACTTTATTAGTGCTCATAGCAACCCCTGGGTATTTGACACCGGTTCAATTGCTAAAGTTAGTAACTCGAAACGAGAGTTGCGGAATGAACAGAGACTAATTAAAGGTGAAGTGACGATGTGTGTTGGAAGTGGTTCCAAGATTGATATGATCATCATCGCACACTCCCTATACTTTCGGGATTAGTGTAAAACCTAAATAGATGTTATTTGGCATTTTGCGTTGAGCATGAATATGATTTAATCATATTTGTTGCAATACGGTTATTCATTTAAAGTCATAGAATAATTGTTATTCTGTCTACATGAATAAAACCTTCGATGTTCATACACCCAATGAAAATAGTTTGTTGGATCTCGATCGTGGTGATACACATATTCATAATATTGAAGCCAAAAGATGCAAGGTTAATAATGATAGTGCAACTTATTTGTGGCACTGCCGTTTAGGTCATAATGGTGTAAAGCGCATGAAGAAACTCCAGAGTGATGGACTTTTGGAATCACTTGATTATGAATCACTTGGTGGTTGCGAACCATGCCTCATGGGCAAGATGACTAAAACTCTGTTCTCCAGAATAATGGAGCGAGCAACAGATTTGTTGGAGATCATACATACAGATGTATGTGGACCAATGAGTGTTGAAGCTCGCGGCGGGTATCGTTATTTTCTGACCTTCACTGATGATTTGAGCAGATATGGGTATATCTACTTAATGAAGCACAAGTCTGAAACATTTGAAAAGTTCAAAGAATTTCAGAGTGAAGTGGAGAATCATCATAACAAGAAAATAAGAGTTTCTACGATATGATTGTAGAGGTAAAATATTTGAGTTAGCGAGTTTGGCCTTCAGTAAAAACAATGTGAAATAGTTTCACTATTCACGCCACCTGGAACACCACGGTGTAATGGTATGTCCGAACGTCATAACTGGACTTTATTAGATATGGTGTGATCGATGATGTCTCTTACCAATCTACCACTATCGCTTTTGGGGTTATGCATTAGTGATATGCGTGATCATAGGAAAATTTTGAAAATACTACGTTTCCCAACACTTTCCACCTCCTGCGTGCCACTGCGGCGACCCCTTTCTCTATAAAAGGAGGCCCGAGGCGACCAGGAGGAGGATTCGGCTTGTTGGAGCTCCTCACGCCCCATAGCTAGCTGAGGAACACTGATATACAATCCACCAAAGCAGGAGTAGGGTTTTACGCATCCTCGCGGCCCGAATCGGGATAAACGAACCATGTGCTATCTGTTTGATCCGCTCTTCTCTCAACCCCGCGCCCCGCTAACCATAGTAGGGATTCTTGTGATCCCATACGTGTCGTTGCCAATACACCGACATCTTTGGTGCGCCAGGTAGGGGAAGGGGGAGGGGGCGAGTTCGTGGGCGAGGACGGAGCACGCCAGGTAGGGGGCATGGTTGTGAGAATCAGCTTTAGCAGTTAGTTCGACGCTTCTTCATCATCATGGCACCCAGTCGGAAGACGGACAACCCGTCCCGATGCGGGCGAGCAGCGGACCGGTCGCGGAAAGGACCCGGGGCGCTGCTCGTGAACACCAACACCGTCCCAGGAGCCGGAGTTTGGGAGGTGGCGATGTTTGTGCGCCTGGTATTGGGCCACACACCGCCAAATCCAAGGACGGAGCCAGGCCCTCCGCGGGTGGCGCGGGGCCTTCCAGGATCACTGCCGCATCACCCGAAGGCGACGCAAGGGCCTCAAGGACTCCCACGCCGGCACCAACAACGCGCTCCTCCCAACCAGCGCGCAACGAACAATGTCATCACGCCGAAGATCACAGGCGCGCCGCAGGAAGGGCCCCGAGCGCCACTCCCGAGACATGGAAGACCTGCCCGCCCGCCGAAAGCGCTGGTGGAAACGGCATGCGACCGCGAGATCATGATGGAGCTCCTCCTGACATGGTCAGGAGTCGAAGCGCGTCGCGGTCCGTGCAGGTTTCGCTACCACTAACCACAACAGAAGCCCTGGCGCGCGCGCAGTTGCTCCTCGACTTTCCTCCCATTACGGGGAAACTCAACGAATGGAGAGCCACCGTCCGAAGCCTTGTCGCGGTCGCCAACAAGGATGAACCAACTCCAGCGAAGCCCTCGGGTCGACACTCCGATGGGGGCCCAAGCACCGGTGGCGGGAGGACTGGCAGCACCATGGCCACGGTGCATTCGCCTCCTCCTTGCCCGGTACCACGTGTGTCGACTCGTCGAGACGCCGCGGGTGACGACATCTCCATAGCGTCGTCTGACCCATGGACCGACGGCGAACAGTGTCAAGTTCTTTAGGAACGAGCTCATGAAGACGCTCGAACCACCTTCGAGCGCTGGCGCGGAGCGCGCCACCAGTCAGACAGGCGAGCAGGTCCTGTTATGAACCGCCCAACACCGGAGAGCCCTGGAGGTCTACCTTACGAGGTAGGCTGTCCGGCTTTTACCCGTCAGCTGCGGTAGTTCTAGTGGCCCACTCACCGCACCTTCAAGCCTGACGTTGGCGAGAAGTACAACGGCAAGTCCCACCCATCGGAGTTCATCAGCATCTACACCATCGCGATGCAAGCTGTCGGAGCCCGCGACGATAAGGTGCTTGCGAATTACTTTCCATTGGCTCTTAAACCCAACGCCATGTCGTGGTTGATGCACTTGCCGGTAGACTCTATTTCCTCCAGGTCGGATTTGTGCCATGAGTTTGTTGGCGCCTTTACTGGAGGTCACCAAGCCCATGGCCAAGCAAGTGACCTGCACGTCATTCCCCAGAAGGGAGGCGAGAGTCTACGCAAGTATTTACAGAGGTTCAGCCGGATACAGTACAATATCCTTGATGTTCACCCTGCCGCCATCATCAGCCCGTTCCATCAGAATGTGCGTAACCGCAAGATGCGTGAAGAACTGGCAATGAACAAGGTGAAAGATGTGGCGGAACTCTATGTTCTTGCTGACAGATGTGCCCGGGCTGAAGAGGGAAGGAAGTACCCCGGCGAAGATGCCGGCGTGGAAACCGACTCTTCAGATGAGGATACTGCCGCCCCGGCGAAGAAAGGCCGGCGCCGCAATAGGAAGCGCAAGGGTAAAGCCGTGCTTGCCGTCGAGGGATCTGATGATGCCGGCTCCGCCAAGAAAACCAAGGCAGATGAGCCCGACAAGGAAATTGCCGGGTGTGTCGCCTGCCGGGCCTTGGCGGCTGCCGAGAAGCGAGGAAACTCCGACAAGCAATACTGCAAGATCCATCGCACCAAAGGCCATGATCTCCAGAACTGCCGACAGGTTGAGCTCCTTGCTGAGAAGCAGAGGGCTGAATATGAGAGGCGGGACAAGGAGACTGGCCAGGACGGTGTTGCGGGGTCAGGCAAGAAGCGTGATGGCCAAGCAGGCCGTCGCGGCAAGGATAAACAGCAGGAGAGGCCCGCCCGGGGCCGTGACAGAAAGCCAGAAGGCGACGATCACGAAGAGGACGACAAGTCCGGCGTCCAAGAGTTTCAGAAAGCTATGGAGGCCATGTGCGTCGATGGCGGCGCCTCGCTGCATACTTCTCACCGCAAGCTTAAACAGTGGGCGCATGAGATTACAGTGGCAGAGCCGTCATTTGATGCCCAAAAGCCGCTGAAATGGTCTAGCACGCCTATCATTTTTGACACTGAGGATCACCCTGATCGCACTACTGCGGTCGGGTGCTTGCCGCTGTTGTTTTCGCCGACAATACACAACCTCAAGGTGACAAAGATGCTAGTCTATGGTGGGGCTGGTCTGAACTTAATCTCGCCTACCGTGATCGAGAAGCTGCAGATTCCTCAAGGCGACCTCGAAGGGACGGGCATGTTTTAGGGGGTGAAGCCGGGGAGAAGTCAACGAAAGGGGAAGGTCACGCTGCCCGTGACTTTTGGAAGTGACCTGAACTACAGGACAGAAATGATCATGTTCAATGTCGCCAAGATCCCCTTGACCTACAACGGGATCCTTGGCCGCCTAGCGCTGGCCAAGTTCATGGCGGCGTCACACTATGCCTACAACACCCTGAAGATGCCAGGACCTGTGGCGATCATCACCATCCCCTCTGATAATGAAGATGCGCTGATTTGCGCTGACCAACTATACCAACAAGCAGTTGCAGCAGCTGCCGCCACTAGGGCACTTGCTCCTGCCACTTGAGCCCCGGGGGGGAAGAAGAAGAAGAAGACCGATGAGACCACGGACACCCACTCCTGCAAGCGCACCTCTTCGGAGTGTTGCGCTCCCGTCGAGGATGTGCCAGAGAGGTCCACCGGGAAGAAGAAGACCGGTGAGACTTCGGACACCCACTCCGGCAAGCGCACCTCTACAGAGTGTCGTGCTCCCGTCGAGGACGTGCCTGAGAGCTCCACCGGCAGAATCAAGAAGTCCAGGGCCGCACCGCCGGGAACCAAGAAGGTTTCTTTCAAGGAGGACGGCACAGGAGGGGCTTTCACCATAAGCTCCACCCATGACGACAAATAGGAAGATGCGCTCGTCACCT
The DNA here is from genome assembly GCA_902687465.1 of Secale cereale. Classification (NCBI taxonomy): domain Eukaryota; kingdom Viridiplantae; phylum Streptophyta; class Magnoliopsida; order Poales; family Poaceae; genus Secale; species Secale cereale. The sequence goes on from LR738712.1 coordinate 226,225,597, forward strand.
TCCGGCGGGCGAATGTCGATGTGTTTGCATGGCAAGCATCCGACATCCCCGGCGTTCCCAGGGAGGTGATTGAGCACCACCTTGCTCTCTGTCCTCATGCGCGGCCCGTCAAGCAGAAGGTCAGGAAGCAAGCTTTGGAACGACAAGAGTTCATCACAGAGGAGATCCAGAAACTGGAAGCGGCGGGTTTGGTAA
>LR738712.1:226225801-226382541 GCA_902687465.1 Secale cereale
CAAGCGCACCTCTACAGAGTGTCGTGCTCCCGTCGAGGACGTGCCTGAGAGCTCCACCGGCAGAATCAAGAAGTCCAGGGCCGCACCGCCGGGAACCAAGAAGGTTTCTTTCAAGGAGGACGGCACAGGAGGGGCTTTCACCATAAGCTCCACCCATGACGACAAATAGGAAGATGCGCTCGTCACCTTCCTGCGGGCGAATGTCGATGTGTTTGCATGGCAAGCATCCGACATCCCCGGCGTTCCCAGGGAGGTGATTGAGCACCACCTTGCTCTCTGTCCTCATGCGCGGCCCGTCAAGCAGAAGGTCAGGAAGCAAGCTTTGGAACGACAAGAGTTCATCACAGAGGAGATCCAGAAACTGGAAGCGGCGGGTTTGGTAAGAGGAGTGCTCCATCCAACATGGTTGGCCAATCCAGTGGTAGTGCGCAAGGCAAATGGGAAGTGGAGGCTATGTATTGATTACACAGATATCAATAAGGCTTGTCCTAAAGACCCCTTCCCATTGCCACGCATCGACCAGATTGTTGACTCCACGGCTGGGTGTGACTTGCTGTCATTCCTCGATACCTACTCCGGCTACCATCAGATCTTCATGACAAGAGAAGACGAAGAGAAGACAACATTCATCACCCCACGTGGTACGTATTGTTTCGTACGAATGCCTTTCGGGTTGAAGAGTGCTGGCTCAACGTTTGCAAGGGCAGTCCAGATTGGTTTCGAACCCCAGATCCATAGAAATATGGAGGCTTATATGGATGATATAGTGGTCAAAACCAAGAACAGGGCAACCCTTATACCGGATTTACAAGAAACATTTGCAAACCTACGCAAGATCAATCTCAAGCTGAACCCTAAGAAGTGCGTCTTCGACATCCCGTCCGGCAAGCTTCTCGGGTTCTTTGTGTCACAGCGTGGGATAGAGGCCAATCCGGACAAGATAAAAGCTATAGAACGGATTGAAGCACCCAAACGGGTCAAGGATGTGCGTCGGCTTGCTGGCTGCGTTTCCGCCATGAGCAGATTCATTTCCAAGTCTATCGAGCGCGCCCTTCCCTTTTTCAAGGTTTTGAAAAAGGCGGGCCCAATGGAGTGGACGCCAGAAGCCGAAGCAGCATTGAAAGATTTGAAGAGGTATCTTTCCTCCATGCCAGTACTAGTTGCGCCTAGGCCACAAGAACCATTGCTGCTATACCTGGCGGCAACGAACCAAGTGGTCAGCTGTCACATCCCTAGCTAGCACTTGCATTAGGACCTGAATAGAGTGTGCATCATGTTTACTTTCAAAGAAACTTGAAATGGGATTAACAGAAACCCCAGCACCCCTCCCCTAACAACTAGGGTTTGATAAAATATTTTCCAATGTACCCAAAATTCCCTTCAAAATGTTCATCATTTCTGCCTTGGTCTTAAACCTCTGCCAAAAATGGTGCACAATTTTCTAGGACAATCTAGGGTTTTGGATTAAATCATATGGTATTTGAATTTGGGCATTTAAATGCTATAAAATATTTTAAATGCTCAAATAATCATAAACTATAATGTTTCCTACTGTTCATATTATATACAGCAGGTATGACAAGTGTTATGATTTATAAAAATGTTTAGGCATTTTTATTAAATGAACAAAGTAGAAAAAGAAATGAAACAGAAAAGAAAATAGGAAAAGAAAATAGGAAAACACTTACCTGGCGCCCACCCGGCCCACCTGCCGGCCTAGCCCAGCTGCCGCTCCAGCGAGCTGCTTGGCTCGGCCAGGCAGGCAGGCAGGTGCTTGACGGCGACCGCACCGCGCGCCACGCAGCTGCCCGCCGCCTTGCTTCACCCCCTCGCCGTCCTAGAAGGATGGATCGAACGTCCACGACCTCCTCGACCCCTCAGACACCTCCGCTTCTCCCCAGCTCCTCTCCTCCGCTCTCCCCGCGCCATGGCCGACGCCGCCGTGATCGCACCGTCGTAGAAACCACGTCCACCGTCGTCCCCGAGCTCCGCCGTGTTGTCCATCGTCTCCGCCGTCCTCGACTGCTTCGGACAGGCCGAGCCCCGAGCGCTCGCCCGCCCTGGAGACGCCCCCGACCTCTTCTTCCCCAACTCCGGCCGCGGAGATCCCCCTCGCCGTGCTGCTCAGCTCCGACCACCCTCGAGCTCGCTTCGGTGCTTGCTGCAACCGCTGTGAGCCTAGCTACCTCCTCCCCCTCTCCGTTGGCTCCCTCTTGCCCTGTAACACACTGCACGTAGCTCCACCGCACGCACCGCCGCCGTGCTCGTCGCCGGTGATGCTCCGGTGACCATTTGGTCACCAGCACCCGTCCATCGCACTCACCACACCACATAGATTCGAACGGTGCTACGCACGCATCGCCTAGGAACCTGCAGCCGCATCTCCACACACGCCCGACGCCGGTCGCCACCGTCGAGCACGTTGCCGTCGTCTCCGGCCACCCCAGGTCCGGCGACCACCACCATCCGATGCGGAAGAGCAAGAGCTCTCCAACGCACCCAGCCGCAGCTCGAGCCATGCACCGTAGACGTTTTCCGAAGCACGCCGCCGCGTTTGGCCTCGCCGGCGGCTAAACGCCGGCGAGTTGGCCCTGTTTTGACCCCAGGTTTGACCCCCTGGGTCAATGACATGTGGGCCCTGCCCGCAAGTCAAACTTAGTTTTGGTTTTATTTTAATATTAATTAGTTAACTAGTTTAGTCACTGACACGTGGGCCCTGGCCCCACTGACAGCTAATTAGTTTTAACTAAACTCTAATTAACTCAGTTAATTAGCTATGACACTGAGATGAGGGACCCACTTGTCAGGTTTGACCTGGACTGGCCCTGTTGACTGGCTGACGTCAGCATGATGTCATGCTGACGCAGTAAAGGTTTTTCTGGGATTTTTAGATTTAAAATAATTCAGGAAATTCTAGAAAATACCCAAAACTTCTAAAAATCATATAAAATCAACCATAGCTCAGATGGAAAAGATTTATATATGAAAAATGATCATAAAAATCCAATCTTTCTAATGGCACTGGTTTCATGCATGTTTGAACAAGTTAACTTGCTGTATATATCAAAAACATGATAATGCACTTAGTTAAATAATAGTTTGAACTTCACTTTGAATCCTTGATTCAAATAGGTTCAAACCCTTCTGATTTTAGTTACATTAGCCAACACAGATGCATCTTGCCATGTCATGAGCATGCATCATATTGTTGCATTTGTTTGTTAATGATTGTATCGTCGGTATTCCCTGTGTTAGGTCCTGCTTCCGAGGATACTGCGGCATATCCAGTTGAAGAGCAGTACCCGACAACTACCTTGTCAGGCAAGCATTCATTGATCATTCCAATACAAACCCAATCTTCTCGCTCCTGCTCTCTTTTACTGCATTAAGGCAACAGCGCGTGAATTGCTACCTGCTGCGGTAGTTGAACCCTATTCCCTTGCCTGACCTGTCATTGCCACAGTAAATAGTTGAAACCCACTAGCATGTGTAGGAGTTGATTGAGCCATGTGATGTGTGATCCACCATGCTATTTACTTATGTTGACTGCTATGCTTAGAGTAGTGTCTGGTCTGGTTCATCTGGGTGATGGATCAGAGTGAAATGATCTTACCGATAAAGAGAGGGAAGTGTGGAATACGCTTGGTAAAGGTATCGATGAAAGGCCATGTAGGAGTACATGGTGGGTTGTTTCATTGGAATCGTCCATAGGACCCGAGATCTCTGTGTGTGATTCAAGTTACAGTTACTACCACACATTGGGCCCTGAAATATGACCCCGCTCGACTTATTGACTGCCCTTGTACTCTTTCCAGGAGTTGCAACTAGTTTCTGGTGTTTATAGTTTACTGGAGGTCGTGCACAGCGCTGACCCTCGGGGTGGGCTGTGATGCGACAGGTACATGGCACGGTGTACCGGTTGCCCGTTTGGTGACTCGGGAACCCTGTACACATCGTTTGGGCCGTGAGCGACACCCCGGCCGGATCTCCCCACGGATGGAACCCAAATAGGCGATAAACCTGGACGAGAGACTTGAGTGGTTGGTTAGGTCGTGGTCTACACCCACGTCGGCTTTCTCTTGAAGTCTGCCGAGCACATGTCGTGTGCAGACGCTAAGTGGTGAAAACATGTGTGAAGAAGTACACCCCTGCAGGGTTATCAAACTATTCGAATAGCCGTTGTTCGCGGTACGAACTACTTGGTTACTCTTACAGTTCATAGACAAGTTGATGGATACTACTAAAAGCCTCAAGATAAGCGTGAGTGCCGTGGATGGCCCTTCCGTAGGATGACGGAAGAGGATCCTCGGTAGTGTATTGATGTGGTGATTAGAGGACTCGTGTTCGTAATAACATCTTGCAATCCGTTGAGAGTTGTAGTATAGGTTAGCCAAGGTCAAAGCTGGCATTCTCCTATAAACTCCACTACCCCCTTTGATAATGTTGCATGTATGATAGGTTCTGTGGTAAGACTTGCTGAGTACCTTTGTACTCATGTTTGCTTAATAACTGTTGCAGAGGAGAACTCTGCCCCTGCTGATGGGTTCTACATAGACGTTGACGTCGATGAGTAGCTTGACACCCAGACGGTGATCTGGAGCTTGTGAAGGGCCTTGTAGATAGTCAGGCTACACCAAGCCTGTTTTATTTTCTAAGTTGTCTGTACTCAGACATGTAGCTTCCGCTTGTGCTTGTATGACTGTATGACTTGAGTGTTGGGTCATGTGACCCCTACCTGTATGACTATGTTATGTATGGCTCTTGGAGCCTTTTAAATAGTACTTTGAGTCATAGAGTTCTGTTGTGATGCAATGTTGTATTTGCACATATTGAGCATATTGCGTGTATGATTGAAATGCTTGGTATGTGTGGGATCCGACACCTAGTTGTTTTCCTTTGGTAGCCTATCTTACAGGGAAATGCCTCCTAGTGATTCCAATGAGCCTTGGTAGCTTGCTACTGCTCGGAACACGTAGGCTGGCCGGCATGTGTCCTTCTTCGTTCCTGTGTCTGTCCCTTAGGGGAAATGTCACGCGTTGTTCCTTTAAGTCCATGTAGCTTGCTACGACTTGGGTTCATACGTTGATGACCGACACATTCGTTGCTGGGTCATGGATGCCTGTCTCTGTAATTTAGTGCCACTTTTGGTTTATAACTAGCCATGTCGGCCCGGGTTCTCTGTCATATGGATGCTAGCGACACTGTCATATACGTGTGCCAAAATGCGCAAACGGTCCCGGGCCAGGTAAGGTGGCACCCGTGGGGTTACCGTGCGTGAGGCCGCAAAGTGATATGACGTGTTACAGCTAGATCGGTGTGACTTAGGATCGGGGTCCTGACAGCGTTGGCATCAGAGCTGGACTGCCTGTAGGTTTCTCAAGCCAAACTGGTCGATGTTGAGTCTAGAAAAATTCTTAGTTATATGTAGGGGAATTGATTGTGGAAGGGAACATAAGGCTCTTTTTACTCCTTTACCTTATGCCCTTCTGATCTGAGTCTGTCTATTCTTTCTATGGGGATTTAGGACTAGGCCTCTTATCCTTACTAGGTTCACGTGTTACTAATCCGTAGACTCTTAGGATTATTGGTTTCAAGCCTCAGTTCAGTTTCTATCCTTTTGAGTATGATGATTGTTGAACCGGAACCTTGATATGGAATTGTTGAGTGGCTATGCTATCATTTGTATGATGTCTCAAATCTTTGTTTGAGCATTTACAGTTGTTATGCTGCCCGATTTCTTCCAGAAACACTAATGCCTTTGCATTATTTCGTGTTTCAGATGTCTGGCCGCATTCCTCACCAAGTGGTTCGTTTGACTCGGTGCATTAATGTGCCCGGTCACACGGCCATGCTAGTCCGTGCGATGACTGAGACCGGTTATCGCTGGTATCCTGAATACACTGTGGAGGAACAGTATCGGGATTTCAATCAAAGTCAGTATTTCTGCACAGTCCGGATATACCCCTCATATCCCGGAGCAAATGATCCCATCCATTGGTCTTATGGACTCGGGATTACCATCGAGATGGCAGTACAGGATGCCGCTTATTCGATGATGACCATTCTCCGTGCTAGGCATGCCCTGTTGCTGAACACTGAGTTCTGTTACATGCCAGCTTCACTCCCCGGAGAGGAAGGCTACTACACTGGTCTGTATACTGATGCTGCTCATGAAGAGCCACTGCTTCAGACTACTGTTCAGATGTTGGAGGATAGGGACCATGAGGTCCGTGCCCTCCGAATGGAGCTGTATAACACCCGAGCCGCTCACTGGACTACTTTGACACGGCTTGCACCTGCTGTGCACGCCGGATATCTGGACATGCGGGATTTGTATCCTGTGCGGACTCGTCTGCCTGATCGCATGGATTGGAGTGACGTTGGGGGTATTACACCTCCACGTGGGCGTCGGTTACCACCAGCATCGGGACCGAGACCACACCCATGCCCTTATGGTCCTCAGCCATCGAGTGCTCGCGAGTTCCAAGATCCGTCTGTACCACTTCCAGGCTATGGTGGTAATCTTTACGAGGATTACTACGCGAATGTCTGAGCTAGTCCGTGGTAGTAGTAGTATTGTAGTAGTTGTATTTCCACAGTCCTGCGCGTCTTGTGGAATATGACTTAGTATGTACTGAATTCCTGAGGTGTAGTTAAATAATGTATAGGAGCTTGGAATGCCTCTGATGGGATGTATCGTCTTTCACCGCAGTTGAACTTTAGCCTTGGCTTGTACTAAACTTTGTATGGTGTGTATGACCACTGGTGTATATATAGCAGTTCCTATATTACCATGTCGTACGGATGAACATCTCTGCATTCTGTGTCATCCATTACATTCTGCACTTCTATGTCAAATTTTTGCCATCCTTGTCTAAACCGTTGTTTTGTTTTCCTAGGATGGTCAACACTCGCAACACTCCTGCTGCTCAGGAGCAGGGTGAGGCTAGTGGGGCTAGAGATGGAAATCTGCCCCAGCCACCCTCTTTGGCGGAAGTTATGCTTGAAGCAAAACGGAACAAGAGAGAGACCAACCGTGTGCTGGAACGCATAGAGCAAAACACTGGGTTCCGTCAGAGGAATGACGTGGTGTCAATCCACGATTTTATCAAGATGTGTCCACCGAAGTTCCATCACTCCACTGAACCTCTGGATGCTGATGACTGGCTACGTAGTATCACCCACAAGCTACACTCTGCCCGTGTGGCCGAAGCTGACAAGGTTATCTACGCCGCCTACCATCTTGAGGGACCTGCCAGTCTTTGGTGGGAAAACTTTGAAGCTATGCGTCCTGCTGGCCAAGTCACTACCTGGGTTGAGTTTAGTGAGGCATTCCGTGAACATCACATTCCGGAAGGTCTCATGGATCGCAAGCGGGAGGAATTCTGCAATTTCACCCAGGGCCGTTTAACTGTGGATGGCTATAGCCATGAGTTTGGTAATTTGGCACGCTATGCACCTGAGGAAGTATCCACCGATGCCAAGAAACAGGCGAGGTTCCGCAAGGGACTCATCCCTGAACTTCGTCGAGATCTACGTCTGCACGAGTGCACCTCCTTCCAGAAGTTGGTTAACAAGGCTATCAGTGCTGAGACAGGCCAGACCACCTTCGAGGCCACCCGCAAGCATACTCGAGACTTTGGTTCCTCATCCGGCTCTGGCTCTCATAAGCGCCGTGTGTGGGTTCCTAACACTGCTCAGCCACCCAAGTATACACCGAGGCCATCCTATGAGGCGCCTCGTCCAACCCAACAGTTTGCACCTGCTAAGACCTATGGAGGTCCACCCTCCAACTTTGCTCCACGCACCACCACTGTGACATGTTTCAAGTGTGGAGAACCGGGACACTACATGCGTGATTGTCCCCAGAATCAGCCAGGAAAACCCGTTGGCCGTGGTAAGCCAACCGGCAAGGTGAACTATGTCAAGCCGATCCCCACTGCACGTGGTCATGTCAACTATGTTTCTGCCGAAGAAGCTTATGAGGATCCTAACGTCGTCCTTGGTACGCTTCTCGTAAACTGCCATCCGGCATCTGTTCTTTTCGATACTTGAGCATCCCATTCGTTCATATCTGAGAGCTATGCTCGATTGCACAACATGACTTTTTGTGACATGCCTACTTCCATGGTCATTCAAACTCCTGGTTCAAAGTGGCAAACCTCTAGGGTAAGCCATGGAAATGAAATCCTTGTCGATAGACTTGTTTTCCTTGCATCTTTAATCGCTCTCAAGTCCTCGGACATAAATATCATCTTGGGTATGGATTGGATGACAACCCATTACGCCAAAATTGATTGCTTTACTAGGACCGTTCAACTTACACATCCATCCGGCAAGATAGTCAATGTCTTGACTCGAATGGCTGAACGTCAGCTCTACTCTCTTAATGCCAGCCCTCTACCAGAACTCGAAGGTATCCCGGTAGTCCGTGACTTTCCGGATGTTTTTCCAGAAGAACTGCCAGGAGTTCCACCTGACAGAGATGTCGAGTTCGTGATAGATCCTATCCCTGGAACCGTCCCAATCTCTAGGAGACCTTATAAGATGGCACCACTAGAATTAGCTGAGCTAAAGAAACAACTCGATGAGTCCTTGCAAAAGGGTTTCATCCGTCCTAGTTCTTCCCCTTGGGCTTGCCCCGTCCTCTTCGTCAAGAAGAAGGATGGAACGGAGCGGATGGTTGTAGATTACCGACCTGTCAATCTGGTCACCATAAAGAATAAGTATCCGCTTCCCAGGATCAACGACCTGTATGATCAGCTCGCTGGATCCTCAGTCTTCTCTAAGATGGATTTGAGGTTGGGCTACCATCAAATCAAAATCAAGAACGGGGACATTCCTAAAAAGGCTTTCGTTACTCGTTATGGACAATATGAGTACACCGTCATGTCCTTCAGATTAACCAATGCCCCAGCTACCTTTTCTCGGTTAATGAATTCAATATTCATGGAGTATTTGGATAAATTCGTCGTGGTATACCTCGATGATATACTCATTTTCTCCAAGAACAAGGAAGATCATGCCGAGCATTTAAGGCTGGTATTGACGAAGCTTCGAGAGCACCGCCTTTATGCCAAATTCTCTAAATGTGAATTTTGGTTGCCAGAAGTAACCTATTTAGGTCATGTGATCTCTGGCAAGGGTATTGCTGTCAATCCCGAGCGAGTTCAAGCCGTCCTTGATTGGACTCCCCCTGAATCGGTCAAGCAAGTTAGGAGTTTTCTTGGCTTAGCGAGCTATTGCCGACGTTTCGTCGAGAATTTCTCCAAGGTTGCAAAACCTCTAACCGAACTCCTCAAGAAAGATAAAAAGTTTGAGTGGACCCCACAGTGCGAGTCCAGTTTTCAGGAACTGAAAAGACGCCTGACATCTGCACCTGTACTGCTACCACCAGACTTTTCCAAGGACTTTATAATCTATTGCGACGCCTCGCGACAAGGACTAGGTTGCATTCTCATGCAAGATCGTCAAGTGATTGCATACGCATCCCGACAGTTGCGTCCACATGAGGATAACTATCCTACTCATGATCTAGAGATTGCAGCTATAGTCCATGCACTCAAAACATGGCGACATTACCTTCTTGGTAATCGCTGTGAAATCTTCACTGATCACCAAAGTTTGAAGTATATCTTCACCCAACAGGATCTAAATCTCAGGCAAAGACGTTGGGTTGAGTTGCTCACCGACTACGACTTAGGAATCGCTTACACTCCTGGAAAGGCCAATGTCATGGCTGATGCACTAAGTCGTAAGTCATATTGTAACAATTTAATGTTATAACAAAGTCAACCACTTCTCCACGAGGAATTTCGTAAGCTTAACCTTCACATTGTTCCTCGAGGATTCCTTTCCACCTTGGTGGCGAAACCTACCCTTATGGATCAAATCATAGCTGCCCAGAAGCGTGATAAAGGTGTATCATGACTCCAAGAGAACATCGCTAGCGGACTCGCTAAAAGTTTCTCCATGGATGATCGAGGTGTTGTTTTCTTTAAGAATCGTGTAGTGGTTCCCAAGAACCACCATCTACGGCAATTAATCCTTAAGGAGGCTAATGAATCTCCTCTCACGATTCATCCCGGTAGTACCAAAATGTATCAAGACCTACGTCAAAGATTCTGGTGGACTAGGATGAAGAGAGAAATCGCTCAGTTCATTGCTAACTGCGACGTTTGTCGTCGAGTTAAAGCAGAGCATCAACGGCCTGCTGGCACCCTTCAACCTTTAGCTATTCCTGAATGGAAATGGGACAAAGTCGGTATGGACTTCATTACCGGGTTTCCCAGGTCCAGGAAAGGGAATAATGCTATCTTCTTTGTTATCGACCGCCTCTCTAAAGTAGCTCATTACCTGCCTGTTCGGGAGAGTATTACCGCTAGCCAGCTAGCAGACTTATATATCTCTCGAATAGTATCACTTCATGGTGTACCGTTGGAGATTAACTCAGACCGTGGAAGTCTTTTCACTTCACGATTTTGGGAAAGTTTCCAGAATGCTATGGGAACTCATCTCTCTTTCAGTATTGCCTTCCATCCGCAGTCAAATGGTCAAGTGGAACGAGTCAATCAAATTCTGGAAGACATGCTTCGAGCCTCTGTCATTTCTTTCGGTATGGAATGGGAAAAGTGTCTTCCATTTGCCGAATTCGCTTATAACAATAGTTATCAAGCCAGCCTGGGTAAAGCTCCCTTCGAAGTTCTATATGGACGAAGGTGTCGAACACCTCTTAACTGGTCAGAAACCGGCGAAAGACAATTCTTTGGCCCGGATATGATTCAGGAAGCAGAGGAACAAGTTCGCATCGTTCGTGAGAGATTGAAAACAGCCCAGTCTCGCCAAAAGAGCCAATATGATAGTCATCATAAGGCTGTGACTTTTGAAGTCGGCGATAAGGCTTACCTTCGGGTTACTCCACTTAAGGGAACCCATCGCTTCGGTATCAAAGGCAAATTGGCCCCTCGTTTCATCGGTCCTTTTCGCATTCTTGCCAAACGAGGAGAAGTTGCCTACCAATTGGAACTACCTCCGCACCTCTCCAGAGTTCATGATGTTTTCCACGTTTCCCAACTCAGGCGTTGCTTCTCGGATCCTATCCGCGGAGTGGACCACGAAACGCTTGATCTCCAAGACAATCTCACATATCGAGAATACCCCGTTCGTATTCTTGATCAAACTGAGCGCACCACTCGACGCCACAATATCAAGTTTCTCAAGGTTCAATGGTCACATCATTCCGAGAGTGAAGCTACTTGGGAAAGGGAGGATCGTCTTCGACTTGAGTACCCCACCCTCTTTCCGGAGGAACCCGAATCTCGGGACACGATTCTTTTAAGTGGGGGTGAGTTGTCACATCCCTAGCTAGCACTTGCATTAGGACCTGACTAGAGTGTGCATCATGTTTACTTTCAAAGAAAATTGAAATGGGATTAACAGAAACCCCAGCACCCCTCCCCTAACAACTAGGGTTTGATAAAATATTTTCCAATGTACCCAAAATGCCCTTCAAAATGTTCATCATTTCTGCCTTGGTCTTAAACCTCTGCCAAAAATGGTGCACAATTTTGTAGGACAATCTAGGGTTTTGGATTAAATCATATGGTATTTGAATTTGGGCATTTAAATGCTATAAAATATTTTAAATGCTCAAATAATCATAAACTATAATGTTTCCTACTGTTCATATTATATACAGGAGGTATGACAAGTGTTATGATTTATAAAAATGTTTAGGCATTTTTATCAAATGAACAAAGTTGCAAAAGAAATGAAACACAAAAGAAAATAGGAAAAGAAAATAGGAAAACACTTACCTGGCGCCCACCCGGCCCACCTGCCGGCCCAGCCCAGCTGCCGCTCCAGCGAGCTGCTTGGCTCGGCCAGGCAGGCAGGCAGGTGCTCGACGGCGACCGCGCCGCGCGCCACGCAGCTGCCCGCCGCCTTGCTTCACCCCCTCGCCGTCCTGGAAGGATGGATCGAACGTCCACGACCTCCTCGACCCCTCAGACACCTCCGCTTCTCCCCAGCTCCTCTCCTCCGCTCTCCTCGCGCCATGGCCGACGCCGCCGTGATCGCACCGTCGTAGAAACCACGTCCACCGTCGTCCCCGAGCTCCGCCGTGTTGTCCATCGTCTCCGCCGTCCTTGACTGCTTCGGACAGGCCGAGCCCCGAGCGCTCGCCCGCCCTGGAGATGCCCCCGACCTCTTCTTCCCCAACTCTGGCCGCGGAGATCCCCCTCGCCGTGCTGCTCAGCTCCGACCACCCTCGAGCTCGCTTCGGTGCTTGCTGCAACCGTTGTGAGCCTAGCTACCTCCTCCCCCACTCTGTTGGCTCCCTCTTGCCCGGTAACACACTTCACGTAGCTCCACCGCACGCAGCGCCGCCGTGCTCGTCGCCGGTGATGCTCTGGTGACCATTTGGTCACCGGCACCCGTCCATCGCACTCACCACAGCACGTAGATGCGAACGGTGCTACGCACGCATCGCCTAGGCACCTGCAGCCGCATCTCCACACACGCCTGACGCCGGTCGCCGCCGTCGAGCTCGTTGCCGTCGTCTCCGGCCACCCCAGGTCCGGCGACCACCACCATCCGATGCGGAAGAGCAAGAGCTCTCCAACGCACCCAACCGCAGCTCGAGCCGTGCACCGTAGACGTTTTCCGAAGCACGCCGCCGCATTTGGCCTCGCCGGCGGCTAAACGCCGGCGAGTTGGCCCTGTTTTGACCCCGGGTTTGACCCCCTGGGTCAATGACATGTGGGCCCTGCCCGCAAGTCAAACTTATTTTAGGTTTTATTTTAATATTAATTAGTTAACTAGTTTAGTCACTGACACGTGGGCCCTGGCCCCACTGACAGCTAATTAGTTTTAACTAAACTCTAATTAACTCAGTTAATTAGCTGTGACACTGACATGAGGGACCCACTGGTCAGGTTTGACCTGGACTGGCCCTATTGACTGGCTGACGTGAGCATGATGTCATGCTGACGCAGTAAAGGTTTTTCTGGGATTTTTAGATTTAAAATAATTCAGGAAATTCCAGAAAATACCCAAAACTTCTAAAAATCATATAAAATCAACCATAGCTCAGATGGAAAAGATTTATATATGAAAAATTATCAGAAAAATCCAATCTTTCTAATGGCACTGGTTTCATGCATGTTTGAACAAGTTAACTTGCTGTATATATCAAAAACATGATAATGCACTTAGTTAAATAATAGTTTGAACTTCACTTTGAATCCTTGATTCAAATTGGTTCAAACCCTTCTGATTTTAGTTACATTAGCCAACACACATGCATCTTGCCATGTCATGAGCATGCATCATATTGTTGCATTTGTTTGTTAATGATTGTATCGTCGGTATTCCCTGTGTTAGGTCCTGCTTCCGAGGATACTGCTGCATATCCAGTTGAAGAGCAGTACCCGACAACTACCATGTCAGGCAAGCATTCATTGATCATTCCGATACAAACCCAATCTTCTCGCTCCTGCTCTCTTTTACTGCATTAAGGCAACAGCGCGTGAATTGCTACTTGCTGTGGTAGTTGAACCCTATTCCCTTGCATGACCTGTCATTGCCACAGTAAATAGTTGAAACCCACTAGCATGTGTAGGAGTTGATTGAGCCATGTGATGTGTGATCCACCATGTTATTTACTTATGTTGCCTGCTATGCTTAGAGTAGTGTCTGGTCTGGTTCATCTGGGTGATGGATCAGAGTGAAATGATCTTACCGATAAAGAGAGGGAAGTGTGGAATACGCTTGGTAAAGGTATCGATGAAAGGCCATGTAGGAGTACATGGTGGGTTGTTTCATTGGAATCGTCCATAGGACCCGAGATCTGTGTGTGTGATTCAAGTTACAGTTACTACCACACATTGGGCCCTGAAATATGACCCCGCTCGACTTATTGACTGCCCTTGTACTCTGTCCAGGAGTTGCAACTAGTTTCTGGTGTTTATAGTTTACTGGAGGTCGTGCACAGCGCTGACCCTCGGGGTGGGCTGTGATGCGACAGGTACGTGGCACGGTGTACCGGTTGCCCGTTTGGTGACTCGGGAACCCTGTACACATCATTTGGGGCCGTGAGCGACACCCCGGCCGGATCTCCCCACGGATGGAACCCAAATAGGCCATAAACCTGGACGAGAGACTTGAGTGGTTGGTTAGGTCGTGGTCTACACCCACGTCGGCTTTCGCTTGAAGTCTGCCGAGCACATGTCGTGTGCAGACGCTAAGTGGTGAAAACATGTGTGAAGAAGTACACCCCTGCAGGGTTATCAAACTATTCGAATAGCCGTTGTTCGCGGTACGAACTACTTGGTTACTCTTACAGTTCATAGACAAGTTGATGGATACTACTAAAAGCCTCAAGATAAGAGTGAGTGCCGTGGATGGCCCTTCCGTAGGATGACGGAAGAGGACTCGTGTTCGTAATAACATCTTGCAGTCCGTTGAGAGTTGTAGTATAGGTTAGCCAAGGTCAAAGCTGGCATTCTCCTATAAACTCCACTACCCCCTTTGATAATGTTGCATGTATGATAGGTTCTGTGGTAAGACTTGCTGAGTACCTTTGTACTCATGTTTGCTTAATAAATGTTGCAGAGGAGAACCCTGCCCCTGCTGATGGGTTCTACATAGACGTTGACATCGACGAGTAGCTTGACACCCAGACGGTGATCTGGAGCTTGTGAAGGGCCTTGTAGATAGTCAGGCTACACCAAGCCTGTTTTATTTTCTAAGTTGTCTGTACTCAGACATGTAGCTTCCGCTTGTGCTTGTATGACTGTATGACTTGAGTGTTGGGTCATGTGACCCCTACCTGTATGACTATATTATGTATGGCTCTTGGAGCCTTTT
This sequence comes from Secale cereale, assembly GCA_902687465.1. Classification (NCBI taxonomy): domain Eukaryota; kingdom Viridiplantae; phylum Streptophyta; class Magnoliopsida; order Poales; family Poaceae; genus Secale; species Secale cereale. The sequence continues at coordinate 226,240,670 of LR738712.1, forward strand.
AAATAAAGTACTTTGAGTCATAGAGTTGTGTTGTGATGCAATGTTGTATTTGCACATATTGAGCATATTGCGTGTATGATTGAAATGCTTGGTATGTGTGCGATCCGACACCTAGTTGTTTTCCTTTGGTAGCCTATCTTACAGGGAAATGCCTCCTAGTGATTCCAATGAGCCTTGGTAGCTTGTTACTGCTCGGAACACGTAGGCTGGCCGGCATGTGTCCTTCTTCGTTCCTGTGTCTGTCCCTTAGGGGAAATGTCACGCGTTGTTCCTTTAAGTCCATGTAGCTTGCTACGACTTGGGTTCATACGTTGATGCCCGACACGTTCGTTGCTGGGTCATGGATGCCTGTCTCTGTAATTTAGTGCCACTTTAGGTTTATAACTAGCCATGTCGGCCCGGGTTCTCCGTCATATGGATGCTAGCAACACTGTCATATACGTGTGCCAAAATGCGCAAACGGTCCCGGGCCAGGTAAGGTGGCACCCGTGGGGTTACCGTGCGTGAGGCCGCAAAGTGATATGATGTGTTACAGCTAGATCGGTGTGACTTAGGATTGGGGTCCTGACATCAGCGCCGAACTAGTGGCACAGAGAGAAATTGATGACAAGGTGATAGCAGCGACAGAGCCTGATGCCGTTGGTGCAGAGACGACATGGCCGGTTGGGGTGCCGCCAAGGAAGAAAATGTTGCAGCACACGGTCTACTTTGTTAGCTCCCTCTTGCAGGGGGCTAGATCAAGGTACTCCGGTGTGCAGAAATTCCTCTTTGGCCTTCTTATGGCCTCAAGGAAGCTGCGTCACTACTTCCAGGCGCACGAGATCACTGTCGTCACTCGCCTCCCTCTTCAACGGATATTGCACAATCCAGATGCAACGGGAAGAATTGTAGAGTGGGCACAGGAGCTGTCCAGCTTTGGCCTCAAGTTTGAAAGTACCTCGACGATTCAAAGCCGAGTCCTGGCGGAGTTCGTTGGAGAATGTACCGCGACGCCTGATGAAGAAGCCTAGGAAACTGCTCTCCCCGGCAAAGATGCGAGTTGTGACTGGATCATGTATTTTGATGGAGCTTTCTCCTTGCAGGGCACCGGGGCTGGCGTACTGCTTGTCGTGCCCACCGGAGAGCACCTCAAGTACGTGGTCCAGATGCACTTCCCCAGGGAGGTATCAACGAACAATACTGTCAAATATGAGGGGCTGCTTACTGGTCTTAGGATCGCGGCAGACCTCGGAATCAAGAAACTCATTGTCAGGGGCGATTTGCAGCTTGTCGTCAAACAAGTCAACAAAGATTACCAGAGCCCATTTATGAAGGCCTATGTCGATGAAGTGAGAAAGCTGGAAGAACATTTTGATAGTATACAGGCTGAGCACATTCCCCGAGCAGAGAACGACATCACCGATTACCTGTCAAAGCGCGCTGCCCTCAAGTTACCTGTGGAACCAGGTACCCTTGTGCTTCAGCTTTCTCAGCCATCCGTTGATCCATCAACAGAGCAAAACAAGAGGAGGAAATAAGGACCCGACAAGTACTTTCCCGCCGAGCTCCCCGGAGCCGCCGGCAAGGATGTTGACGGGGACACTGAGCCCGCCACGGGACGGCTAGCTCCAGCGGAGCGTCAAGCTCATGCCGTCGAGATAGCCGCTCCTATAGCGGAGTAAATGCCTTTAGTCCTCGTCGTCGAGCCCCAGGCTCCAGCGTGGGCACAGCATATCGTCCGATTCCTCAAAACTGGGGAACTTCCTGAGGAGCAGGAAGAAGCGGAAAAAGTAGCCCGTCGATCTGCTATGTACCAGTTCGTCGATGACGTCCTGTACAGAAAGAGACCGAACGGCATGAAATTGAAGTGTATCCATCGAGAGGAAGGACTGGGGCTGTTGGCAGAGATACATGGAGGCATATGTGGATCACACATAGGGTCAAGAGCGCTTGTCGGCAAGGCATTTCGGCAAGGCTTCTTCTGGCCCACTGCCCTCCAGGATGCGACGACACTGGTCACCAGGTGTGAAGCGTGTCAGTTCCATTCAAAGAAACTTCGTCAACCAGCTCAAACCCTTCAAACCATTCCTCTCTCCTGGCCCTTCTCGGTCTATGGGCTCGACATACTAGGCTCTTTCCCCCGCGCTGTCGGGGGCTTTGAGTACTTGTACGTCGCAATCGACAAGTTCACAAAGTGGCCAGAGGTGGAGGCAGTGAGCAAGGTCATAGCTCAGTTAGCCGTCAAATTCTTCAAAGGACTAGTGTGCCGTTTTGGTGAACCCAACAGGGTCATCACCGACAACGGCACATAGTTCACAAGCCGCACCTTCATGCAATATACCCAAGACCTCGGCAGCAAAGTCTATTTCGCTTCCGTTGCTCACCCACGAAGCAATGGTCAAGCTGAGAGGGCAAACACTGAAGTACTACGAGGCTTTAGGACAAAGACCTTTGACAGGCTGCGCAAGAGTGGAAGGCGCTGGATTGATGAGTTGCTGACGGTTCTTTGGTCCATCAGAACGACGCCAAATCGAGCCACCGGCCAGACACCCTTTTCCCTAGTATACGGGGCAGAAGCGGTTCTCCCCACTGAACTCATATACGGGTCACCTCGAGTGCTCGCTTATGATGAGCTTGAGCAAGAGCAACTACGGCAAGATGACGCAACGTTCCTTGAGGAAGATCGTCTTCGGGCGGCTGTGAGAGCAGCACGCTACCAGCAAGCCTTGCGCCGCTACCATAGCCGCGAGGTCTGTGCCCGAAGCTTTGAGGAATGCGACCTTGTTCTTCGGCGTGTTCAATCGGCCAAGAATACGAACAAGTTGGCGCCGAAGTGGGAAGGCCCTTATCGGGTAATACGAGTCACCAAGCCTGGCTCAGTCCGCCTGGAGACCGAAAATGCCGTTCCGGTGAGCAGTTCCTGTAACATTGAGCATCTTCGCAAGTTTTACCCATAAGGCGCGGCTTGCCGGGCCCCCCGGCAAGCCACCTTCTGTACAAGACTTGCCGGCAAGGCATGTAACCCTTTGTACAAAGCCAGGCGCAGACCCTGAGCATATATAAATGAAGTGCTAGCGCCCTAATTTATAGCATGCATGCTAGGTCGAGTCTCGTCCTTGGTTAGGGTTGATAGTGCTTAGCGGCGGCTAACCCCTAGCTTAGAGGTCGATTGTGCATCTCTTTGTCTTTCTTTTATCTTCTTTGGTTCATAGGACATCCAGATATCCTTGCCGAAACCACTAGGGGACAAAAAAAGGAACAGACCAGCGTCTAGGCCCCGGCAGACCAGTATCGCCGAGGGCTGCAAGAGCAAAGATTCACCCATGGCAAACCAGGGTTGCCGGGGGCTGCAGCTTCAGATAAGTTCTTCATCCCTTATCATGCATTCCATTATGGACTGAGGTACGTGAAACCTCATCTGTTCCTTACACTACCATGCTCCCCTAACTTTAGGACCTAGGGCTCATTCCTGGGACCAAGTTTGGTCGTAGTCGCGGCAGCGAAAGGATAAAACAAGGAGCCTGAACCCGCCTCATCCCTGCCTCCGCCCAAGGTGTGAGAAAGGTAGAGCGAAGTGGGGAGACGGCAAGTCCTGTTGCCGGGCAAGAAAGTGTTTATCTTAAAGATATCAAGGATTTATTCCTTGTCATGGGTTTCACCCACAAACAAATGACCCGGCAAACATCCCTTTTTCATTAAAAACATTCCACTCAGGTACAGTCCATAGGGAATGAAAAACATGAACAAGGGGATTACAAGTTTTAAATTTAACAGAGGCCCGAAGGCTTACAAACTAAAAAGAGATAAGATGCCCGTAATCCCTTTCTTGTCCCTCTCCTCAGGAGGCAAGTCAAGGAGGCGAGAAGGGCAAAAGGAGCGCCTAGGCGAGCTACGGGTGGCAGAAGACACCGAGAGAACATCTTGGTGGCCGCCCAAAGGATGGATGGTGATGGTGACGACGGAAGCAGAGCTCGAAGACGAGGCGGCAGGACGTCAGTACGCGTCGAAGGCGTCGGTGCTCGCGTACTCCGACATGACTGCCTTGCTGCCCGCCCTCTTCCTCTTCCGCATCCTCCCAATGCCAGCCGCCCAAGGGGACGGCCCCGAGAAGTTCAAGGAGCCGGCGATACGGATGATGGGTTCGCCGGTGCCACCAGGAGCGGCGCCCGACGCCTAGTCGGACCCGTCATCCTGCCGCCTACCGCCCTCGTCGTCGCTGCCACTGTCCTCCTCGTCACTCTTGCTTGAGGAGGAACCTTCACTATCAAAAGAGTTCTCCACGCAGTTTGTATGAATCCCAAAGTGCCCGAAGACCTTGACGGAGAGAAGGCCACCCTCCATTAGCTTAAAATGAAGAGTGAGCCCCTCCGTCAAGGTGTGGATATGAGCAAACGTCTTCCATCCCCGATGAAGATACATCACATGAGGAGCAGGAAAGTCGACGCGGACCCGCGTGCCACTGATCCCGCAACCCCTCATGTGCAGCCGCAATGACTCCGGCGGATCTAGCTCCATCTCCCGTGCAAATGGAGTCGGGAGACGAAGGCGACGACGCGGCGGCCGGCGCAACCTGACGAAGAACTCACAAGGATCATCCCCAACATGGCCCTCCATTGGAGGAGGAGCTACTGGAGGGGGCGAGGCCGGCGGGCCACCCCGTCCTCCTCTTCCCCGAGCGCCCCGGCCTCGCCCACGGCCTTGCCCCCTCCCCCTTCCCCTCGCGGCTGGCTCTGCTACCGCAGGTGCAGGAGAAGGAGGGACGCGTTGTCGAGCGGCGACCCTCGCCGCCACCGTTGAAGGGCTGGGATTTCCTCTCTCCATGACGAATGGAAGAGAGGAGCAGAAGCTGAAGGAAGAAGAAGATGGAAGAATGCGGGGCGCCGTCCCTCCCCTTCCCCTCTTTATAAAGGAACGGGGTTGGGGCTCGACCGCCCCGCTCGGCCAATCAAGACACGGAATGCGCAGGGAGCCAGGGCCGACCCGCCGCCCCAACCAGCGACAGCCCGGTTTCCTGCCTCCACCATTAGCCACCCCAAGCGCATGGGAGACACGTGGCAGACGTGCAGAACCGAGGGGACGGGTGAGGCGACTTCTCCCCACCCCGTGATCGTGGGGAGTGGACGCCTTGAGGAACGCACCTCGGCCCCATTCAGTAAATGGGCCGCGCCTCAACGCTTCCCTCTGTTTATGGCGAAGGCGCGAACCGCCCCTTTACTATGGTGTGACGCATGCCTTCGGGAACCAACCCCACGCATGCCGCCCATGTTACGCACACCCCTCCACACCGCGCCACGCACGCGGATCGTGGGAGGCGCAGCGCGCGAAAAGTATTACCACGGTAAAAACCGTCCCGCCTGCCTGCGCACCGTTCTGGGCCTAGCCCAACAACGCGTCACGCTTATGTGTGGCCTAGGCCCGGGGGCTCCTGTCGGTGTACAAAAAGGGGGTACACTTTTTGTACCCCTATTACTGTGCACAGGCAGTCTGAGCCATGGGCACCACCGCACCAAGCAAGGCAAGGGAGGTGAGCCAGGGTGAAACCGAAGCTCGATGGAACTGGAGCAACACCAACGCCAAGACCAAAAAGAGCAAAGGGACGAAGCGGGTTCCCCCCGGCAAGATCCTTGTCGGGAGACAGTTTTAGCAGCCCCGGCAAGATCCTTGTCGGGGCCGGCTTTAGCAGCCCCGGTAAGACCCCTGCCGCGGCAACTCGCCCCACGCCTACGGAGCAAATCACCCTTGAGTCCACTGCCCCCATGGGGCAAGGATTTGGGAGACAGCCCCGTAGTGGCATGCAGATCTTTGTGAAGAGGCACCTGCGTGGCAACATGCATATCTTCGTGAAGACCCACCATTGCGCCACCTCAGCTGCCTGCCTACCTACATGGCATCTCAGGCATCGCTGGCCAGGGCACGTGTCGACACAAGAAGGAGCGGCGACAGACAAGACAGATCTCTCCCCCGTCCCCGATAAAGCAAGGACACCTAAGCAAGACGCATTAAATACGCCTTGTCATGTAATGCGAGGGATAAACCTCGCATCACTGTACCCTTTCCACCTCCTGTGTGCCACTGTGGCGACCCCTTTCTCTATAAAATGAGGCCCGAGGCGACCAGGAGGAGGATTCAGCTTTTTGGAGCTCCTCACACCCCATAGCTAGCTGAGGAACACTGATATACAATCCACCAAAGGAGGAGTAGGGTTTTACGCATCCTCGCAGCCCGAACCTGGATAAACGAACCGTGTGCTATCTGTTTGATCCGCTCTTCTCTCAACCCCGCGCCCCGCTAACCGTAGTAGGGATTCTTATGATCCCATAGGTGTCGTTCCCAATGCACCGACACACAGAGATGAGCGAACCGGTCTCACCGAGATAAGCTTATTACCAAAACTGTCTCGCCTAATTTGTGTAATCGGTCAAACCGAGTTGAGGTTTGCCCTAACCCTAACGCATCGGTCTCACCGAGTTGATACTATCAGTCCCACCGAGATGTCTAACGTTCACATTTGAACTGCTTCAGTCTGACCGAGTTCGTTTATTCGGTATGACTGAGTTAGGTCAAATGTGTGTAACGGCGAGATTTTGTGTGGAGGCTATATATACCCCTCCACCCCTTATCCATAAGAGAGAGAGCCATCAAAACGTGCCTACACTTCCACTATTCATTTTCGGAGAGAGAACCACCTGCTCATATGTTGAGACCAAGATATTCCAATCCAACCACAAGAATCTTGATCTCTAGCCTTCCCCAAGTTGCATTCCACTCAAATCTTCTTTCCACCATATCCAAATCTGTGAGAAAGAGTTGAGTGTTGGGAAGACTATCACTTGAAGCACAAGAGCAAGGATTTCATCATCAACACACCATTTATTACCTTTTGGAGAGTGGTGTATCCTAGATTAGATAGGTGTCACTTGGGAGCCTCCGACAAGATTGTGGAGTTGAACTAAGGAGTTTGTATGGGCAAGGAGATCGCCTACATCATGAAGATCCACCCTAGTGAGGCAAGTCCTTCGTGGGCTGCGACCATGGTGGGATAGACAAGGTTGCTTCTAAGTGGACCCTTCGTGGGTGGAGCCCTCCGTGGACTCGCGTAACCATTACCCTTCGTGGGTTGAAGTCTCCATTAACGTGGATGTGCGATAAGACCACCTATCGGAACCACGCCAAAAACATTTGTGTCTCCAATTGCGTTTGCACACTCCAAACCCATCCCTTTACTTTCTTGCAACTTGCATGCTTTACTTTCTGCTGCTTATGTACTCTTGCCATGCTTACTTGAAATGTATTGTGAATGTTTGAAATTGTGCTAAAAACTCCATCTCAACTTAAAGAACTTAAAAACTGCTACTTTTCTTATTGAAGTGTCTAATCACCCCCCTCTAGACACCTCTTCTTCATTCCTCTCAATTTATCTATTGGATTGCTTTTATGCCAGCCTTCCTTTTGTTTTATGGTTGTAATTTATTTTGTTGGGATACAAAATTTGTTCTTAATATGTAGCCACCGGCTAAAGAAAACAGAAAGCCATTCTATATAGTGTAGGGTGTTCCTTATATTTGCGCTGGTGGCGAACGTTGATGCCAAGTGGATGCAATTATTGCTATTGCCTTAATAGCCTAGCGTTAGTTTCTGGCTTACTTATTTCCTAGTCTTCTTTTTCCTTGGTTTGGTAGTGGCCACAACAACCAAGGGCCATATACGGACTGTGGTAACCTTGAGCCTTCTACAGGTCGTAGGATCCATGGGCCTCCTACGGGCCGTCTGATAAATGGTCCTCCAACGGGCTGTAGAATAAGTGAGACTTAGGCCGTCGGATAAATGAGCCCACATGCGTCATAAACAGGCATAATTGGTATAGGGCCAACACGGTAACGGGCCATTAACAGGCCGGAAGACACCCAAGGCTTAATTCTATCACATGCATAACGGGTTGTTAATGCGCCAGAATATAGGATGGGCTTGAAACAGCGCAATGGGTTAACATTCCACAAACGAGCTGATTCTAACAAGGGGCGGAATTTGGCCCCTTAGGGGAACAGGCAAGAAATGGGCCAAAAGTAATCGAGGGCCCGAAAGGAGCCCAAATGCTAACACGGGCTGGAAACGGCCCATGTGAATCATGGGCCGTTAATGGGTACAAAGAAATTTACTGTCCATTATGGGCCAGAGTCACCGTGGGCCAATAAATGGCCCAAAGATACGAAAGGCCTCATATGGGCCGAAAGTGAAATGGGCTGGTGTTATATTCAACGGCTCACATGAGGCTGTTGGCCCGATATTTGGAAGGCCATAACGGGCCATGAGTTACTGGGTCGTAAAATGGGCTATATGAGAATAGACCGTTAACAGGCTTTTCATGGGCCGCCTTGCTAGCTTTTGACCAAGTCAAATGGGCTGGCATTTGTAAGCTAAATGAGCCAGTGTTGGGCCATCACACGTGTTGACATATCATAGGCACCTATCTGACCCAATGACGAGTTGACACGTGTTTCCTTCGGCCAATGAGAATTTTACACGTGGAAAATCGCCATTGGTCGTTGATGTAAATGGGTTATTGCATCCAAAATGGGACCCGATAGCTTAACGGTGACCCGTTACGGTGGATGCCACATGTCGGTTACCCATGATGAAAGCACTTCCATGAAGCGTCATTTATCGTCATGGAAGTGAACAATTCCTTGATTATAATTTTGGTTTGTCTTGGAACACTTCTACGACAGCACGGGTATGACTATCTCGATTCCGTCATAAAATTGTCATGGATGTACATGCATGACAGAAAACGTGACCTACTATGACAGACACGTATCATCACAGAAGTGTATTATTTTTTGTAGTGTATCTTAAATTGTTTTCTAATTCTTCTCGATGATTCATTATCTTTTCTTCGTTTATTTCAAATTCTTACAGTGATTTCTTCAGGATTTTCTCATTTGTCCTTATCTTATCGATTCACTTGTTCCTTCCAAATTCCTACCGGTGGTTCGTTCCAGACACCCTATGTTTGTGTTATATCTCTCCTCAATCCTTGCGAAAGAATAACTAGTTTGCCAAATCCGTTGCTTGTAATCAATTCAAATTGATGAAGTATACGCGTAACATAATTCTCATTCTTGTTTCATCCAAGTGATTAATCCCTTCCTTCAGAGTTTATTTGTCAGGAATACATCCTTTGTTTCAAGTGCTTCATCTTTTCTTCCGTAGTTCCCTCTGTCATTATCTCGTCGCGAAAGATCATCTAAATCATTACAAGCTTCTTCTTATTCTTTTCAACTTTTCTTTTGTTTCGATCAACGTGTTATCTATCTGGAGTCCTTCAAATGTTTCATCATGGTGGTTCATCAACGATTTAATTCATACTCCAAGTGATTGTCACGATCGGTGTTGGAGGAGCTCGAGTATTATTTTTCTTGCTTTTCGAAGTGCAATTCCTTCTAACTTATCTTTGGAGGTGGTGTTATGTCATCCTTGGCAATTTCTTGTCGTGTTTGATGATTCAAGTTGTCAGGAATGAGATAATTTAAAACCAACATTTTCTCCTCATTCAGAAGTTGTTTCAACCCATAATAGTTTCTTCTTCGGAGTACCTTGTTATAGATTTCACCTAAAGCCTTCCATTAGGAGTGTTGCTATTTTGTGGTGCTTATCAGTGATCCAAGTTATCTCTTCATCAATTTTGTGGAAGAAGTTTTTCATCTCTTGGGTTCTCTCAAGCCAATCAATTCTTTCCGTTAGTGGAAGGAGTTAACCTCAAATTTGGATATTTTTTCCATAAACCCACAACAAGCTTATTTTTTTGTTGATTTTTTCAACAACTCCGTTAAACCGTCTTTCTGGGAAGGCTCCTTCATGTTCACTCATCATAGAAGTTGTTGTTCTGTTATTCCTTCCTTTCATTCTTGTTCCTTGGCTATCTCATTACACCGGTGTGGTTTCATATTCTTTTGGTTCGTTCAGATCTTGTTTCATGTCTTTCAACCTACAAGGTTCTCGTAATGTTCCTTGATCCTCTATTCTAATGGATTGTTTGCAATCTCGTTCATCTCCGTTGTATTCTTTCATTCAAGTTGTTCAACCTCTCAAGGTTCATGGTTTCACTTGTTTTTCGAAGAAGCAACTTTGTTTTACCTCTTCCTTCCGTCGTGTAAGATCCTAAAATTCTAAATTTTGGAATGTTATATTAATTAATTAAGAATGATTCCTTGCGTGATTTGTTGTGTGAAATTGTGTGAAATTTGAAACTTTTTGAAAGTTAAATGAGAGGGAATAAAAGGACTTTCCCAAACTTTCATTCTCACTTTTGGTTTCATGGAATTCAAAATTTACATTCATAACAAAACCTAGAGTGAATATAACATGACTTCTTCCATTTGAAAAAAGGGGTTTTGAAAAGATTTGATTTCATTTGAAACTAACTGAAACTCAGAAGCTTCATGCCACTCAAGGATTTTCATGAGAGAAGATATATGACTTCTTAAAAATGTATGAAATAGAGTAGGGAGTAATGAGTACCAATTTCAAATCTTATTTGGAGAACTATTTGGAATTTTCTCTATTCGGTTGGAATTTCAAAATTCTCTTAATATAAATACTTGAGTGAAGGAAACATGACCCTTCAAAATTCAGAGAAAATTTGAGAAGTATTTTTATAAAGAAAATAGAAAAAACTATTGGCAAAATAATTAAAAATAAAATTATTGTAGGTTATAAAAAAAATATTTTTTAAAAGTAATTTATTTACCTCTGAAAAATAGTTCATATTAATCCTTTTTTTTGTGAAAATTTTGATATATAATATGCCTATGGAATTTATTTTATTTTATTTTCTTGTTCTCCTTTTTTATGTTTTATTAAAAAAATTGTATCTACGGCCCATAATGTCGGGGAAACGACAACTATGGGATCCCAGGGACCGCTACTACGGTTGGCGGGGCGTAGTGCTGCGCAAAGAGCAGGTCTAGTCGATCAACGCATGGGAATTTTTACCCAGGTTTGGGCGACAAATGATGCGTAAAACCACAGTCCTGCTTGTCTGTGTTTATCTTGTGTTCTTGAGCTCTCGGACTGGCTACTACGCGTGCCTCTCCAAAAAGTCTGAATCCTCGCCCAGTATGCCTCGGGCCTCCTTTTATATGACAAAGGGGTCGCCATAATGGCACACAGGAGGTGGAGAGCATCTACAGTGTACAAGTTTATATCCTGACATCATAGGACAAACGCATTTAACGTGTCGCCTATGTGTCCTATAGCTTTATAGGGGACGGAAACAGAGCTTGTCCCGCCCATCGCCGCCTTGCCTCGCTCTAACACGCGTCCACCATGACGAGGCAAGCAGCACCACGCTGGTTGCTAGTTGTTGTGCTGGTGCGGTGGTAGGGTCTTCACGAAGATCTGCATGCCACCACGCATGTGTTTGGTTACTTGGCTTAGAGGCTACAGGCTGCCACACATGCACTTGTCCAGTTGGCGAGTTGGTTGCCGCGTAGGAGTGGCCGCGGGGCAGCGAAACCCTGGCGGACGTGGGCCCGTTTGTGGCCCCGCAGACGTCCCCCGCAAGACCCTCATGGCTATCCCCGGCAAGGATCTTGCCGCGGGTCTTTGGTTGTCCCCAGCAAGGCTCTTGCCGGGGGTCTTCGTCTTCTGGTCCTTGTCTAGGTCCGCAGGCCCTTGGTCCCACAAAGATCTGCATGCCACCAAGCAGGCACCCCTGAATCTTGGTCTGGACATTGTTGATGGTGTCAGAGCTCCTAGGCCCAATGGTGGCGGCCTTGCTAGTGTTGGGAAAGTTGCCCTGGAAAGACTCTTGCCGGGGCTATGTAGGCCGCCCCCGCAAGGGCGTTGCCAGGGGGAGTCCACCTTGCCCCTCTATTCTTCATGCCTCTGGCTTGAGTGTTGCCTTGACAGTCTTGTGCTTTTCCTTCTTCTGCTCCGCCAAGTGTGGACGCATGTGGCTACAACTGCCCATGCACAAGTAAAGGAGTGTAAAAGGGCCCCTACTTTTGTGCACCGATAGGAGCCCCTGGGCCTGGGCCACACATAAGCGCGAAGCATTGTTGGGCCAGGTCCAGAATGGTGCGCGGGCACGTCTTTCAGAGTTTTAACTATGGTTATCCGTTTGCCAGTTGCGCTCCCCCACGATCTGCATTGAGTTCATGACGTGGGGGTCATGCGTGGAACGGTTGCCGTATGCTAGCGTCATCCCGTGGTGAATAGTAAAGAGGCGGCCATTGTTTTCCCCATAAAAGAGGAAGCCGCAGGGGCGGTGCTCATTTACAAAGTGGGCACTATTCGTGGCCACCATGGAGCATGCGCCCCATGATCATGGGGCGGAGAACGGTCGCCCCACTTGTCTTATGATTATGGCTCGCTCGCCACGTGTCCCCCATGCCTCAGGGAGGGTAAGTGGCGGATATGGAGGGCATGGGCATTAATGCTGAGGCGGGAAACCGGGCGTAGCTGATTGGAGTAGGGTCGGTCCTACTTCCCTGCGCCCCTAGCGGCTAGATTGGTTGAGTGGGGCGACCGCCCTTAGGTTGGGGACATCGTCTTTCTACATTCATCTCCTTCGTGCTTGATCCTTCTTCTCCACTCATCATGGTTAGAGGGCACGCCGGCACTCCAACGGCGGCGACGAGGGCTTCTGCTCGACAGCGCATCCCCCTCCTCCGGAGCTCATGGCTGCGGAGCCCGCTGTGAGAGGAAGAGGGAGGGGGCGAGGCCGAGGGCGCTATGGTGCTTGCGGGAGAGGAGGAAAGGGTGGCGCACCGGCCGTGCTCCCGCCAGTGACTTTTCCCTTAATGGAGGGCCATGTCGGAGACTAGCCTCACGACTTCTTCATCAGGCCGTACAAGCCAGTATGTGGTCACCTCCACCTCCCCACCCTGTTTGCTCGGGAAATGGAGCTTGACCCGCCACAGACCTTGAGGCTGCATATGAGGGGCTGCGGGAACAGCGGTATGCGTGTCGACGTCGACTTCCCCGCCCCTCACGCCGTAGGTGGAAGACCTTTGCCCGCGCCCATAGCCTGTTGGAGGGTTAAGTTCTCTAATTCAAATTAATGGGGAACAACCTGCTCTCTGTCAATGTCTTTGGATGCTCAGGAATCCGTTTAGGGTGCTGCGTGGTGAGCTCCACTAACAACAAAACCTCCTGCTCGAGCGATAGTGACAAGGAGGACAGCGGCAACGATGACGATGGTAGCGGACGAGAGGACGCCGATTCGGACTCCGACTGACTGCCGGTGGCAGCACCATCATCTACATCACCCTCCTCCCTCCGCCATGCGTCTTGCTGATGGTCACCCTCACCATGCTCTCCATCGGTGCGTTCCTCGGCGCCCTTTTCTTGCCTTTACGTACCACACCTGGGAGGAAAGGGGCTAGAACGGAGATTGCGAGGTGCTTATCTTTCTTGTAGCATGTAGGAACTTGCCAAATCTTAATTTCTAAATAATGTAATCTCTCAAGCACATGCATGTGTCTTGTAACGTTCATACTTGTATCAGCATGTTAATGAAAAAGACCAGCCTTGTCGGGGACTCGTGCATGTATAAGTCCATGAAGAGGTGAAATGCCTCTTTAATGCAAACAAACGAGTTCTGTCGGCAAGCTATCCTGGCGGCTCCCTCTATGCCTGCAGGAGAATCACATCTACCGGGTTGCAGACAAAGGGTCCAGCCCCTTGTCAACCTTCTTTTGGTAAAGGCTACTGCAACTGCCTTGACCGAAGCAGTGTTCGTGTCAGGGATGGGAGCACCCGAGTTTAAAAGAGAGTGGCGAGGTTTTCTAATGCACAAGTCACAGGTTACAAACCTGAACGGGCAAGAGGTGAACTTTATCTGTTTACTTTGTCGGGAGTCCATCTTCCGAGCAGTCTCTCCAACTTCTTGCGGGAGCCGGGTCATTGGCGGGATCGAGCATCCTTGCAGCGGCTGGAAAGAAGAGAGGACAGGAGCATGGAACGTTGGCGGTCCATTAACATTTGATGGAATTAAAAAGCAGTACAATACCCTGGACAAGCATGTATATACGCATACATATAAACATGTAAATCAATGGCAAACTGTACATCAAGGGTTTCTCTTCCCTGACTATGCACAGTATCTGCGCCTGGCTTTGTACATAGTGTTACATGCCTTGCCGGCAAGGCTAGTACAAAAGCGGGTTACCGGGGCTCCGAGCAAACCGCTCCTGATGTCGCTTGAAGCTACGTTGGTTTTTTCCCCAAATAGGAAAGGATGATGCAACATAATGGCGGTATGTATTTCCCTCAGATGTGAAACCAAGGTTATCGAACCAGTAGGAGAACCAAGCAACACAATGTAAACAGCACCTGCACACAAATAACAACACCTCGCAACTCGACGTGTTAAAGGTGTTGTCAATCCCTTTCGGGTAACGAACGTGAGAGAGAGATAAATATTGGTAGATGGGTTGATAAATAAGATAAATTGTAGCAAGGTATTTTTGGGTTTTTGGTTTAGTAGATCTGAAAATGAAAGCAAAGGCAAATAGATGGCAAAGACAAATATATGAGAAAGAAGACCCGGGGGCCGTATGTTTCACTAGTGGCTTCTCTCGAGAAAAATAGCAACGGTGGGTAAATAAATTACTTTTGGGCAATTGATAGAACTTAAAATAATCATGACGATATCTAGGCAATGATCATTACATAGGCATCACTTCCAAGATTAGTAGACCGACTCCTGCCTGCATCTACTACTATTACTCCACACATCGACCGCTATCGAGCATGCATCTAGTGTATTAAGTTCATGAAAAAATAGAGTAATGCATTAAGAACGATGACATGATGTAGAAAAAATCCATATATCTATGGCGTTAAATATGAATCTCGTCATTTTATCCTTAGTGGCAATGATACATACGTGTCGGTTCCCCTTCTGTCACTCGGATCAAGCACCATAAGATCGAACTCACTACTGGGCACCTCTTCCCATTGCACGATAAATAGATCACGTTGGCCAAACAAAACCCAATATCAGAGAAGAAATTTGAGGCTATAAGCAATAATGCATATAGAGATCAAAGAACTCAAATAACTTTCGTGGATATAAAAAGATAGATTTGATCATAAACTCGAAGTTCATCGGATTCCAACAAACACACCACAAAAAGAGTTATACCATATGGATCTCCAAGAGACCATTGTATTGAGGATCAAAAGAGAGAGAGAGAGATAGAGAGAGAGAGAGAGTAAGCCATCTAGCTACTAACTACGGACCCGAAGGTCTACAAAGTACTACTCACGCATCATCGGAGAGGCACCAATTGAAGTGGTGAACCCCTCCGTGATGGTGTCTAGATGGGATCTTGTGTTTCTAGACTCTGTGGCGGCTGGATGAATATTTCGTCGACTCCCCTAAGGTTTTGGGAATTTCGGTGTATTTATAGAGCAAAGAGATGGTTTGGGGGCACCCGAGGTGGGCACGACCCACCAGGGCGTGCCTAGGCCTCCTGGCGCACCCTGGTGTGTTGTCCCCTCCTCGGGACTACCCCAGGTGCCACCAGGGCCCATAGTCTTCCTTCTGGCCCAAAAAAAATCTCCAAAAAGTTTCGTGGTGTTTGGGCACCGTTTGATATTGATTTCCTGCGATGTAAAAAACATGCAGAAAACAGTAACTGGCACTTAGAACTATGTCAATAGGTTAGTACCAAAATAATGATAAAATGACTATAAAATGATTATAAAAGATCCAAGAATGATAATATAATAGCATGGAACAAACAAAAATTATAAATACATTGGAGACGTATCTGCATCCCCAAGCTTAACTCCTACTCGTCCTTGAGAAAGTAAGTGATAAAAGCAAAATTTTCTATGTGAAGTGTTGTTTATCAAGTCATATCATATTCTTTTCTTTATAGCATGGACATTTGGACTTTTATATGGTTCAAAGAAATGGTCTAGTTTTGACATAATAATTTAGATACTCGAGCATTTCAACAAGCAAGCATGTATTTCAAAATATCAATGCTAAAATAAGTTATCCCTAGCCCATCATGCTCTATTATTGATCCATTCATGATACACCCTCGCATATTAGTTACATCCAATGCTCAAGTATGATCATAGTGTTCCCCAGTTGGTGCTTGTAAGAGAAGATGGAGACTCAAATTCAAAAATAAAAATTGTATAATTAAACGAAAGGCCCTTCGCAGAGGGAAGTAGGGATTTGTAGTGGTGCTAGAGCTGAAAGCAAAAATTGAGAGATAATTTTTTTTGGGAGGTATACTTTCCCCACCAGCGAGAATGAATTGAGGTTCCCAACACTTTCCATGCTAGATATATCATAGGCGGTTCCCAAACAGAAAATAAAGTATATTCCTTTTCCACCCAACTTTCACAAGCCATAGCTAGCCGAATCCACGATTGCCTTCCACACCAACACTTTCCAAGGAATTTATTATTTGACAACATAAAGTATTTTTTTCATTTCGGGACTAGGCATCCCTACTACCTTTGTCGTGCCCTCATGCAATGACAAGTGAATAAACATGCATCGTGAGAATAACACATCCAGCATGGAAATATTGGCGACCCCTCACCGCCTCACGAGCGGTACGGGCACACAAAAGGGAAATTTATTGTGAAAATTAGAGATGGCACATACAAATTTGATTAGAACGGCAAGGAAATACCACATATATGTAGCTATGGTGGACTCATATGGCAAAACCGGGATGCACAAGTAGAGATCATACTTAGTGCAAAATGAAGGATTGCAAAAGACTAGGAAGCGACCAACCATGAAGTAAATATTGTCGTAAGCGAACATTGGGCACAAATACCAACGAATAATGCACCACAAGTAGGATATAATTTCATTGCATAATTATTGACTTTCGTGCTTACAATGGGAATCATAAACTTTAACACTAGTATTCTTACTAAAGAACAATTACTCATCAACATAACTCACATATCATATCATCATATCTCAAAACTCTTACAAGGAATCAATTTTATTTTGTCCAATGATCTTCATGACATTATTTTGCTATATCCTTCTTGGATATCTATCACTTTGGGACTAGTTTTCATGTGTTGCTTTTCATAAGCTCAAACAAATATAAGTGAAGATCATGAGCATAACAATTTTCTTTCTTTCTCTCAAAATAAGATAAGTGAAGCAAGCGAGAATTTTTTTAAAATTTACTAACTCTCAAATAAATCTAAGTGAAGCAAGAGAGTAGTTCTTCCAAAATACCAAGCACACCGTGCTCAAAAAGATATAAGTGAAGCACTAGAGCAAGTCCTATCTCATAAAAGATTTAAGTGAAGCATAAATTGCAATTCTAGCAAGTCATGGCATAATTTTGGCTCTCTCAAATAGGTGTGTACAGAAAGGATTGATCACTGAAAAAGGAAAGCAAAACAAGCAAAGACTCGTATCATACAAGACGCTCCAAGCAAAACACATATCATGTGACGAATAAAAATATAGTTTCGAGTGAAATACCGATAGTTGTTGGAAGAAAGCGGGGATGCCACTCGGGGGATGCCGGGGCATCCCCAAGCATAGGCTCTTACATCCTTCCTTCATCCATCGTAAGATAACCCAAAACTTGAAAACTTCAATCACACAAAACTTCAACAAACCTTCGTGAGACCCGTTAGTGAAAGAAAACAAACCACTACTATAAGTACTGTGTCAAACCAATTAATATTTTGTTTTTGTATTTTATATACTGTATTCCCACTTTTCTATGGAAAAACTCATCAAAGAAAACCATAGAGCCATCAAAATAAGCGCACAACACAAAGAAAACTGAATCTGTCAAAAATAGAACAATCTATAGTAATCCGGAAGTTTCGGAAAACTTCTGGACTTCTAAAAATCTTGAAAAACAATAGTTCCATGTCATAAATTTGTATATTAATATTCTGCAAAAACAATCAAGTAAAAATCATTTTTCTGTTAAAAATGAGATTTTTTCTCGTGAGCGCAAAGTTTCTATCTTTTACAGCAAGATCAAACAACTATCACCCAAGAAGATCCTATCGGTTCTACTTGGAACACACACTAATTTAAAAACATAAAACACAATCATACCAGTAGCTTAATTGTGGTAACACAAAAGAACAGAAATCAAAAAGAAAAAATAAATTTATTCATTGGGTTGCCTCCCAAGAAGCTCTTTTTTATAGCCATTAAGATAGGCTTGAGATTTCCATGGTGCTCACATGAAAGACAAGAGTTGAAGAACAAAAAGAGCATCATGAAGAATGTGACAAACACATTTAAGTCTAACATACTTCCTATGCATATTCATTTTGTAGGCAACCAAATTACCAAGACAAGAAGCATTTAGCATATGCAAGGAAGAACAAAGAAACAATAGCAATCTCAACATATCGAGAGGTAATTTAGAAACATGAAAATTTCTAGAACCATATTTTACTCTCTCATAATAATTAGATGTAGGATCATACTCAAATTCTATAGTATAGCAATCACATAAAATTTACTCTTCGTGATCCACATACATAGAAATTTGACACTCTTCCAAAATAGTGGGATTATCATCAAATAAAGTCATGACCTCTCCAAACCCACTTTCAATATCAATGCAAACATATTAATTATGAGGCTTAAATAAAGTTTCCAGATCATAACAAGAATCACGCCAATCATGATCATTGCAATAAGTACAGAACATATCAAAATTAGCATCCACTAAGCTTGAAGCTACATCGGTTTTTCCCCAAAGAGGAAGGGATGATGCAACACAACGGCGGTAGGTATTTCCATCAGATGTGAAACCAAGGTTATCGAACAAGTAGGAGAACCAAGCAACACAACGTAAACAACACCTGGACACAAATAATAAGACCTCGCAACCCGACGTGTTAAAGGGGTTGTCAATCCCTTTCGGGTAACGAACGTGAGAGAGATAAATATTGGTAGATGGGTTGATAAATAAGATAAATTGCAGCAAGCTATTTTTGGGTTTTTGGTTTAGTAGAGTTGAAAATAAAAGAAAAGGTAAATACATCACAAAGGCAAATATATGAGAAAGAAGACCCGGTGGCCGTACGTTTCACTAGTGTCTTCTCTCGAGAAAAATAGCAACGGTGGGTAAAAAATTACTATTTGGCAATTGACAGAACTTCAAATAATCATGATGATATCGAGGAAATGATCTTTACATAGGCATCACATCCAAGATTAGTAGACCGACTCCTGCCCGCATCTACTACTATTACTCAATACATCGTCCGCTATCAAGGATGAATCTAGTGTATTAAGTTCATGAAAAACAGAGTAATTCGTTAAGAACGATGACATGATGTAGACAAGATCCGTATATCTATGGCATTAGATATAAATCTCGTCGTTTTACCCTTAGTGGCAACGATACATACGTGTCGTTTCCCCTTCTATCACTACAATCAAGCACCGTAAGATCGAACAAACTACCCGACACCTCTTCCCATTGCTAGATAAATAGACCAAGTTGGCCAAACAAAACCCAATATCGGAGAATAAATACGAGGCTATACGCAATCACATAACTCAAATAACTTTCATGGATATAAAAAGATAGATCTGATCATAAACTCGAAGTTCATGGGATCCCAACAAACAAACCGCAAAAAGAGTTATATCATATGGATCTCCAAGAGACCATTGTATTGAGGATCAAAAGAGAGAGAGGAAGCCATCTAGCTACTAACTACAAACCCGAAGGTCTACAAAGGACTACTCACGCATCGTCGGAGAGGCTCCAATGAAAGAGGTGAACCCCTCCATGATGGTGTCTAGATTGGATCGGGTGTTTCTGGATTCTGCTATGGCTTGATGAATATTTCGTCGACTCCCCTAGGGTTTTGGGAATATTGGGGTATTTATAGACCAAAGAGGCGGTCCAGGGGCACCCGAAGTGGCCACAACCCACCAGGGTGTGCCTGGTCCTCCTGGCGCACCCTGGTGGGTTGTCCCCTCCTCGGGACTCCCCCAAGGTGCCACCAGGGCCCATTGTGTTCCTTATGGCCCAAAAAAAATCTCCAAAAAGTTTCGCGGTATTTGGGCTCCGTTTGATATTGATTTCCTGCGATGTAAAAAACATGCACAAAATAGCAACTAGCACTTGGCACTATGTCAATAGGTTAGTACGAAAAACGATAAAAATGACTACAAAATGATTATAAAACATCCAAGAATGCTAATATCACAAGATGGAACAATAAAAAATTATAGATACGTTGGAGACGTATCAGCGCCTTAGCGGCAAAACTTGCGAAGATGTTCAATATTCCAGGAATTGCTCATCGGAATGCCATCTTCGATCTCCAGGTGGACTGCGCCGGGCCTGGTGACTGGTATTATCTGGTAAGGGCTTTCCCACTTAGGCGTCAACTTGTTTGAACTCTTGGCGGATTGGATTCGCCGAAGAGCAAGGTCGCCTTCCTCAAGGCTTCTAGCATGAACATTGCGGCTATGGTCGCGGCACAAGGCTTGCTAGTAGCAAGCGGCTCGCACAGCAGTCTGAAGACGGTCTTCCTCAAGGAGCATTGCATCATCTTGGCGTAGGCGCGCAGCTGCTCTTGCTCAAGCTCATCATAAGCGAGAACTCGAGGTGACCTGTATATGAGTTCCATGGGGAGAACTGCTTGACCAGTGGCTAGATTTGGTGTCGTCCTGATTGACGAAAGAACCGTTGGCTCGATTTGGTGTCGTCCTGATTGACGAAAGAACCGATTTGGTGTCATCAATCCAGCGTCTTCTGCACTTGTGTAGCCTGTCGAAGTTTCCGGTCTTGAGACCTCGCAACACTTCTGCATTCGCCCTCTCGGCTTGGCCATTACTTCTGGGATGAGCAACAGAAGAAAAAAAAAACCTTGCCACCGAGGACTTGGATGTACTGCATGAAAGTGCGGCTCATGAACTGTGTGCCGTTGTCGGTGATGACTCTGTTTGGCACACCAGAACGACAGACTAGTAACTTGAAGAACTTGACGGCTAATTGTGCTGTCACCTTTCTAACTGGTTCCACTTCCGGCCACTATGTGAACTTGTCGATCGTGAAGTACAAGTACTCAAAGCCCCCGACGGCACAGGGAAAGGGGCCCAGTATGTCGAGCCCCCAGACCAAAAATGGCTAGGAAAGAGGGATTGCCTGAAGATCTTGAGCTGGTTGATGAAGCTTCTTTGAATGGAACTGGCACGCTTCACACTTGGTTACTAGTGCAGTTCCATCCTGGAGGGCGGTGGGCCTGAAGAAACCTTGCTGGAATGCTTTGTCGGCAAGGTCTCTTGACCCTATGTGGGAACCACACATGCCTCCGTGTATCTCTGCCAACAGCTTTAGTCCTTCCTTCCAGGGAATGCACTTCAATTTCATGCCGTTCGGTGTCCTTCTTTACAGGGCATTATCCACAAACTGGTACATGCTAGACCAACGGGCTACTTCCTCTGCCTCTTCCTGTTCGTCAGGGAGTTCCCCTGTTTGGAGGAAACGGACGGTGTGTTGCGCCCATGCTGGAGCCTGGGGCTCGACAGCAAGGACTAAAGGATCATCTTCGGCCATGGGGGCAGCTGCCTCTATGGTCGGGTCTTGGGGCCCTGCCAGAGGTTGCTGCTCCCCGTCAAGCTTGGGGCACACGGCAGTGTCCTTGCCGGTGGCTCCTGGGAGCTTAGCGGGATTGTACGTGTCGGGGCCTCCCTTCCTTCGTTTGTTCTGTCTCGCAGATGGCTCAATGAATGGTTGGGTTAATTGAAGTACAAAGGTACCTGGTTCCACACGCAACTTGAGGGTAGCGCGTTTGGACAGGCCGTCGGTAATGTTGTTCTCTGCTCGGGGAACATGCTCTGCATGTAGACTGTCAAAGCGCTCCTCCAACTTCCTCACTTCATCCACATAGGCCTCCATCAATGTGCTCTGGTAATCCTTGTTAACTTGCTTGACGACAAGCTGCGAATCACCCCTGATGATGAGCTTCCTAATTCCGAGGTCAGCCGCGATCTTGAGCCCAGCATGCAATCCCTCGTACTCTGTAATGTTGTTTGTTGATTTTTCTCAGGGAAAGTGCATCTAGACTACGTACTTGAGGCGCTCTCCGGTGGGTGCGAGGAGTAGTACGCCGGCACCAGCACCTTGCAGTGAGAAAGCTCCATCAAGTACATAATCCAATCATGCCTCGTCTCCTTGCCGGTTACGGTGATCTCCTGAATCTCTTCGTCGGGCGTTGAGGTCCATTCTGCTATGAATTCTGCCAAGGCTCGGCTCTTGATTGTTGAAGTACTTTCAAAGTTGAGGCCAAGGCTTGATAGTTTCTACGCCCACTCCACAATCCTCCCAGTTGCATATGGGTTGTGCTAGATCCATTGCAAAGGGAGGCGAGTGACGACGGTGATCTCACGCGCTTGGAAATAGTGACGCAGCTTCCTCGAGGCCATAAGGAAGTCGAAAAGTAGCTTTTGTGTACCAGAATACCTTGATCTAGCCCCCTCCAAGAGGGAACTGATAAAATAGACCGGGTGCTGCACCACCTTCTTCTTCTCTTCTCTTCGGGGCCTACTTGATCTGTCTAGCCGGGACCAGGCTTTGCCGAGGGTTCTGCATTGCCGGTATCAGGCCCTGCCGGGTAAGAGCCATGTTCCATCATCCGACGACTCTGCCGCTACCGCTGCTTCTTCGTCAAACTCTCTCTGAGCTACTAGCGCAACACTAACCACTTGATTTAATGCCGCTAGATATAGCTGCAACGGCTCTTGCAGTTTAGGCGCGACTAGTGTTGGCATGGAGGAGAGGTATCTCTAAATCTTGCAGCGCTGCCTCTGCCTCTAGAGTCCATTTCATTGGACCCAACTTTCGCTCAGTAGATTTGGAGATGAACCTACTTAGAGAAGCAAAGCTGCCGGCGAGCTTACGGACGTCTTTGACTCGTCTTGGTGACTCAATCTGCTCAATCGCCTTGATCTTGTCGAGATTTGCTTCGATTCCGCGTAGAGACACAAAGAAACCAAGGAGTTTGCCGGATGGGATGCTGAAAACACACATCTCTGGGTTGAGCTTGAGGTTGATCTTGCGCAACTTTGCAAATGTTTCTTCCAGATCATGCATGAGCTTGGCCTTGTCCTTGGTTTTGACCACTATATCGTCCATATAGGCTTCCATATTTCTATGCAGCTAGGGCTCCAAACTGATTTGGACTGCTCGGGCGAATGTCGAACCAGCGCATTTCAACACGAAAGGCATTCGTACAAAGCAGTACATATACCACATGGGGTGATGAACGCGATTTTCTCTTCATCTTCCTTCATCATGAAGATTTGATGGTATCCTGAGTAGGTGTCGAGGAATGACAGCAGGTCACACCCGGCAGTGGAGTCCACTATCTGGTCAATGCGTGGCAAAGGGAAAGGATCCTTCGGACAAGCATTATTTATATCTATATAGTCGATACACAGCATACATTTTCCATTTGCCTTACGCAATACCACTGGATTGGCCAACCACGTGGGGTGGAGAACTCCTCTAACCAAGCCTGCTGACTCCAACTTCCTAACCTCCTTGATGACGAACTCGTGACACTCCAAAGCTTCCTTTCTGACCTTTTGCTTGACGGGCTGAACATGGGGACAGACAACAAGGTGGTGCTCAATCACCTCCCTGGGAACGCCTGGGACATCGGATGCTTTCCATGCAAACACGTCAACATTTTCCCGTAGGAAGGTGAGGAGCGCGCCTTCCTATTTGCTGTCAAGGGTGGACATTATGGTAAAAGTCCCACCCGTCCTATCCTCCCTGATGGGGACCTTCTTGGTGTCTAGTGGGGCCGCCTTGGACCTCTTGCTCCCGTTGGCGCATCTCTCTTTCATGTCTCCAACGGGAACGGGGCGCTCCGAAGAGGCTCGTTTTCCGGAGGGGGTACAGGAGCTCCTGCCGGGGCCAGAAGCCTTGCCGGAAAGGATCTTGTCGGCAAGGACAAAGGTCTTGCCAGTTTTCATCTCCCTCGGGGTCTTAGTAGTAGGAGCAAGTGCCTTAGCGGCATCTGCTGCAACTGCCTCTCGGTAGAGCTAGTTGGCGCAGATGAGCGCGTCTTTCTTGTCGGAGGGGACGGTGATGATGTTCATTGGACCAGGCATCTTCAACGTGTTGTAGGCATAATGTGATGCTGCCATAAACTTGGCCAGCGCTGGGCGGCCGAGGATCACATTATAGGGCAAAGGGATCTTGGCAACATCAAAAACAATCTTCTCCATCCTATGGTTCAGCTCGCCCCCAAATTTAATGGGCAACACGATCTATCCCTTCGGCTGGCTCCTCCCCGGGTTGACCCCTTGAAACGTGCCCGTCTCATCGAGATCTTCATCAAGGATTTGCAGCCTCTCAATCACAGCGGGCGGTATCAGGTTCAGACCGGCCCCACCGTCAACTAGCACTTTCGTCACCTTGAGCTTGCGTATCGTTGAAGAAACCAATAATGGAAACACCCGACCACAGTTTTGTGATCAGGGTTTTCCTCGGTGTGAAAAATGATAGGCGTGCTGGACCACTTCAGTGGCCTCTGGGCGTCGAATGATGGCTCTGCCGTAGTGACGTCACACTATTTTAGTTGGCAGTGAGAGGTATGGAACGAGGACCCACCATCGACGCACAGGGCCTCCGTAGCTTTCTGGAACCCGTGCTCGCTAGACTCGTCATCCTCAGCATGATCATCGTCTCCCTTTTTATTATCGTAGCCCCAAGCTGGCCTCTCTGGTTGATTATCTTTCACGCAGCGACCACCTCAGCCGCCACATTTCTTGCCGGATGCCTCGGCACCGTCCAGGCGCTTCTCCTTATCATGCCTCTCATACTCAACTTTTTGCTCCTCTGTGAGCAGCTCGACCTGCCGGCAATTCTGGAGATCATGGCCCTTGGTGCGATGGATCTTGCAGTACTGCTTGTCGGACCCTCCTGGCTTGACGGCAGCCGGCAAGGCCCGGCAGGCGATGCACCCGGCAACTTCCTTGCCGGGGTCGTCAGCCTTGGCCTTTTTGGCGGCGCCGGGGTCGTCGGATCCCTCTATGGCAAGCACGACCTTGCCCTTTCGCTTCCTGTTGCGTCGTTGGCCCTTCCTTGCCGGGGCGACGGCGTCTCCATCTGTGGAGTCGATTTCTGCGTTGGCATCTTCGTCGGGGTACTTCCTTCCTTCATCAGCCCGAGCACATCTATCAGCTAGACCATAAAGCTTTAACCTTGTTAATCGCCAGCTCCTCGCACTTCTTGTGGTTGCGCACAATCTGATGGAATGCACTGATGACGGCGGTGGGGTGAACGTCCGGGATGTTGAACTGCACACGGCTGAACCTTTGTATGTACTTGTACAGGGTTTTGCTGTCCTTCTAGGGGATGATATGAAAATAACTTTCATGGCTAGGAGCTTGGTGGCCCCTGGTAAAGGTGCCAACAAACTCGTGGCACAGATCTGACCAAGAAGAAATGGAACCCACGGGCAGGTGCATCAAGGATGACATAATGTTGGGCTTAAGCCCTAACGGGAAGTAGTTGGCGAGGACCTTGTCGTCGCGAGCCCCAGCGGCCTGCATCGCGATGGTGTAGATGCTGAGGAACTCCGACAGGTGAGTCTTGTCGTTGTACATTTCTCCGACCTCAGGCTTGAACGTGCAGTATGAGGACCACTGGAACATCCGCAGCTCACGGGTAAAGGCCGGACAACCTACCTCTTAAGGTATGTCACCAGAACCCCCTGGCGCTGGGTGGTCCATAGTAGGCCCCGCATGCCTATCTAATTGATGGCGTGCTTCCCGCCGTCGCTCGATAGTGGTCCTAGCATCTTCCTAGGCTCGCTCCCGAAGGACTTGACGTTGGATGCAGCGGGCTTGCAGGTCGAACGATGCTATAGAAAAGTTGTCACGGGTGTCGGCCCGACGAGCCAGTGGCTGCTGTCGCATGCGTGGGAGAGGAGAGTGCATTATGGTCCCAGCAGCTCCGGTCCTCCCACCACCAGCGTGCATCGGCTCACCAGAGCGCCGGCGCGAGCGTCTCGCTTGTCGCAGTTGTGACGCCCGAGACCGACGTCCCAAAAGATTCCAGAAGTTTCCCGAAGATTCCAGATGTTCCGGGTTACCCGTGTGTTTCTTTTCGCTTGTGTTATTTATTTTTGCATTGCATCATGTCATCATGCCATCATGTCATATTTATTTTTGCATCTCAACCTAAATAAACCGTGTGGACCGTCGGTCCATTTAAATCGAGGGAAGGTGACTTCTCTTTATAACATATAAAAGTCTCTCATTATTTTAGAGAGCTATAATAAATATTTCATCCGTTGGAATTCATCGTAACACACTTGCATTAATTCCCCATGTTTATTTCACTTCAAGTTTGACTTCTATACCTTGCCTATAATTCTTTCCGTTGTTTCGAGGCTCCTCCAAAAATCTAAACTCCTTTTTTTTTGCAAGCTAAATGTTTTAGTTTGCACTTCCTTTGTGTTGGAACTATTTTTGTTGGGTTGGTAATATCCCGTAAAGCCTTATAAAAATGTTCCATATTTTTATTTTCCGTTCTTTGCATCTTTTCTTTTTATTTTGCTCTCTCTCTCTTTTATTTCTGTTTAAGAAATAATAAGAAGAGCAGATTCCAGCCATCTGGGCCTCCTCCTTTTAGCCAGGCCCATCTCTCTCTCTTCCAGCCTCCTCCTTTCCCTCTCTCCAGCCGCAGCCACCCTTCTGGCCAGGCCGCCGGCCTTCAGGCCCATTCCCCATTCCCCTTGGCCCAAACCCCTTCCTAACCCTAGCGACAGCCGATCCCAGCGCTCCCTCCCTTTCTTCCCGCACAGCCGCCGCCAGGAGGTCGAACTCCCGTTTCCTTCCCCCGTTCGCTCGATCTTCTTTCCCCGCTCGAGCCTCCCGTCGCGCCCGCTCTTCCCTCCCCTCGCCTCCGTCCTGGCACCCGAAGCGCATCGCCAGGCGCTTGCCTCGCCGCTTCTCCCGAGCGCCCAAGCACCTGCGGCTCCCTCCTCTCCAGGCTCCTGCGACCGGGCCCCTCGCCTCCTTCCCCGTCGATCTCCACGGCCAGACCGAGCCGCAGCGCCGTCGTTCCTCCTGCTGCGCGCCCCGCCGCCGTCGAGCCAGGGCCGGCCCCGCCTGGATCGTCCCCGACGCCCTCCGTCGCCTGGCCCATGGCCCCGAGCTCCGGCCTCCCTCCGTTCCCGAGAGTCCCGCGGCCTACCCCCTCGTCCCTCTTCTCGCCAGGGCCGGCCAGGAGGTGCCCTCCTCTCCAGCCGGCGACCACCTCTCCCAGCGCCTCCAGTCAAGGCTGAGCGCCGTGGCCTCCCTTGCCGCTGCGCCCGTCCCCGACGCCAGGGCCGGCCGGATCCGTGCACCACGGTGCTCCTCTTCTGCCTCCGTGCGCCGCCCTGGCCCTGTCCAGCAGCCCGGCCGCCCCAAGCCCCTCCGAGGAGCTGCTGCAACCTCGTCGCCGTGCTGCCCATGTTTTGCTGATGTAGTTTTTTTTGTGTTGTTTGGTTGCTGGTGTTGACCTTGACAGAGAACGGAAACGTCTACCGCCAAAGACCGACGACTTGAACATCTACGGAACAAGTACCACTACATCCGTGTACGACTACGTGAACAAGTACCACGACGCCGTCGAACGCCAAGTACCTCTACATGACCGACAAGTACCACGACGACCCGAACGACTACCGTCGCGTGTACCACTACCGTCGCCCGGAAACGAGGATTTCGCCAAGTACCACGACACGTAACGTGAACGTCTACCGTTGCCGAAGACCCGTGAACAACTACTTCCTCTACCGTCGCCCGAGTACAACTACCGCCACGTGAACGACTTCTTCCTCTTCGGCCGTGTACCACTACTTCCCCTACTACGGCTACTTCGACTACGATCTCGAACCGTCCCGAAACGAGTGTTTCGAAGGTATAACCCGAGACTGTGACCCGTGTGTTGCTTGTTGTGTTGTATGAAATGTCTCCCTTGTGTGCTTCGTGCCCGTTCCACCTTTGTCTTGTTCCTCGGTTGCCTCGTCGCCGACCCGTGGGAACCCGGCAACGGGATCACCCCATCATCTCGTTTGACTCGCTTCGTCACCTTTTGCACCGGTCTCTTAACGAGATACCGGAACCGATATGATGCGTTGCATCATTTTTGGATCGTTGCCGTGGCACCCTTTTGTTCCACCACGGTGACAAATGCTTCTTATCCTCTTAAGTCAACCTGTTAATATAATTGCATAAACTTGATCATGTCATCTGCATCATGTAAACAACATTATAATGTTTAATTGTTGTTTGCTTATAATTATTAAACATGCTCATGGGGATTTTCCGGACTTGTTGTTGTTATTCTCCGGCCTCTTTTAAATTGCCTAAATAGTGTAGTTTCTTTATGCTTCACCTCTTGCCATGTTAACAAACAATTAACCTTGTCTTGTAAATAACAAGAGACAATTAAATAATTAATTGTGGTGTTTCGTCAATATGCAACTCGTTGCATATTGAGCTCCACTTAACTTGTAGATTTGTTTGTGCACTTTGCCATGCCTTGCATATTTAAACCGGACATGCATCATGCTTGCTTGTGCATCGTATGCCATGTTTATGGTTGTGTGTTTACCGTGTTGTTTGTTTTCTTTCCGGTTTGCTTCTCTTGATAGCTTCGGTTTCGTTCCGGAGTTGTGAGGTTTCTCTCGACTGTGTTGCTCCATCTACTTCGTGGACCCGTTCTTCTCCCTCTGTGGATTCCCAGGCAAGATGACCGAACCCGGATACCATTACTATCTTGCCTATTGCTAGTAGTCTCGATCTTTAGTTTTGCCTCGATGCCCATGTTTTCCTGTCAGCCTCCTACTTGTAACCATTGCCATGTTTAACCACCCTACCTACGCAAACCGTTGCTTGGCTAAGTACGCTTCGCTCAGCCCTTCTTATAGCATTGTTAGTTGCAGGTGAAGATTGAAGATGCTTGCTTCATGTTGAAGTTTGGTTGGGTTATATCACACTATATAAATGCTTAAAAATGAAATCATCTATATACTGGCAGGGTGGAAGGCTAAGCCTTTTGCTTGGTGTTTTGTTCCACTCATGCCGTTAGGAACCGTATAAACCGGTGTTATGTTCCTTGATTATGCGTTCCTAACACGGTTGGGGTGTATGGGACCCCCTTGATAAACCGCTAAGTGCTAAGTCTTTTCCAGCAAGTCCCAACAATTGGTACTATTTGCCTCATAATAACAACTTAATTAATTAATTAAAATTGCATAGGGGGTCGCGTCCCCGAGGATTCTTAATTCTACATAGCAGGGGGGCCAGCGCTGATGGTGTTGGTCCCAAACGGGGAGCCTGCGGGGCCGCCTTGGGGCAACCCGAGGTATCTGGTATACCCGTAGCTTCGCCCATCCGGTCGTGTCCTGAGACTTAGATACGCGCGGCTACTATCAGGGTGTCGACACGCCGGGAAGATTTGCTGGATTAGCCTTACCTTAGTTCGGTTTAACTTGAGCACAAGATTCCGAGAATACTCGGGTCTTCCCACCTATGGAGTTGCGACTTCGCGGATCGTGGGCTTGTAATGGGTCAAGTTGGAACACCCCTGCAGGGTTTGAACTTTCGAAAGCCGTGCCCGCGGTTATGTGGCAGATGGGAGCTTGTTAATTCCGGTTGTAGATAACTTGACACAATGTTCCAATACACTACCAGCGTGTGTACCGTGACTGTCAATTTCCGAATAGGGATTTGGGAGTTGAACACGGTGGGGTTATGTTTGACCGGCTTTAGTTAGGATCACTTCGTGATCATCTTTCGATCGATGCTCTTCTCTTCTCGCTCTCTATTGCGTAAGTTAGTGCTAGTTGCTGCTGCAGACTCTTGTTTGTTCCTTCACCTCTCGTTCTTTCTTCAGCCTTATCCTCACCCAAGGCTTAAATAGTCTTGTTACCCGGGAACGGGATTGCTGAGTCCTCTGTGGCTCACAGTTACTTCGCCACACCAGATGCAGGTTCAGCCGAGTTTGATGCAGGAGTTGGATCAGTTCTTCATCCGGGAGTCCGATGAAGCTTGTGGCCGTTTGCTTGTGACGTTTCGACGTTCAGTAGTGGTTTCTACTAGGATTCGATCCTGACCTGTGGCTTTATGTTGTTTTGGTATCTTTCTTTTGGTTCTTCACCCGTAGTCGGGTTGTGATGTTCTGAATGATGTTTTGTTTATGTAATGTATTGTGTGAAGTGGCGAGTGTAAGCCAACTATCTCCTTTTGCAATTTTTAATTCCTCTTTTACATGAGTCGTGCAAAGATACCAAACTTGAGATCATTCTAGGATGGGCTTATACCTTTAAGTCGTGGCTCGACACGTAGGAGGTATAGTCCCATCCTGGGCATTACAAGTTGGTATTCAGAGCCTTCTCCGACCTAGGAGCCCCCACTGATTGATCGAACCGTTGACGGTTGAGTCTAGGCACACACTAAAAATGTTTTGAGTCCTATATATTATATCGGAGAGTAGGATTTCTTTGCTTCTCATCCTCTTTCACTCTGGTGAGGACTCCTGACGTCTACTCTTGACTCTTCTACTTTCAAAAATTGCACCAATTTTTTTTTTTAGGATCCCGCGAGTATTCTGGGATTGTTTCGATGTTCTTGTGACAAGGATATTGTTCCCGATGCCTCCTGTTCCCGAGGAGTTGAGCTTCGGGGTATCGTTGTAACAAGCATATCGCGGCAGTACTAAATACTTAAGACGGCCGACATCGAAAATCTCTCCTATACGGCCAGTGGCAAGATAACCCCGACATCACCCAGTACTGGGGAGGTAGTTCGAGAGTATTGCCATAGCTTGTTATAGTGGATGCTTTTCGAAGGTCCGAGGTAAACAGTTTCCGAGAAAGACTGGTTATATGTTGAAGGATGGATACACCTGGATGTAGGTTTAGAGTTGATTGCGCGGTGCTTCCCGTGTATCCCCAACACCTGATTGCATAACTGGAAACTTTCGGAAATCTATAGGTGGGTTCATCTACTAGTTCTAGGCATTCTTCCAACGGATGCTCGATATGAAGTTTGGGGTTCTACATTGAGTGAAGTGGTTTATGGACTTGTTCTGATCGGGAGTTGCATCTTAAAGGGTCCTTGGCTATGCTGATCCGGGGATGACAAAACCCTTTTGTAACACGTTCCATGAGCTTTCAGCACGAAGATGTCGAACGAAGCTTCTATCTTGTATTTGTTCTTCTCCACCTTGTTCCTTTTTATTTACTTTTTGTTCTCCAAGTGGCTTCTCGTCAAGCTGATGTACTGCGGAATTCATTCGTTCATTCTCTGTTCAGATGATTTTGTGAAGATTCTTCTACAACATCTATCTTTTGTTTTGTTTTGATTCTGGTATTCGAGTTGCTTCGATGATAAATGTTGATTCCATACCTTTCGTAATCGGTGTTCTCATATTTCTATGAGAGTGCTATTCCTTCTTGATCATCGAGATGGTCATGTTAAATTCTTTTCAACCGGTGTCCATTTCATTCATCCCAAGTTGTCTTTGTTTTTTCCCCACCCTCCCACCCTTTTCTTCTTGGAGCCAGAAAATCTCAGATGAAATATCCATTTTATTCATGTGAGGTTTCTTCATTCTTTTCCTTCATTGTTCTTATCCGGTGATTTTTTTTTCGTGAAGATGCTCAAGAGCTTCAAGTTCATCATTTTTTTTGTTCTCAATTCTGCCGGTGGACGTAATTAAAGTTTTTGGTGTTGATCTTTTTTTCCTCATTTCATAATGCTTTCTTATTCCGGTGCACCAATTAATCATTCTTCTCTTGTTGTTCATATCCGGAGTGCTGAAGATTCATAATTCCATTCTTAATCCATTCAAATTATTTTGAGGATTGTCTTCTTATTCAAGCCATCTAATTCAACCGGTGCAATATCTCTCAAGCAATCTTTTCAACGGTGATTTCTTTGAGTGGGCCCTAACCCACAGGTCTTTTTCCAGGATCTTACCTGACCCTTCTATTTTCCGGAGTTATACTCAAATTCTCTTAAAGTGTGACGTAAGAATGATTCCCGTCAGTCACATGCCTTCTCCAAGATCGCTTTCAAATTCTTGTTCATCATTGGTTCAACCTTTTTAATTCTTCATTCCGGAGTGCTCAACAATTCTTATGGCATTTCTCGTCATTCTCAACATTTGAAGATCGGAGAAGTGTTTCTCTTAAACCTTGGCCCGTTCTCTTGATGAGTTGTGGTTCTAGCTTCTTGCCATCCTCATTATTGTTCTGTTTGTGAGGAATTCTTTTTATAACCATCCGAAGCATTTCATGAATTCTTTTCTTTGTGATCCTCCGAAGGCCATCAGTTCAGAATACTTCTTCGTTCTCAGTTTTCAACTTCGTCCTCCAAATATTCTTCATTGATGTCTCTTCGCTCGTCTCCATATTCTTACGGTGGTTCTTTCAAGATTACCCTTCCGTTGTTTTCGTTTTAATTCATTTGTTCTTTTCACAATCCTACCGGTGCTTCGTTGAAGATTTACCCAAGGTTGTGCTAGATCTCTCTTTAATTCTTTCCAACAAGAATAAGTAGTATGCCAAATCCTTTGGTTGTCATCAATTTAAATTGGTGAAGGAGATGCATAACATAACTCTTATTCTTGTTCCTTCAGGTGATTTAATTTTCTTGTCTGGAGCTTGTTCATCATATCATATTCTCGGTTCTAAATTCTTCATCTTCTTTCCCGGAGCTTCAAGTTATTTCAATTATATCATTTCAAACCTCCATCTAATTCATCACAGGCCTTGAATCTTATTCTTTTCATCTTTCACTTCTCATGCTTTCATTACCGGAGTTGTCATGGTGGTTCATCATGTTTTTAATTCATCGTTGAAGTCTTCATCAACATTCTTGTTGGAGCTCAAGCTTTTTCATCATGCATTCAAATTGCAATTCTTTCTACCTTATCTTTTCAGATGGTGTTATGTCATTCTTGATAATTTTCCTTCATGTTTCATGATTCACAAGTTGTCAGGAATGAGATATTTAAAACCATCATTTTCTTTGTTCAAGAGATCTTTTCAACCCTTCAATTTATTCGTTGGAGTTATCTTGGGTTATATTTCACCTAAAAGATTTTCCTAAGGATTATTGTTATTATGGTGCTTATAAATGACCCAAGTTCTTCATTTATCATTCCGGTGAAAGTTTTTCATCTCCTTGTTGATCTCAACCCAATCAATTGTTTTCCATTAGTGGCTGGTTGTCACCTCTTAATTTTGAGATGTTTTCCATAAGCCCACATCAAGCTTATTCATTTCGTTGTTGATTTTTTCAATCAACTCCATTCTACCCTTCTTCGTAAGGATGCTCTTCAATTCATTTTGAGAGAAGTGGTCATACTTTTTCCGTTCTTTCTTCCCAACGATCTATATTCTATTCTTTCATTCCGGAGGCTTTGTGATGTTGCTCTCTTCAAACCATCATCTTGTTTTCTTTTCAAGATCATGTTCTCCCTTGCTTGTTTATTTAACCGGAGTGTTGTATTCTTCATTCTAGTTCCGTCATCTTATCTAGTTTTGCCTATCTTTTTAACCGAAGTGTTGTCTAAGTCCTTCTTACCATTTGTGCCTTTCTTTCAATTGTTTTGGAGGCAATATGTTGTCGTTTTCATCAAGTATCATTCCAACTTGGCAAGTTCTTGCTCATTTTCCTTCCATTTTCAGACGGAGTGCTGCCCAAATTCTGTCATTCTTATTCCTTGGCCATACCATTGTAGTTGCATATTCTTTTGGTCCGTGAGCTCTTGTTTAATGTCTTTCAACCTTCAAGGTTCTCATAATGCTCCTTGTTCCTCTTTTCTAACGGAGTATTTTCATATTCGTTCATCTCCGTTGTATTCTTTCTTTCAAGATTGTTCAATCTCTCAAGGTTCTTTGGTTTTCACTCGTCTGTCAAAGAAGCAACTTTGTTTTACCTCTTCTTCTTCCGTTTTTACCCGGTGATATCTCTAGGATCTCGGGTCGAGATCCTCTGTTATTGTGGGAGAGTTGTGACGCCCGAGACCGACGTCCCAGAAGATTCCAGAAGTTTCCCGAAGATTCCAGATGTTCCGGGTTACCCGTGTGTTTCTTTTCGCTTGTGTTATTTATTTTTGCATTGCATCATGTCATCATGCCATCATGTCATATTTATTTTTGCATCTCAACCTAAATAAACCGTGTGGACCGTCGGTCCATTTAAATCGAGGGAAGGTGACTTCTCTTTATAACATATAAAAGTCTCTCATTATTTTAGAGAGCTATAATAAATATTTCATCTGTTGGAATTCATCATAACACACTTGCATTAATTCCCCATGTTTATTTCACTTCAAGTTTGACTTCTATGCCTTGCCTATAATTCTTTCCGTTGTTTCGAGGCTCCTCCAAAAATCTAAACTCCTTTTTTTTTGCAAGCTAAATGTTTTAGTTTGCACTTCCTTTTTGTTGGAACTATTTTTGTTGGGTTGGTAATATCCCGTAAAGCCTTTTAAAAATGTTCCATATTTTTATTTTCCGTTCTTTGCCTCTTTTCTTTTTATTTTGCTCTCTCTCTCTTTTATTTCTGTTTAAGAAATAATAAGAAGAGCAGATTCCAGCCATCTGGGCCTCCTCCTTTTAGCCAGGCCCATCTCTCTCTCTTCCAGCCTCCTCCTTTCCCTCTCTCCAGCCGCAGCCACCCTTCTGGCCAGGCCGCCGGCCTTCAGGCCCATTCCCCTTGGCCCAAACCCCTTCCTAACCCTAGCGACAGCCGATCCCAGCGCTCCCTCCCTTTCTTCCCGCATAGCCGCCGCCAGGAGGTCGAACTCCCGTTTCCTTCCCCCGTTCGCTCGATCTTCTTTCCCCGCTCGAGCCTCCCGTCGCGCCCGCTCTTCCCTCCCCTCGCCTCCGTCCTGGCACCCGAAACGCATCGCCAGGCGCTTGCCTCGCCACTTCTCCCGAGCGCCCAAGCACCTGCGGCTCCCTCCTCTCCAGGCTCCTGCGACCGGGCCCCTCGCCTCCTTCCCCGTCGATCTCCACGGCCAGACCGAGCCACAGCGCCGTCGTTCCTCCTGCTGCGCGCCCCGCCGCCGTCGGGCCAGGGCCGGCCCCGCCTGGATCGTCCCCGACGCCCTCCGTCGCCTGGCCCATGGCCCCGAGCTCCGGCCTCCCTCCGTTCCCGAGAGTCCCGCGGCCTACCCCCTCGTCCCTCTTCTCGCCAGGGCCGGCCAGGAGGTGCCCTCCTCTCCAGCCGACGACCACCTCTCCCAGCGCCTCCAGTCAAGGCTGAGCGCCGTGGCCTCCCTTGCCGCTGCGCCCGTCCCCGACGCCAGGGCCGGCCGGATCCGTGCACCACGGTGCTCCTCTTCTGCCTCCGTGCGCCGCCCCGGCCCTGTCCAGCAGCCCGGCCGCCCCAAGCCCCTCCGAGGAGCTGCTGCAACCTCGTCGCCGTGCTGCCCTTGTTTTGCTGCTGTAGTTTTTTTTGTGTTGTTTGGTTGCTGGTGTTGACCTTGACAGAGAACGGAAACGTCTACCGCCAAAGACCGACGACTTGAACATCTACGGAACAAGTACCACTACATCCGTGTACGACTACGTGAACAAGTACCACGACGCCGTCGAACGCCAAGTACCTCTACATGACCGACAAGTACCACGACGACCCGAACGACTACCGTCGCGTGTACCACTACCGTCGCCCGGAAACGAGGATTTCGCCAAGTACCACGACACGTAACGTGAACGTCTACCGTTGCCGAAGACCCGTGAACAACTACTTCCTCTACCGTCGCCCGAGTACAACTACCGCCACGTGAACGACTTCTTCCTCTTCGGCCGTGTACCACTACTTCCCCTACTACGGCTACTTCCACTACGATCTCGAACCGTCCCGAAACGAGTGTTTCGAAGGTATAACCCGAGACTGTGACCCGTGTGTTGCTTGTTGTGTTGTATGAAATGTCTCCCTTGTGTGCTTCGTGCCCGTTCCACCTTTGTCTTGTTCCTCGGTTGCCTCGTCGCCGACCCGTGGGAACCCGGCAACGGGATCACCCCATCATCTCGTTTGACTCGCTTCGTCACCTTTTGCACCGGTCTCTTAACGAGATACCGGAACCGATATGATGCGTTGCATCATTTTTGGATCGTTGCCGTGGCACCCTTTTGTTCCACCAC
This sequence comes from Secale cereale, assembly GCA_902687465.1. Lineage (NCBI taxonomy): Eukaryota > Viridiplantae > Streptophyta > Magnoliopsida > Poales > Poaceae > Secale > Secale cereale. The sequence goes on from LR738712.1 coordinate 226,276,826, forward strand.
GGTGACAAATGCTTCTTATCCTCTTAAGTCAACCTGTTAATATAATTGCATAAACTTGATCATGTCATCTGCATCATGTTAACAACATTATAATGTTTAATTGTTGTTTGCTTATAATTATTAAACATGCTCATGGGGATTTTCCGGACTTGTTGTTGTTATTATCCGGCCTTTTTTAAATTGCCTAAATAGTGTAGTTTCTTTATGCTTCACCTCTTGCCATGTTAACAAACAATTAACCTTGTCTTGTAAATAACAAGAGACAATTAAATAATTAATTGTGGTGTTTCGTCAATATGCAACTCGTTGCATATTGAGCTCCACTTAACTTGTAGATTTGTTTGTGCACTTTGCCATGCCTTGCATATTTAAACCGGACATGCATCATGCTTGCTTGTGCATCGTATGCCATGTTTATGGTTGTGTGTTTACCGTGTTGTTTGTTTTCTTTCCGGTTTGCTTCTCTTGATAGCTTCGGTTTCGTTCCGGAGTTGTGAGGTTTCTCTCGACTGTGTTGCTCCGTCTACTTCGTGGACCCGTTCTTCTCCCTCTGTGGATTCCCAGGCAAGATGACCGAACCCGGATACCATTACTATCTTGCCTATTGCTAGTAGTCTCGATCTTTAGTTTTGCCTCGATGCCCATGTTTTCCTGTCAGCCTCCTACTTGTAACCATTGCCATGTTTAACCACCCTACCTACGCAAACCGTTGCTTGGCTAAGTACGCTTCGCTCAGCCCTTCTTATAGCATTGTTAGTTGCAGGTGAAGATTGAAGATGCTTGCTTCATGTTGAAGTTTGGTTGGGTTATATCACACTATATAAATGCTTAAAAATGAAATCATCTATATACTGGCAGGGTGAAAGGCTAAGCCTTTTGCTTGGTGTTTTGTTCCACTCATGCCGTTAGGAACCGTATAAACCGGTGTTATGTTCCTTGATTATGCGTTCCTAACACGGTTGGGGTGTATGGGACCCCCTTGATAAACCGCTAAGTGCTAAGTCTTTTCCAGCAAGTCCCAACAATTGGTACTATTTGCCTCATAATAACAACTTAATTAATTAATTAAAATTGCATAGGGGGTCGCGTCCCCGAGGATTCTTAATTCTACATAGCAGGGGGGGCCAGCGCTGATGGTGTTGGTCCCAAACGGGGAGCCTGCGGGGCCGCCTTGGGGCAACCCGAGGTATCTGGTATACCCGTAGCTTCGCCCATCCGGTCGTGTCCTGAGACTTAGATACGCGCGGCTACTATCAGGGTGTCGACACGCCGGGAGGATTTGATGGATTAGCCTTACCTTAGTTCAGTTTAACTTGAGCACGGGATTCCGAGAATACTCGGGTCTTCCCACCTATGGAGTTGCGACTTCGCGGATCGTGGGCTTGTAATGGGTCAAGTTGGAACACCCCTGCAGGGTTTGAACTTTCGAAAGCCGTGCCCGCGGTTATGTGGCAGATGGGAGCTTGTTAATTCCGGTTGTAGATAACTTGACACAATGTTCCAATACACTACCAGCGTGTGTACCGTGACTGTCAATTTCCGAATAGGGATTCGGGAGTTGAACACGGTGGGGTTATGTTTGACCGGCTTTAGTTAGGATCACTTCGTGATCATCTTTCGATCGATGCTCTTCTCTTCTCGCTCTCTATTGCGTAAGTTAGTGCTAGTTGCTGCTGCAGACTCTTGTTTGTTCCTTCACCTCTCGTTCTTTCTTCAGCCTTATCCTCACCCAAGGCTTAAATAGTCTTGTTACCCGGGAACGGGATTGCTGAGTCCTCTGTGGCTCACAGTTACTTCACCACACCAGATGTAGGTTCAGCCGAGTTTGATGCAGGAGTTGGATCAGTTCTTCATCCGGGAGTCCGATGATACTTGTGGCCGTTTGCTTGTGACGTTTCGACGTTCAGTAGTGGTTTCAACTAGGATTCGATCCTGACCTGTGGCTTTATGTTGTTTTGGTATCTTTCTTTTGGTTCTTCACCCGTAGTCGGGTTGTGATGTTATGAATGATGTTTTGTTTATGTAATGTATTGTGTGAAGTGGCGAGTGTAAGCCAACTATCTCCTTTTGCAATTTTTAATTCCTCTTTTACATGAGTCGTGCAAAGATACCAAACTTGAGATCATTCTAGGATGGGCTTATACCTTTAAGTCGTGCCTCGACACGTAGGAGGTATAGTCCCATCCTGGGCATTACAGCAGTTCATCTCTATTGGCGAAGCTGATGAGGCTCCGGATGGTGGCTCTCCACTCGTCGAGCTTCTCAGCGGTGGGAGGAAAGTCGAGGAGTAGTTGCACGCGCGCCAACACTTCTGCTGGCGTGGGAGGCGGTGAAAGCTGCGTGGACCGTGAGGCGCTCTAACTTCTAACCATGTTAGAAGGAGCTCTATCACGGTCTCACGGTGGCCCGTCACTCCCGCCAGCGTCAGGGCATGCATGCTGGCCTAGTGCATGTTGGGAGTGATGCAAAGGGCTCTTCCTGCGGCGGCGCCCGGGGGCGCCGATGTCGTGGCGTTGCTTGTCATGCACAAGCTGGGAAAACCCTGGCGCGGGCGCCGACGGGGGTGTCCTGGAGGTCGCCGCGCCGCCCGTGGGCAGCACGGCGATGCCCTTGGACCGAGCGGCACGCGGGTCGTCTTCTTGGGCTCGAACGACACTGCTTGTCTGGCTCTGATGGCCAGAATGTCGTGGATGCTCGCTGATCACGCCACCGTCACCGTCCGCAGTTGCATCGTCGCCCGCTCGTGATGGCACGGGCGGTTCGGCTCCAGACGGACCGATCGCCGCGATCCCCTTCTTTCTGGGAGACATGGTGAAGAAGAAGTCGATGCGCTAACTCCTAGACCAGATTTTCACAACCTAGCTCCCCCCTACCTAGCGTGGCAAAAGATGTCGGGGAAAGGACACCTATGAGATCCCGGGGACCCCTACTACGGTTGGCGGGGTGTAGTGTTGCGCAAAGAGTAGGTCTAGTCCATCAGTACGTGGGAATTTTTACCCAGGTTCGGGCCGCAAATGATGCGTAAAACCGTAGTCCTGCTTGTCTGTTTTTATCTTGTATTCTTGGGCTCTCGGACTGACTACTACGCGTGCCTCTCCAAAAAGTCCGAATCCTCCCCCAGTACGCCTCGTGCCTCCATTTATATGAAAAAGGGGTCACCACAGTGGCGCAGAAGAAGTGGAAAGCATCTACAGTTTACAAGTTTATCTCCTGTCAACATTGGACAAACGCATTTAATGTGCCGCCCATGTGTCCTCTAGCTTTATCGGGGGCGGTAACAGAGCTTGTCCTGCCTGTCGCCGCCTCGCCTCGCTCTGACACGCGTCCAAGCGGATAAGGCAGGCACCACCACGCTGTCTGCTGGCTGCTATGATGGTGCGATGGCAGGGTCTTCACGAAGATCTGCATGCCACCACGCAGGTGTTTGGTTAGTTGGCTTAGAGGCTGCATGCTGCCATGCAGGCACTTGTCCAGTTGACGAGTTGGTTGCCACGTAGGAGTGGCCGCGGGGCAGCAAAACCCTGGCAGGCGTGGGCCCGGCTGTGGCCCCATAGACGTCCCCGTCAAGGGTCTTGCAAGGGTCTCGTGGTTATCCCCGGCAAGGCTCTTGCCGGGGGTCTTCGTCTTCTGGTCCTTGTCTAGGTCCACATGCCCTTGGTCCCACAAAGATTTGCATGCCACCACGCAGGCGCCCCTGAATCTTGGTCTTGACGTTGTTGATGGTGTAAGACCTACCAAGCCCAAGGGTGGCGGCCTTGCTGGTGTTGGGCAAGTTGCCCCGGCAAGACTCTTGTCGGGGCTATCTAGGCCGCCCCGGCAAGGGCGTTGCCGGGGGGAGTGCACCTTGCCCCTTTGTTCTTCATGCCTCTTGCTTGAGTGTTGCCTTGGCAGTCTCGTGCTTTTCGTTCTTCTCCTCCGCCAAGCATGTCCGCAAGTGTGGCTACAACTGCCCATGCACAAATAAAGGGGTGCAAAAGGGCCCCTACTTTTGTACACCGACACAAAACTAATTGTCGCCCACGAGCGTATCATAGTTCCAGTAGGCCGGCCCATTTTTTATTATTTTTCTTTTTTTTCACTAAGGTTTACAATTGTTTTAAATAAATTTCAGAACACACAATATATACTTCGAAAAAAACTGTGTGTGTAGTGTACGCGAGCGGCCGGCCCGTGATGCTTTTTAGCCCATGCAGTTCCCCTTTTATTTTATTTGTTCGTCTACGTTTAGTGCCACATTGCCTATCATTTGACCTCTAAGCCTCTTCGCCACATATAAATAAAGACTCATAGAGCCTTTAAAAATCATCCACTACGGGTCAAATCAATATTTTGGTTTGACTAGCTTCACAAAATAAAAATATATTTCTTCTCTCTGGTGGGAATTCTGGAAGTCGTGTCCTCTCTCCGAAGTCGTCTTTTCTCTACCTTATAGAGGTACCTTTTTATATGTCTTTTATACTCCCGTAGCTTATTAATTTTTTGACTAGTATAGTAGAAATCTAATTTTCCTCTTAGTTAGTTATTTTGTTGTCTTATCTATAAAAATAATTAGATTTATAAATTAGTCCCTGTATTTACACTTGAGGCCAAGAATTCTTTTAGTCGTAGCTCTTTTTCTTCCGTAAAACAGCTTGGCCCTGATTTTTCAAATAGCCATACCTTTTTACTCGTTCATCCAAATCAGATGAAACCAATGCCTAGATTTTCATCTTGATCCCACCTATCCAGTGAATCTATCAAATAAACTTATTGCAACTTTAAAATTTTGAAATTTGTTCAGATTCATACTCAAACTTTCATTGATCATATCTTTTTAACCATAACCCCGTTTTGGATAAATCCAATTGCATCGGATTCGTATAAAAAATATTTAAGTTTGTGCAATTACTGTTATCTTTTCAATATCTATTTTTTAATCTTTGTCAAATTACTCTACCAGTCCACAAACGTGTTGTCACTCAACTTTCTAGGCAGATTCAATGCCATATTGAATTACTTGTATCTTTTGTTTAGTTATTCCGAATTCACCAGTTCTTTTCCTACATATTCATATTGAATTCCTACATATAGTAGCATCATTAGTTTCAACTTTTGATCCTTCCAAAATTGAGCGATTCAAATTTGAATTCGAAGCTTCATTTGATCATATCTTGTAAATTATAGCGCATTTTCAATTGATTCCTTTTTCAAATTAAATCCCTAGGTGTAATCTATCATGTTGAGCCATGACCACACTTTTTCACCGAAATTAGGATGTGATCTTGGAAAATAATTTGATTTGGATCTTTTGGAGGTTTTGCAATCTTCCTTTGTATTTTCTTTTGAGTCTTTGAGTAATTGCCTATATGTGGATTAAAATTGCTTGCTTACGATGGATTGATCGGAGTGTGATGAGTAGAACTATCAGGAATTATGATTGCGAAGAATCTCTATCAACAGTACAAGGCAAATTCACACTTTGATCATAGTTTCCAATACCCTGTTTGTTCTATGCATTAGATTCACCCTCAAAGATTGCATGAGTAGGATTGGGAACATGTGGTTACGCTATGTAGTTTATGTGGTAGGAACCTATTACTTTGATCACCGCGGGAATATTCATTATATTATATGTTGCTTAGATGATTATAGATGGGAATTGCGATGAGAGAATCATGCAAGTTACGAGAGTAATAATAACTAAGGAATTTTTAAGGTGGCAACATTAACACACATCTGGGTGGAATGGTAGGGGCACCCTGGAGAAACCAGTGGCTTGCCCGAGTGCCTGGAGAATCCAGTGTTCGCCGTAGGGGATCCTGGAGGGCCCGTATGATCACCCTATGGAATGCCACCCTGGCTCAAAGGGCTCTAACAATATTTAATGCCTAGAAACTTGTGTGTGCAGCAGCAAGCCATTATGGGCTCTGGCATAGTTGAGTAAGTTGCAGGAAACCTTCCTAGGATAGGCTAGCAGATATAGGGGAATTGTAGGTGTACCGGCCTATCTATCAGTTAAGGGGCCCTCTTCGGAAAGACTATGTCTCGATCATCCAGTTCTCAAACATCAAGTAGTGTGAGGAATTCAACGGAGGAGATCGAGTCTTGTGGGGAAAAGTGTGCAAACTTCTGCAGAGTGTACAGACTAATCATGATTAGTCGTGTCCCACGTTATGGACAACTTTGAGTATCTAAAAGTGGATTATTGGTTGATCTCATCTCTCTATTTAATGAAATTATTGGGTTATATATTTAACTTGGATATTATGAGATTGAGTTGGAGGAAACTTCTCAATAATGGCATAAAGTTGGTAGTGAATAAAAAGTTATTCCTTTCTTGTAGGAAAAAATAGCTTTATGCAAAATTATACTTAGAGCCTCCACCAACCAAATATGCTTATAAAGATAGATATTTTCATTATTATTATTCTACTAGTACATATGCCCGCGTGTTGCAACGGTTGAACTTTTTTCTGTAAAACTTGCTTCACGTGCCACTATGCTTCATTTATATTCTGATCTGACAAACCTTGGAATAAGATTACCCTCATCTCTATAAGGTTCATATGCGGTTTTGTTGCCACCCTAACATCCTTCATTGGTGCATACTTAAGCTCCCTACTTCATTAAATAAAACAGTAGTAGTTCATGGAATGAGAGTGGCGTTTTGGCGCATGCGAGTGTGCACTCTTGTTTTTTAAAATGTGTTTTAAATAAATTTTAAAATGTTAAAAAATACTAAAAAAATTGGCATGTACATCTTGATATTGTAGATGCTCACGAAGTTGTTTCGTGAAAAAATGATAAGTTAGCCACAAAAAATGTTGGTTTTCTCCGAAACTTGATGTGCACACATATATTGTCGAGATATATGGGCCCAAGTTTTGTTTGGATTTTTTTTACACTTTAAAATATATTTTTTGTGGTAGGAGCGCGCACTCCCAATAGCACTAGCGGATTTCCGTTCATGGAATAGTATTTTAGCGGGAGAAACATAGAATGTGATTCTTAAATACTCTTCTAGAGTATAATAATTCATTTATAGTATTTACAAAACTATCAAACGATATGATTTTTAGTGATTTTGATTATGTAGTTTTTTTCGAAGGTTGTTTGATTTGGAAGATGATATTACATTCCCGATGTTTTTTTTTGCACTATTAAGGCTTGGCCCAAAAGCAAGAAAAATATTTATACTCTCACCTGATGCATCCGTCCATAGTCCCGTGTTTAACCGGTGATAAACTAGTTGGGCTGGCACGACTAGTCGCCCCATCCCCTCTAAAAAATCCATTCATCTCCAGCCCAACCCAATCCCCATCACGTGTGGCCGGACGGCCTACCACGTACACATGTACGCCTCCACCGCTTAAGCATATTAGGGCATGTACAACGCTCCACCGTGGACAGCTGCTCCACATGCCCACGTAGGTTCGAATGCCAAGTGGAGGCAAAGGTATAGCCTCGCAGGTGACAGGTGCCTCCTGCAGAAGAAGCAGCTGCTTCCTGAAGGAAAGAATAAATTAGGGAAAAGCATGAGGGAGAAAAGGTGAAAAAGAAGGAGAGATGGATGTCCATGTACTGGTTTGCAAGCCAGCCGGGGCGAAGATGGAAAGCAAAAACTAGTAAAGTATGGAGGGGAGAGAAACTGGAGGGTCCATTATACTGCTGCCCGCATTGAGCAGTGCGCAACGTAAATGGTGCCTTCATCTAAATTTATTTAGTTTTAGGCATGAGGCACCTGTATGATGATGCTTCCACTGCTCATGCCCTTATTCTCTAGCTCCACCTCCAGCGCTAGAAAAGCACAATCTTATCCATCCGTCTCCACTTTTTTCGGTTCTTCTCTAGCTCCATCTCTCTTTGTCATCCCCATCTATCTGCATGAGCAAGCAAGCAGGACAACAAGCTTAACAATCGCCATAGGGCAGGGGCCGCCATGATGTGGAGCACCTGCTCTAACCTCGATGAGTCCGTCGCAACGACGATGGCGGCTACCTCCTCCGTGTCCTCCTCATGCTCCATGCGGCCACAGATGCCCCCGCCCAGCACCTGGTCAAGAACGGCCCAGATGCAGAGGAGGTGTTAGTGCGCAGTGGGAGGCGGCGTGGCCATGGAGGGCGCGGTCGGTGGTGCTTGCCGGGGAAGATGGGACCCCGGACAATGCCGGAGCAGGCGCCAGGGATTCTGAGGTGGGGCGTGCCAGGAGCCTGACGGATGACGACCTAGAGGAACTCAAGGGGTATGTGGATCTGGGGTTCCATTTGTAGTACCAGCAGACCCCCCGCCGGTGAGCCAACCAACCTCCCCGCAGTTCTCCCTCCCATCCTGCCATCGATCTCCTCTTTCTCCTCACACCCTCTCTCTTCTTCCTCGAATAGGAAGTAGCACTGCTCCACCCACAACAATGGTGTCGCCCCCATGGAGCAAAGAACTGCCTCCGTCACACCAATGCTCGCCGTTTCAACTTTGCCTCTATACATCTCCACCTGCCAGCGACTTCGCCTCTCGGTCTAGTCCGCAACCGTGGATGTTGCCTGTCGATTGTGCTTGTTTGATTCGGAGTTCCCTTCGCTAACCCTTCCCTCTTGCGGTATTAATTCCTTCATTTTGTTCCCCTCTTAAGTTTCCTGATTTCTGATGCGGCATATTAGCCTGTATATATAAATTGATTGAAGTGGATGCAGAGCAGTGAGGTGGGACTAAATCACGAGACGGGAGATAGAGAAGGTTATGGCGGAGGCGGCCGGAGAGGACTCGTGGCGGCGGATAGGATTGCAACTGCGCGGCGGCTGGAAAGCGAGTGTTTGGATAAGACAAATCAGAGGATCCCATATTGAATTCTTACAAATGTAGTCAGGTTTTGCAAAAAGTAAAACGTTTTCTCAAATTAATGGAAAAAGGGACCGCGGGTTGAATTTTCACAAAACACAAGGACTTTTATGCAAAATTGGTATCGATGATGGACGGAGAGAAACCCAGATCTCTTTATTATTAGGTAAAGATGGTGTGAAATTGCGAGTACATTCAATATACTGACCTACACGGCTACAGCGTCTCATGTTGCAGGAATTATCCGACGAGTAAGTGATACGTTAGGGTTGTGATGTATACACTCAACTTTGCCGTTGATGTTGTTGGGACTACACAACTTTGTTGTTACTTCTGCTATATGGATTGAGGTAATTGTATTTACGTTACTTTATACATGTGATTGAACTATGTTATAAATCCTCGAGTACTGTGTGTGTCAGCATACCGATCCAGGGATGACACTTAAGCACATATACTTCGATCCATTCGGGTCAGGTCGCTACACGTTGTCATTCCTAGATCTCGGGACGAGATCCTCTTGTTGTGGAGGAGAGCTGTAACACCCCAAATGTATTCCTTCCCATTTTGTAACATATCCAACTTTGGTCTTGATACAATTCCATTGGGTTTCTTTATGTTGTCTTCATTTGTTGTTTTACTTTGCTTGCCATACCATCTTTGTCATATTGCATTTTGCCATCACATGTTGCATCCTGACCATTTCTATGTTGCATTGTGCATTGCACTCTCCATGTTGTGACGTTGCTATATTTTTATGTGTGTGTGTGCATCACTCCTTGTCACCTCTCTCTAGTAATGGCCATGCTTCATCATCTATCCCCTTCTTACTCTTTATTTTATTTTTGCAAGCCACATTATTTTTGTCCCTAGTAATGTTCAAATTTTCCCCAAAAGGGTTCCAGCATATCCTAAACCTCTGTGCAAGATTTCATCTCATTTGAAGTTGTTTTGGTCAGGTTAAAAAGTGGCCCATGTTTGAAATTATTTCAAACTAGTTTTAGTTTTCGACATCTAAAATTCCCCAAATCATTTATATAAATAGAGCACAATTCCAAGTTCATGAGAATATTTTTATATTACTTATACCCCCCCTCTTTCATCTTTGTGATTTTCTTCTCATATTATGTCTGAGGAAATTGAAAAAGAAAAGCAGTAGGAGTAGGCCAAGCCGCACCAGCCGCCTAGTGGACCTCCTCCCACCCAGGTCGGCCCAACTCAACGCCGCGGCCTAGCAGCCTGCCCCGCTCCTCTCCCTCTCTCCTTTTCTCACACGCACGCTCACTCACCCCCTTAGCTCTCTTTCATGTGGCCTAGCTAGCCCCACCAGTCAGCGACTTCGCCCGTGCCCACACCCACCTTTTCTTCCTCCTCGGTGCCCCCTCACCGTGCACGCACATGGCCATGGCCGAGAGTGTTGTCGCTCCAACCTATAGCCCTGGCCCCACTTTGAAACCCTTTCCATGTTCATGTGTCCTCTAGGGTTCTCCTCTTCCTCTTGCCGCCACCGCCAGTAGCGTAGACCACCAGATCCGCCGCTGCGATCGTCTCCCCAGCGCATCTGGGCACACGATCTCGTCCCCGGCATGCACCATGTTGACCTCCGCCTCGCCAACTTTGTCCTTCATCTTCCCCGGCGTCGACTACGTCCCCTGCTACCTCTATGGCCTCGAGGGACACCAAGTTCAACTCTGTCCCTATTGTCTTCTTCCGCTCCGGCCATCGCGTCGATTCTGGCCAACTTTGACCTCCTCTCGCAATGCTGAGCAAGCAAGCGTGTTCGTGATGAGCATCCACACCTCTCTGACCCTCTTTCCTCTTCACTAGCTTGGTCTGTCGCCGTTTGCCATGTTCACCTGAGCTCATTGCCGTCGGACCTCGTTGTCCGCGAGTACTTCGACCACCTTAGGCCTTCTCCTGCATGTCCGTCGCGTTCGCCGCTCTGAGTAGAGTCGCTCAATGCCCGCAGCTGCTCGCCCAGGCCCATCACATGTCATGTTCGTCTCGCCGTCGCCGTCCATGTTCCCTCGTCGTCGGTGTTGCCCCTGTCATCATCTGTTGCCATGCATATCAAGCGTGTGCGCGAGATCACCTAGCTGTATCGAAGCTCTCCTTCACCGCTCTGTTTGCTCAGTGTAGCATCCCGACGAGCCCTCCACCACGCATCGCTCGTTGCCAGCCAGATCCGTGGACGTTAAAGACAAAACATGTGGAGCCCAACTGCGACCAGCCATCCCCGCCTAGCCAAGTGGGTCGAGCCACTCGCTCCTAACCACACGACCTAGGTTAGATCCCCCACGGTGCAGAATATTACCCCCTTTTACATTTATGTGTGTCCCTAATAGGTAGGCCCCACCTGTCATACTCATCTCCCTCTAGGGCCCAACCTATTAGCTCCACACCCACACCAACACCCTCTCGCCTACCACGTGGACTCAGGGGTCCCACTTGTCATCCTCTCTATTTTGTGTGAAGCCAGAATATGTAGGTTTCCATTTTTGGCAGCGTCCAATTCGAGACCCTTCCATTCCAGGAAATTCTAGATTGGCATATTCCCCTTTTAGGTTATCTCCTTTTCTCTTTTCCCATTTCTGGCAGTATTGTTAAATTGTATTTCGTGAATATTTTTGTACAACAACCTACACATATTAAATATGTTTTTGGGGTAAAAAATCCAACCCATCCACCCGTGGGATCGATTTTATCATTTGAGCAAGTTTTGAAACATGTCATATTTACATCAGATTCTATTTTGTCATTTTTGTGTAAATCAGTGCAAGCATCATATGGGGTAGTTCCTTACATGAATAGGATCATTTTTATGTCTACTTTCCGCTAGAATTTATATCATTTCATGACGTGCACTATGGTGAGTGCAACAAGCTTGCAAACATGCTATCATAAATCTGTTTCTACCATGCCATGTTTATTTCGCTCTGTCTAGAACTACAGTTATAACCTATCATTTTGCGTTGGTGCTATCATCATGTATGTATGTCTTTGGAACATCATCAGTAAGGGAGTTCTGTTAAGTGAATTTAGTACATGCTTGACATGCTCATTTATGCCATGATAGTTCCTGTAGCATATTTAAATGTTGCGTCCAAGTTGGCATGTTGTTGTTTTTAATAGTTTTGCATTGCATATTGTTTGAAAACTGTACATCCATTTCCGATGATCTTTATATCGTTTTCAATTAGAATCTTCCAACCTATCCAGTGGCATACTTGGTTTGCCAAGAGCTTGCCAATATCCATCATGTCTTCCACTTTTTCCTTCCCGACATCATAACCTCCGTACAAGTAGTCCCTTAGCTCTGTCCGTTGCATTGTTCATATGCATTCATGTTCCGAGTGCATGTAACATGTGTTCTTTTCCATGTCATGTTTGTTTATTTGGATGCTTGTTATTCTTTGGGTAGCACCGAGAGATGAGTTCGAGTCCAAGGTCGAGACACCCATTGAGAACGTTTACGAGGGGAAAGTGTTTGATCCCATCGAGGACGTATCAGGCAAGCTGGCCATTCCTTGATATCACTACTGTCTTTGCTTTGATAGTTGTCTCGATTCTATCTCTACGTGTCGCTACCTAATACTTGTTTGTTAGCCTACCAAATTGCCATGAAACAACCTCTAACCCTACCTTCCTACCAAACTGTTGTTTGGCTAAGTTACCGCTTTTCTCAACCCCTCTTATAGTGTTGCTAGTTGCAGGTGCAGTGCAGGTTGTTCCATGTTGGGACATACATGTCATTGGGATATCACAATATCTCTTATTTAAATTATTGCATCTATATACTTAGCAAGGCTTGGACTTTTGCTTGGTGTTTTGTTCCACTCATGCCTCCCTAGTTTCCATTATACCAGTGTTATGTTCCTTGATTTGTGTTCCTAATACGGTTGGTGTTTATGGGCCCCTGTTGATAGTTCGCTTTGAATAAAACTCTTCAAGCAAGGCCCAACTTTGGTTTTACCATTTTCCTAATAACAACTGAAATTGCATAGGGAGTAATTACCCCGATGATTCTTAATCAACAACCCAGGCCAGTGCTCCTCATGAGTGTTGGTCCAAACTAGAGCTGCTTGCGGCGTCGCCCAGGGAAACCCGTGGAGTTGGATGCTGTTACCGTAGCTCATCTGTCGTGGCCTAATATGAGATACGCGCAGCTCCTATCGGGGTGTCGGCACGTCGGGAGGTCTTGCTGTATTTGTTTTGCCATTGTCGAAATATCTTGTGCACTAGGATTCCAAGCTTGGTCGAGTTGTTCCGAGATGGAGATTTGCCTCTGAGGACCGTGAGAGTTTGTTATGGACTAAGTTGCAACACCCCTACGGAGTATACTATTTCTGGTAGCCATGCCTGGGGTTATATGGTAGGTTTCAAATTTATGATATCCGGTTATAGAAAACTTGACACAAAACCTCAGATAAAATACACTACATGTGTGTGTAGCCGTGATGGTCTCTTTTCGAGGGAGTTCGAGAAGATAACACAGAGGGGTTATGTTTGATTCGTATGCAGTTCAGGATCACTTCTTGATAATTACTAGTTGCCACCGTAGGCGTAGCTTCTCCTCTTATTCTGTTAATAATAAGGTGATGTCGCTTGAAGCTACTCGGTATTTCCCCAAAGAGGAAGGGACGATGAAGCACAAATACGGTAGGTATTTCCCTTAGTGATGAAAGAAAGGTTATCGAACCAGTTAGACAATGATGCAACACAATGTAAACGGTACTTACACAGAAATATAAAATACTTGCAACCCGACGTGTTAAAGGGGTTGTCAATCCCTTTCGGGTAACGATGCCAGAAACTGTCAAGTTGAGGGGATAATATGGTAGTAGATTGAAAGATGCAAGTGAAAGCAAATAAAATGCAGCAAGGTATTTTTTTTTGTTTTTGATACTATAGATTTGAAAATAAAAGTTCCAAAAAGTGGAAAAAGAAAATAGCAATATAGATCTAAAAGTATATGATAGGAAAATAGACCCGGGGGCCGTAGATTTTACTAGTGGCTTCTCTCAAAAAATAGCAAAGGTGGGTAGCCAAATTACTGTTGGGCACTTGATAGAAAAGAAAATAATTATGAAGATATCCAAGACAATGATCATGTATATAGGAATCACGTCCAAGATTAGTAGGCCGACTCCTGCCGGCATCTACTACTATTACTCCACATATCGACCGCTATCAAGCATCCATCTATTGTATTAAGTTCATGGAAAAATGGAGTCATGCAATAAGAATGATGACATGATGTAGACAAGATCTATTCATGTAGGAATAGACCCCATATTTTTATACTTAATAGAAATGATACATGTGTGCCTTGCTGCCCCTTCTATCACTCGGAAAGTACACCGCAAGATTGAACCCATTACAAAGCACCTCTTCCCATTCCAAGATAAATAGGTCAAGTTGGCAAAACAAAACCCAAATATTGGAGAAGAAATACGAGGCTATAATAATCAAGAATGAATATTAAATCAAGGAAAACCTGATCATAAACTCACAATTAATCGAATGCCAACAAACACACCGCAGAAAGTCCTTACATCAAATAGATCTCCAATAGACCATTGTATTGATATACAAAGATAGAAGAAGCCATCTAGCTACTGCTCACAGACACATAGGTCTGTCGTAAACTACTCATGCATCATAGGAGAGGCACCAATGAGCCTGATGAACCCCTCCGCCATTGTGTTCCCCTCCGGCGAAGTGCCAAAAAAGGGATCTAGATTCGATCACGTGGTTCTGGAACTTGCGGTGACTGGAATAAAATTTCATCGATTTCCCAAGGGTTTCTAGAATATTTGGGTATTTATAGAGCAAAGATGCGGTGGAGGAGGCCATCGAGGTCGGCACAATCCACTAGGGCACGCCTGGGCCCCAAGGCGCGCCCAAGTGGGTTGTGCCCCCCTCGGGGCACCCCACTGGTACTTCCCTGGCCCATTGGATGTCTTCAGGTCCAAAAAATGTACAAACATTTTGCTACATTTGGACTCCGTTTGGTATTGATTTTCTGTGATGTAAAAAACAAGCAGAAAACAACAACTGGCATTAGGCACTATGTCAACAGGTTAGTCACAAAAATGATATAAAATAATTGTAAAACATCCAAGAATGATAATATAACAACATGGAACAATCAAAAATTATAGATGCGTTGGAGACATATCAGCATCCCCAAGTTTTGATGTGGAATGTTGCCTTTCATGTTCATCGCATATTCTCTTCTTTTGTTGCGTGGACATTTGGACTTTTATATGATTTGAAGCAATAGTCTAGTTTTGACATGAAGACTTTAATACTCTACCATACCAACAAACAATCAAGTCTTTTAAAAATATCAACACTAAAGCAAGTTATCCCAAGCCCATTATGCTCAACCATTGATCCATTCATGCAACACATCCAGATATTAACTACATCCAATGCTCAAGTGTGATAGTGTTCCAGTAAAATTTACACCCTTCGCAGAGGGAAGTAGGGATTTGTAGAGGTGCTAGAGCTCAAAGCTTAAAAAATGAGAGAT
Organism: Secale cereale; assembly: GCA_902687465.1. NCBI lineage: Eukaryota > Viridiplantae > Streptophyta > Magnoliopsida > Poales > Poaceae > Secale > Secale cereale. The sequence continues at coordinate 226,292,175 of LR738712.1, forward strand.
AAAAAAATCGGAGGCATACTTTTCTCATCAATGAAAACTACTTAGAGTTCCCAACACTTTCCATGCTAGATATATCATAGGCGGTTCCCAAACATAAAATAAAGTTTATTCCTTTTTCCACCATACTTTCACAATCCATGGCTATCCGTATCCATGGGTGCCCTCCATACCAACACTTTCCAAGGAATATATTATTTGACAACATAAAGTAAATTTCTTTTTCATTTCAGGACTGGGAATCCCTATTACCGCCATACTCTCGTGGAATGACAGGTGAATAAACACTCATCTTGAGAATAACATATCTAGGATGAAAAATATTAGCCACCCATCGTCGCTCCATGAACGGTCCGTGCACACACAAGAGAAATTTATTTTTATATTAGAGTTGGCACATACAAATTTGCTTAGAACATCATGGAATTACCACATATAGGTAGGTATGGTGGACTCATTTGGCAGAACATGAGTTTTAGGATTTGGATGCACAAGTACTATTTCTACTTAGTACAAGGTGGAGGCTAGCAAGAGATTGAGAAGCGACCAACCAAGGAACGAAAACCATCATAAGAGAACATTAAACATAACTAACACTGAATAATGCAACAAAAGTAGGATGTAATTTCATTGCATTACAATTGACTTTCGTGCTTGCATAGGGAATCACAAACCTTAACATTAATATTCTTACAAAAACATAATCACTCCTTAATATGGCTCACATATCACTATCATCATATCTCAAAACTATTACAAAGAATCAAGTTTATTTTGCCCAATGATATTCATGAAAGTTTTTATTATACCCCTCTTGGATATCAATCATATTGGGGGCCTGAGCGCCCTTTGTTGACATTTACTTGCTTCATCTTAGCCTGGTCCATGGAGAACAACTACTTATTCTTTGCTGGTGCGGCCTCCGGGGCCTCTCGAGCGCCCGTGACGTTGAGGCGTGAGGCCGCGGTGGCCTTGAAGACGTGTTTGAGGGCCCGGACTGCCTCCTTCATGTCTTCGGCCACCATGATGATGCCACTACTGCCCGGATTGGTCACCGCCATGAACTTAGCGAGAGCCGGGAACCCCAGAATGGCGTTGTACGGCAGGCTGATGCCGGCTACATCGAAGTCGATGAGCTCGCTTCGGTAGTTGTCGTCGGTGCTGAAAGTCACTTCAAGACGCACCTGCCCGAGAAGGGTGGTGGCGGCCCGGTCACTCCTCCGAAGGGCTTGGTGGGCACGAGCTAGTCGCGCAATACCTGGAGCATGTCAAAAGCCGCCATCGAGAGAACGTTGAGGCCGGGGCCGCCGTCGATGATGGTCTTGGTAACCATGACATTGCTGATGGTGGACGTGTAGAGAATGGAGAGCACGTCGACGACGGTCGTGGTCACGGGGTGGTCTTTGGAGTAAAGACGAAGTCGGTCTCTCGGCCTTCTCAGCCATGCGAAACCTTGTCGGTCTAGCAGAGCCCGCCTGGTGGAGAAACTATTTGGCGTGGCGGCCCAACACGTGTGCATGTCAACCGGAAACGATCCAGGCGACCGCATGGGGTCCCGGAGCCATGAAGCGCGCGACGAATTGGTTGCGGAGCTCCTCCCGAGAAGAGATCGAGGCGCCTGGAAGGCCACAGAGCCCAGACCGAGGGACCTCTGTGAGGGCCAAGAGAAACCAATTTGTATCGGCCTTGTCATTGCCGCCCGCTACTTTGATGGCCTGCTCGTACAACGGGAGGAATATGTCAAGTCCTGCAGCGCCACCATACCACAGGGGCGGCACCAGCCTAAATTTTAGAGGCCACCTTACTCGGCGCATGCCTAGAGTAAAGGCCGAGCAGCCCATGGTGCCCCATAGGCTTCGGGTGGCCATGCTTGCAGGGCGGCCCCCACCATGTGGATGATGAAGCGAGGGCGAAGTGGGGTTAGAGAAGATACGGAGCTTCGACACGCCGCTACCTGGCGCGCCAAATATCGGATTCAGGGCTCCGCAAACCCAAGAAGGCTAGCTTGAACTCTGGGGCATGTGCGAAGATCTCGACCTCTCCATATTTGAGCACGTCGCCCCACAGTCTATCCTAACATGATTTGCGTGAGTGGGGAAGAAGAGGACAAGGCACTTTACCTAGGTTCGGGCCACCTTGCGATGTAAAACCCTACTCCTAGGTTGTGGCGGATTGGCCTCGCGAGGAGCTATGAATATGAACTAGTACAGTGGATGAGCGACCTCGTGAGGGCTCAGGGGGTGAGAATCCGTTTCTCCCCCTAGGGTAGTGGCTAGCCTTTATTTATAGTGGCCCGATCCTCTTCCCCAAACTTAGGCGGGAAGGGATCCCACAATGGCGAATTTGAAAGGGGACAAGAGTACATCTTATCGTTGCGAAAGGTGGTCTTCGCCTGCAAAGTCTCTAATCATGACACGGGGGTGGGCTCGACGATGATATCCATCCTGCTGAGCTCGTGGAATGGAAACCTTTGGCGGATCCCTCGGGAACGTGCGTCTGGCCCTTCTCCTTTAGCACAAAAGTGGAAATTATACCCTCTGCGCCCGTTGGCGCCCGCCTGGCTTCGGTCAACATCGCTTATGTCACTGCACCCTCATGAGGAGGGGCACTTGCATATGAATCTCCGCCCCTCGGGAGGCAGCTTGCAGAGGGTTCCTCGCGAGGGCAGGGGCCCCTCGAGAGGGTTCTTGTTGTGTAGTCCTAAAGTTGGGCCCTGGTGGGCCATCATGGGGCGGGCCGTCGGGTCGTAGGCAGGCAGGTCTGGGTACCCTGTTTTGCAGAACACCGACAATGAGGCACTTCCTTATGTCAACGATCCGCCTATACATATCCTAGCTTGTCTGCGCATCCTTGGCCGCGTACTTGACATGTTCTTCACCTAGTGTCTCCTTCGAGGCTCTGTGCCAGGCAATCTTGTCCTTCTTTCTCTCATCTTTCTTCTTCACGGAGTAGTGGTCGATGACGGCCAAGGCGAGCTCAACCAGGGAGTCCTGATTGTTCTTCGTGCTACCCTAGACCTTGTAGTGGTCATGCATGTTGACAAGATTCCGACAGGCCAACCCTGAAACCATAGGCGCTTTTAGATCTTTGGTGGTGTCCACCATAGAGAAACTGTAGTCGAGGCTGTTGATAAACCTGGAAAATTGCTCACAAGGCCTTCTGGCCAGGTGGTACTGGTAAACAAGGACCTCACGGCGCATGCACAACTGGGTGATAGAAACCTTCTTATCAGACCTGAAAGTGCAACTAATCCCCGGGTGGTTTTGGTAATTAATAACAACATATATATCATTGAACTAATATTATCTTGAGAATCATTTCAGAGAAGTTCGATGATATGGGTATGGAAATGTTTGAAGAAGTGGACCCCTCAAAATGCTAAGACAAGCATTGGCAAAAGCTCAAGACTCCATTTTTGGTTTAGTGATCAAAGATCACATTGAGTCCATAGGAAAAGCCAATACTATTAAAAGGGGATGAGGTTGTGTTAATGTTCTTGTTGCTCAAGTGCTTGGTGATCTAACTCCCTCAACTATCAGCACTATTCACTACTTAACACACACCCATAAGTAATCTCGGTCAAACCAACTCTGTCTCACCGAGATGAAGTTATCTCTACAAACCCTAACATCTCGGTCACACCGATTTATCCAACTCAGTCCCACCGAGATGAACCTCTTCAGTTGTTTCTCCAAACCCTAGCTTCTCGGTCAAACCGATTCTGAGTTTCGGCCTCACCGAAAAAGGGCTGCCAACCTTCTGTGATCAGTTGACATCAATTCGGAATATCCGAGTTTATATTTTCGGTCTCACCAAAATGGCAAACCCTAACCTTTGACTCACTTCGGTCTCACCGAGATGGTATTTTCGGTCCCACCGAAAATCCCAACGTTCACTATATTTGAACTTTCGGTCTGACCGAGTTTTCACTTCGGTCTGACCGAGATTGGTCAAATGTGTGTGTAACGGTTGGATTTTGTGTGGAGGCTATATATACCCCTCCACCCCCTCCTCATTCGTGAGGAGAGCCATCAGAAAGTACTACCATTCCTACCATACACTTTCTGAGAAGTGAACCACCTACCCTTGTGTTGAGATCAAGCCATTCCATTCCTACCATATGAAACTTGATCTCTAGCCTTCCCAAGTTGCTTTCCACTCAAACCTTTCTTCCACCACAGCCATATCAGTGAGGAGAGTTGAGTGTTGGGGAGTTTATCATCTGAAGCACAAGAGCAAGGAGTTCATCACCATCAACACCGTCTATTACCTTTTGGGGGGTGGTGCCTCCTAGATTGGTTAGGTGTCGCTTGGGAGCCTCCGTCTTGATGATGTGGAGTTGAACCAAGAAGTTTGTAAGGGCAAGGAGATCGCCTACTTCGTGAAGATCTACCCCAAGTAAGGCTAGTCCTCCGTGGGCGTAGGCCGTGATGGAATAGACAAGGTTGCTTCTTCGTGGACCCTTCGTGGGTGGAGCCCTCCGTGGACTCGCGCAGCCGTTACCCTCCGTGGGTTGAAGTCTCCATCAACGTGGATGTACGATAGCACCACCTATCGGAACCACGACAAAAATCTCCGTGTCACCAAACTGCGTTTGATCTTCTCCACCTCCTTTTTACATGTGCAATTTACTTTCCGCTGCATATACTCTAGAATTGCATGTGTAGGGTGTTACTTGAATTGATCTTGTTTGTGAAACTGCCAAAAACTTTGCATGATCTAAAGGCAGATTTTTTTTTATATTGTCAAGTAGTCTAATCACCCCCCCTCTAGACCTACTTCGATCCTACAAGTGGTATCAGAGCTTTGGTCTCCATTGCCTTGGTTTCCATTGCATTGGACTCCATAAGCTTGGTTTCACAACCTAGGAGAGTATGGCGTCTAGTGAGGGTAATTATCGTAGAGGTCCTTACTTTGATGGTACAAATTTTGCTAGTTGGAAGCATAAAATGAAAATGCATATTCTTGGTCATAACCCAGCCGCATGGGGCATTATTTGTGTTGGCATGCAAGGTGATTTCTTTGAAGAAGGAAAAGTTCCGGATCGCGAAGCTACACCCGAAGAGTTGCGGATGTTGCAAAACAATGCTCAAGCTTGTGACATTCTCTTCAATGCTTTGTCTCCCGAAGAGTTCAACAAAATCAGCCGTCTTGAGAATGCTAAAGAGATTTGGGATACTTTGGTTGAAATGCACGAAGGTACTGAATCTGTGAAGGAATCAAAGCTAGATATTCTTCAAGGTCAACTTGACAAGTTCAAGATGAAGGATGGTGAAGGAGTCGTTGAAATGTACTCTAGGCTTGCTCTCATCACAAATGAGATTGCTGGCTTAGGAAGCGAAGAAATGACCGACCGATTCATCATTAAGAAGATTCTCAGAGCTTTGGATGGAAAGTATGACACCGTGTGCACTTTGATCCAAATGATGCCAAACTACAAGACTCTCAAGCAAACTGAAGTCATTGGAAGAATTGTTGCCCATGAAATGACACTTAAGGATAAGGAAGAGCTTCACAACAAGTCAAGTGGTGCTTACAAAGCTACAAGTGATGCTCCTACTACCTCAAGTGACAAGCTAATTTCCAATGAAGAGATAAGCCTAATGGTCAAGAACTTCAACAAGTTCTACAAGAATAGAGGCAAAGAAAGAAGCTCAAAGTCTAGATCATATGATGGAAAGAGATCTTCTAGTCGTGATTGAAACTGCTACAATTGTGGAAGACCCGGACACTTCTCAAATGAGTGTACGGCTCCCCACAAGAGAAGAGAAGAATCTCCAAGAAGAAGAGCAAGAGATGAGTCACCTCGGAGAGAGAGAAGGAGTAGAGATGATCGTTATGAACGAAGACCCTCTCGGAGAAGCAAGGATTCGGAGAGGAAAGACAAGTCATCAAGGAGCTACACAAGAAGAAGACATCAAGCTCATGTTGGTGAATGGGTCTCCGGCTCCGACTCTGACAGTCAATCCGATGGAAGCTATCACTCCGACTCCGACTATAGTCAAGATGAAGGTGTTGCCGGACTTGCACTAGTATCCTCCAACTCCAACTCCTACGACTTATTTGATTCACCAAATGAGGGAATTGGAAGATGCTTCATGGCTAAAGGCCCCAAGGTAACACACCCTGAATTCATTGACTTTGATAGTGATGAGGATGACTTACTTGGTGAAGATGAGCTCTTGCATGATAAATCTAGTGAGCTTAGTAATGAAAATGCTAGTAGTCTTTATAGTCGAGAAGAGTCGAATGACAATGCTATGAAGGAGATTGAGCGTCTAACTAAAGAACTAAACACTCTTAAGTTAGCTCATGAAACAACTCAAGAAGATCATAGAGAGCTCCTAAGATCTCATGAGAAGCTACGCTTCGAGAAGCTCACTCTAGAGCAAGAACATGAGTTTCTAAAAGCGATCAATGACGATCTTCGAAAGAAGAGTTCTTCATATCTTGCCAAACGACTTCTCTTGTCTAATTTCTTGCCACCTATTAAGACTAAGCATGACAAGCATAAGAAAAATTCTTCCTCTAGTAGTAACAATAACAATGTTAAATCCAATATTGTTGCTTCTAGTAGTTCTCTTGATTCCACTAACAATGTTTCAAGCCAAGTTACACTTGAACAAGAAAATAGCTTATTGAAGGAAATCATAGAGAAAGGTGTCTACAAGAGTCTTGCCGGAAGCAAGAACTTTGAGGAGATTGTTCGCAAAGAAGGAAGACACCGGAAGAATCAAGGGATTGGTTTTGAGCGAAAGTTCAACGCCGAAGGTGTTGAGTGGGAAGAAGGTCAATACCCTACTCCACAGTTTGTCTCACAAAAGGAGAAGTATGATCCTACTTCTTCCAATGTGGAACAAGCTCAAGATGACCTTCCACCACAAGACCACAAGCTAAAGGCCAAGGACAAGCTTCAAGAGGAGATTGATGCATTCATTGAAGCACCTCAAGCCATGGTCAAGTGGGTTCCCAAGGACACATCAAGTTCTACTTCGTCAAGCTCAACTACAACACCAAGGATTCCCATCAAGATGATGTGGATCCCAAAGAAGAAGAACTAGTAGGTTCTTGAGGGTGACTCCGCCAACAAACTTCACTCATATTCGTTTTGGCAAGAACTTGTGCAATCAACTTCCACATCATGCACTAGTTCATGGAGTCACAAACCCTCTTGTTGGTAAGTCAAGGGACAAGGTAATCATTGCTTTCATGGACATCATCTCTTGTGTACTTCACTCTATGTCCATGGATATTCTTGTTTGTTCCTTGTGGGACTAACCCATGTAGGTATTGAAAAGTGCCCTAATCCAAGGATAGCTCTCAACTCTTGATGATCTACATCAACATTGAGCATCCACATCTTCAACATCTACATGAAGTCTTCTACGACAACCCAAGGTTAGTTTGACCCTTTAAAAGGGGTTCTCACATCTAGGGGGAGCTTTGCTCTAAAAATTGAGCTAAAGCATCTCCAAATGATGTGAACACATAAATGCTTTATGTAAAAGTGGTAACCCCACTTGTGCTTAAACGATGAGTATGACCTATGATCAAATGTTCTCATTTGGCTCCTAAGTCAATATACTCATATATAGATGACCTAGTCATCGACAATTTGTGTGCTAGTAGCTAGAGTTTTGGTTGTGCATGTTTGACACATATTTCAGTTGCTATCTTATTGTGTGAGCATGTTGAATGCATGATTCTATTCATTCAAGGACATCCATTTGTGGTTTTGATTGTTTTGGTTTCTTTTTCTGGCCAAATGGATGGACAAGAATGCGTAAGCACCTTCCCTAGCTATCTATGCTATCTTGTCTCAAATTCTATTCATGCTTATATCACAACTTTGAACAAGTCTTTTTCGGACAGTCCTAGTGAGGAGCACTCGGAACCACCGATTCGTCTAAGGCTGACTTCCAAAACCTTCTAAGTCCATTTCGGTCTGACCGGCTTCCCAATCTCGGTCCAACCGAAACACTTAGATTGATCTAGGTTTCATCTCGGTGAAACCGAGTTCAAAATCTCGGTCTGACCGATATGCGTAACTGCACTGCAATTATGCATCTCGGTGACACCGAGTTTTTCAACTCGGTCCCACCGACAGCACGGGGTTATATATACTGAGGGCTGCGCGCGATCTATTCCTTTCAAACGTTCGCCCTCCAAGACCCCTGCTGCCGTCGCCCTGATCTAAGGATCGTCGCCGTCGTCACCTGTGCGCCCTCGCCGCAGGTCTCCGCCGCCGTCAACGGTAATCTTCTCCGCCGTTGCCGCCGTAGAGGGACACCACCAAGTTAGGGTGTGTCCCGATCCCTTTCATGCTCCACTTCTGATTCTTGCATGATAGGACTGCCCTGATTCAATCCACGTTTGATATGATCCCAATACATTGTTCAGATCTTCTAGTTTCGAGGAAAATTCTTAGGTTTAGGTTTCCACGGAATGCATCTCGGTGAAGCCGATTCCTGAAACTCGGACTGACCGATTTGGTCTCTGACCATTGCACTACATAGTTCGGTCTGACCGAGTTGTGGAAATCGGAATGTCCGAATTGAAGTTTCTGTGAAACCCTAAGTTTTCGGTAGGACCGAAACCCATTTCGGTCTGACCGAAAGTGGTGTGTAGGCTCTGTTGAACACTTCGGTTACACCGAAACTTGAAATCGGTTTGACCGAAATACATTCTGTGAAAACTCAAAACTAAGTTTTTTAAACTCATTTTTTTTTTGCCAAAACTTCTGCAGTTGTGATAACTCTTCTATTCTGCCTATACCTTATCTTTTCACAGGTCTTTCAGCCATGTCAGATGTCAGTGACAGCCAAAACAGGTCTGAATCACCGTTTGCTGAAATTCCAGAGGCAGATACAAGTCCTGCAAGCAGCTCCAGTGATGATGGTGAGAGGAGTACCCCTAGTGGTTTGCCTCCCGCATCTACGAGAACCAGGAAGAAGAGAACTTCTGATGATGAGGATTCCGACTTTGTTGCTGAGGAAGTTACCTCCAAGCCCAAGAGGAATGTGGTTGCCAAAGAGCACCAAGGGCAGCAGCCAAGGAAAGGTACAAGCAAGGTAAAACAGTCTGCAGTTGCTAAGAAGCTCAACTTGGAAGAGCGAGCTCCAAGCAAGGTGAAGAAGACTTCCAAGAGGAAGAGAGTTGTATATGCTGAACCTCAAGATGTTGCAGAAGAAGAAGAAGAAGAAGCACCCCAGCCTCCTCCTCAGAAAGCTAAGTTCATGGGTGATGCTATTCGGGCTCAAGCCTCTTCTAAGCCCAAGAAGCCTGCTCAAGCTAAGGCAGCTCCAGCCAAGCCCAAGAGGACAACCAGAAGCATTCCAGCTTCTGAGAAGAACAAAGGTGAGATGCCACCTTCTGAGTCAGATGAAGAGCATGTGTTGCTCAAGCTCCGTCCCAAGTTGCCACTCCACAATGATGCTCATCCTCAAGCTGAGGACATGAAGGCAAGGAAGGACAAAGGTCTCAGGCTATGGAGACAGTCTGATCCATATGCCGTAAGGAGAAGGACTGCTGTGGACCCCAGATTCCACACCAGAGAGCAGCAGGATTTCTATGAGACCGTGCTAATGGATAAGAAGCCCATTGTTGCTGACACCAGGTATGTTGACTGGGAGTACATTGACAGTGAAGAGCACCGGGACTTCTTTCCCCATGTGCATGAGAGCTTTACTGCATGTGGAGTTGCTGATTTTGTGGGTCAAGAACTGATAGCATGGAATGACGAGATGATCATGCAGTTCTATGCCACTGCCCACTTCTACCCTGATGGCAAGATCACCTGGATGACTGAAGGTCAAAGGTTTTCTTCAACTGTTGCAGAATGGGCAGAACTTCTGAACGCTCCTGTGCAGAGAGAGGACGACATTGATGTCTATGGGATTCCTAAGAAGAGTCATGATTCTATGAAGAATATGTACAAGGAGATCCCAGCTGCTGATTTGGAGGGATGGAAGCTCGGCTCAGTGTATTATCTCCAGGCAGGTCTGACCACCACTAACACTATTCTGAGGCATACTTTGATGCCTAAGTCAGGTGACCACCGGATGATACGAGGCTATTCTATCAACATGCTGCACATTCTCGATGAGAAGGCACCTTTTAAGGTGATGGACTTGATGGTAGAAACCATTAAGAGGACTGCAGCTGACCAGAAGAGGTCGTGTGGGTTTGCACCGCAGATACAGATGCTCATCAACGCCAAGTTTGGCACGGGCAAATTCATGTTGGATAGGAAGCACTTGCCACTGCAGCCAGAGCATGAGGACAACGTAGTTGTGATGGATGAAGAGGATCCCACCTCAGTTGAAGGGCAAGCCAAGATCGAAGCTGCAAAGAAAGCCAAAGCTGACAAAGAGGCAGCAGCAGCAGCAGCTAAGCCAAAGAGCTTTGGAGAACAGATTCTTGAAGCAACCCAGAGAATTGAACAATGCCTGGCCAGCATTGAGCAATCTCAGGAGAGCCTTGAGAGGATTGTCGAGGACAAGATCCACGCTCTAGACGTGAAGCTGACTGAGATTCAGGTGTCTGTCAACAAGCTTGAGGCAGACATGGAGGAGACTAGGCAGGAGAGAGCAGAGCTTATGCAGGATGATCTAGTCCAGGACTCTCATCGCCAGGCTGCTCAGGTTCCCAGAGGATCCAGATCTGCAGCTATCCCAGTGACAGACTCCAGGGCTACCACTTCAGCACCAGCTACAGCTCCAGCAGTTCCTTCAGCTCCAGCATCCACTCCTCCACCGCAGACATCAGCAGAGGTCTTCGCAGATGCAGCTATCTCTACACCGACATCGACCCAGACGGGAGCCGCCAGCAGAGCCCGCAGTGACGTTTAGCTCTATACCCTTTCGAACTTTTTGGTAACTTGTTGCCAAAGGGGGAGAAATTGTTATAGATCATAGGGCTTCGAGAGAGAGAGTGCTCTTTCGTCTTTTCGTTCTTTTGCCGGTTTTCCTTGAGATACATTGGTTTCTTTTGGTTCCAGATACTTTATGTGTGCTTGCTACTACGTTTGATGCTACCTTAATGAGTGCTTAGCCATACTATGCTTTAATGTGTGCTTATTGCTTATCCTATGCTATTCCTTATTGTATGGCTATTTACTCTTGTCTTGGTGATTAAGTGCATGTTATTCATTCTTATCATTTTGTGCGCTCCACCAAGATGTATGTGACATGGAAGAGTGACCCATAATCCTAATCGATTGTGCATTTGCATTCAAACGCAAATTTTAAATAATGCACAAATTTAGGGGGAGCTCTTGTTTATCACATACTTCTCAAAGCGACGATAGTATTCATTGATTATATCTTTTGTCGAAGCTTTGATCTATATGTTGTCATCAATTACCAAAAAGGGGGAGATTGAAAGTGCAACTAATCCCCGGGTGGTTTTGGTAATTAATAACAACATATATATCATTGAACTAATATTATCTTGAGAATCATTTCAGAGAAGTTCGATGATATGGGTATGGAAATGTCTGAAGAAGTGGACCCCTCAAAATGCTAAGACAAGCATTGGCAAAAGCTCAAGACTCCATTTTTGGTTTAGTGATCAAAGATCACATTGAGTCCATAGGAAAAGCCAATACTATTAAAAGGGGATGAGGTTGTGTTAATGTTCTTGTTGCTCAAGTGCTTGGTGATCTAACTCCCTCAACTATCAGCACTATTCACTACTTAACACACACCCATAAGTAATCTCGGTCAAACCAACTCTGTCTCACCGAGATGAAGTTATCTCTACAAACCCTAACATCTCGGTCACACCGATTTATCCAACTCAGTCCCACCGAGATGAACCTCTTCAGTTGTTTCTCCAAACCCTAGCTTCTCGGTCAAACCGATTCTGAGTTTCGGCCTCACCGAAAAAGGGCTGCCAACCTTCTGTGATCAGTTGACATCAATTCGGAATATCCGAGTTTATATTTTCGGTCTCACCGAAATGGCAAACCCTAACCTTTGACTCACTTCGGTCTCACCGAGATGGTATTTTCGGTCCCACCGAAAATCCCAACGTTCACTATATTTGAACTTTTGGTCTGACCGAGTTTTCACTTCGGTCTGACCGAGATTGGTCAAATGTGTGTGTAACGGTTGGATTTTGTGTGGAGGCTATATATACCCCTCCACCCCCTCCTCATTCGTGAGGAGAGCCATCAGAAAGTACTACCATTCCTACCATACACTTTCTGAGAAGTGAACCACCTACCCTTGTGTTGAGATCAAGCCATTCCATTCCTACCATATGAAACTTGATCTCTAGCCTTCCCAAGTTGCTTTCCACTCAAACCTTTCTTCCACCACAGCCATATCAGTGAGGAGAGTTGAGTGTTGGGGAGTTTATCATCTGAAGCACAAGAGCAAGGAGTTCATCACCATCAACACCGTCTATTACCTTTTGGGGGGTGGTGCCTCCTAGATTGGTTAGGTGTCGCTTGGGAGCCTCCGTCTTGATGATGTGGAGTTGAACCAAGAAGTTTGTAAGGGCAAGGAGATCGCCTACTTCGTGAAGATCTACCCCAAGTAAGGCTAGTCCTCCGTGGGCGTAGGCCGTGATGGAATAGACAAGGTTGCTTCTTCGTGGACCCTTCGTGGGTGGAGCCCTCCGTGGACTCGCGCAGCCGTTACCCTCCGTGGGTTGAAGTCTCCATCAACGTGGATGTACGATAGCACCACCTATCGGAACCACGACAAAAATCTCCGTGTCACCAAACTGCGTTTGATCTTCTCCACCTCCTTTTTACATGTGCAATTTACTTTCCGCTGCATATACTCTAGAATTGCATGTGTAGGGTGTTACTTGAATTGATCTTGTTTGTGAAACTGCCAAAAACTTTGCATGATCTAAAGGCAGATTTTTTTTTATATTGTCAAGTAGTCTAATCACCCCCCCTCTAGACCTACTTCGATCCTACAAGGCCCGACACGACAGCCGGTGGACTCCAGGTCGAAGCCGACCACTTGGTACTTGTTCTCAGCAAGCAACCACTCCATAGTTTGGATGGATCTCTCCACCGAGACCGGCTTGTTCGTGTACACCACCAAGGGGTCATTCCCCCTCACGTGGATGTCCACAATGTGAGGTGTGGTGAACTGCCAACCGTTGTCATCATCAGTTGCTGGGAGCTCCATTGGAGCCACGGGGAGCGCCATTGGAGCCGATGGATGTCCTCTATGTATGTGTCGTCGTGGGTGTCGTTATTGTGTCGTGGGGCGCCAGAGATTAAGGTAAATTGCCGCGAGAATAAATGGGAGCGGGCGGCCCAGAATGTCGGCACGTCCGCATGGAAGTTTTCTACATCGCCGTGCCACCCTAGAGCAACCGCATGCATGTGGCAACATGCACGTATGGGATTGTGCACCGTCCCCAAACGCAGGCAACGCATGCAGATGGCCGTGGGTAGATCATGCACATGGACACGAGAGCAGAGCACGAGTGGCCGCCTCAACCGCGAGCAACCACATGCATAGAGCAATTGAACATTGAGGGAATGGTCCTTTACAAGTTGGTCGACAATTACGAGCCGGCGACATGATGTGAAACTATGTTGCATTCCACATCACACGATGGTCGAACAATCATTCGCACCGCTACGTAGAGAGCAACCGTGTGCTACTACCTCCATCCTCATTTATTAGTGCCTTTAGATTCTATGCCAACTTTTGACCTTAAATTTAACCAATAACATGTTAATGCATGTTATAAAAGCTAATATAACTGGAAACTATGTTCAAATAAGAGTCCAATGATATAATATTTCGTGACATGCTTTCATATTTTATTAGTTAAATCTCAAGTCAAAATTTGGCACAAAATACAAAGAGGAAATATATACTAGGACAGATGTATAGGTAATTAAATCATGAACGTTTTTTTATTAACCGTATGTGTACACGTCGTTCTATTCCCCTCTCGCACGTCTTGTCACCCCAATGCCGCAGACGGCTTCGAGCGCAAGCTTGAGCACCGCACATGTGTTCTTTTGGCCACACAATAGCTCAAAGTGGCGCCAATGAATCGTCATTGAGCCTGTTCCCGCACAACTGCGCAGGTTTCCGAGCATAGCCGTGCAAGTTCCCCGTGGACCGGCGCTGCGGTGGGTGCACGGGCGCGCACGGTCATAGGTGGGGGCACTGGCATGTACACAAGCTTGCACGGGTCCACGGAGACCTCGCTAACGCCTGCGGAATCCAGCTCTGCGATAGTGCTCGGCGACTAGGCCATCGATGCTATGGGCATGGTTGATGGTGCGGGCGTGGGCGCGGGCGTGGGCGTGGGGATGGGAGCTGGGAAGGGCGCGGGGGCAGCATCCGCCGCAGCCAGATCATTCAAGGCGATGCATATGAGGTCTGATTCCTCTTATGATCTATCTCCTCCGGCTCAGAGTCGACTTCACCAAACTACAAGACTAGTGGCTGTAAGGGGAGACGAAACCTATGGGATCTCTGGAATCCCTTCTACTATTGACGGGCACGGGGTTGTGCAAAGAGCGGGTCTAAGAGTGAGTACAAGGATCGTTTACCCAGGTTCGGGCCGCGAGAATGTGTAATACCCTAGTCCTGCTTTGGTGTGTATATGAGTGTTCTTGAGCTTCGTGAACTAGCTACAGTGCGTGTCTAGTCCCAAAGATCTGAATCCTATAGTCAAAAGGGGCTGACACAGTGGCACACAGGAGGTGGAAAGGTACACAGGGTACAAGCTTATCTCATTCCATTACGGGACAAGACGCATTAAATGCGCTACTTAGGTGTCCACTTGCTTTATTGAGGATGGGAACGAGGCCCGTCCCATCCGTTGTCGCTCCGTCTGGTTGCGAAGCGCGTCCAGGCCAACGGGGCAGGCAGTTGAGATGGCGTGGTGGTAGGGTCTACACAAAGATTGGCATGCCTCCACGTAGGTTCTTGACTAGCAGGATCAGGAACCACATACTGCCACGTGGGTACTTGCTTGGGCTAGTGGATCAGCTGCCGAGCTGGGGCGACGATGGGGCGGCAAGGTCTTGCTGCGGTCTTGCGTCTGTTCCCGACAAGGGTCTCGTCGGGGCCTCTGTGAGCATCCTCGACAAGAGGCTTGTCGGGGCTTCGGGGGTGTCTTTGGCAACAAGCCTTCCCGGGGCCTCGTGGGCATCCTCGGCAAGGAGCCTTCGGTCGTCTTGTCTGCTCGGAATCAAATGCCATCCTCACGTGTTGCTGGCCCGCTGCCCCATCTTTCGGCTCTTCTCCTGACGCCATCATCTCCAGCCTTCTTCCGGACGGCCATCGGGATGTTCTCTTGGTGCTTTCTGCTGCTCGCGCTTTTCCTAAGCCATCCCTTTGCCCTTTTGCCATCTTGTTCCATTTCCTGAGGAGAGGGACAAGAAAGGGATTTATGGCATCTTATTTCTTTTTAGTTTTTAAGCCTACAGGCCTTTGTAAGATTGAAATCTTGTAATCCCCTTGCTCATACTACAAAAAAAAGACACATCCGTGACATTTTGGGCCGAACGAAACTTTTTTCTGTCATACTTATGACACTTCTATGACAATAATTGTGACAAAACACAGTATCTTCATAGATGTGGTGGGGTCCTACTTCTATGACAAAAAATCATGACAAAAAATAGGATTTTCGTCTTGGGTGGGCCGGAGACGCAGCTGCATGACATTCCATGGGCCGTCCATGACGGAAAAAACAAAACCATGGTAGAAGCGAGGGCGAGGAAAATATCGGGGTGTTCCCGGTTACGGTGGCCGGTCGAGGCCTAGCGATGCGCGTATCTCTCATACACGCCCGCGTGTGGGTGCGAGGCGTTGGGCTCTAACTAAACCCGAGCGAGGCGTTGGGCTCTAATTGAACCCGAGCGATTGCACTGCATGCTACAAGTTACTGAACCCGAGCGATCGATCGATGGCTGTTAACTGAACCCGATTGAGCGATTCCTTCGCTACTGCTACTAACTGAAGCCGATCGATGCTGCCGCTGCATAAACAGTGAGCGTTGCTTGTGGGATTGGATGAACAGTTCCAAGTGGGGGTGGCTAAACAGGACCCCGTGGTGTTGCCTCTGCATGAACAGGACCCTGTTCGATCGAGCCTGTTGGGGCTGCATGAATAGGACCCCGTGGAGGGCTGCATGAACAGGACCACCCCGTGGAGGGCTGCATGAACAGTAGACGGTGGAGGGATGGATGAACAGTAGCCCGTGGAGGGGTGGTTGAACATGAGCCCGTGGAGAGGGCTGGTTGAACAGTAGCCGGTGGAGGCTGGAGGGGGTCGACGGTGGATGAACAGTAGCCCATGGAGGCTGGAGGGGGTCGATGGTGGTGACGAACAGTATCCCGTGGAGTCCCGTTTTGCGGTACGCCACACCCCTCCCGATGAACAGGACCCCTGTTTCGATTGTAACGCTCCAACACAAGTCTGTTTCCTCCGTTTTGCGGTACGCCACACCCCTCTCGATGAACAGGACCCTCGTTTCGATCGTAGCGCTCCAACACAAGTCTGTTTCCTCTGTTTTGCGGTACGCCACACCCCTCCCGATCAACAGGACCCCCATTTCGACCGTAGGAGATTCGTTTCCTCCGTTTTGCGGTACACCAGACCACTCGCGATGAACAGGATCCCGTTTCGAACATGGCCGGTCGAACACAAGGCCGGTTCCTCCGTTCTTCGGTACGCCAGGCCTCGTTTCCGTCGGTTGTTCCATCCAAGCCCTCCCGATGAACACGACGACGCATTCCGTTCCGACCTAGCCGGTTGGCTCCCCATGAACATGACGACGACCCTTTTTCTCCATTCCAACCCAGCCATGTACACGAGCCTTGGCCGTACGTACGCGCGAGTAAGCGTTCGAGACCCCGCCCGTATGTATGTACGTGGCCGTATTTTCAGTCTTGCACCCTGGCCGTTGTACGTACGTGTACGTGCTACGTGCGCACCTCTACTACGACACGTGCGTGCCTCTACATCGACAAGTCTGTACGTACATGCTCGCGACCAGAATGACAACGCTACGTACGCTTCGATCAGGTGGGTCCCGACTGTCAGGCACTTCCTTGCGTGCGAAGATGTAGCTGGTGGGTCCCAGCAGTCAGGGGGCGAATCGTTTTTTTGTCTGGACGCACTTCCTTGCGTGCGAAGATGTAGCTGGTGGGTCCCACAAGTCAGGGGGAAATGGTTTTTTCGCGAAATATGGTGGCCCGTCCGGTGGGTCCCCGATGTCACGTGGAGGAATAATTATTTTGCGCGTAATAAGGAGGCACTTCCTTACTGCGGTCGTGGTCCCAGTTGTCAGCCTCTCCACATACAGTACTCTTCCGATGGAAGTCGTTCCTTGACCACGTTGAACACGCCGCACCGAGAGCACCAGGGCGGTGAACAACGGCGAGACCTAGGAAGGGGACGACGCGGAGGCGGGGAAGATGCGGCAGTTGAAGCCCGCGCGGAGAGGAGTACGAGGGTTCCCTGGTTCGGGTGCGGAGTGAGGCTGCCGTCGCCGCAGAATAACAGGGGGTGTGGGTTAGTGGAGGGATGTCCTAGCCAGTGGTGCGAGTAGTAGGGGCGGTGAGGCCTCCGAGGCAGCACAGCCGGCCACGGGAGGCAGGAGCACGAGGCACGACCGTCACTGGTTTGCTAGCTGGTTTGGGCGGCTGGAGCAAGAAGACCAGAGGTTGAAGAAGCACTACGGCCGTTGGATGGACATCGTATGGTCACTGGAGCTAGAATCGTGCATATTGACTAAGTTGACAAAGCCCTCCGTCCCCGTCAACTTAGTAGGCCCACAAGTCAGCCTCCCACTATACTGGGTCCCAGCTAACAGGGGGATTATTCATTTTTTGTGCGTAATAAGGAGGCACTTCCTTACGTGCGAAGATATAGCTGGTGGGTCCGAGCTGTTAGCGACGATAACGTTTTTTCATGAAATACATAGGACTTTTGGTGTGTCCCAGATGTCAGGTGGAGGAATTATTATTTTGCGCGTAATAAGGAGGCATTTCCTTGCGTGCAGCCGTGGAACCAGCTGTCAGCCTCTCCACATACAATCCACTTCAGATGCATGTCGGTCGTTGACCGCGTTGACCAGGCCGCGCCGAGAGCACCAGGGCGATGGATGATGGCGAGGCCTAGGAAGGGAATGACACGGAGCCAGGGAAGACTCGGCAGTTGTTTCCCACGCGGAGGAGTACGAGGGTTTACTGGTTCGTCTGCCATCCCCGGAGAAAACAACAGGTGTGGGTGAGTAGAGGGATGGCTAGGCCAGCTATGGGAGTACAGTGGGGCGGTGAGGCCTGCGCGGCAGCAGAGCCAACCGTGGGGAGGAGAGAGCATGCAGTCCCGCCGGCGCTAGTTTGAGTGGCTGGAGCAAGAAGAGCAGAGATTGAAGAAGCACGACGGCCATTGGATGGACATCCAACAGTCACTGCTTGTGCGTCAACCTTTTTTTTAGGAAAGCCTCAAATCTGTGGAAAAGATCATACAGCCCATCTGCCATTATTAATAATAATTTACAGCCCATTTGCTAATTCTTAAGGTTTTTTTGGAGCCCATATTCTTTTTGTTAGCATTACAGTCCATATGGCCACGGTTAAAAAAATATACGAAATTTTGCATATTTCGGTGCGGTCGAGACTGTTTTTAATCCCGAAATTTTGAGTCACATTCAAACTGACTTTAAAAATAAATGTATATCAACATAAAATCCAGCAAAGTGTCCGCGCATAAAAATCAAGGCAATTTAAAATGTTGAAATGAAAAAAAGAAATTTGAAACTAATTGCCGGTTTGATGTGTTTTAAAAATGTACAACCCATTTCTCATTACTGATAGGCCATTTTGTCGGCCAACCCAACGAAGCTCTCCTCATCTTGAAAGATTTGTAGCTCAACAGGCCTCACAAAGCGACTTACTTGGCAAATCAAAAAAATGGGATGTGGCCGTGGACCTAGCTGCGGCCGTTGACCCAGCTGTCAGCCTCTCCACGTACAGTACTCTTCCGATGGATGTCGGTCGTTGACCACATTGACCACGCCGCGCCGAGAGCACCAAGGTGGTGGACGATGGCGAGGCCTAGGGCGGGGACGATGCGGAGCCGGGGAAGACGCGGCAGTGATGCCCACGCGGAGAGGAGTACGAGGGTTCACTGGTTCGGCTGCGGCGTGAGGTTGCCATCGCCAAAGAATAACAGGGGGTGTGGGTGATTAGAAGGATGCCCTGGTGATGTCTACACACGCTTCTACTCTTGTAGACTATTTTGGGCCTCCAAGCGCAGAGGTTTGTAGGACAACAGCAATTTCCCTCTAGTGGATGACCTAAGGTTTATCGAACTCAGGGAAGTAGAGGTTGAAGATGGTCTCTCTCAAGCAACCCTGCAACTAAGATACAAGAAGTCTCTTGTGTCCCCAACACACCTAATACACTTGTTAGATGTATAGGTGCACTAGTTCGGCGAAGAGAGGTTAAATGGCAAGTGATATGGATGGCAAAACAAGGTAATATAAATATGTAATAAAAAGTGCAGCAAGCAAACAAGTAGTAAACGTGAGCACAAACGGTATTGCAATGGTGGAAACGAGGCCTAGGGTTCATACTTTAACTAGTGGCAACTCCCAACAACATTAACATAATCGAATCACATGATATTTCCCATAAAACATGCAAAGGGGACAAACTCGGAGGTCATTCATTCGTGGTCAAGAGAGGATGAGAATTATGTAGGGCTACAAAAGCACACCTCAAAGTTTGTAGTTCTCAATCTAAGGATTTCCCAATGTCACCGCGGCCATCCAAAGAGAGTCCCACAATCACCACAACATATCTAAAGGATAGTCAAAGACAAGCACCAAGAGACTCTCAATCTTCAATCAACACACAAGAGAGGAAATCACTCATGAAAATATTGTTCTAATCCATGTCCAATAGACCGCTGTCACCTTGGTCTCGGGGATTATACTAGATAAAGACAAGTGAGTACATCAATCCAATACATAGAGGAAGGGGAAATATCTTAGATTAACATAGCCTATGATCACAACGAAGATCACATCATGGGAGAGAGAATTGACCACATAGCTACTAGTAAGAACCTTAGCCCCGAGGAGGAACTACTCCCGCATCATGGAGGGAGGAAGCAACGTCGATGGAGATGAATCCGGGGGCACTTCCCCGTCCCGGCAGGGTGCCGGCGCAGGAATGCTGGTCCCCCGAAGCTTGATGGAGATGGCGGCGGAGATCGGAATCGCGTTTGGAGAAAAGGGGTCCGGAATCAGGGTTTCCTCGACGGACCTTAAATCTATGCCAAAGGGGGTCATCAGAGGGGGTCAGGGGTGCCCAGGCGCCCCCCGGCGCGGCCCATGGGGGGCAGCGCCCACAGGCCGCCTGGAGCCCCTGTGGGTCCCCCCCCGGCTGTACTTTGGCCGCACGGTAGCTCCTGGAACGCTGATTTTTTATATATTTTTTCTGGATTTTTCCTGGCAGTTCTCGTAATGTGAAAACCTGGAATACAAAAACAGCTGAAAACAGAAACTGGCACGGGGGTGCACTGGATTAGTAGGTTAGTCCAAATATGATCAAAAGTGTATGGAAGTGTATGAATATCATAGCAATATCACCCTAAAGTGGCATGGAGCAAGCAGAAATTATAGATACGTTTTGGACGTATCAACATCCCCAAGCTTAATTCCTGCTCGTCCTCGAGTTGGTAAATGATAACAAGAATAATTTCTGTGGTGACATGCTATTGATACGTCCAAAACGTATCTATAATTTCTGCTTGCTCCATGCCACTTTTAGGTGATATTGCTATGATATTCATACACTTCCATACACTTTTGATCATATTTGGACTAACTTACTAATCCAGTGCACCCCAGTGCCAGTTTCTGTTTTCGGCTGTTTTTGTATTTCAGGTTTTCACGTTTCGAGAACTGCCCAGAAAAATTATATAAAAAATCAGCGAACCGGAAACAACACTGCGTCCGAAGGGCAGCCTGGGGGGGGGGGGGCACAGGGGCTCCAGGCGCCCTGTGGGCGCCCCCCCCCCTCCCCTGGGCCGCGCCGGGGGGGGCGCCTGGGCCCCCCGAGGCTCCCCCGGTGCCCTACTTTGGCATATATTTAAAGGGTCCTCCGTAACCCTCAGAACAGGAACCCTTTTCGCGATCCCATCTCTGTTCCGCCGCCGCTGCCGCTTCCAAGATCGGGAGCACCAGGAGAACTCTTCCCGGCACCCTTCCGGAGGGGAGGATCACCACCGGGAGCTTCTCCACCACCGTGGACGCCTCCCGGATGACTCGTGAGTAGTCTCCCTTGGACCATGAGTCCATGACCAGTAGCTATGTGATGTTCTCCTCCCGTTCTTGTGCTTCACTAATTAGTCCTCGTGAGCTGCCCTACATGATCGAGGCACCTATGTAATCCTTATGCTGTTGCTATGTTGAGTTTGCTGGGATCCGATGGATTATGATATTATGTTCAGATTGATCTTGAGTAATATATTTGATTCACCTCTTTTATATTTTAGTTCATAAGTAATTCTTGCATGTTCTCCGTTGTTATTTATTGCTTTGGCCGAGTAATAGGTACTGACTCCAAGAGGGAACGTTATGCTCGATTGTGGGTTCATGCCCCTCGATGACTAGCTTGAGTGACAGAAACATGAGTCTAGGGGATGTGCTGTTGCCACAAGGGGGAAAACAACGGTGCTTGTGCCCGCGGGTGCAAGGATTGTTTACTTTACGCAAAGTTCTTTTAATGCAGTTGTCTGTTGCATTGAGTTTACACTATGGCTGGGACTTGCAACTTAATACCAGCGAGATGTTCTGGATAGATATCTCAAGGTGGATGATTAGTAGTAGATATTGATGGATTTCGGTCTACTTACTTTGGCGTACCGCCCATGCTTTGAACCTCAACCTTTCTTGCAATGTAGTCAGCATTGGTTTGCGTTCGTGGTCCTGTCAATTGCCCAGCTGTAATTTGTTTACCTCACATAGCTGTTTTATCGTCTTTTGGGAGAGAGACATCACTAGTGAACATCATGAGACTCCGGTCCATATTACTATCATTGATCACATCCACTATTTAATTTTCGCTATTTACTTACTATTGCAAAACACTACCTATCACTACTATTATATTGCTTTTAACCCTTTGTGAACTACAAGGCCGGAGAGATTGACAACCTCTCTGTACTCGTTGGGAGCAAAGTTATTTGTATCCGTGTGCAGATCCACGTTGATTGCTAATTGCGCCGTTAGCAATTGACACCTACTTGTTGAACCTAGGAGTCTCTGGGGATTTGATCCTTGGCATCTTTGCTAGGGGAAAACACTTCTACTTACTGCATCTTACACCTTCCACTTGGGGTAACCAACGAGGGGTTCGAGGCCCATCAAGGAGTATTTTCTAGCGCCGTTGCCGGGGACTCCACTCTTCAGGATAGGGGAGTTGCATGCTATCTTGTACCTTTGCTTTTTAGTCTTGTTAGTTTACCTTTCATTTTTGCTTTAGTTCCTTTTAATCAAAAATCACAAAAAAATAGTTATCTTGCTTGCTTGCTACTATGGGTTCCACCGAGAACACCAAGTTGTGTGACTTCACTAGTCACAACAACGATGACTTTATCAGCACACCTATCACTACACCTGCCACTTCAGCACCTTCATATGAAATTAAACCTGCCTTACTTAACTTAGTCATGAGAGAACAATTCTCCGGTGCTGGAGATGATGCTGCTTTACACTTGAACAACTTTGTAGAACTTTGTGATATGCAAAAGTACCAAGAAATAGATGGTAATATTGTTAAGCTTAAGCTTTTTCCTTTCTCCTTGAGAGGAGGAGCTAAAATTTGGTTTCAGTCTTTGCCTAGAAATAGCATAGATTCATGGGACAAGTGCAAAGATGCTTTTATTGGAAAATACTATCCACCTGCTAAAATTATCCAACTTAGAAGTAACATAATGAATTTTAAACAATTGGATAATGAACACGTTGCCCAACCTTGGGAACGTATGAAATCTCTTATCAAGAACTGCCCTACTCACGGTTTGACTACTTGGATGGTTATCCAAACTTTTTATGCAGGCTTGAACTTTACCTCGCGGAACTTGTTAGATTCGGCCGCGGGAGGAACTTTTATGTCAACTACACTTGGTGCTGCCACAAAGCTTCTCGATGAGATGATGACCAACTATTCCCAATGGCACACCGAACGCGCTCCAACAGGTAGGAAGGTAAACTCTGTCGAGGAGATTTCCTCCCTTAATGAAAAAGTTGACTTGATCATGTCTTTACTTTCGAAGCAATCTACTATTGATCCTCGTGATGTTCCTTTAAATTCTTTGATTGCTCAAGAACAAGTAGATGTGAACTTTATCTCTAGAAACAATTTTAACAACAATGCTTATAGGAGTAACTTTGGTAACAATCCTAGACCGTTCCCCTCTAACTCTTATGGGAACAACAATGCTTATCCTAGTACCAAGAACTCCAATACTGAACTAGAGACCATGCTTAGAGATTTCATCACTACCCAAAAAGCCTTTAATAAGAATGTAGAAGAGAAACTACATAAACTAGATGATCTTTTTTTTAAGGTAGACCACTTAGCCAATGAGGTAAAATTGCTAAAAATTGAAACTTCTCCTCTTAAGGAGAGGGAAGTCATCCCTATTAATGCTACTCAAGTACAAATTAATGAAAATATTAGGATGATGGCTAAGCTAAAAGAAAGATGGGCTAGAGAAAGGGAGGAAGAGGAGAGAATTAAGAGCCTTCCTACCCACCACACTGTTGCTACTATCCAAGTTATTGAGGATGTTCACACTCTTAGCACCCAATGTACTCCTGGTCCCAATGGACCTATTAATGGTGATGCTATAGAAACTACCAACCAAGTGAACCTTAAGGACACCACTACCACTTTACTTGATGCTCGTGACCTTGATTTTGATAATTGCACTCTTACAGAAGTTATTAATTTCCTTCACAAGATGTCTAGAGATCCCCACACTAGCACGCTTAACCTTGCCTTCACAGAGCATATCACTAATGCTCTCATAAAAGCTAGGGAGGAGAAACTTAGAGTAGAAGCCTCCATAACTAGAAAGCTAGAAGATGGTTGGGATCCTATGATAAAAAATTATTTGAATGACTTCTCTTGTTATGCATTATGTGATGTTGGTGCTAGTACCTCTGTTATGCCCAAAAGAATATACGATATGCTTAAATTGAAACCTTATGATTCTTGTTCTTTTGGTGTTCGTCTCATTGATTCTTCCATAAAGAAACCTTTGGGGAGGGTCGATGATCTTCTTATTGTTGTCAATGATAATTATGTGCCCGTTGATTTCACTATTATGGATATTGAATGTGATCCTTCATGTCCAATTATTTTGTGACGTCCCTTTTTGCACACCGTTGGTGCTGTCATTGACATGAAAGAGGGTAATATAAAATTTCAGTTTCCTCTCAAGAAAGGGATGGAACACTTCCCTCGTAAGAAGGTCAAGTTACCTTTTGAGTCCATTGTACGGGCTAGTTATTCTTTTACTCTTGATAAAACTTGATCTATGCATTATGCATAGCTTAAAGGCATAAAAGAAAGCGCTTTTGGGAGGCAGCCCACATGAATAAAATTTTTGCTTTTGTTGTGTCTTGATGTTGTTTACTGCTGTAGCATCATCATTGTATCTTTGCTTTTCATATTTGTGCCAAGTGTAGCCTCTGATTGCTAGAAAGTTGAAAAGTTGTGAGGTGCTGTCCAGGAAACAGATTCTGTCCTTGGATAGAACAATTCGTATAAAATCACCAGATCATCTTTTTGGTCTGAATTTTTTCGACAGCGTTCTCTATATAATTGTCTTTCGTGCGTAAGTTCTGAGTTTTTTTATTTGAGTTGCAGAAGTATCCCGAACAGGTCAATTACTGCCTGCTGTTCTGTTTTTCACAGATTCTGTCCTGTTTTGCCTTACCTTCACTTTGCAAATTAAGAACTTGCTTTTTCTTTGCAAAAACCTTTTGGCAATCTTGAGAAACAGTAGAACTTCAAGAATGTCCTTATTTCCAGCAAGGTATAATTATTTTATTAAGGGTACTAACCTCACTAATCAGATTATGATGAGTTGTGTATGAAGGGAGTTTTCAAGTGTGCGAGGGAAGATGATAAAAAGATTCAGGAGTGTCAAGCGCTCAAGCTTGGGGATGCCCCCGTGCACCCCCAAGAAATATTCAAGGAGACTCAAGCGTCTAAGCTTGGGGATGCCCCCGTGCATCCCCTTCTCCATCAACATTATCAGTTCCTCTTTCGTTTTGCTATATTTTTATCACTTCATGTGTTATGTGCTATGCTTGGAGCGTCTTGGTTTTAGTTTTCTTTTTAGTTTTTCATAATGAGTCGGAACTCAGCATTCCTTTATGTGGGAGAGAAACACGCTCCACCTCTACCTATAACATTACATAGAATTTTCATGTCTATCTATGCTGTGTGTGTTCTTTGTCTTTTAATAGCTACTATCGTGCTCTGCTCTTAGTATTCATGCTTATCCTTTCAAGAGCTTCTATTTAGTTGGTTTCTTGAACTCTCTTTAATTACCATGCTCACCTTATTAAGAGAGTTTGCTTCCGTTGCATGGGTTAATGTGTCTATGATAAAGATGCTACTTTCATGATGGTGCTTAGTAGTTCAGGTTTTCTTTTGGTTAATCTCAAATAGCTGGGGGGTTCCCAATGTTATATTGGAGTGCCAACTTGGTTTGTTTGCCTATGATGTGGTATGGTTTAGTAATATCTTTCTTCGAGAATTTATTTTGATTGACTTGGCGTATGCTCACGCATATTCAAGACTGTAAAGAAAGTCTGTCAAGCCTTGATGATCTTTTGTTTCTAAGTAGCGATATAACTACCATGCCTGATTCAATATTGCTTTGTCGCTCTGCATGATTATGACCGTCATTGCTCTCTTAGTTGGTCGCTCCCAGTCTTTTGCTAACCTCCACCTGTACTAAGCAAACTAACCATGCAATACATAGCTCATGGGAAAGTAGCCTAAAAACTATTGTGGTAAAGAATATGTTGCCTATGTATCTTATTTCTTATAAGTTGCTTGCTGAGCGGTAACCATGTTTCTGGGGACGCCATCAACTGTCACACTTTTGTTGAATATCATGTGAGTTGCTATGCATGTTCGTCTTGTCTGAAGTAAGGGTGATTTACCGTGGGTTGAATAAATATGCATATTGTTAGAGAAGAACATTGGGCCGCCAACCAAAGCCATGCATCATGGTGGAAGTTTTAGCTTGGACCTTAATCCTCAATCTCTTATGAGAGTATGCTTATGCATTAAAGAGGAGTCCATCATCTATTTTCTATGTTGTCCCGGTATGGATGTTCTCAAGTTGAGATTTATCAAAAACGAGAAATCAAATGCGATCTATCTCCTTGGACCTTTGTACAGGTGGCATAGAGGTACCCCTTTGTGACACTTGGTTAAAACATATGCAATGCAATGATAACCCATGGGAATCCCAGCTAATTAGGACAAGGAGCGAGCACTATTAGTATTCGATGCATGAGGCTTGCAAATTATAGGATGTTTTATACATGACACATATGAAGTACTACTACCGTTGACACAATTGCTTCCATGTTTTCAAAATAAAAAGCTCTAGCACTTAACCTTTCTTTTATCTTTATGTTGAAGCACCAACTACTGAGAGCATGATTGTCATTCTGAGTGTAATGTGCATTGTCCCAAAGTAGCATTGTCTTTTGCATGATTGTGATACCGTTTATTCTGAAATGATTGTATCTAGTCATCACTTAAACCTTGAAGGTGCCCTTGCATTTATGTTTTGCATCACTAAAGGGGGCAAGCTAGATATCACTTTATCATATTTGCACATCATGTTCATTGCAAATCTTTTTGATGTTTCAGTTTCATATTGTAAAACTTTCAGTCATTTGTGATTTTCTCTTGAGACAGCTTAATTACTATAGAATAATTGTCTCAGTAAGCTTTTGTCATATGACTATGAGAAAGTCCTATATGGTTAATGCAGTTTTAATGCAGTTGTCTGTTGCATTGAGTTACGCAAAGATATTGATGGATTTCGGTCTACTTACTTTGGCGTACCGCCCATGCTTTGAACCTCAACCTTTCTTGCAATGTAGTCAGCATTGGTTTGCGTTCGTGGTCCTGACAATTTCCCAGTTGTAATTTGTTTACCTCACATAGCTGTTTTATCGTCTTTTGGGAGAGAGACATCACTAGTGAACATCATGAGACTCCGGTCCATATTACTATCATTGATCACATCCACTATTTACTTTTCGCTATTTACTTACTATTGCAAACCACTATCTATCACTACTATCATATTGCTTTTAACCCTTTGTGAACTACAAGGCCGGAGAGATTGACAACCTCTCTGTACTCGTTGGGAGCAAAGTTATTTGTATCTGTGTGCAGGTCCACGTTGATTGCTAATTGCGCCGTTAGCAATTGACACCTACTTGTTGAACCTAGGAGTCTCTGGGGATTCGATCCTTGGCATCTTTGCTAGGGGAAAACACTTCTACTTACTGCATCTTACACCTTCCACTTGGGGCAACCAACGAGGGGTTCGAGGCCCATCAGCTATTAACCATACAGGACTTTCTCATAGTCATATGACAAAAGCTTACTGAGACAATGATTCTAAAGTAATTATTTTGCCTCAAGAGAAAATCACAAATGACTGAAAGTTTTACAACATGAAACTGAAACATCAAAAAGATTTGCAATGAACATGATGTGCAAATATGATAAAGTGATATCTAGCTTGCCCCCTTTAGTGATGCAAAACATAAATGCAGGGGCACCTTCAAGGTTTAAGTGATGACTAGATACAATCATTTCAGAATAAACGGTATCACAATCATGCAAAAGACAATGCTACTTTGGGACAATGCACATTACACTCAGAATGACAATCATGCTCTCAGTAGTTGGTGCTTCAACATAAAGGTAAAAGAAAGGTTAAGTGCTAGAGCTTTTTTATTTTGAAAACATGGAAGCAATTGTGTCAACGGTAGTAGTACTTCATATGTGTCATGCATAAAACATCCTATAAGTTGCAAGCCTCATGCATCGAATACCAATAGTGCTCGCTCCTTGTCCTAATTAGCTCAGATCCCCATGGGTTATCATTGCATTACATATGTTTTAACAAAGTGTCACAAAGGGGTACCTCTATGCCACCTGTACAAAGGTCCAAGGAGATAGATCGCATTTGATTTCTCGTTTTTGATAGATCTCAACTTGAGGACATCCATACCGGGACAACATAGAAAATAGATGATGGACTCCTCTTTAATGCATAGGCATATTCTCATGAGAGATTGAGGATTAAGGTCCAAGCTAAAACTTCCACCATGATGCATGGCTTTGGTTGGCGGCCCAATGTTTTTCTCTAACAATATGCATATTCATTCAACCCACGGTAAATCACCCTTACTTCAGACAAGACGAACATGCATAGCAACTCACATGATATTCAACAAAAGTGTGATAGTTGATGGCGTCCCCAGAAACATGGTTACCGCTCAGCAAGCAACTTATAAGAAATAAGATACATAAGCAACATATTCTTTACCACAATAGTTTTTAGGCTACTTTCCCATGAGCTATGTATTGCATGGTTAGATTGCTTAGTACAGGTGGAGGTTAGCAAAAGACTGGGAGCGACCAACTAAGAGAGCAATGACGGTCATAATCATGCAGAGCGATAAAGCAATATTGAATCAGGCATGGTAGTTATATCGCTACTCAGAAATAAAAGATCATCAAGGCTTGACAGACTTTCTTTACAGTCTTGAATATGCGTGAGCATACGCCAAGTCAATCAAAATAAATTCTCGAAGGAAGACATTACTAAACCATACCACATCATAGGCAAACAAACCAAGTTGGTGCTCCAATAACACATTGGGAACCCCCCAGCTATTTGAGATTAACCATAAGAAAACCTGAACTACTAAGCACCATCATGAAAGTAGCATCTTTATCATAGACACATTAACCAATGCAAAGGAAGAAAACTCTCTTAATAAGGTGAGCATGGTAATTAAAGAGAGTTCAAACAACCAACTAAATAAAAGCTCTTGAAAAGATAAGCATGAATACTAAGAGCAGAGTATGATAGTAGCTATTAAAAGACAAAGAACACACACAGCATAGATAGACATGAAAATTCTATGTAATGTTCTAGGTAGAAGTGGAGCGTGTTTCTCTCCCACATAAAGGAATGCTGGGTTCCGACTCGTTATGAAAAACTAAAAAGAAAACCAAAAGCAAGACGCTCCAAGCATAGCACATAACACATGAAGTGATAAAAATATAGCGAAACGAAAGACGAACTGATAATGTTGATGGAGAAGTGGATGCACGGGGGCATCCCCAAGCTTAGACGCTTGAGTCTCCTTGAATATTTCTTGGGGGTGCACGGGGGCATCCCCAAGCTTGAGCGCTTGACACTCCTGAATCTTTTTATCATCTTCCCTCGCACACTTGAAAACTCCCTTCATACACAACTCATCATAATCTGATTAGCGAGGTTAGTACCCTTAATAAAATAATTATACCTTGCTGGAAATAAGGATATTCTTGAAGTTCTACTGTTTCTCGAGATTTCCAAAAGGTTTTTGCAAAGAAAAAGCAAGTTCTTAATTTGCAAAGTGAAGGTAAGGCAAAACAGGACAGAATCTGTGAAAAACAGAACAGCAGGCAGTAATTGACCTATTCGGGATACTTCTGCAATTCAAATAAAAAAACTCAGAACTGACGCACAAAAGAAAATTATACAGAGAACGCTGTCGAAAAAATTCAGACCAAAAAGATGACCTGGTGATTTTATACGATTTTTTCTATCCAAGGACAGAATCTGTTTCCTGGACAGCACCTCACAAGTTTTGAACTTTCTAGCAATCAGAGGCTATACTTGGCACAAATATGAAAAGCAAAGATACAATGATGATGCTACTGTAGTAAACAACATCAAGACACAACAAAAGCAAAATATAAAAATTTATTCATGTGGGCTGCCTCCCAAAAGCGCTTTCTTTTATGCCTTTAAGCTAGGCATAAGACTTTAATGATTCTCTTGTAGGAATAAGAATTGAAGTACAAAAAAGAGCATCAAGAAGCAAATACTAAACACATTTAAGCCTAACATGCTTCCTATGCATAGGAATATTGCAACAGAATAATTTATTGAAGCACAAAGCAATAAGCATAGGAAGACAAAACAAGTGCAGATTCAAAACCTTCAACATAAAGAGAGGGAACTTCTTATTATTAAGATATTTAGAACCAAGCCTCCCTCTCTCATTATAAATTTCAGTGGCATCATGGATGAACTCAACAATATAAGCATCACATAAAGCATTGTTACCATGATCCACATGCAAAAAGGTACTCTCATTCCCCACATAAGCATAATTTTTCTCATTGGTAATAGTGGGAGTAGGACTATCATAAACAACTTGAACACTATAGATGAGTTGTATATCAGGAGGGTGGTGTTCAACAAGGGAGTAATTCCCTTCATGATTATGACAAGTTTCATAAGGATAATTTCTCCGTATGTCATAGGTACCTTTATAATCACTATAGATTGGAGTTATAACATCATCATGGTAGAGAAGAGCATTATCATTGCTAGCAACTATATATGTAAACATGTTGTCTTTATTCTTACTAGCAAGAGAATCAACACATCATTAGTGGAGATAGGATTTGCAATCCTATCATCCCCAAGCTTAGAGCTTCCCATATCTTCAGAGTTGGTAACAAAAAGATTTTCAAGATCATAAGTAGCATTATCATCATTTTCCCAATCACAATAAGTAACATGCATATCATAATCAAAATCATCTTCAATAGTACCTACGGACGTATCATCAAGATGATAATTAAGGCAATAAACTTCACCTTCTTCTTTAAACTTACAACTGTTAGGATAAAAGTTGATGGGAGGAATATGCTGAGGCCAGGTTGATACCCCTTCTTCTTCTTTCTTGCTCCTCTTCCTCCTCCTTTTCTTTTTCTTCTTCTTAACCTTAGTTGGGAGTGGTTGGAGATGAAGCTTCTCCACATATCCTGGTTTATCATTAGAAACAATAGGGGGAACTTGGGAGAAACTCTCCTTTTTATTAGCAGAAATATAAGAGACGTTTTTATACTTTGGTAAAGTTCCCTCCTTTATAATCTTACCTATGTAATCATTTTCATGGCAATTAACAACACAATAGAGATGGCAATTTTGCAAAGTGTTTTTTATTCCTATGGCATTAACATCTAGCCATGAAGTCTTTTCTGATAACTCTTCACACATAAAAAATAACATAAGCTCATCATAAAGATCAGAGGTGATCATATTATCACACAACCGGTTAACAGTTATGTTTTGAACGTTCATGCATTGAAAATTAAAGTGACCCTCTATACGGCAAAGTTCACAAGTAAAAGGATAAAGGCCACACAATTCTCTAGCAATCTCATTTAAATCTCTGACCCAAGTGATTGTTCTTTCATGCTTATGTTGCTTACTATACTTCTCTTCTTCAATCATAGGCCTTTCACAAGGTCTATCCACTCCACAAAAATTAACATGCTTATTTAAAACTTCATTTTTAGGAATTGGATCATGCATGTTGAAATCATCATGAACAATTTCATTTTCTTTGCAAGTCTCTTTAAAAGGTTTATGATACTCGATCCAATCCTCCTTAGGCATATTAAGATGTGAAGCAAAAGATTTGAGGAAATCAACAAGGAGTTGAGAATCAAACCCAAACTTAGCACTAAACTTATTAAAACTTGTAGTTTCAACAAAGGACTTAATGCAATCATACTCATAAATTATACCTGACTCTTTACCTTTGTCGATCTCCCAATCTTCAGTGTTGCGTTGAATTCTTTCAAAGAGTTCCCATTTAGCATCAATCTTTTTGTTTGTGAAAGAACCCATAGAGGAAGCATCGAGCAAATCTTTATCCTGTCGAGAGAGCCTCGCATAGAAGTTAGTAATAATAATATCTTTGGGGAGCCCATGGTTAGGACATTTTAGCATTAACGTTTTCAGTCTCCCCAAAGCTTGAGCTATGCTCTCTCCGTCATGAGGATAAAAATTATAAACATAATTCCTATTCTTATGGACTTCATGAAGAGGATAAAACTTGGAGTAAAAGAGAGACTGGATCTCTTCCCACTCCAGCAGGTGAGAGTCATTTAGTAGCCTATACCATTCCAATGCTTTTCCTTTCAGTGACAAGGCAAATAATTTCCTCATGACAAACTCCCTCGATACATCTGCAAGCTTAAATAATGAACATAGTTGTGACAGATATAGCAAGTGTTCACTGGGATGTCTGTCTCCTGCATAACGATTAGCCAAAACATAATTGATAATACCAGCCGGTATTTTATAGGGCACAATTTCAGTAGGAGGAGGAGCAACCACCACAGGTGTGGGGTGTCCTCCCGCAAGCAACGATCCAATAACAAGGTTTTCCATAAGCATACTAGTGAAATAATAAATAAATAAACAAGAAACAAAAAGATTTAATTGCAAGATCTAAAGATATACCTTCAAGCGCTCACCTCCCCGGCAACGGCGCCAGAAATAGCTTGATGTCTACACACGCTTCTACTCTTGCAGACTATGTTGGGCCTCCAAGCGCAGAGGTTTGTAGGACAGCAGCAATTTCCCTCAAGTGGATGACCTAAGGTTTATCGAACTCAGGGAAGTAGAGGTTGAAGATGGTCTCTCTCAAGCAACCCTGCAACTAAGATACAAGAAGTCTCTTGTGTCCCCAACACACCTAATACACTTGTTAAATGTATAGGTGCACTAGTTCGGCGAAGAGAGGTTAAATGGCAAGTGATATGGATGGCAAAACAAGGTAATATAAATATGTAATAAAAAGTGCAGCAAGCAAACAAGTAGTAAACGTGAGCACAAACGGTATTGCAATGGTGGAAACGAGGCCTAGGGTTCATTCTTTCACTAGTGGCAACTCCCAACAACATTAACATAATCGAATCACATGATATTTCCCATAAAACATGCAAAGGGGACACACTCGGAGGTCATTCCTTCGTGGTCAAGAGAGGACGAGAATTATGTAGGGCTACAAAAGCACACCTCAAAGTTCGTAGTTCTCAATCTAAGGATTTCCCAATGTCACCGCGGCCATCCAAAAAGAGTCCCACAATCACCACAACATATCTAAAGGATAGCCAAAGACAAGCACCAAGAGACTCTCAATCTTCAATCAACACACAAGAGAGGAAATCACTCATGAAAATATTGTTCTAATCCATGTCCAATAGACCGCTGTCACCTTGGTCTCGGGGATTATACTAGATAAAGACAAGTGAGTACATCAATCCAATACATAGAGGAAGGGGAAATATCTTAGATTAACATAGCCTATGATCACAACGAAGATCACATCATGGGAGAGAGAATTGACCACATAGCTACTAGTAAGAACCTCAGCCCCGAGGAGGAACTACTCCCGCATCATGGAGGGAGGAAGCAACGTCGATGGAGATGAATCCGGGGGCACTTCCCCGTCCCGGCAGGGTGCCGGCGCAGGACTTCTGGCCCCCCGAAGCTCGATGGAGATGGCGGCGGAGATCGGAATCGCGTTTGGAGAAAAGGGGTCCGGAATCAGGGTTTCCTCGACGGACCTTAAATATATGCCAAAGGGGGTCACAAGAGGGGGTCAGGGGTGCCCAGGCGCCCCCCGGCGCGGCCCAGGGGGGCCGCGCCCACAGGCCGCCTAGAGCCCCTGTGGGTCCCCCCCGGCTGTACTTTGGCCGCACGGTAGCTCCTGGGACGCTGATTTTTTATATATTTTTTCTGGATTTTTCCTGACAGTTCTCGTAATGTGAAAACCTGGAATACAAAAATAGCCGAAAACAGAAACTGGCACCGGGGTGCACTGGATTAGTAGGTTAGTCCAAATATGATCAAAAGTGTATGGAAGTGTATGAATATCATAGCAATATCACCCTAAAGTGGCATGGAGCAAGCAGAAATTATAGATACGTTTTGGACGTATCACCTGGCCAGTGATGGGAGTAGCAGGAGGCGGTGAGGCCTCCGCCGCATCGCAGCCGGCCACGGGAGGCAGGTGTCTGGTGCAAGAAGACTAGAGGTTGAAGAAGCACTACGGCCGTTGGATGGACATCGTATGGTCACTGGAGCTAGAATCATGCATATTGACTAAGTTGACAAAGCCATCCGTCCCCGTCAACTTGGTAGGCCCACATGTCAGCCTCCCGCTATACTGGGTCCTAGCTAGCAGGGGGAGTATTCATTTTTTTGTGCGTAATAAGGAAGCACTTCCTTGCGTGCGAAGATATAGCTGGTGGGTCCAAGCTATCAGCGATGGTAACATTTTTTTCGAGAAATACAGAGGCCCTTTTGGTGGGTCCCAGATGTCAGGTGGAGGAATCATAATTTTGCGCGTAATAAGGAGGCATTTCCTTGCTTGCGGCCGTAGACCCAGCTGTCGGCCTCTCCACGTACAGTCCACTTCAGATGGATGTCAGTCGTTGACCACGTTGACCAGGCCGAGCTGAGAGCACCAGGGCGATGGATGACGGTGAGGCCTAGGAAGGGAATGACATGGAGCTAGGGAAGACTCGACAGTTGTTTCCCACGCGGAGGAGTACGAGGGTTTACTGGTTCGTCTGCCATCCCCGGAGAAAACAACAAGTGTGGGTGATTTGAGGGATGGCTAGGCCAGCGATGGGAGTACAGTGGGGCGGTGAGGCCTGCGAGGCAGCACAGCCAACCGTGGGGAGTGATACGTCTCAAACGTATCTACTTTTCCAAACACTTTTGCTATTGTTTTGCCCTCATTCTTGCATGATTTGAACTAACTAACCCGGACTGACACTGTTTTCAGCAGAGCTGCCTGTATGGTTTTATTGTGTGCAGGAAAACGGATTTTTAGGTATCTCAGAAAATTCCAAGAAAAATCACAGCAAATCCACGCACCCGAAGGGCCCTTGTGCCAGAAGAGGGGCCAGAGGGCAGCCAGGGGGGCCCCAGGCGCCCTGCTGGGGCGGCCCCACCCCTGGCCGCCTCGGGAGGCCGCCTGGGCGGGTCCTTCCCCCTGGTGCCCTACCTTGGCCCGTATTTATCCCCGTGACGAGAAAACCCCAGAACAGAAGTCGTTTTCCCAGTTTCCGTCGCGGAGCCGCCGCCACCCTCTGTTCTTCTTCGGGAGGGCTAATCTGGAGGCTGATTTGACCTCCGGAGAGGGGAGATCGTCGCCATCGTCATCATCATCACCACTCCATCCTCCCTCCATGACTTCTCCTTCCATGTGTGAGTAATTCCCTGCTGTGGGCAAAGGGGATGGTAGGGATTGGATGAGTTAGATCATGTAATAATTTATCAGATTGTTGGGGGCATGTTGCCTATCATCTACTATGGTGTTTATCATCTTTGCTTCAACTTGTTGCTCTTAATGCTTGTCACTTAGGGCCCGAGTGCCATGATTTCAGATCTGAACCATATGTGTTTGCATGAATATATTTGTGTTCTTGATCCTATCTATGAGTTGTTTGCACCTATTACGGTCCGGAACCGGCGATCCCAAACGTGACAGCTTGGGACACCAAAGGAGATGGTCGATAATTTGAGGATTCCATGTATCCATTGAGTTTATTTCTTTGTTCCGATGCTCTTTGACAGGAGCACCTTAATCTCCATAAGTTCCTTTTGGCCCCGTTCGTAGCGGGATGATTGGACAAAATATGTTCTGCAAGTTCTTATTGCAAGCACGTACAACTACATGTGGGATACATGCCTAATGTTTGATATCTGCCTAGATGATCATTACTTTTCTGTGTGCCTTGCCCCAAGTTAGATTCATGATGTATCTCATCCATGCAGCGCCCAACCATCCATCTCCCTAGCCTACAGTGTTTCAATCCTGCTGGTTATTAGTTGTTACTTTTGCTGTTTACTTTTGCTGTTACCACCATCACTATCATATCACCGTTACCACTTATCTTTTGTTGCAAGTAAGTATATTTCAGGTGCAGTTGAATTGACAACTCAACTGTCAAAGCTTATAAATACTCTTTGGCTCCCCGTGTGTCGATTCTATAAATTGGGTTATTCTTACCCGCGAAGACTATCTCGATCCCTTACGGTTGAGGGTTATCAAGTACCGTTTTCTGGCGCCGTCCCCGTGGAGCATAGCAATATTTACAAGTCTACTTGAAGTATCCTACCTGCTGCACTTCATCCGCTATGGGTAAGAAAGGAGACCCCAAGGTTCCGATCTTACTATCCACTACAAGAAGAGGTACTGTTCTGAACACTAGTGCTACACTTGATTCACCTTCTGTTATGAGTAAGTTTGCCTCACCACCACCACATGATGCTTCTACTGAATCTGTTACTATGTCCGATACTTTTTATGATGCTTCTACTACTCTTGATGATATTGGTTCACTTGGTTATGCTCTTGAGAAACAGATCGCTGCTGCTGCAAAAAATCTGGAATTGAAATTCCTGTTACTCGCTACCCTATTGGTGGAACTTATGATTATCCTGATCTGAGTAAACTCAAGGAGAGACTCCTTGATGATGATTACATTATGCTTGATGATGATTTATGCAGGGAACTGACAGAGTTTGCCGACTCTGACCCTGAAGCTATTAAGAAGCTTCT
Organism: Secale cereale; assembly: GCA_902687465.1. NCBI lineage: Eukaryota > Viridiplantae > Streptophyta > Magnoliopsida > Poales > Poaceae > Secale > Secale cereale. The sequence continues at coordinate 226,328,907 of LR738712.1, forward strand.
TGAAAAACACTCCTTGAAGAACAAGACTGTTCCTGATCCTGAATTTGCTACATCTCCTATATGCATCAATGATCCTGATTATGATTTCTCTGTTGATCTTTCACTTATATCTACATGCGGGACATCAAAGCATCCGTGCCTGTGTGCCATCCACCAAATCACAGTGAGGTGCTACGGTCGAAACTCACCGATCACCCCGGTGCGGCCATCATGACCAGTCATATCACAAAACCCACACCTTTACCAGCAGTGGTAAAGTGGCCTCGAAGATGGACTGGACGAAGCAACCATCATTTCACTGGAATGATCGTTGAAGCCCTTTCTCCCCTTTCTTGAAGAAAACCCCACTCCAGGCTACTCACTTCTGCCATTTTTCTTCTGTACCGACGAAAGAAAGGTGGGAGAATCAGTGATGCTGCTATATTTTCATTCCAAGAATCTTCTTTTTGCGAAGCACCGACCGATTCTCACAGCCTATTCTTCCCCATTTTCGTTGTGATTGTGGTTTCCTTTCGATTGCTTTTTGTTTGTCAGTTCATTGATGGATCCTGGAGCACTAGGCAAAGAGTTGCCGGCAGACAACCCACTGGAGACAGCGATCTATAGGAAACAAACACCAACCAACGAGTTGACCATGTTGGCGGGCCAACCCATGGAGAAGAAGAACTCCAAGAAACAAGCACTGGCCAAAGAGTTGACGACGTTGGTGGACGAAATCCTCAAAGGAAGTTGGAAGAACAACAAGGGCCCCACCGTGCCTAGCCCAGAAACTCTGATGGCCACCTATGTGACACTCAAGGTCGAGTTTGAGGAGATAGTTGCCATTGAGAAGCAGTATTCCCATGGCAAGGTGATGTCTGATACGTCTCCAACGTATCTATAATTTTTGATTGATCCATGCTATTATTTACGATGTTTTGGATGTTTAATGGGCTTTGTTATACACGTTTATATTATTTTTGGGACTAACCTACTAACCCAAAGGCCCAGTCTAGATTGCAGTTTTTTGCCTATTTCAGGGTTTTACAGAAAATGAATATCAAACGGAGTCCAAAAGGAATGAAACCTTCGGGAGAGATATTTTTGGAGAAAATCACGCTCGAGAGACTTGAGAACCACGGAGTAGGTCACACGTGGCGCCCAAGAGGGTGCGGGGCGTGCCCCCCTATAGGGCGCGCCCCCTGCCTCGTGGGCCCCATGTTTGGCCCCTGGTGCCCTCCTTCCTCCTATATATAGCTGCGTACCACAAAACTATCATAACTACAGAGAAAACCCTAGTTCCCCTGCCGCAACCTTCTGCTCCGATGAGATCCCATCTTGGGGCCTGTTCTGGAGCTCCGCCGGAGGAGGGATCTTCCACGGAGTGCTTCTACATCATCATCATCGCCTCACGATGAGTTGTGAGTAGTTTACCACAGACCTTCGGGTCCATAGCTAGTATCTAGATGGCTTCTTCTCTCTCTTTGGATCTCAATACAAAGTTCTCCTCGGTCTTTGAGGAGATCTATTCGATGTAATCTCTTTTTGCGATGTGTTTGTCGAGATCCGATGAATTGTGGGTTTATGATCAAGATTATCTATGAGAAATATTTGGTTCTTTTTTGAACTCTTTATGTATGATTTTAATATCCTTGCAAGTCTCTTCGAATTATTGGTTTGGTTTGGCCTACTAGATCTATAGTTCTTACAATGGGAGAAGTGCTTGGCTTTGGGTTCAATCTTGTGGTGTCCTTTTGTAGTGATAGTAGGGGTAGCAAAGCACGTATTGTATTGTTGCCATCGAGGATAAAAATATGGGGTTTATATCACTAAGTTTGAGTTTATCCCTCTACATCATGTCATCTTGCTTAAGGCGTTACTCTGTTCTTATGAGCTTAATACACTAGATGCATGCTGGATAGCGATCGATGTGTGGAGTAATAGTAGTAGATGCAGAATTGTTTCGGTCTACTTGTCTCGGACGTGATGCCTATATATAATGATCATGCCTAGATAGTCTCATAATTATTCGCTTTTCTATCAATTGCTTGACAGTAAGTTGTTTACCCGTCGTAGAATATCGCTATCATGAGAGAAGCCACTATAGAACACTATGGCCCCCGAGGTCTATTCTCAACATATCAATCCACAAACTACTGTACTTTCCCGCTTTCACTTTTTGTTCTTATAACCAAAAATACCAAAATATCAAACTAGCAACTCTATCAGATCTCACTTTCGTAAGTGACTGTAAAGGGATTGACAACCCCTTATCGCATTGGCTGCGAAGTTCTTAGTTGTTTATGCAGGTGCGAGGGACTCGCGCGTGGTATCCTACTGGATTGATACCGTGGTTCTCAAAAACTGAGGGAAATACTTACGCTACTGTGTTGCATCTCCCTTTCCTCTTCGAGGGAATACAACGCAAGCTTGAGAAGTAGCAAGAAGACTTTCTGGCGCCGTTGTCGGGGAGGCTTACGCAAAAGTCATATACCAAGTACCTATCACAAACCCTTATCCTTCGCATTACATTTTTTGCCTCTCGTTTTCCTCTCCCCCACTTCACCCTTGCCGTTTTATTTGCCCTTCTTCTGCCGTGTGTTTATCGTTCGCTTGCTTCTTGGTTTCTTGTGTGTGTTGGATTGCTTGCTTGTCACTATGGCTCAGAACAATACCAAATTGTGTGACTTCTCCAATACCAACAATAACGATTTTAGTAGCACTCCGATTGATCCTATTACCGATGCTGAATCTTGTGAGATCAATGCTGCTCTGCTGAATCTTGTCATGAAAGATCAATTTTCCGGCCTTCCTAGTGAAGATGCCGCTACCCATCTAAACAATTTTGTTGATCTGTGTGATATGCAAAAGAAAAGGGATACGGATAATGATATTGTTAAATTGAAGTTATTTCCGTTTTCACTTAGAGATCGTGCTAAAACTTGGTTTTCCTCTGTGCCTAGAAATAGTATTGATTCGTGGAATAAGTGTATAGATGCTTTTATCTCTAAGTATTTCCCTCCTGCTAAGATCATCTCTCTTAGAAACGATATTATGAATTTTAAGAAACTAGATCATGAGCATGTTGCACAAGCTTGGCAGAGAATGAAATTAATGATACGTAATTGCCCTACACATGGTTTGAACTTATGGATGATTATTCAAAACTTTTATGCTGGCTTGAATTTTGCTTCTAGAAATCTTTTAGATTCGACCGCAAGAGGCACTTTCATGGAAACTACCTTAGGAGAAGCTACAAAACTCCTAGATAATATTATGGTTAATTATTCTCAATGGCACACCAAAAGATCTACTAGTAAAAAAGTGCATGTTATTGAAGAAATTAGTGTTTTGAGTGGAAAGATGGATGAACTTATGAAATTATTTGCTGCTAAGTGTGCTTCTTCTGATCCTAATGATATGCCTCTGTCCACTTTGACTGAAAGTAACAATGAATCTTTGGATGTGAATTTTGTTGGTAGGAATAATTTTGGTAACAATGCTTATAGAGGAAACTTTAATCCTAGGCCTTTTTCTAGTAATTCCTCTAATAATTATGGTAATTCCTACAACAGCTCTTATGGAAAGATGCCTTCTGAATTTGCAACTAGTGTTAAGGAGTTTATGATTTCGCAAAAGACTTTCAATGCTATGCTTGAAGAAAAATTGCTTAAGATTGATGAATTGGCTAGAAATGTGGATGGAATTACGCTTGGTGTTGATTCTTTGAAACATAGATCTATCCCACCTAAGCATAATATCAATGAGTCTCTCATAGCCATGAGAATTTCCATTGATGAATGCAAAGAAAGAACCGCTAGGATGCGTGCCAAAAGAGAGAATTATATAAAAGCGTGTTCTTCAAGTTATCATGAAAATAAAGATGAAGATCTGAAAGTTATTGATGTGTCTCGTATTAGATCCTTGTTTTCTTGTATAAATCTTGATGAAGATAGGATTAGAGATGATTCTACTTTAAGGTGTCCCAATGATTCGGAGTTTTTAGATCTTGATGCTAAAATTGTTAAAAATGGGAGTGAAGAGATTAAAACTTTGCATAGTGATGAACCCACTACTTTGGATTTCAATGTATTCGATTTTGATAATTTCTCTTTGATTGATTGTATTTCCTTGTTGCAATCCGTACTAAACTCTCTGCATGCTTATAGTAAAAATAAAGCTTTTACCAAACACATCGTTGACACTTTGATGCAATCTTATGAAGAAAAACTTGAGTTAGAAGTTTCTATCCCTAGAAAGCTTTATGATGAGTGGGAACTTACTATCAAAATAAAAATTAAAGATCATGAATGCTATGCTTTGTGTGATTTGGGTGCAAGTGTCTCCACTATCCCAAAAACTTTGTGTAACTTGTTAGGATTCCATGAGCTTGATGATTGTTCTTTGAATTTGCATCTTACGGATTCCACTATTAAGAAACATATGGGAAGGATTAATGATGTTCTTATTGTTGGCAATAGGAATTATGCGCCGGTAGATTTGATTGATCTTGATATAGATTACAATCCTTCATGTCCTATTATTCTTGGTAGACCTTTCCTTAGAACGATTGGTGCAATTATTGATATGAAGGAAGGAAATATTAGATTCCAATTTCCGTTAAGGAAAGGCATGGAACACTTTCCTAGAAAGAAAATCAAATTACCATATGAATCTATTATGAGAGCCACTTATGGATTCCCTTCCAAAGATGGCAATACCTAGATCTATCCATGTATCATGCCTAGCTAGGGGCGTAAAACAATAGCGCTTGTTGGGAGGCAACCCAATTTTATATTTTTTGTTTTTGCTTCTGTTTAGGAATAAATATTGCATCTAACTTGTGTTTATATGTGGTTTTATGTTTTGTTTAGTGTTTGTGCCAAGTGGAACCTTTGGGAAGACTTGTGTGAAGTTTATGTGATCTTCCTGTGAAAAACAGAATCATTAGCGCTCGCTGGAATGATCATCAGATTTTACTGGAGCGTGCTATTTAGTTGATTCTTTTTGCAGATTATTAATAGACAAATTCCTCACGTTTACCAATTTATTTTGAATTTTTGTGGAGTTACAGAAGTATGCGAAAATTGCAGATTACTACAGACTGTTTTGTTTTTGACAGATTTTTTTTCGTGTGTTGTTTGCTTATTTCAATGCATCTATGAGTAGTATTGGGAAGTATGAATCATAGAGAAGTGGGAATACAGTAGATTTAACATCAATATAAACAAAGAATGAATTCATGGCAGTACCTTTGTGTAGTGGTTTGCTTTCTTATACTAACGGAGCTCACGAGATTTCTATCTAAGTTTTGTGTTGTGAAGTTTTCAAGTTTTGAGTATTGCTTTGATGGACTACGGAACAAAGAGTGGCAAGAGCCTAAGCTTGGGGATACCCATGGCACCCCGAGGTAAAATTCAAGGACAAACAAAAGACTAAGCTGGGGGATGCCCCAGGAAGGCATCCCCTCTTTCGTCTTCATCCATCGGTAACTATACTCGGAGCTATATTTTTATTCACCACATGATATGTGTTTTACTTGGAGCATCTTGTATAATTTGAGTCTTTGCTTGTTAGTTTGCCACAATTATCCTTGCTGGACACACCTATTTGAGAGATTTAAATATGGCCTAGGAATTGATAGAACACTCTATGTGCTTCACTTATATCTTTTGAGTTGAATAGTTTTTGCTCTAGTGCTTCACTTATATCTTTTGGAGCACGGTGGTGATAATATTTTGTAGAAATTGTTGAACTCTCATGCTTCACTTATATCCATTTGAGAGTATATTAAAACAGCATGGTAATGTGCTTAGGTTATAAAACTAGTTTTCACGTGATAGACATCCAATATCAATGTAGTAAAAACTTTCACACTAAGTGCATTGAATAGGATGAGAAGTTGGATGCTTGATAATTGTTTTGAGATATGAGGATAGTGATATTAGAGTCATGCTAGTGGAGTTATTATGAAATTGAGAAATACTTGTGTTAAGGTTAGTGATTCCCGTAGCATGCACGTATGGTGAACCGATATGTGACGAATTTAGAGCATGAGTTAATTGTAAAGTGTCAAACTTTGTGTGGAGGTCGGGGGCAAGCGATGGTTAACTCCTACCAACCTCCCCCCTAGGAGCATGCGTTGATTGATTTGTTTGGATGACTCGTAGATTTTTGCAATAAGTATATGAGTTATTTATGACTAATGTTGAGCCCATGGATTATACGCACTCTCACGCTTCCACCATTGCTAGCCTCTCTTGTACCGCGCAACTTTCGCCGGTACCATACACCCACTATATATCCTTCCTCAAAACAGCCAACATATATATTCCTCAAAATAGTCACCATACATACCTATCATGGCATTTCCATAGCCATTCCGAGATATATTGCCATGCAACTTTCCACCGTTCCGTTCATATGACACGCTTGATATTGTCATATCGCCATGCATGATCATGTAGTTGACATAGTATTTGTGGCAAAGCCACCATGCATAATTTTTCATACATGTCACTCTTGATTAATTGCACATCCCTGTACACCGCCGAAGGCATTCATATAGAGTCATACTTTGTTCTAGTATCGAGTTGTAATATCGAGTTGTAAATCAATAAAAGTGTGATGATCATCATTATTAGAGCATTGTCCCATGTGAGGAAAGGCCAATAAAAAAGAGATGGCAAAAAAAATAGAGAGGGGCTAAAAAAAAGAGAAAGCCCCTCCAAAAAAATGAGAGAAAAGAGAGAAGGGATAATTGCTACTATCCTTTTCCACACTTGTGCTTCAAAGTAGCACCATGTTCTTCATGATAGAGAGTCTCATATTTAGTCACTTTCATATACTAGTGGGAATTTTCATTATAGAACTTGGCTTGTATATTCCAACGATGGGCTTCCTCAAATGCCCTAGGTCGTCGTGATCAAGCAAGTTGGATGCACACCCACTAGCTTCTTTTGTTGAGCTCTCATACATATTTAGCTCTAGTGCATCCGTTGCATGGCAATCCCTACTCCCTCACATTGATATCTATTGATGGGCATCTCCATAGCCCATTGATACACCTAGTCGATGTGAGACCATCTCCCTCCTTTTTGTCTTCTCCACAACCACCTCTCTAGTCCACATAGTGCTATGTCCATGGCTCGTGCTCATGTATTGCGTGAAAGTTGAAAGGTTTGAAAGAATAGAGTATGAAAACAAGTGATTGGCTGAAATCGGGATTGTGCATGATATGAATATTTTGTGTGATGAAGAGGGAGCATAGCCAGACCATATGATTTTGTATGGATAACTTTCTTTAGCCATAGTATTTTGAGAAGACATGATTGCTTTGTTAGTATGCTTGAAGTATTATTATTTCTTATGTCAATCTAGACTATTGTCTTGAATCTTTCAGATATGAACATTCATGCCACAATTAAGAGAATTACATTGAAAAACTATGTTGGTTAGCGTTCCACATCAAAAATTCTGTTTTTATCATTTACCTACTCGAGGACGAGCAGGAATTAAGCTTGGGGATGCTTGATACGTCTCCAACCTATCTATAATTTTTTATTGATCCATGCTATTATTTATGATGTTTTGGATGTTTAATGGGCTATGTTATACACTTTTATATTATTTTTGGGACTAACCTACTAACCCAAAGGCCCTGTCCAGATTGCTGTTTGTTTGCCTATTTCAGGGTTTTACAGAAAAGGAATATCAAACGGAGTCCAAATGGAACGAAACCTTCGGGAGAGATATTTTTGGAGAAAATCACGCACGGGAGACTTGAGAACCACGGAGTAGGGCACATGTGGCCCCTGCCTCGTGGGCTCCACGTTTGGCCTCCGGTGCCCTCCTTCCTCCTATATATACCTATGTACCCCGAAACTGTCAGAACAACATTGAAAACCCTAGTTCCAGCGCCGCAAACTTCTGTTTTTGTCGTGGAATTGTCACGGCAAATGTCCGGTTTAGCGGACTTAGTCGTGAGGCCGCGCATCTATGTAGTAGCTTGAGAGGGGTTGAGCGGAATCGAGAGACGCAACGCGAGACAAGGATTTAGACAGCTTCGGGCCCCAGGAAACATCATCCGGTAATAGCCCTACGTGCTGTTTGAGGCTAGATCTCATTATGATCCTCATGGTGTCGCCGGTAAACCGGCTCTTGGTGTCTAGCCCTAGAAACTTGTGAGAACTCGTCTAAACTTGTAGCTTGTCTAAACTTGTCCCTCTTTGGGGAGCCCTGTCCCTCCTTATATATGTTTGAAGGGGCGGGTTACATGACTAGTCCTAGTAGGATTAGGATTGCTTTATTACAAGGAGTCCTAGTCTTGCTTCCTATGTAGGATAATATTCCTTGCGCTTTATTCATAAACCGGCCCACCATACATGAACCGGCCTTCTGGGCCTTGGGCCTTGTCATCCATGATCCGCCTATCGGTGTCGGGGGAAACTGTCCGCCATGAACACCTATGGGACCGGAGCCCCTTGTCTGTGCGGTACGAGGGCGGAGGGAGCACGAAGAGCAGATCGTAGCGAGCACGCGGGCAGTTTTACCCAGGTTCGGGCCGCGGTAGACGCGTAAAACCCTACTCCTGCTTGGTTGTGTATTAAGTTGGAGACCTCGGGAGCTTGAAGAAGCAGCTACACCGAGCGTATGAGTGATCTAGGTTCTGAAACCCCTCCACGTTGTGCATGGGCCTCCTTTTATAGTGCAAGGGGTCACCGACAGGTGTCAACGTAGGAGAAAGGGGTAAAAACGTAAAAGAGGTGGTAGTTGTAACAGTGCGGGAACAGTGGAGCTACAGTGCGCGAACAGTGGTCGCTACCTACTTTGACAGTGGGGGACAAGGGCATTTAATGCCCGTCGCCGTCGACCCCAAAAGCTCCCGCCCTTGCGTCTCCGTCCGCCACGGCGATGGATCCACCACCGTGGAGTGCCACCGTGTCCCCCAGGCTGCACAGCCATCCGCCACGCGTCCCTGGATAGGCCCCAGGGCGACGCGTGGGCCGATGAGCTGGAGCGCGGGCACACAGCGCAACTCTCCCGGCAAGCACCTTGCCGGGGCCTTGATCTTGCCGGACCCGGGAGCTTGCCGCTCCCCCGGGCCCTCGCCGGGGCGCATATAGCGCCGAGGCGTGTCTTCTAGTCTTCCTGGCAAGCTCCTCTTGCCAGGGCCTTGTGCTAGTGGGGCAGTCTTGAGCCTGGTACGGCCTTCCCGGCAAGCTCCACTTGCCGGGGTCTCGATCTTCTGTCTTGCATACTTTGTTTTTGAATGGCTTAATATGGAGCAGAAAGGTCTCCGGCGAGCGCGTGGTAAACCCTGCCGCGGGAAGCTGCAACTGCCCGTGCACAAGTTGGGGTACTGAGGTACCCCTACCTTAGTACACCGACAGGAGCCCCCGGGCCTGGGCCACACACGGTGCCCAGCGCTGTTGGGCCAGGCCCAAAACAGTGCACGGGCACACGCGGCCCACAGCGTGCCGAATCCACTTCCGTATCCGCCGCATCCCCCCGTAACGGCACGCGTCGATTGCGGCGTCGTGGGATGGGACGTGCCCACGTTCCATCAATGAAAAGGGCGAAACGCCCCCCACTCCCCCATAAAAGCAGAGGAAGCAGGAGCGGTTCCCCTCCTTGCGCTTTCATTGCATCTTCTTCTTCCTCCCGAGATCCCTTTGCGCTCTGCCTCCACACCTCCGCAGCCGCCGTCTGCATCTCCAGCGACGCCGGGCTCTTCGTCCCCCTTCCCCCGCCGCGTCCGCCATGGCCCCGAAGACCGACAAGGCGAAGGCGGAGAAGGCCAAGAGGGAGAAGTCGGAGCAAGCGGCGAAGCTCGCCGCGTATCGGAAGCAGAATCTCGTCTTCCCGCCGAGGCTTGGCGCGCGGGAGCTCTGGAACAAGTACTACTTGTTCTGGGCCAAGGAAACCAAGGCGCACCCCCGCACTCAAGCTTATCCGGCCGCCGCCAAGGACAACTACCCCGGCGGGTACTACTTCTTCGCAGCCTTCTTTCACTGCGGTCTTTGCCCTCCTTTCTCTAATTTCTTCTGCGACGTCATGCACACCTACGGCCTCCACCTTCTTGACTTCACCCCCAATGCCATCCTCACCATGGCGGTTTTCGCACACATGTGCGAAAACTTCATAGGGATACACCCAAACGTAGCGCTGTTTAGGCACTTCTTCACTCCTAGAGCAGAGGCCGACGCCCCCCTCTCCGGAGGAATTTCTTGGGTTTTCCGTCTGAACAAGAAGGGGTCCTACTTGCCGGGGGAGCTCCGCGGCAAGTGGGAGGAGTGGCGTGCGGAGTGGTGCTGGATTGTTGAGGACGAGCCGCAGCCCTTCACCGCGCCGCGCACAACGCCCATCGTGCGCGGCAGGGATTGGAGCGAGCTGGACTCGGACGACATCAAGCTCGACGTCGCCCTCGTCCGGATTCTTCGTCTTCGGACCGCCAAGCTGTCCGTTGCAGAGGTAGGCGCAGATTTCCTCCGCCGCCGCATCGCCCCTCTCCAAGACAGGAAAAGTGCGGCCTGGGAGTACGGCGGCCCGGCGGATATAATGAGGCTGCGCCCCGGGCTAAACTTCAACTTCACGACGCTGGAGCTGAAGGGGATGGTCCGGGAACTCTTCAAGTATGACCCGGCACACCCTGATTGGTTCAGGCCTCCCCGGGGAGTGGTGCCCCTCTGCAACAGCACAGTCCGGGACCGTCTCTGCGCCATGATGCCCGCGTGCGATTCGCACGGCATGGACCGCACGTGGATTCCGCCCAAGCCCATAGACGTCCTCAGCTTCTTCGACAACCTCGTGGAGGTGGCGAAGAACAAGAACGAACTCAAGGAGCACACGCGGGACACCACCGAGCAGGAGCTTGCTTACATAGCTTCTCGGGCTGAAGGCAGGAGATTTTGGGTACACGCCTGATGAGGCGGAGGCTGCGGATGCGTCCAGCCAGGCGGAGGAGGCGGAGATCCGCAGACTGCCGCAACTTCCTCCCGACGCGCTCGCCGGGGTCCCCTCTCTGAGGCACTCCGGGATCCACGGAATCGTGGCCGAGGCCGCGGCAATGGAGGGTGCCGCCGGAGGGAACAGAGGCGCCGCGAGGAGCGGAGGCGCCGGAGGGAGCGGAGGCGCCAAAGGAAAAGAGGCCGCAGCGCAGGGCGCTGGGCCCAGCGAGCCGGCCGGGGAGGAGGAGGAGGAGGAGGCCGAGGACTCCGACGGATCCACGGAGCTCTACGCCGACGACCTCTCCTCGTCGGAGAGCTCCCCGCCCCCGGCAAGCCCAAGGCAGTCTCCACCGAAGCGTCTCCGCAAGACGGCGACGGGAGAGAGGGCGCAGGCGCCCCGGCAACAACCAGCTCGCCGGGCAGCTCCCCGGGGGAGCCAAGCTGCGCCGGGGGCGACCGACGCACCAGTCACAGCGGAGGCGGCCCGCGCGCGGGCCACGACGGAGGCGTCCCGCAAGCAGGCGTCGAGCCGACAGGGGTCTTCTCGGAGCGGAGCAGCGGCTCCGCCCGCTCCCCGGGCTCCGGCTACCACAGGGGCTGGGTCTTCGCAGCCCCCAGCCCCCGGGATCGCCAAGCGCCCGAGGGAATCTTCATCTTCTACTCCTCGTGCCGACGCACCCCAGGTGGAGTATGACTTCTACGCCTTGAGCGAGGACGACGAAGAGGATCAGGAGTAAGGATCCAAGATCTTACACCTTTTCGAGTTTCGTCTTGATTATTGTTGATGCTGATTTTGTTTGTTGCTTTGATTTCATGACCTTGGTTCAGCGCGTGGCGAAGAAAGCCAAGGCGCCTGTGGTCGAGGTCGCGGAAGGCTCGGCCACCGCGGCAACCGGGGACGTGCCGGAGCCAAGCCTGCCGGACCCGAGCGCTGCTCCGAGGAGCAGCCCCCAGCGCAGCCCCCAGCGTAAGTCTGGGCTCCAGCCTTCCGCTTGTCGGGATGCGTGCTTGGAAATTATGTCTCGTTTCAATATCTTGATGTCTTTGTCCTGACTTGTGCAGAGGTGGAGCCGCAGCGGCAGGAGCGCCCGGAGACCGTCCTCGAGGAGCCGCAGGCCCCGCCGTCCCCGCCAAGGCCGAACTCTCCGGCAAGGGAGAGTGCTCCGCCAAGGGCGGGTACTCCGCCGAGGCAGAGTACCCCGCCAAGGGCGAGCAGCCCGGCTAGGGCGGCCACTCCGCCTAGGCAGAGCTCCCCGGCGAGGGAGCCCGCCTCTGACGACGTCCGCCAAGGTATGTCTTGTAATTTGTCTTCTTGGCGTTGTTTCTTTTTGGATTTTTGCTTGAACTTCTTTTTTTTCTTCTTCTTTTTAGATCCTCCTCCTCCCGAGCCGATGGAGACGGAAGTCATCAACATCGAGGATGAGGAGGGCGCGCAGGGCGGCGGCGGCGACGTCCCTGTTGCCGAGGACACGGCGAGAGCCGCCGAGCCGGCCGCGCAGGAGACCGCTCCGGCTGCGGACGCAGCGGCCGGGGAGGGGGACGGCGACCGCACCGCCGACCCGGAGGCGGCGGGAGCATCAAGTGCTGCGCTGGCCACCGACCCCTCCGCCGGCAAGGAGCAGGGCTACTACCTTGAGGCCCCCAACGGCGTCTTCATCCAGATGCCATGGGGTTCTTCGTCGCGAGCTCCCGCGGAGGGCGAGGCATTTGACGGGGAGGTCCTCGCCTCCGCGGGCCTGAAGATCGTCGAGGCGCCCGGCGGGAGTGAAGGGCCCGAGGAGGAGAAGCTGCCTCCCGGGAAGCCCTCGCCGCCAAGGCCGCCGCGGAGATGGAGAAGCGAGCGGCGGAGCTCAGCGCCGCCAACCAGGCGGCCCTCCGCGAGGTGGCGGAGGAGCGCGAGCGGCTCGCCGGCGAATACCAGGAGTGGGTGCTGGAGAAGGCTGAGGCTGAAGAGCAGCAGCGGCTCGCCGGGGTGGAGCTGTCCCGGCGAGAAGGAGAACTCGCCCAGCGGAAGGTCCAACTCGACTCCCATGAGGAGGACCTTACCGCTCGCGAGGAGGCCCTTGGCGGGGAACTAAAGGAGGCGAAAGCCGCCGCGGCTGCCGCGGAGACCGCCAGGAAGGAGCTCGCCGCCAAGGTCGTGCAGCTGGAGAAGTCGCTGAAGGTGAGCGCGGAGAAGGTCGCCGCGCTCATCACGGAGCGCGAGAAGGACGCCCACACCAATTCAGAACTCCAGGTGCGTCTTTCTGAGAGGGGCGACGAGTTGAAGGCCGCCAAGGACTCCATCGAGGACTTGGAGTTGAAGGTCTCTACACTGAAGGATTCACTCGACGCTGCCCGGGCCCGGGAGACCAAGTTGAAGGAGAAGCTCCGCAAGGAGCGGACCCTAGTGGACAGCGCCAACAAAGCGGCCGAGCTCTTCCGCAAAACTGTTGAGGTATGGACCGAGGACTTAGTGTCTTGTGCGTCCAACATCGACCAGGAGCTGCTGGCGCTGAAGCTGGAGCACCTCATCTACTCCCCGGATCCAAACCTCCCACACAACGCCAAGCTCAGCCTCATCTTCAGGGGAATCGCGCCGGCCCTTGCTGATCTGCGGAAGAAGATCCCCGCGCAACTAGCCGAGGAGACGCGCCTGCTCTGCACGGGAACTCTGGAGCGCGTGCTGACGAAGATCGTATATCGCAATCCGGGCATCAACCTCACCAACGTTCTTCGCAGCTTGCCGGCCGACGCGAACATGGAGGCTTTGAAGGAGCAGGTCGCCCACATCATTGCCAAGGTGGCCAAGATCTCCAGGAAGGAGGGCGACCGCGTAGATTAGGCCTCCATTATCTTTATCTCTTTTTGTTGCTGCACATGATATCATGAACTCATTAGTCCGTTGTGACAAGTTATCCTTTGTAAGATATTTATCTCATTTTGATCAATTAGTGCAATGTTATCTTCCTTGTCTTAATCCTTGACTTTGTATGTTTTTCACCCTACGCTCCCGGGGAGCTTGCCGGCAAGGGGCCTTTGCCGCGAGCGCTGAGTGCTGGACTCTGAGCAGCCTGCTGGCCAAGGTCTCACCGGCAAGCAACCTTGCCGCAGCTAGTCGCAACGCACTTAGCTTGCTGAGCGTACTCGGAAACGAAACAAGGGCGCGACACTTGTCGCAGCTCACTTAAATCGTTGAGCGAACTTGGAAACAAGATAAGGGTGCGGCAAGCTATGGGTAGGTTCCTCCGCGCACAGGTTTTCCATACAAAGTGTGATTGTTCAAGGAAGATAACTAAAAATTTAAAATTTGAACTGGTCAAATTCTAATAACTTAGCTTTCATATATTGCTTGCTTCCCGGTAAGGCTTCTCTTTCTTGAACAGCACTTGGTTCCTCCTCCACCTCCTTCCCCCCCGGCAAACTTGTGCGCGAGGAACGTTCTTTCTGCTTAAGAGGCAAGGGAAAAAGAAGAGGGAAACAAGTATATGGCCTTTCGGCGTGCTGATGCTTACCGAATACTTGAGTGTTGCACCAAATGCCAAACAAAACATGCAAACAGCGAAGAAGAGCATGCAAAAAGGCTATCAGTGCGAAACACGAAATCTTTACTGATGCACGGGGTCTGCGCCCGGCTTTGTACAAGGGGTTACATGCAACAGCGGCAAAGCTTGTACAAAAGGTGGTTGCCGGAGCGGATCACGGCAACCGCGCCTTATGGGTGAAACTTGCGAAGATGCTCTATGTTCCAGGAGTTGCTCACCGGTAAGCCTTCTTCGGTCTCGAGGCGGACAGCGCCGGGCCTCGTAACTTGTCTCACCCGATAAGGGCCTTCCCACTTCGGTGTCAACTTGTTGGAATTCTTGGCGGACTGAACACGCCGAAGAACAAGGTCGCCTTCCTTGAGACTCCTGGCCTTGACCTTGCGGCTATGGTAGCGGCGCAAGGCTTGCTGGTATCGAGCAGCTCGTACAGCAGCCTGGAGACGTCCCTCCTCGAAGAGCAACGCGTCATCTTGCCGCAGTTGCTCTTGCTCGAGCTCGTCATAAGCGAGCACTCGAGGAGATCCGTATACGAGTTCCGTGGGGAGAACTGCCTCTGCTCCATAGACTAGAGCAAAGGGTGTCTGCCCGGTGGCTCGACTTGGTGTCGTTCTGATTGACCAAAGAGCCGCCGGTAGCTCCTCTATCCAATTTCTTCCGCACTTGCGCAGCCTGTCAAAGGTCCTTGTCTTGAGTCCGCGCAGCACTTCAGCATTGGCCCTCTCCGCTTGACCGTTGCTCCTCGGGTGAGCAACGGAAGCGAAACAGACCTTGGCGCCAAGGTCTTGGACGTACAGCATGAAGGTGCGACTAGTAAATTGTGTACCGTTGTCGGTGATGATCCTGTTAGGGATCCCGAAACGGCAAACAATCGACCTGAAGAACCTGACTGCTGACTGTGCTGTCACCTTTCTCACTGGCTCCACTTCTGGCCACTTTGTGAACTTGTCTATTGCAACGTACAAGTACTCAAAGCCCCCGACAGCACGAGGGAAAGGGCCGAGGATATCGAGCCCCCAGACCGAGAAGGGCCAGGACAAAGGGATTGTTTGGAGAGCTTGAGCTGGCTGATGAATCTACTTCGCATGGAACTGGCACGCTTCACACTTGGTTACTAGTGCAGTTGCATCTTGGAGGGCTTCTTGCCAAAAGAACCCCTGCCGGAAAGCTTTCCCGGCAAGCGCCCTTGCGCCAATGTGGTGGCCGCATATGCCTCCGTGTATTTCTGCCAACAGCTTCTGTCCATCTTCCCTGGAGATGCACTTCATCCTGACACCATTGAGTCTTCTTCTGTACAGCTCGTTATCCACGAACTGGTACATACTTGACTGCCTGGTTATCTTCTCTATTTCTTCTGGGTCGTCGGGAAGTTCTCCAGTTTGAAGAAAACGGACGATCTGCTGCGCCCATGCCGGAGCCTGAGGCTCAACGGCAAGGACTAAAGGCATGAGGGCCGCTGCGGGAACCTCAGCTTCTACGGCGAGGACCTCTGGTTCTGCCGGAGCTGATGGTCCCCCGACAAGCTCGCCGGGGCGAGGCTTGTCGGGAACGCTTGCTTCAACTGCACAGATCCGAGGATCTGCAGGAGCAAACTGTTCCTCAGCGTTCTGGTTGTTGATCTTGGGGACCTTGGCGGCGGTTTCTGGTAGATCCGCCGGCAAGTAGTCGCCGGAGACCAACTTTCTCTTTTTGGACTACCCAATTGATGGTGTAACGGATGGTTGAGTCAGCTTGAGCAAGAAGGTCCCTGGTTCCACAGGTAACTTCATCGAAGCACACTTTGAAAGGCCATCCGCAATTTCATTCTGAGCTCTCGGGACGTGCTCCATCTGCAGACCTTCAAAGTGCTCTTCAAGCTTCCTTACTTCATCGACATAAGCTTCCATCAAAGGGCTCTGATAACTCTTGTTAACTTGCCGGACCACCAACTGAGAATCTCCCCGCACAATCAGCTTCCTGATCCCATGTTCGGCCGCAATCCTGAGGCCGGCAAGCAAGCCTTCATATTCAGCAGTGTTGTTTGTCGCTTGCTCCCAGGGAAAGTGCATCTGGATAACATATTTGAGGTGCTCTCCGGTGGGCGCGATGAGTACGACGCCGGCACCGGCGCCTTGCAGCGAGAAGGCACCATCGAAATACATTACCCATTCACTTGTCGCTTCTTGTACGGGTGCACTTGTTTCTTGTACTTCTTCATCGGGCGTTGGGGTCCACTCAGCTATGAATTCTGCCAAAGCTCGGCTCTGTATGGTTGAAGTACTTTCAAATTTGAGCCCAAAGCTCGACAGCTCCAGTGCCCACTCAACGATCCTGCCTGTTGCTTCTGGGTTGTGCAATATCCTCTTCAGCGGAAAGCGAGTGACCACTGTTATCTCATGGGCTTGGAAGTAATGGCGCAGCTTTCTCGAGGCCATGAGGAGGCCGAAAAGCAACTTTTGCACACCAGAGTACCTTGACCTAGCCCCCTGGAGAAGGGAACTTACAAAATACACTGGGCGCTGCACCATCTTCTTCCGCACCTCATCCTGTCCCTGCGCAGAGTTATCCTTGTCGGGGCCAGAGCTTGCCGGAGCAGCCCCCTGCTTGTCGCTAGATTCGCTTGCCGGTGGTGCTGACTCCTCGTCGGACTCCCTCTCCGCTACTAACGCAGCACTAACCACTTGGTTGGTTGCCGCTAGGTATAGCAACAACTTTTCCTGTGGTCTAGGTGCGACAAGTATTGGAGTGGAGGAGAGGTACCGTTTCAAATCCTGCAGCGCCGCCTCCGCTTCCGGAGTCCACTTCATGGGACCTGCCTTCTTCAAGATTTTGAAGAAAGGTAGGGCGCGTTCTGCAGACTTTGAAATGAACCTACTGAGGGCAGCCACACAACCTGCAAGCCTTCTGACATCCTTAACGCGCTTTGGGGCCTCTATTTGCTCAATGGCTTTAATCTTGTCGGGGTTGGCTTCAATCCCCCTCTGTGACACAAAGAACCCGAGAAGCTTGCCGGAGGGGACTCCAAAGACGCACTTCTCGGGGTTCAACTTGAGCTGATTTCTGCGCAGGTTCTGAAATGTCTCCTCCAAATCCTGGATCAATGTTTCCTTGCTCTTGCTCTTCACCACAATGTCATCCATGTAAGCCTCTACATTTCTGTGGATCTGTGGTTCGAAAGCAGTGTACACTACCCTTGCGAAGGTTGAGCCTGCATTCTTCAGTCCAAATGGCATGCGTATGAAGCAATAAGTGCCACATGGAGTGATAAATGCAGTCTTCTCTTCATCCTCTTTGGCCATGAAAATCTGATGATAGCCTGAGTATGCATCAAGAAAACAGAGTAGCTCACATCCGGCAGTGGAGTCAACGATCTGGTCAATGCGCGGCAAAGGGAATGGATCCTTGGGACATGCTTTATTCACATCGGTGAAGTCTATACACAGTCTCCATTTCCCATTGGCTTTGCGCAAGACGACTGGGTTTGCCAACCACGTCGGATGGATCACACCTCTAACTAGGCCTGCTGCCTCTAGCTTCTTGATTTCTTCGTTGACGAATTCTTGGCGCTCCACGGCTTGCTTCCTCACTTTCTGCTTGATGGGCCGCGCATGAGGACAAACAGCAAGCTTGTGCTCAATTACCTTCCTGGGAACACCGGGGATGTCAGATGGTTGCCATGCAAACACATCGACATTCGCCCGCAGGAAGGCAACGAGCGCGCTTTCCTATTTGCTGTCAAGTGTGGCACTGATGGTGAAGGTACCACCAGTGCCGTCCTACTTGGCGGACACTTTCTTGGTTGCCGGAGGAGCGGCCATCCCTTTTTTACTCTTGCCGGTGGAGCTCAATGGAACGTCCTCGACGGCAGCGCAGCACTCCGAAGAGGTGCGGTTGCCGGAGTGGGCCCCAGAGCACTTGCCGGACTTGGTCTTCGTCTTCTTCCCCCCGGGAGCTTCAGCGGCAAGTGTATCCTTCTCGGCCGCAGCTGCCGCATCCCGGTAGATCTTGTCGGCGCAGACAAGCGCATCCTTCTTGTCGCCGTGGACAGTGATGACGCTTATCGGCCCCGGCATCTTGAGTACGTTGTAGGCATAATGGGAAGCTGCCATGAACTTGGCGAGGGCAGGACGGCCGAGTATTCCATTGTAGGGCAATGGAATATCGGCGACGTCGAAAGTGATGCGCTCAGTTCTGAAGTTGAGCTCCCCGCCAAAGGTCACCGGCAGAGTGATCTTTCCCTTGGGCTTGCTCCTTCCCGGGTTGATTCCTTGGAAAGAACCGGTTTCTTCGAGCTCGCCATCTGGGATCTGGAGTTTCTTGATCACAGCAGAGGAGATCAAGTTCAGCCCGGCCCCGTCGTCAACCAACATTTTGGTGACCTTGAGGTTGCGGATGGTGGGTGAGACCAGCATCGGCAAGCACCCGACCGCAGTGGTGCGGTCAGGGTGATCCTCAAGATCAAAAACGATGGGCGTGCTGGACCATTTGAGGAGCCTGCGCGACTCCACGGGCGGCTCTGCTGCATTCACCTCGCGCACCCACTGCTTTAGTTGGCGGTGGGAGGTGTGCAGAGAGGCGCCACCGTCGACGCACAGGACCTCCGTGGCCTTCTGGAACTCCTGCTCGCTGTTATCCTCGTCCTCCATATCTTCGTCGTCGTCCTCTTCGTCCTTGTCGCGGCCCCGGGGAGGTCGATCTCCTTGCCGCTGCTTGGCCTTGCCGCGGCGTCCTCCCCGGCCGTTGAACGGCCGCTTCTTGCTTGGCTCTTCCCCGCCACCTTGGGCCTTCTCCTTGTCGCGCCTCTCGTACTCAGCTTTCTGCTGCTCGACGAGGTACTCGACGCGCTTGCAGTTGGAGAGGTCGTGGCCCTTGGTGCGGTGGATCTTACAGTATTGCTTGTCGGAGCTGCCCGGCTTGTCGGCTGCCGCTACAGGGGCAGGCTCCTTGCCGGAGTCGCCAACCTGCGTTTGCTTGGCAGGAGCCTCCTTGCCGGACTTCTCGACGGCAAGCACCTCTTTCTTGCCCTTCCTTCTGTTATTCCGCCGCCGGCTCTTCTTTGCCGGGGCGGTGTCGTCGCTGTCGCTTCCTCCTGCGCCAGCATCCTCCCCGGGGAGTCTCCTCCCCTCTTCTGCGCATGCGCACTTGTCAGCCAGAGCATAGAGCTCGCTGACATCCCGAATCTTGGTCATCGCCATTTCTTCACGCATGCGGCGGTTACGCACGTTCTGGTGGAACGCGCTGATAACCGCGGCAGGGTGGACATCCGGGATGTTGTGTTGCACACGGCTGAAGCGTTGGATGTACTTGCGCAGGGTTTCTCCTTCCTTCTGGGCCAGAATGTGGAGATCGCTCTCCTGGCCGTGGGGTTTGTGGCCGCCGGTGAAGGTGCCAACAAACTGGTGGCAAAGGTCGGCCCAAGAAGAGATGGAACCTTCCGGCAAGTGCATAAGCCACGAACGGACATTCGGCTTAAGCACGAGCGGGAAGTAATTTGCCAAGATCTTCTCGTCGCGCCCCCCGACAGCTTGCACTGCGATGGTATAGACGCTGAGGAGTTCCGAGGGGTGTGTCTTGCCGTCGTACTTCTCCGGTACGTCGGGCTTAAAATTCTTCATGCTGGGCCACTGGACGCGCCGCAGCTCGCGGGTGAACGCAGGGCAGCCTGCCGCGTACGGCAAGTCGCCTGGTTCACCGGGCGCGCGCGCGTCGACAGCGTCCTCAGCCCTCTGGTCTGATTGTCGCCGAGCTTCTCGGCGGCCCTCGATTCTGGTGCGAGCGTCTTCTTGTCGCCGGTCGTCGAGGACCTGGCGCTGGTCCCGATGGGCCCGCGGGTCCGACGAGGCTGTGGAACCGTCGTCGGCGTTGTTCCGGCGGGGCGGCGTCTTCTGCTTCCGCGGCGGGGAGTGCACGCTTGTCGCACCCCCGGCGGTCTTGTCGCCGTCGGCCTTCGTCTTCTCAGCTTGCCGCGGCCGCGAGGCCGACGGCTGCTGTGGAGAATCGTTGTTGGCGAAGGCGATCAGGCTCTGGATGGTGGCCCTCCAGTCTTCGGCCTTGTCTGCCGCTGGAGGGAAGTCGAGGAGCAGTTGCGCTCTCGCGAGCGCTTCCGCTGGAGTGGAGGGGAACGCGGGCGAGCGGTGCGAGGAGCGGGATACGCTCGGACTTCTAACGGCGTTAGAAGGAGCGGGGTCCCGCGCCGGCGCCTTCGCTTTGCTTGTGCCCGGACGGAGGTCCGGAGCGTCCCGCGAGCCCCCGGCTTGTCCTTGGCCCAGCAAACGGATGCCACCTCCTGTGACATGGCGCTGCTGGGTTGTTGTGTGCTGAGAGGGACGCGGTGCATCCACGGAGACCGAGGTTCGGTCGTCCGTCCTGTTCTTGGATCTGGTGGCGCCGTGAGTGTCCTCGCCGGCGACCACCCTTCCGACGGCGTCTCCCCCGCCCACCGTTGGCTCCGGTGGCGGCGGGTGAGACGCGGACGGGCCTCCGACCTCCGAAGCCTTCTTCTTCGGGGCCATGATGCTGTGGCTGATGAAGTTGCTGAATGAACTGGAGAGGTTGATGAAGAATGCTCCCGCGCGAACGCCGGATCAGGTTCGCACAACCTCGACGCCCCCTACCTGGCACGCCAAAGATGTCGGGGGAAACTGTCCGCCACGAACACCTATGGGACCAGAGCCCCTTGTCTGTGCGGTACGAGGGCGGAGGGAGCACGAAGAGCAGATCGTAGCGAGCACGCGGGCAGTTTTACCCAGGTTCGGGCCGCGGTAGACGCGTAAAACCCTACTCCTGCTTGGTTGTGTATTAAGTTGGAGAGCTCGGGAGCTTGAAGAAGCAGCTACACCGAGCGTATGAGTGATCTAGGTTCCGAACCCCCTCCACGTTGTGCATGGGCCTCCTTTTATAGTGCAAGGGGTCACCGACAGGTGTCAACGTAGGAGAAAGGGGTAAAAACGTAAAAGAGGTGGTAGTTGTAACAGTGCGGGAACAGTGGAGCTACAGTGCGCGAACAGTGGTCGCTACCTACTTTGACAGTGGGGGACAAGGGCATTTAATGCCCGTCGCCGTCGACCCCAAAAGCTCCCGCCCTTGCGTCTCCGTCCGCCACGGCGATGGATCCACCACCGTGGAGTGCCACCGTGTCCCCCAGGCTGCACAGCCATCCGCCACGCGTCCCTAGATAGGCCCCAGGGCGACGCGTGGGCCGATGAGCTGGAGCGCGGGCACACAGCGCAACTCTCCCGGCAAGCACCTTGCCGGGGCCTTGATCTTGCCGGACCCGGGAGCTTGCCGCTCCCCCGGGCCCTCGCCGGGGCGCATATAGCGCCGAGGCGTGTCTTCTAGTCTTCCTGGCAAGCTCCTCTTGCCAGGGCCTTGTGCTAGTGGGGCAGTCTTGAGCCTGGTACGGCCTTCCCGGCAAGCTCCACTTGCCGGGGTCTCGATCTTCTGTCTTGCATACTTTGTTTTTGAATGGCTTAATATGGAGCAGAAAGGTCTCCGGCAAGCGCGTGGTAAACCCTGCTGCGGGAAGCTGCAACTGCCCGTGCACAAGTTGGGGTACTGAGGTACCCCTACCTTAGTACACCGACAGTCGGGTTACCAATAAATTGCCAAGTGTAATCCGTCTTAAGTAAAACGCCAAGTCCGGCCGGGTTATAATTCCGGCCGGTTTATACCGCGGGGTATATCCCCGATATTAGCCCCCAGTTTAGCTTGGATTTATCCATGTAAAACTTATGCTGCAAAGTAACCACAAGAACAAATCTGACAGGTTGTGCTCCGGGTTAAGAATTCTTGTAAACCGGCACCTGACAATCCTTAAGTCCTTGTCCTTCTTCTAGAAAATCCGGGTCAACAGACCAGCTTCATAATCAACTTGCTTGCATAAGTAATATTGTAAATCAAGAATCCATTTGAATCGGCCTTCAATGCTCTGACTTGACAAAAATATTGGTCTTTGAAATATTCAACTGATATTCAGCCAGTTTGAAGATGTAGAACTTGCCGGTTTATGATTGCCAAAACTACCGGGTTATAAAAACTGATGATCCCGGGTCATGAGTATTTATGGACGCCGGGTTATGATTGTTGCCAACGCCGGGTCTCCATACGTCTGCACTCATAATATTTTATACTATTCAGCGATATAAAATCAACCAATCATCTCCACAGTGGACTGGAAGAGTATGAAACACGGCAGCCCAGTGTAGTTACATCATACTAGTACATGGCTAACCCACGCTATCACCATATTTCTTGGCTTCCGTGCGACGGAGACCAAAGAAGAGGCGGCGGGAGGGGAATGAATGCAGCTACTATTTGGGTTCGCCGTCCGGCTTAAATAAATGGCCAGCATCACGTGTACCAGCGGGTGCACAAATTGTAACATACGTGTCTGCTTAATTTGGGCGTCATGTAACTGGTGTGTGTGTGTGTGAGAGATTCTGAGAGACAGAGTGCGTGTGGGCGACTCTACTCTTCGGACATGTACTCAACCTTTTGCGTCGGGATATAAGTATAATGGTATTTACTTTAGCTAGTGATCTACATGGCCATGTTTTTTTTGCGGGTGATTTACGTGGCCATGTTAACGTGGTTGTGTAAAAACAATGTCACTTCCTGCTCATGATTTGCGATATATAATTAGAAGCAAGATGCTCGTGCATTGCACAGAACATCAATATGCATTTTTTTACAAAACACATGTTGTGATTTACCCATGCAGGAGTAATCCCATGTGTAAAAACTAATGATTTTTCGATAATTTTATCGGAAAACTGGTATCTCGAGAATGTTATCGAAACAATGAAAGATGAGAGATAAGGTGAGGAGGAGTGCAGTGTGGTGGTCACTGGTGGTCGGAATGGGCGGAGGCATGGGGATGGACGGCGCCGGCAGGCGGCAGCGGCCACCATGCTAGATTGTTCCGGAGACTTTCTTTTTTAATTGCTCAGCAATGAGGTGTGGGAGATAAAGATGTGGAGAGAGGTGCGGCTATCTTTTGTAAAATTATCATAGTTAGCTTTCTATCCGTCAGATATAGATCAGACGGTCTATATTACAAGATGGCAGGCACACCATCATCGCCAACTCAGTTTTTTATAAGGGTACAGATGATAGGTTTGCTAACTACTAAAGTAAAGTGGAATTTTTTCATGTTATACAAGTAAATTAAGGTGATTGTTTACCATACGGGTAAGGGTGGTATGAACAAATGCTCTGCCTAGAGCATGTGTGTGTGAGATGGAGTCTCAGTGTGTGTGTGTGGGGGGGAGAGAGATGGAGTCTTAGTGTGTGTGTGATGGAGTCTTACTATGTGTGTGTGTGCGTGCTTGTGTGTGGGTGGGTGGGTGGGTGCGTGCGTGCGTGCGTGGGTGTGTGTGTGTGTGTGTGTCATGGGGTCCTCGGTGGCGGATATAATTTAAGTGTGCATGGCTTCATCATAGAGATGTGATGTGTATGGTAGAGGCCACCAACGATGGGGTGCGAGAGAGAAAATGCCAATAGAGAGGGAAGAGAAGGTGTGTGCGCGTGAGAGTAGTCGACATCGAGAGAACGTGTTTCTTCGAGAGACACCGAGGAAGACTACTATATATCGATGGTGCATGTAGGCGGAATTAAATGAAGGTATGGTCTTATTGGTTTCGGGGATATAGGGGAAGAGTGAGAGGGGGTTAGCTACAAGGAGATTGTTAAGTGTGTGTGTGTGTTTTACCCATCCAGGCGGAAGTTATGTGCACACAAGAAGAGAAGAATTCGATGTGGCATTAGGGTTGAGGGTAATTAACTATGTATGGAGACATAGAGACCTTCAACGTGCATGTGTTAGATGTATACATGTATACGTGGGATGTGTGTGTGCGCGCGCACGCATGATCGAGATAAAAAAAGAAGACATAAGTCATAAGCTAAGATCAACGACATGGGAGAGACGGATCGATATGACAATATGCATGCATGCTCCCCGACAATTGAGCATGTGTTTTTGTCTTTAAGAGATAGTGGTGTGGGCTGGAGCATGCATCTATGGCGAGCAGAGGGAGTGAGACACAACGATTGTGCAAAAGAGATCAACCTATAAATGAAATAAGGTTGATGGAGAAACAGGTAAATAGAAAGATAAAGATGCTAGCTAGTGTGTGTTAGAGATAGGAGTCGAGCGGATCAGAAGGCTGAGTTATGGGTGTGGGTGTGAGAGAGATGAAGAAAGGATGCGTCTGACTCACATACAAATAAATATCGGAGAGAAATGAGATCCCAAGAGACAGAGTTTCGTGTCTGCAAGAGAGAAAGATATTTCAAAACGAGAGTGATAGCTAGAGAAACATATGAGGGAACACAAGATATCTCTAGGGAGAGAGAGTGTGTGTGAGCGACATACAAGAGAACAGTGGAGAAATATGAGACCCTGGGAGACAGAGTTTGTGTTTGTTTGAGATAAAGAGATATTTAAGAGGAAGAGTCGTAGGTTCTCATACCTAAGGAGAGAAAGGCATCTCTGTATGAGGGGTGTGCGAGTGGCACACACGGGAATAGTAGAGAGAAATGAGACCCCGTAAGACAAAGTTTTGTGTTTGTGTGAGAGAAAGAGATTCCACATGGAGAATCATAGTTAGAGACACATAGCACGGAGCGAGATATACTTAGAGAGAGATAGAGTGATGAAGGTCGAGGGAGAGAGTACCGTCAGTGTGTTACAAAGATAAATGATCATTGTCGACATACAGGTAGCACGAGAGATACCCGAGAGACGATGAACGCGTATAGGTTAGAGAGATAGTCCTATATAAGCATGAGTGATAGTTATGTGAGACGAATATCTGTATTTAATGGGATTCAAATATTTAAACTAGAGATCACAACATCGATAATATCATAACGCAAATTGGTGTATCAAACATGCATATTCATTTGAATTTCGGGACACGTGTAATATTATATAGTTTATCAATATTGGTTATCCATAGATTCTTTAATTAGAAACAATGCATGGTTTGTAAGCAATTAGTGTCTAAACGGGATTACACTATATGTTGTGCGTGTGAAACACATTATACATGTTTGAGAAGTAAAAAAAACCGGATGAAACACACGATCATTGGATACAGTTAGGGAGGAGTGCATACATTGGATTTCAACATAAAGTGGTTTCAAATATTTGAAAATCCAAATTGATGGATACAACCTTATGAATGTGAGATCATGCCATTTGTAAACCACATTTATGTATAAAGGGTGTTGTGGTTTTCAACGTATATATCAAAAAAATTATGTATATAGATTTTATTCCAATCGAAAATGGATCCCGCCCGAAAAAAATATAATACAAACGGGATTCGAATTGAGTTCGCACGGTAAACGTGCACTCTAAAAAATTTGAACGAAGCGCGCCCGAAACCAAAATCTGCGAGATGGAAATTACTAGTGCCTATCCCTGCCACGCAAAGCCTATCTGGTCGATTTCTATAGGTTCCAATAGGGGTAGGTTTATAATTTCACTCAAACGTGACATAACCGCCTCTCACCCGGTTTCATACATGGTGGGCGCCAAAACACAGTGTGTCCTCGGCCGAAATCGACTCCCTCCCCGTTTCATACATGGTGGGCGCCAAAAACAAACTCTCATCGGAAAATATTCACTTTATGCGAGATTACCGTCCTATCCCCAACCGACTAATATTGCTGTGATGTAGGAAATTTGAAATGGGGGCTAAGTTTGTAAATTTCCTCGCATTTGAGACAAGTGCACCCTGCAGGCATGGTTCCCCCTTCCTCTCCACCACCATTTCCCCATTCTTACTCCATGGGCGCCAAAACACCCTCTCCACCCCAGCCTCCTCCGTTCGCCACCCCATCCACCGCCGTCCTCCTCCACCATGTCGGAGCTGATACCACGACGCTGCCGTCCATTACAAGAGATCGACCTGTCTCATCCATGGCTTTGGACCGGGATCCTCGCATCCTATACTCTCGCTTCATCCCTGTCGTCGTCCACCTTGCCGGCGCCGCTCCTACGATCGTCTTGTCCACCGCGCCCGCCGCCACCGTCTACCCTCTAGAGCAGCTTCCACACCGCCGACAGCCAGCGCTACCGCAGCACTGTCAAATTCTCATTCGATGCATACACGGCGCCGCACCAGAGGTGGCACTCTTTCGTATCTGCTCAACTTATTTATCGCAGAAAGAAAATAGATCGCCACTTCTTTACTCTGATTTCTTGTCCATCACTTACTTGCTAGTTGAGAGAAAACAGTGGTTGCGAAGTTGCCTTTGTCCGGTTTGCACCTTCAGATCCTTCCTGGCACGCTCAACACTATACTCCCAATGCTTATAGTTTTCCCCTTTTATATTCCACACTAGTTAAATCACAGTAGGCTAAATTTCAAAATTGGGTCAGTCGATTTTTAGAGCTCACCGGAGTTTGCTGGTGCAAACGAAGGGGCTCGGGTGGGGACTTTGGTTGTGGGGGGCGGTGGTGGGGCCTCGCCGAACGAAGAAAACTCGACGCGGGTGGGGGCAGGGGTGGGGGGCTGGGGTGGCAGAGGAACATAGGTGGTGGGGGCCGCTGGTCCGACCTGCGACACGTGCGGTGTTCGGGATCGGAAGAATCAGAGACGAGGAAGAAGAAGGGTTAGGAGACGTAGGATCTTCATCCAACCACCTGAAATGGTCAACTGACCCAAATGACAAAATTCACGCGACTTGCATACGGACATGTCTTTATATTCAGTACCATCATCATACCCGCTTAGCACTTCTCCTGAATCCATCAAGCTAAACCACGTGCCACTCACAATTCCAAAGTTGTTGCTCAAGTACGAATCTGATATGATGCTGATATTACTAAAACAGATAACATTTAATTGGTGAGCTAATGTTCCTACTTTACTTTTGAAAAAGCACGTGCACCACATATAGAGAGACAACAGGGAGTTTCTTTCTTAAAGCGCACTGGTTAATCATGTGTGGGCACTGTGCAACAAACATTTTATTATCCAAAATCTGCTTGCTCTTCTTTAGCATGTTCCTCTTCTGTTCTTCTTTAGTAAGTACTCTCTCCGTTCCTAAATACAAGTCTTTGTATAGATTCCACCATGGACTACATATGGAGCAAAATGAGTGAATCTACACTCTAAAATGTATCTGGATACATCTGTATGTGATCCATAGTGGAAATCTCTACCAAGACTTATATTTTGGAACGGAGGGAGTATTATAGTAGTACTGTATGTTCCTTGTAGTGAAGATGAGCAGGGACATTTGCAGTGTAGAGATCTATATGGTCGGTTGGTATGGACACTTTGAACTCTTTGGTCCTCTTTGATTCGTAGGATTTTGTAAACATGGGAATAGGATTTGTAGTGGCCTGCCCACTTGTATCCTATAAGAATAGCAAGGAAATGCGGGGAGTTGTGTCGCCTTTGAGAGTTACACTGATATTAACAGTACAACAATGTAATGTGAATCATATATGTCGAGATGCCATGCCCATCCATTATCAATACATAATACATCTGTCATCATACCATGTTTTTCCACTCAAATGATGTTCTTGTGCATCAGACATCAGAAAGGAAGAGGGTGATTGCCGAACCTGAAGGAGCACCAGCAAAGTCCTTGAAAACCGTTGTTGTGCCGGAGAAATCAGACAGCACCCCACTTATATTGGATGTACAACCAGTGACACAAAATGTAGGACCGACTCAAGTAGACTGTACCCATACTTCACTGGCCAGACCACTAGCCCCACCACACAGGACCTGCACTCCAGCAAAAGGTATGCCGATTTTAGTTGCCATAGCACCAGCCGTACCACAGAAAAATCCCACTCCAGCAAAAAGTACAGCAAGTCCACCGGCCGAAGACCTATCCCAACTGCAGAGACGGCCAATTCCTGCAGATTGGAACCCCATTCCAGTTATTCCCAGTTTTCAAGACAATGCTTTCAATGTTGTTAGGGACTACGTGCATATATTCCCATCATTGGAAGATTATAGTGAAGACAAACACCATTTTCATATCTTCATGTCCCACTTACGTTTAAGTGCTATTATTCATGGTGATTATTTTCCAGTTTTCTGCTGATTGAACACATCAATGATTCACATTACATTGTTGTAAGTAGGAGAGGGTCAATCTGGATAGTCATGACGAGCAAAGCTTGTTTGCGCATTTCAAGGAACCATTGCAGCAGTATTGGTGTTACCTGAGGAAATCACACTTTGATGGCAAGTCTATAAACGAATTTCTGGTGAAGTCTCCTGTGCTAAATTTAGAAGACATTGAATGGAAAAACCTTGTTATGCACTGGTCTCGTTCCGAGGGTGAGGTACTGTCTATGATATCGCATGACAATTTGAACTTCTACTTTTCCGCATGTGCCTTATGGATCTTTTTTGCAGGAAATCTGCTCAAAAAAGAATTCCGGTTTGAAAAGAACGACTGGATATTGCAAATATGATGCCCGCTGCTTTGCTCTTGTTAGTACATGTTGTCCTGTATCACTATACTTTCATGTATACCTGGTTCATTATGTGACAACAGTATGCATGATAGCTTGCTTATCATGCATTCACTTCAAATTATCTGATCCGTATGAATGGTTACATTAGTGTAGAATATATCCAATGCCTATGGTTTTTTTAGCTCTGCATTGTTCTTGTAAGTACCTGCTGTCCTTTATCAGCGTATTTATATTGACAGGTAGTTGTTCATGTACCATCACTCTGCAGCTTATTTTCCTTTGCCCTCCATTTTCTACACATAAGATCTATATTTACTCTTACCATAAGGTTGGATAACACCGATGGTACTGAAGAAGTTTAGCTCTGCATTGCTCTTGGTTGTACCATTTGCCTGTATCTCTGGACTTACATTTATAGCTACTTGGTTATGTAGCATCACTCTTCATCTTATCTTAAATATTCTCCATTTTTTCTTATATTGTCACATCTATATTTACTCTTAACAAAATGTAGAATACAGGCAATGCTTATGAAGAAGATTATGTGGTAAACTTCTTGAATTGCCCCCCCCCATCAGAATGGACATGGGCTTTATAGAGCCTGCCTTCACCAATAATGCAAGTTTGTCCTTCTCAAGCCTTCAATCTTTGTTGTGTATATTTGGTTAGGCATGACTGCAACAGCTATTTTTTTTTGTTTCCATCAAATTGCTTGTTTAAAGTTTATTATGTACTCCAGTTCATAAACAAATAGTTTGTCCTTCTTAATTTATGTTTTCTGTTGTACAACCAAGTTCCTTCTTCATACCATGTAAATTAAACTATACAGAGCAAGTGATCTTATTTTGCCAATCTGAAACGGGATAAATTGATAGCACACTAACCATTGATACTTATGAGTTCTTGATCTGTAATCCAGTGGTGTCGTGAAGCTGCCAACTTCTTCACAATGTCATTTCATGCCATGTCTTGACCTGAACAATACCATATTGTGTTAATGCTATTTTAAACTGTGTCACTTTATTCGTCAATAAGAAATGTGACGAATTGTCAGCACTCATACTTATATTTGCAAAACATGTCATATGTCTGCTTGTTTATCTTTCAGAGTGAGGAGGATATAAGTGTCAAACAAGTGTAGTCTCACCATCTTGCTCGGCTGCTTGCGCTGCAGCTCCCGAGCAGGGCTAACCTTTCTTGGACTCTATTGAAGTGCTTTCGGTTTTGTATATTATTTTGTCGGCATGTTTAGTTGCACTGGTGGCGATCTTTGATGCCCAATGTATGTAATCTGTTGTCTGCTTGGGCTTTATTATCATAGTGGTGAACTTTGATGCCCAGTAAATGTAATATGCCGTAATTTCTTTATTGTATGGTCTAGGTTTTTTATTCACGATGCTGCAGTTATTTTACTGTATATATATCATGTCTTCCGAGTAAACCGGCCAAACCGTAAAATTACGATACATAATCAGGTCGTCATGCAAATTAACATGTATGATCCGCATCATGGGCCCCGTCATCTTGGTCTATTAACAGGCCTAAATGTAAACTGGCCCACTAGTAGACGCGGGCCTTTAATAGGCCGAGTAAACTGCCAGCCCTATTTTCCCAAGAAAACTGTAACAACCTCAAAATTGGGTTATCCATTTTGGTGCTATTATTTCTTCCTCGCAACCCTTTTTTCAAATTTTCTCATTAGTATTTCTAGTTGACTCTAAGATTTCTAGTCATTTTCAACTCTTCAAAACCTTCCTCATGTCTCTGTCAATGGGCAAGACCTCATCTGCAACACCTCAAATTCTCTCAAACCCTATATCCAAGCTTTTGGAATTTATAGGTGGCCTTTTGTGATTACAAAGGAGCCATCATTTTCCTAGATCTGTTGATCATTTCATCTATTCCTAGAGACCATCTTATCCTCCTAATCCTTGGATATGCAAAAATATTGCCAAGTTCCATGCAATATTTTTTAATTGTGATTTTTTCCTTTTCCTGTATGTCTGAGTAATAAAATCGAACGGCATAGCTAGCCATCTACTAAATTCATGATAATTGGTGGAGTTGATACTTATGCCCAATCCAACCTCTGGCAAAATTATTGGCCACATTAAAATAAGGAAAATTGCCCTTTCCTATTTTTAGCCAATATTGCATTTTAGCCATTTTCCAAAGGAAATACTATTTTTATAGCGGAGAAAATTCTCACATAAAATGTGGAGCTTGTCCTTGCTATATAATCATTAGTTCCATCATTAAGTCATGTTTCACAGTTCAAAATTGTGGCACATGATCCATTGCAAGTTTCTGCCTTCTCTGAAATTTTGCAAAGGAAGTGTCTTATTCTTAATTCAAATTAAGCTGAAATTTGGCAGGGTGATTAACAATGATAAAACACCCATGAATACCAAATATGAGCTCAATCCTTTCATCCTAGCTCCTTGTGCTATTTTTTAAAGTTTCTGACCAGAATACAACTTTGTGAAGGAAGTACCTGCATAAAGTTTTCAAATGGGATGAAACTCTACCATCCTCTGAAGTATTCCAAATCATTATCCTCTACCTAAATTAAGCACATTTTATTGAGCTATGTGAGCACAGAAGCAATTCTTTCTTTCTGTCCAATTTTTAAGTTTATGAAGCAAGTGCATTTTATCTTGCTCCATTATAGCTGAAAATATTCCCAAGCATTCTACTATCCATATAACTCCCCTAACCAAGGTTTTGGCTCATTTCATGTAGCGGATATTTTCCTAGATTTTTCCTAAGCTTTTGGTCAGAAGTGATGTTTATGAAACAAGTACCAATTTGGTAAGTCCCTTTGGTATAAAACTTTTACAGCATCATTGTATGTCCAAATCATCAAGCTTTGCCAAATATTAGCTCAATCCATCACTCCTAGTGAGTGCTTCTTCCTCATTTAGTTTCTGGACAGATTTTAGCAGTTGTAAAACAACTTTGCTAAATATTTGTCCTAATGGCCTCATAACTCCCAGGATCATAGTTCTTGTTACCCTAAGCATCCCGGACATCATTGTTACCTTTCTACCCCTCTGGTTTTTTCCCTAGGATGCTGTCAAGTTTGCAACAGCAAACTTGTGAAACTTATTCTACTAAACTCAGTTTGTCTCTACTCATTTCTTTACCATAGTAACTTTCTATCATCGAATGACTACGCAGTAGACATGAAGTTACTTCAGTAAAAAAAACAGAGCGCGCCTTGTCCTTGGTGATCACGCGGAGAGCCAGCCAAAACGGTGGTCTATCCACTATTGTCGGCGGCATCGCTGCTCCGACCAGCTCTGGCCTCGCCAGTATTGCCCAACAGTGTCCCCTCGGCGTCCTCTTCCCCCTGGACCTCTGCCCCTCTTCGTTTTCTTCTCCGACGAGCCGTGCCACTGACCGAACAGTGCGCCACTGTGCTGTCGTCGCTTTCTTCTCCTCTGTCCCCTTCCTCTGCTCATCTCAGAGCTTTGCTCGACTCCGTGAGCCTCTAGCGCTCGCCTGCTCCCTCCTCGTCGCCTTCCCGCCGCTTCCCAAGCAAGTTGGCCGCGTCTGCCGACACTGCGCCATTGCCGGTGCGCGGACACGTTTCCCGCCGCGTGCCACCTCCTCCTCTCTCCCCCTCGAGCTCGCCCGGCTATTTAAAGAGCCCGCGAGATCCCCCTCGAGCACCATAGCTGCCTGCCCAACCTCTCCCTCGAGCTCCAGAGCCCCTCCCCACCACTCTCTGCCGCCATGGCCGCCGCCTCTGTTCTTCTGTGATTCCGGTGTTGTAGCACTACCCTCGCTGTTCCTCCACCATCTAAGCCCCTCTCTACATCTAGCGGACCTCCCCAGCCCCTCACCTCGCCGCCGGAGTACCTCAGGCCGCGACCCCAAGATTTGACTGCCGCTACACGCTCTCTGCCTCCATGCAGCGTCGCCACTTCGTCCCTCTTTGGCGCCGGAAGTCTGCCCAGATGGACGCGGCGCTCCTCCCTGGTCTCTCCGGTGGCCTCAGCTCTGCTCCGCGCGGGCGAGCGCGTGAAGAAGATGAAGACGACGACCCTGCCCGCGGGCCCCGCGCGTCAGTCACACCACATTGACCCAGTCGGGTGCTGATGTGGATAAGTGACGGGCCCCACCTGTCGGCCACTCAACGCTGACCGGGCCGGCCCACTGACGTGGTTAAGTGGAGGCGTACTCCTAAGAGTACGTCTTCGCATAACAAAAGCCCATTCTTCATCTTCTTCGGCTGGAAATGCGTTTTCCTCTCTGGAAAGCGTAGTATCATAGAAGACGCATTCTGTTTAAACTGTCAGGGACCTCTTTGTAGAGATATTTTTACAGACTAGTCCCTGAACTTTAAACGTCCGTATCTTTTTATCTGTAACTCCGAATGAGGTGAATCCGGAGCCCACTTCTTCGTTTCATCGAGCCCATTCTGTTGGCATCATTTTCATTATGTTTCAACATTCTGAAAATGACCATTTTGCCCTTGCC
Source organism: Secale cereale (assembly GCA_902687465.1). Classification (NCBI taxonomy): domain Eukaryota; kingdom Viridiplantae; phylum Streptophyta; class Magnoliopsida; order Poales; family Poaceae; genus Secale; species Secale cereale. The sequence goes on from LR738712.1 coordinate 226,362,278, forward strand.
ATTAACCAGCCTCTTTCGAGAGAGGAGTATTTTCGGTAGCTCTTTCCACGATCGTTTCTACACTTCTTCCCGGAGTATTTGTCACCCCACGCAAGCCAACCTCTTATCATGAGCCCCGAACTCGCATGTTGACTTTGCTTGTGCCTTGTGTGTGTGTAGTTGCAATTGTTTTCTTACTGTTTCCAGCTGTAGTCATTTCTTTATGGCTTCCATGCATGCTTGTGTTTCATGACATCGTTTGCCATGTTAGTTAGAATGTCATTATTAATAATGCCATGTCACCACTATAATTTGATCTTCCGTACATCGTTATAAAAGTTATAATGGTTTGAATGCACCATTAATGTGCTTGTACTTGGTATTATTATGCTTATTTATGCTATAGTTGTGCACCTGAGAAGTTCGACATTTTGTATATGCTTTTGTATGCTACATGTTCATTGTTGCATTCTTGTTAAATATGCTCAAGATGATGGAGAAGTAATAAAATGACTTAATAATAACAACCTCCTTCGTCATTGATGGGATCGAGTCTTGGTGCCACCAAATCGAACTTCTTCAGTGCAGCAACATTTGCCTTTATGGGAAGGCCTTATTGCGAACTAATGTCGTGCCTCTCGCCGGTGCCTCCAACTAGGGAAGGTAAAGGGCACGCGCTACCCTGATCAGGTAGGCGGACATAAGACTTGTGTGCCCGTTGTTGTTGGATTGGTACCGGGTCCCCGTTTGGGACCGTTTATGTTTGGCCACGACGGTGGTCATGTGTCTTTGGTAGACATGGGGCCACCCCGGACTAGCCCAGTGGGGAATGAGTCGGAGTGGCCGGGAGAGTGTCATGACAATAGGTCGGTTTCGTCGGAACGCCGTTGGTCCACCCAAATGGGATGACGAGGCCATGGGTTCCGTGGTGTGGGTACAGTGCGCTACCTCTGCAGAGTGTTTATTAAGTCTATCGATAGCACACAGTTCGTAGTAGGTCACACTATCTGGTCTTGGTCGAAATGGAGGAATAAACCAGAGATAATAAAATTATTTATTGTGATAACAAGAATGAGGTGACTTGAACTATGAGATGGTCGTGCGAAATCACGACGATGTTTTGATATGATCACAAGAAGAGTTCTCGGTGAGTGTTGGAGACCAAGTGTTGGTCATGGTTGCGATCATCGAAAAGAACACCGTTCGGTTGCAAGGCAACCCGTTGCTAAGAGAGTCCGATGGACTCGGTGTACAAGTTTGGTTGCATTGCATGAGTAATATGTTGCATTTTAAGAACCATGGTAGAACAAGAAATGTTTGCATAAAATTAACATGTTATGCCTGCATTTAATACATGTACAGTAGTTTATTTTCAGCATAGTCTCATGATACCATGCTTTGATTTATTTTATGCCATGATTGAGATGATATGCTATGTTTCGTTCTGTTATAAGCATGTTTTGATATGTCATGTTATTACCATGTTAGTAGATGCTAAGATGTTGTTCATACTCATTTGATCTCTATCTTACCATGTTTAGCAATTGATATAAGATAGGTTGATGTATGCACTCGGTTCTGGCTTTGTCTTATGCATGTTTGATTGCTATGTATTTGGTTGTCTTGCAAGTACATTCAATGTACTGACACTATTAGGAAAAGGCCTACTAATGGTGCTCCTATTTTGGCCATTAATGGCGCATTAGTGGTGCGCCATTAGTGCCACACCGTTAGTATATTTTACTAATGGCGCACCTCTGGTGCACCATTAGTATCTGGTATAATAATGGCGCACCGCAGATGCGCCATTAGTATATACCACGGTGCACCATTAGTATGCCTCCCAGGGGGCCATATATACCCAGGTGCTTTGGCATACTAATGGCGCAATACTGCCAGATGCGCCATTAGTAACTTTGGCATACTAATGGCGCACTGTTGGATGATGCGCCATTAGTATCCTTTGGCATACTAATGGCGCACTGTGATGTGATGCGCCATTTGTATGAAGATTAGGTTTTTTATTTATTTTTTAATTTTCTATTTTTTGCACAGGTTACAAAATGTATTATTGGACAAAAAATAGACAACACCAGCACACAGCAACAACAGATTCATCGAATACAATAGAAGATTAGTCTCTGAAAACAATTCATCATATTAGTCTCCGAATACAATTCATCATATTAGTCTCTGAACTGAAAAGACCGAACAAATATAGAACATTATATTACAAGTCTTGAGACCACGAGTAGTGAGTTTGTCTTCACATTACAAGTCGATATCGATCATCTAAACTACAATCACATAGAAGAGAGCTGCGGTCATCACGATGAGCATCATCACGATGAAACTCGTCTTCATCCGGTTCCTCCAACGCTCCCTCCCCTCTCCCGCTAGATAGCGGACGTATCTAGATTCCGCCTCGGCCCTAGTGGTGTACCCTTTGTAACTGTTACCGCTGAATCGGTGAACCTGTCTCCGACACTCCTCCCAGTCGTCGTAGACTCTGGGAACCTTACCCTTGTACACGACATACGACGGCATCGCTATGCACTAGCCAAACGAAACGTTAGTACCAATTCACAGACAATACATAAGCAATATATAAGTATGCAACAGAACGATCGGAAGAGAAAAGCAAGACATTAATAGCATCGATTACATCTAAGTTGAACGACAGTCGAAACCAAAGATACATACTACAAGTTCATTAAAGTTTAATTACAACATGAGCCAATCGATGTTTCAGAACTAGACACAGCATCACTACTTTCGACTCGACTCAAGGGACCGGAGCGTGGATGAAGCCGCCGTCTATCGTGGGAGTCATGAAATCGCGGGCGTTTTCAGCCTGCATTTGTAGCATTGTATCGATGTCACTGTTGAACGGTTGATTTCTGAGGTAAAACTGCCCCGAGGTACGAAGGACATCTTGATGGATGATTTCCGCAAACTCCGACTGGATGCGAAAGAATTCTTGTCTGATGTCCGCGTCCTGGGTTGCCGACACGCTCGCGGCCCAATCTTTGAGTTTACTCGGTAGCGGAAGTTGATGATGGTCCCGTACGATCGCCCGCATGTGATGGATGGCATAGTAGGCACCCTTCTGACCGCCAGGCGGCTGCTTGACGCAGCAGAACATCGTATTGTGGGAGAACACGTGCTTGTCGTACTTACGAATAGGCCTGGTGAAGGTGCCTCCAGATTTGGCGTAGCCGGGGAGAACATCATCAAGAACCTTCTTGACATTTGTGTAGTCTACGTCCGACTGACGGTCTGAGTCGAAATACGTGTCCATGGAATATTTGGGGCTTAGGAGGATGAGTGTGCAATGTGTGTCACTACAGAAAACACGGAATGTTAAAAGAAAAATGATCGAAATCTAAGAATTCATATGTTACGAGGCGGTTGAGGGGAGGACTTACTCGGGAAAGTAAGGCACGAGGAAGTTATCCTTATCTCGGTTTGCCAGAATGACGCCTTCGAGGTAAGAACTCGCGACTTGCCGGTCCCCAGCGCTGCCCAAGATCTTGGCACGCATGTAGAAGGGGTCGACTATCACGATGTCCGGGGTCTTGTCGCGAATGATCCGCATCTCCGTACTCAGCGAAAATAGCCGAACGAAGGTGTAGTGCAGCGGATGAAGGTTCAACATAGTGTAGATGTCATCAAACCGCAGGAAGATCGTACCCCCGATGGACTTATCCACAAAGCCCTTGCCCTCTGGCACCTTGACCGCGAACACCGAGTATGCCACATCCTTCTCTCTGAGACGCCGCTTCTCCAAAGAAAGAACATGTCATGCAGACTCCGCATAGAACCGGTTGCAGCATCGAGCATATTTCTCAGTAGCATCGGCCTACCAACCACATGCACCCTCCTCATTACATCCTCAGGTGAAGGTGGCCCGTCCTGAGCACGGATCGTACTCGGTGCCGGCTGGCTCGCACCCTTGTTAGTCTTTCTTTTGCGTGCCTTCTTCTTCTCCTGTAATGGGACCGAGTTCTGCTCACAGACCGCCTTCTTGAGTGTGTTGGGGCTGATAATATTTCGCACCTCGCCTATCTGAGGCTCGGTGAAGTCGGCAGCTGGAGGCGTCTCCTGAGAACTGAACGGCAGACGACGCCTGTTGCAACTTGGTTTCTCCGTGGTATCAGCTAGATCGCGCACGTCTTTTGTAGGGTTGGGTTCTTGAGAAGGAGGCCCCATGAAGTCGCCACCATACCCATGATCGGCAAAGTACTGATCGACGTTGGCAAATGTATCGTCGTCGTTGTCGTTGTCGTCATTCCGATCCTGTGCCATATGCATGTTTGGATCCAGTGGCATAGGGATGTCCGGCACCGTTGCGGCGGTCTTGCCATGGGGCCGACTTGGCGCCGGCACGACTGGTGGTGTTGTCTTTGGGGTGGTGTCCCCCGCCCCCAAACGAATCTGGCTCTTCGGCCAAAGCAGGGGCCAGCTCGGGCAGGCGCTGAGGGTCATCACGTCATCTTCGTCGGCCCCGACGGGTCGAATCGGAGGTAACAACTCGTCGCAGCCTGGCAGCACCCAAACCAGTTGAACTCTATACAAGTTGGGTGGCATCCTAGTACCGTGGAACACGGGGTTGCCCGGTTGAACGATTTTGCCCTTGGCGACATCGACCAACTCCTTGTTCACGAAGTGCAGCAGAGTGCATGGAACGTCGGCGGTGCCCTGCGAAAACATGTAGGGCGTCAGGGATGCCCAGTCAAAGGCAAGGATATGAAGTCCTCGGCCGAGAGAGGCTTAATTAGTTACCATGATGATGGCATCGAGCTCGGCTAATGTCGAGGCACCGCCAACGGCGGGCGTGCAGTTGACGGAGGGGTTGCTTGCTGCAGAGGTGCCGGCCGGCGTACACCCGGGTGCATTAAGCTCCCGTGCCGGCGTCGGAGACACCAATGCCGCCTCCGCCGGAGACACCAATGGCCCCGCCATCGCGTTCTGCGATTTGCTGTCCGTGAAGCTGGGAATCGGGGGCAGCCCCTGTTGGCCGTCCGCAATCCATGCCTGTAACCCCTCGATCAAGGTAGGCACAATGGCGGTGATCGTCACTCCCGGTTGTTGTTGCACTTGCTCTTGGACAATCTCCGGAATCCGTGCCTGTCACATCCCTAGTTAGCATTTGCATTAGGACCTAGCTAGAATGTGCATCATGTTTACTTTTCAAAGAAACTGGAAATGGGATTAACAGAAACCCCAGCACCCCTCTCCTAACAACTAGGGTTTGATAAAATATTTTCCAATGTACCCAAAATGCCCTTCAAAAATGTTCATCATTGCTGCCTTGGTCTTAAACCTCTGCCAAAAATGGTGCACAATTTTCTAGGACACTCTAGGGCTTTGGATTAAATCATATGGTATTTGTATTTGGGCATTTAAATACTTTAAAATATTTTAAATGCTCAAATAGTCATAAACTATAATGTTTCCTACTGTTCATATTATATACAGTGGGCATGACAAGTTTCATGAGTAATAAAAATGGTTTGGCATTTTTAATAATCGAACAAAGCTGCAAAAGAAATGAAACAGAAAAGTAAATAGGAAAAAAAATAGGAAGAAGCAGTTTTACCTGAGCCCACTTACCTGCTGGCCCAGACGGCCCAGCCCACCAGGGGCATCCCCGTCTTCTTCGTCGCGCCAGCGCACGAAGCAGCTCGGTGGCGAGCGTCGCCGACGCACCGGCCACCTCCTGCGTGCCTGGCTGGCCCCTCGACCCTCTGGATGGACTAGGACGACGCCACGCAGACCCCTCTCCCCCGTGTCTTTCCCCCTCCTCTCTCCCCTCCGCCGAGCTCCCCCGAGCGAGCTCGTCGCCGTCGATCGCTGCCACCGCGCCCTACGCCACTCCCTCGCCTTCCCGACGCACCACTAGCTCCGCCGCATCGCCCCGAAGCTCCCCACCGACGCACACGACGCCAGAAGCCCCGCAACGCCCTCCCCGCCGTCGTCTTCAACTTTCGGCACCGGAGATCGCCGCCGCCTGTACGCCGTCGTTCGACCTTCCCCGAGCTCGCTTCGACGCCCTCTGCGACCGCTGTGAGCTCACGCTTCGAACCCCTCTCTCCACGGGCTCGATTGTGCCTTGTAGCCGCCGCCCCCTTGCTGACCGAAGATCACCGCCGCCGGCCAACTCGCCGCCGTGGCCATAGGCACCGTGCCTCGTGGCTGAGCACGCCATTAGGATCAGTAGATCACCAGCAAGCTAGTGCCAGCTTTAACTCCTCCTACCGTGCACCACAACACCATCCCGGCCAACTCCGTGCGAGCACCGCCGCGGACGAGCTCGTCGCCATCAACTCCGGCGACCTTTCGACCAACCAGTGGCACCGTTGGATGCGGTGCATCACCAGGAGCACACAGAGTCCATCCGCGCGGCAAATGGTTGCCGGAACAAGGATTCCGACGAGTCACCGCCGTGCGAAATGGTCGCCGCCGGCCAAACTCCGGCGGGCTGAAGTGGCCTATTGTTTAGGAGCTAACAGAAATTAGATTAACCACCACAGTCACTGACAGTGGGCCCCCTTTGTTTAGTCAAACCCAGTCAACCCTGGTTATGACCGGAATTAGCTCCTGAGACACTGACATGAGGGACCCACCGGTCAGGTTTGACTTGGACCGGCCCTGTTGACTGCCTGACGTCAGCATGATGTCATGCTGACGCATTAAAGGATTTTCTGGGATTTTAGATTAAAAATAATTCAGGAAATTCCAGAAAATACCCAAAAATTCTAAAAATCATATAAAATCAACCATAGCTCAGATGGAAAAGATTTATATATGAAAAATGATCAGAAAAATCCAATCTTTCCAATGGAACTGGTTTCATGCATGTTTGAACAAGTTAACTTGATGTATACATCAAAAACATGATAATGCACTTATTTAAATAATAGTTTGAACTCCAATTTGAATCTTTGATTCAAATAGGTTCAAACCCTTCTGGTTTTAGTTGCATTAGCCAAAACACATGCATCTGGCCATGTCATGAGCATGCATCATATTGTTGCATTTGTTTGTTAATGATTGTATCGCCGGTATTCTCTGTGTTAGGTCCTGCTCCCGAGGATACTGCTGCGAATCCAGTTGAAGAGCAGTACCCGACAACTACTTTGTCAGGCAAGCAATCATTGATCATTCCGATACAGACCCAATCTTCTCGCTCCTGCTCTCTTTTACTGCATTAAGGCAACAGTGTGTGAACTGCTACTTGCTGCAGTAGTTGAACCCTATTCCCTTGCATGACCTGTCATTGCCACACTAAATAGTTGAAACCCACTAGCATGTGTAGGAGTTGATTGAGCCATGTGATGTGTGATCCACCATGCTATTTGTTTATGTTGCCTGCTATGCTTAGAGTTGTGTCTGGTCTGGTTCATCTGGGTGATGGATCGGAGTGAAATGATCACACTGATAAAGAGAAGGAAGTGTGGAATACGCTTGGTAAAGGTATCGATGAAAGGCCATGTAGGAGTACATGGTGGGTTGTTTCATTGGAATCGTCCATAGGACCCGAGATCTGTATGTGTGGTTCAAGTTACAGCTACTACAACACATTGGGATCCTTAATTGACCCTCTCGGCTTATTAATTACCCTTGATCTCTGTCCAGGAGTTGCAACTAGTTTCTGGTGTTTATAGATTACTGGAGGTCGTGCACAACGCTGACCCTCGGGGTGGGTTGTGATGCGATAGGTACGTGGCACGGTGTACCGGTTGCCCGTTTGCTAACTCGGGAACCCTGTACACATCCTTTGGGGCCGTGAGCGACACCCCAGCCGGATCTCCCCACGGATGGAACCCAAATAGGCGATAAACCTGGACGAGAGACTTGAGTAGTTAGTCAGGTCGTGGCCGACACCCCCGCTGGGCTTCCGCTTGAAGGTTGCCGAGTACACGCCGAGTAAACGGCGATAAGTGGTGAAAGCGTGTGTGAAGAGGTACACCCCTGCAGGGTTATCAAACTATTCGAATAGCCGTTGTTCGCGGTACGGACTACTTGGTTGCTCTTATAGTTCATAGACAAGTTGATGGATACTACTAAAAGCCTCAAGATAAGTGTGAGTGCCGTGGATGGCCCTTCCGTAGGATGACGGAAGAGGATCCTCGGTAGTGTATTGATGTGGTGAGTAGAGGACTCGGGTTCGTAATAACATCTTGCAATCCGTTGAGAGTTGTAGTATAGGTTAGCCAAGGTCAAAGCTGGCATTCTGCTATGAACTCCACTACCCCCCTTTTGATAATGTTGCATGTATGATAGGTTCTGTGGTAAGACTTGCTGAGTACCTTTGTACTCATGTTTGCTTAATAACTGTTGCAGAGGAGAACCTTGCCCCTGCTGATGGGTTCTACATAGACGTTGATGTCGACGAGTAGCTTGACACCCAGACGGAGATCTGGAGCTTGTGAAGGGCCTTGTAGATAGTCAGGCTACACCAAGCCTGTTTTATTTTCTAAGTTGTCTGTACTCAGACATGTAGCTTCCGCTTGTGCTTGTATGACTGTATGCCTTGAGTGTTGGGTCATGTGACCCCTACCTGTATGGATATGTTATGTATGGCTTTTGGAGCCATTTAAATAAAGTACTTTGAGTCATAGAGTTCTGTTGTGATGCAATGTTGTATTTGCACATATTGAGCATATTGCGTGTATGTTTGAAATGCTTGGTATGTGTGGGATTTGACACCTAGTTGTTTTCCTTTGGTAGCCTACCTTACAGGGAAATGCCTCCTAGTGATTCCAATGAGCCTTGGTAGCTTGCTACTGCTCGGAACACGTAGGCTGGCTGGCATGTGTCCTTCTTTGTTCCTGTGTCTGTCCCTTAGGGGAAATGTCACGCGTTGTTCCTTTAAGTCCATGTAGCTTGCTACAACTTGGGTTCATACGTTGATGACCGACACGTTCGTTGCTGGGTCATGGATGCCTGTATCTGTAATTTAGTGCCACTTTTGGTTTATAACTAGCCATGTCGGCCCGGGTTCTCTGTCATATGGATGCTAGCGACACTGTCATATACGTGTGCCAAAATGCGCAAACGGTCCCGGGCCAGGTAAGGTGGCACCCGTGGGGTTACCGTGCGTGAGGCCGCAAAGTGATATGACGTGTTACAGCTAGATCGGTGTGACTTAGGATCAGGGTCCTGACAGCGTTGGCATCAGAGCTGGACTGCATGTAGGTTTCTCAAGCCAAACTGGTCGATGTTGAGTCTAGAAAAATTCTTAGTTATATGTAGGGGAATTGATTGTGGAAGGGAACGTAAGGCTCTTTTTACTCCTTTACCTTATGCCCTTCTGATCTGAGTCAGTCTATTATTTCTACGGGGATTTAGGACTAGGCCTCTTATCCTTACTTGGTTCACGTGTTACTAATCCGTAGACTCTTAGGTTTGTTGGTTTCAAGCCTCAGTTCAGTTTCTATCCTTTTAGTATGATGATTGTTGGACCGGAACCTTGATATGGAATTGTTGAGTGGCTATGCTATCATTTGTATGATGTCTCAAATCTTGTTTGAGCATTTACAGTTGTTATGCTGCCCGATTTCTTCCAGAAACACTAATGCTTTTGCATTACTTCGTGTTTCAGATGTCTGGCCACATCCCTCACCAAGTGGTTCGTTTGACTCGGTGCATTAATGTGCCCGGTCACACGGCCATGCTAGTCCGTGTGCTGACCGAGACCGGTTATCGCTGGTATCCTGAATACACCATGGAGGAACAGTACCGGGATTTTAATCAGAGTCAGTATTTCTGCACAGTCCGGATATACCCCTCATATCCTGGAGCTAACGACCCCATCCATTGGTCTTATGGACTCGGGATTACCATCGAGATGGCAGTGCAGGATGCCGCTTATTCGATGATGACCATTCTCAGTGCTAGGCATGACCTGTTGCTGAACACTGAGTTTTGTTACATGCCAGCTTCACTTCCCGGAGAGGAAGGCTACTACACTGGTCTGTATACTGATGCTGCTCATGAAGAGCCACTGCTTCAGACTACTGTTCAGATGTTGGAGGATAGGGACCGTGAGGTCCGTGCCCTCCGAATGGAGTTGTATAACACCCGAGCCGCCCACTGGACTACTTTGACACGGCTTGCACCTGCTGTGCACGCCGGATATCTGGACATGCGGGATTTGTACCCCGTGCGGACTCGTCTGCCTGATCGCATGGAATGGCGTGACGTTGGGGGTATTACACCTCCACGTGGGCGTCGGTTACCACCAGCATCGGGACCGAGACCACACCCATGCCCCTATGGTCCACAGCCATCGAGCGCTCGCGAGTTCCAAGATCCATCTGTTCCACTTCCAGGCTACGGTGGTAATCTTTACGAGGATTACTACGCAAATGTCTGAGCTAGGCCGTGGTTGTAGTAGTATTATAGTAGTTGTATTTCCACAGTCCTGCGCGTCTTGTGGAATATGACTTAGTGTGTACTGAGTTTCGGAGGTGTAGTTAAATAATGTATAGGAGCTTGGAATGCCTCTGATGGGATGTATCGTCTTTCACCGCAGTTGTACTTTAGCCTTGGCTTGTACTAAACTTTGTATGGTCTGTATGACCACTGGTGTATATATAGCAGTTCCTATATTACCATGTTGTACGGATGAACATCTTTGCATTCCGTGTCATCCATTACATTCTGCACTTCTATATCAAATTTTTGCCATCCTTGTCTAAACCGTTGTTTTGTTTTCCTAGGATGGTCAACACTCGCAACACTCCTGCTGCTCAGGAGCAGGGTGAGGCTAGTGGGGCTAGAGATTGGAATCTGCCCCAGCCACCCTCCTTGGCGGAAGTCATGCTTGAAGCAGAACGGAACAAGAGAGAGACTAACCGTCTGCTGGAACGCATAGAGCAGAACACTGGGTTCCGCCAGAGGAATGACGTGGTGTCAATCAATGACTTTATCAAGATGTGTCCACCGAAGTTCCATCACTCCACTGAACCTCTGGATGCTGATGACTGGCTACGTAGTATCACCCACAAGTTACACTCTGCCCGTGTGGCCGAAGCTGATAAGGTTATCTACGCCGCCTACCATCTTGAGGGCCCTTCCAGTCTTTGGTGGGAAAACTTTGAAGCTATGCGTCCTGCTGGCCAAGTCACTACCTGGGTTGAATTCAGTGAGGCATTCTGTGAACACCACATTCCGGAAGGTCTCATGGATCGCAAGCGGGAGGAATTCTGCAATTTCACCCAGGGCCGTTTACCTGTGGATGGCTACAGTCGCGAGTTTGGTAACTTGGCACGTTATGCACCTGAAGAAGTATCCACCGATGCCAAGAAGCAGGAGAGGTTCCGCAAGGGACTCAGCCCTGAACTCCGCCGAGATCTACGTCTGCACGAGGGCACTTCCTTCCAGAAGTTGGTAAACAAGGCTATCAGTGCTGAAACAGGCCAGACCGACTTCGAGGCCACCCGCAAGCATACTCGAGACTTTGGTTCCTCATCCGGCTCTGGCTCTCACAAGCGCCGTGTGTGGGTTCCTAACACTGCTTTGCCACCCAAGTACACACCGAGGCCATCCTATGAGGCGCCTCGCCCAACTCAACAGTTTGCACCTGCTAAGACCTATGGAGGACCACCTTCAAACTTTGCTCCACGCACCACCACTGTGACATGTTTCAAGTGTGGAGAACTGGGGCACTACATGCGTGAGTGTCCTCAGAACCAGCCAGGAAAAACCGTTGGCCGTGGTAAGCCAACCGGCAAGGTGAATTATGTCAAGCCAATCCCCGCTGCACGTGGTCATGTCAACTATGTCTCTGCCGAGGAAGCTTATGAGGATCCTAACGTCATCCTTGGTACGCTTCTCGTCAACTGCCATCCGGCATCTGTTCTTTTCGATACTGGAGCATCCCATTCGTTCATATCTGAGAGCTATGCTCGATTGCACAACATGACTTTTTGTGACATGCCTACTTCCATGGTTATTCAAACTCCTGGTTCAAAGTGGCAAACCTCTAGGGTAAGCCATGGAAATGAAATCCTTGTCGATAGACTTGTTTTCCTAGCATCTTTAATCGCCCTCAAGTCCTCGGACATAAACATCATTTTGGGTATGGATTGGATGACAACTCATTACGCCAAAATTGATTGCTTTACTAGGACCGTTCAACTTAAACATCCATCCGGCAAGATAGTCAATGTCTTGACTCGAATGGCTGAGCGTCAGCTCTACTCTCTTAATGCCAGCCCTCTACCAGAACTCGAAGATATCCCGGTATTCCGTGACTTCCCGGATGTTTTTCCAGAAGAACTGCCAGGAATTCCACCTGACAGAGATGTCGAGTTCGTGATAGATCTTATCCCTGGAACTGTCCCAATCTCTAGGAGACCTTATAAGATGGCACCACTAGAATTAGCTGAGCTAAAGAAACAACTCGATGAGTCCTTGCAGAAAGGTTTCATCCGTCCTAGTTCTTCCCCTTGGGCTTGCCCCGTCCTCTTCGTTAAGAAGAAGGATGGAACGGAGCGGATGGTTGTAGATTACCGACCTGTCAATCTGGTCACCATAAAGAATAAGTATCCGCTCCCCAGGATCAACGACATGTATGATCGGCTCGCTGGATCCTCAGTCTTCTCTAAGATGGATTTGAGGTTGGGCTACCATCAAATCAAAATCAAGAACGGGGACATTCCTAAAACGGCTTTTGTTACTCGTTATGGCCAATATGAGTACGCCGTTATGTCCTTCGGATTAACCAATGCCCCACCTACCTTTTCTCAGTTAATGAATTCTATATTCATGGAGTATTTGGATAAATTCGTCATGGTATACCTCGATGATATACTCATCTATTCCAAGAACAAGGAAGATCATGCCGAGCATTTAAGGCTGGTATTGACGAAACTTCGAGAGCACCGCCTTTATGCCAAATTCTCTAAATGTGAATTTTGGTTGCCAGAAGTAACCTATCTAGGTCATGTGATCTCTGGCAAGGGTATTGCTGTCAATCCCGAGCGACTTCAAGCCGTACTTGATTGGACTCCCCCTGAATCGGTCAAGCAAGTTAGGTGTTTTCTTGGCTTAGCGAGCTATTGCCGACGTTTCATCGAGAATTTCTCCAAGGTTGCTAAACCTTTAACTGAACTCCTCAAGAAAGATAAAAAGTTTGAGTGGACCCCACAGTGCGAGTCCAGTTTTCAGGAACCGAAAAGACGCCTGACATCTGCACCTGTACTGGTACCACCAGATTTTTCCAAGGATTTTATAATCTACTGCGACGCCTCGCGACAAGGACTAGGTTGCATTCTCATGCAAGATCGTCAAGTGATTGCATACGCATCTCGACAGTTGCGTCCACACGAGGATAACTATCCCACTCATGATCTAGAGCTTGCAGCTGTAGTCCATGCACTCAAAACATGGCGACATTACCTCCTTGGTAATCGCTGTGAAATCTTCACTGATCACCAAAGTTTGAAGTATATCTTCACCCAACCGGATCTAAATCTCAGGCAAAGACGTTGGGTTGAGTTGCCCACAGACTACGACTTAGGAATCACTTACACTCCTGGAAAGGCCAATGTCATGGCTGATGCACTAAGTCGTAAGTCATATTGTAACAACTTAATGTTACAACAAAGTCAACCACTTCTCCACGTGGTATTCCGTAAGCTTAACCTTCACATTGTTCCTCGATGATTCCTTTCCACCTTGGTGGCGAAACCTACCCTTATGGATCAAATCATAGTTGCTCAGCGGTATGATAAAGGCATATCTCGGATCAAGGAGAACATTGCTAGCGGAGTTGCTAGAAGTTTCTCTATGGATGATCGAGGTGTAGTGTACTTCGAGAACCGCTTGGTGGTACCCAAGAAACCACAACTACGACAAATGATTCTTAAGGAGGCTCATGAATCTCCTCTCACGATTCATCCCGGTAGTACCAAAATGTATCAGGACCTACGTCAGAGATTCTGGTGGACTAGGATGAAGAGAGAAATCGCTCAATTCATTGCTAACTGCGACGTTTGTCGTCGAGTCAAAGCAGAGCATCAACGGCCTGCTGGCACCCTTCAACCTTTAGCTATTCCTGAATGGAAATGGGATAAAGTCGGTATGGACTTCATTACCGGTTTTCCCAGGTCCAGGAAAGGGAATAATGCTATCTTCATCGTTATTGACCGTCTCTCTAAGGTATCTCATTTCCTGCCTGTTCGCGAGAGTATTACCACTAGCCAGCTAGCAGACTTATATGTCTCTCGAATAGTATCACTTCATGGTGTACCGTTGGAGATTAACTCAGACCGTGGAAGTCTTTTCACTTCCCGATTTTGGGAAAGTTTCCAGAATGCTATGGGAACTCATCTCTCTTTCAGTACTGCTTTCCATCCCCAGTCAAGTGGTCAAGTGGAACGAGTCAATCAAATTCTGGAAGACATGCTTCGAGCCTCTGTCATTTCTTTCGGTATGGAATGGGAAAAATGTCTTCCATTTGCCGAATTCGCTTATAACAATAGTTATCAAGCCAGCTTGGGCAAAGCTCCCTTCGAAGTTCTATATGGACGAAGGTGTCGAACACCTCTTAACTAGTCGGAGACCGGGGAAAGACAATTCTTTGGCCCGGATATGATTCAGGAAGCAGAAGAGCAAGTTTGCATCGTTCGTGAGAGATTGAAAACAGCCTAGTCTCGCCAAAAGAGCCAATATGATAGTCATCATAAGGCTGTGACTTTTGAAGTCGGCGATAAGGCTTACCTTCGGGTTACTCCTCTTAAGGGAACCCATCGCTTCGGTATCAAAGGCAAATTGGCCCCTCATTATATCGGTCCTTTTTGCATTCATGCCAAACGAGGAGAAGTTGCCTACCAATTGGAACTACCTCCGCACCTCTCCAGAGTTCATGATGTTTTCCACGTTTCTCAACTCAGGCGTTGCTTCTCGGATCCTATCCGCGGAGTGGACCACGAAACGCTTGATCTCCAGGACAATCTCACATATCGAGAATACCCCGTTCGTATTCTTGATCAAACCGAGCGCACCACTCGACGCCACAATATCAAGTTTCTCAAGGTTCAATGGTCACATCATTCCGAGAGTGAAGCTACCTGGGAAAGGGAGGTTCGTCTTCGACTTGAGTACCCCACCCTCTTTCCGGAGGAACCCGAATCTCGGGACGCGATTCTTTTAAGTGGGGGTGAGTTGTCACATCCCTAGTTAGCATTTGCATTAGGACCTAGCTAGAGTGTGCATCATGTTTACTTTTCAAAGAAACTAGAAATGGGATTAACAGAAACCCCAGCACCCCTCTCCTAACAACTAGGGTTTGATAAAATATTTTCCAATGTACCCAAAATGCCCTTAAAAAATGTTCATCATTTCTGCCTTGGTCTTAAACCTCTGCCAAAAATGGTGCACAATTTTCTAGGACACTCTAGGGCTTTGGATTAAATCATATGGTATTTGTATTTGGGCATTTAAATACTTAAAAATATTTTAAATGCTCAAATAATCATAAACTATAATGTTTCCTACTGTTCATATTATATACAGTGGGCATGACAAGTTTCATGTGTAATAAAAATGTTTTGGCATTTTTAATAATCGAACAAAGCTGCAAAAGAAATGAAACAGAAAAGTAAATAGGAAAAAAAATAGGAAGAAGCAGTTTTACCTGAGCCCACTTACCTGCTGGCCCAGACGGCCCAGCCCACCAGGAGCATCCCCGTCTTCTTCGTCGCGCCAGCGCACGAAGCAGCTCGGTGGCGAGCGCCGCCGACGCGCCGGCCACCTCCTGCCTGCCTGGCTGGCCCCTCGACCCTCTGGATGGACTAGGACGACGCCACGCAGACCCCTCGACCGTTTCCCCTCTCCCCCGTGTCTTTCCCCCTCCTCTCTCTCCTCCGCCGAGCTCCACCGAGCGAGCTCGTCGCCGTCGATCGCTGCCACCGTGCCCTACGCCACTCCCTCGCCTTCCCGACGCACCACTAGCACCGCCGCATCGCCCCGAAGCTCCCCACCGACGCACACGACGCCAGAAGCCCCGCAACGCCCTCCCCGCCATCGTCTTCAACCTTCGGCACCGGAGATCGCCGCCGCCCGTACGCCGTCGTCCGACCTTCCCCGAGCTCGCTTCGACGCCCTCTGCGACCGCTGTGAACTCACGCTTCGAACCCCTCTCTCCATGGGCTCGATTGTGCCTTGTAGCCGCCGCCCCCTTGCTGACCGAAGATCACCGCCGCCGGCCAACTCGCCGCCGTGGCCATAGGCACCGTGCCTCGTGGCTGAGCACGCCATTAGGATCAGTAGATCACCAGCAAGCTAGTGCCAGCTTTAACTCCTCCTACCGTGCACCACAACACCATCCCGGCCAACTCCGTGCGAGCACCGCCGCGGACGAGCTCGTCGCCGTCAACTCCGGCGACCTTTCGACCAACCAGTGGCACCGTTGGATGCGGTGCATCACCAGGAGCACACAGAGCCAATCCGCGCGGCAAATGGTTACTGGAACAAGGATTCCGACAAGTCACCGCCGTGCGAAATGGTCGCCGCCGGCCAATCTCCGGCGGGCTGACGTGGCCTGTTGTTTAGGAGCTAACAGTAATTGGATTAACCACCACAGTCACTGACAGTGGGCCCCCTTTGTTTAGTCAAACCCAGTCAACCCTGGTTATGACCGGAATTAGCTCCTGAGACACTGACATAAGGGACCCACCGGTCAGGTTTGACTTGGACCGGCCCTGTTGACTGCCTGACGTCAGCATGATGTCATGCTGACGCATTAAAGGATTTTATGGGATTTTAGATTAAAAATAATCCTGGAAATTCCAGAAAATACCCAAAACTTCTAAAAATCATATAAAATCAACCATAGCTCAGATGGAAAAGATTTATATATGAAAAATGATCAGAAAAATCCAATCTTTCCAATGGCACTGGTTTCATGCATGTTTGAACAAGTTAACTTGCTGTATACATCAAAAACATGATAATGCACTTATTTAAATAATAGTTTGAACTCCAATTTGAATCTTTGATTCAAATAGGTTCAAACCCTTCTGGTTTTAGTTGCATTAGCCAACACACATGCATCTTGCCATGTCATGAGCATGCATCATATTGTTGCATTTGTTTGTTAATGATTGTATCGCCGGTATTCTCTGTGTTAGGTCCTGTTCCCGAGGATACTACTTCGTATCCAGTTGAAGAGCAGTACCTGACAACTACTTTGTCAGGCAAGCAATCATTGATCATTCCGATACAGTCCCAATCTTCTCGCTCCTGCTCTCTTTTACTGCATTAAGGCAACAGCGTGTGAACTGCTACTTGCTGCGGTAGTTGAACCCTATTCCCTTGCATGACCTGTCATTGCCACAGTAAATAGTTGAAACCCACTAGCATGTGTAGGAGTTGATTGAGCCATGTGATGTGTGATCCACCATGCTATTTGTTTATGTTGCCTGCTATGCTTAGAGTTGTGTCTGGTCTGGTTCATCTGGGTGATGGATCAGAGTGAAATGATCACACCGATAAAGAGAAGGAAGTGTGGAATACGCTTGGTAAAGGTATCGATGAAAGGCCATGTAGGAGTACATGGTGGGTTGTTTCATTGGAATCGTCCATAGGACCCGAGATCTGTATGTGTGGTTCAAGTTACAGCTACTACCACACATTGGGATCCTTAATTGACCCTCTCGGCTTATTAATTACCCTCAATGTCTGTCCAGGAGTTGCAACTAGTTTCTGGTGTTTATAGATTACTAGAGGTCGTGCACAACGCTGACCCTCGGGGTGGGTTGTGATGCGACAGGTATGTGGCATGGTGTACCGGTTGCCCATTTGCTAACTCGGGAACCCTGTACACATCGTTTGGGGCCGTGAGCGACACCCCGGCCGGATCTCCCCATGGATGGAACCCAAATAGGCGATAAACCTGGACGAGAGACTTGAGTAGTTAGTCAGGTCGTGGCCGACACCCCCGCTGGGCTTCCGCTTGAAGGTTGCCGAGTACACGCCGAGTAAACGGCGATAAGTGGTGAAAGCGTGTGTGAAGAGGAACACCCCTGCAGGGTTATCAAACTATTCGAATAGCCGTTGTTCGCGGTACGGACTACTTGGTTGCTCTTACAGTTCATAGACAAGTTGATGGATACTACTAAAAGCCTCAAGATAAGTCTGAGTGCCGTGGATGGCCCTTCCGTAGGATGACGGAAGAGGATCCTTGGTAGTGTATTGATGTGGTGAGTAGAGGACTCGTGTTCATAGTAACATCTTGCAATCCGTTGAGAGTTGTAGTATAGGTTAGCCAAGGTCAAAGCTGGCATTCTGCTATGAACTCCACTACCCCCCTTTTGATAATGTTGCATGTATGATAGGTTCTGTGGTAAGACTTGCTGAGTACCTTTTTACTCATGTTTGCTTAATAATTGTTGCAGAGGAGAACCCTGCACCTGCTGATGGGTTCTACATAGACGTTGATGTCGACGAGTAGCTTGACACCCAGACGGAGATCTGGAGCTTGTGAAGGGCCTTGTAGATAGTCAGGCTACACCAAGCCTGTTTTATTTTCTAAGTTGTCTGTACTCAGACATGTAGCTTCCGCTTGTGCTTGTATGACAGTATGACCTGAGTGTTGGGTCATGTGACCCCTACCTGTATGGATATGTTATGTATGGCTTTTGGAGCCATTTAAATAAAGTACTTTGAGTCATAGAGTTCTGTTGTGATGCAATGTTGTATTTGCACATATTGAGCATATTGCGTGTATGTTTGAAATGCTTGGTATGTGTGGGATCCGATACCTAGTTGTTTTCCTTTGGTAGCCTACCTTACAGGGAAACGCCTCCTAGTGATTCCAATGAGCCTTGGTAGCTTGCTACTGCTCGGAACACGTAGGCTGGCCGGCATGTGTCCTTCTTCGTTCCTGTGTCTGTCCCTTAGGGATAATGTCACGCGTTGTTCCTTTAAGTCCATGTAGCTTGCTACGACTTGGGTTCATACGTTGATGACCGACACGTTCATTGCTGGGTCATGGATGCCTGTCTCTGTAATTTAGTGCCACTTTTGGTTTATAACTAGCCATGTCGGCCCGGGTTCTCTGTCATATGGATGCTAGCGACACTGTCATATACGTGTGCCAAAATGCGCAAACGGTCTCGGGCCAGGTAAGGTGGCACCCGTGGGGTTACCGTGCGTGAGGCCGCAAAGTGATATGACGTGTTACAGCTAGATCGGTGTGACTTAGGATCGGGGTCCTGACAGCGCCGCTTGTGCCTTGAGTTCTTGAACCTCGCGCGACTAGCTTTCCGAGCTGGTCTTTTTCTCCTTTCGCCCACCAGCGTTATGGTATGACGACCATTTTGAGCTAGGATTCATATGTGCATATGTAACTATGTAAGCAATGCCGAACAATACTTGCAGATAAAGGCCATTCTTGATGTTAAAGTTTGAAGGTGATTAGCTGCAAACTGACAATCTGTTATCCTTGAGACCTGTCTAACTACAGACAAGCACCGAACATGCATATCATCAGAAATTGAAAATAGATGATGATGTTGCGATAACAACAAATAGACCACAACTGTCTTACAGCTATGAGTTATATGTGCAGATGTAAGCAATGACCAAGACTAAGATAGATCATTACTAGTGTGTGCCTCTAATTACCAGGGGATTATCTCACAGCAGCCAAGGATGTGATCCTCTGCTCCTATCTGCTCCTATCCTCCGCTACTAGCAGGTCAGAGAATAGAGGCGAAGACACATCTTTTCTTTGAACAGATGCAACCACTCCTAGCTACTAGCTCACAGAGGTGTCAGGAAAAAATAGGAGAGAAAACTAGGAAGCAGAGCGAGAGTATTTCTCTCGGCGAGCGAGAAAATATGGGCTCTGCAGGTGCATACAAACAGACTCATAGCAAAATTTGCCATGGCCAAACAACAGAGAGCCTAGAACAGGTGCCAAAAAAATCTGTTTGAGCAGCTAGGGTTAATTAACAGGAAGAACCAAGAGATATGATTATCCTTATTACTAGTAGCAGGTGCAAAAAGCAGTTGAGATGCGTTAATAAGGCGAGATAAACAGGAGAGGTTAGTTACCTTGTTGTTATCTGACAAGGCGTAGCTCCGGGCGGCGATGTTGCTGCTCGATGAAGGCGGCGAGGCCGCGGCAGAGGCGAGGGGCTCGTCCCGGGGGTGGGGAGGCGTCGGTGGTGAGGCCGCTGTAGCGCTAGGGCACGGCGAGGGCGTCGGGGGCGCGGGCGTCGGGGGAGGACGTCGGGGGCGTCGGCGGCGCGGGCGTCGAGGGC
>LR738712.1:226382711-226393614 GCA_902687465.1 Secale cereale
GGGGGCGGCGGCGTCGGGGCGCTGGAGGGAGGGAGAGGGAAGGGGATTTATCTGGTGGCGAGGGAGAGAGGGAGGGTGCGGCGGGGGACGATATGGATGGGGGAGATTACTAATGGCGCACCTCCCCCTAGTGCGCCATAAGTACGGAGATTCTAATGGCGCACCTCCCCCTAGTGCGCCATTAGTATTGTGTTTTAGTTACTAGCCCGACTGGTCAGGTTATATCCCACCTAACCCAATCCCCATCAGAACACACCCACTAGCCCGACTGGTCAGCACGCAGCACACCCACCAGGAGGTCCTGGGTTCGATTCCCAGGCTCCCCAAATTTTTTTTATCCATTTAAAATGTTGTTTGACACTTATTTGTTTTTAAATATGTTCAAACTTGTTTAAATCAAAACAGTAATATTTTTTTATAAAACAGTAATAATTTTTTTTAAATATCATCAAATTTGTTATTTGAAAATATTTCTGAATATGAAAAAATATCATCAAATTTATTATTTTGAATATATCACGAGTTCATGGGTCGGCGGCGGTGGCCGGTGGAGCGGGGGAGGGTGCGGTGGGTCGTCGGCGGCGGTTGAGTACGGGAGGGTGCGGGGGGTCGGCGGCGGCGGCCGATGGAGCGGGGATTTCTCGGCGCCGAGGGGGACCGGATCTGGCGAGGTGGGATAGTGATCGAGATGGAGGGGGATCGAGATCGAGTGTCCATGAAATTTAAAAACATTCGAGAGTTCAAAAAGTGCCCATGAAATACAATCGAGAGATGAAGGCTACGATTTAGATACAATCGATCTTAGTTAGCTAGCTGTTCACAATCTTCTTGCCCTTCTTTTTCGCAAATGGAGTTCTTCTATGGAACGGACGACCTTTAGGTAGGGTGGTCCTGCTTCTTCTTGTGGTGTATGCTGCTACTTCATCGTCGTCGTCATGTTTGATCCTCGGGTCGCCATACTTGTCGAAGTCTTGCTCATTGGCTACTCCGTCTATTTCGATGATCTTCCTTTTGCCTCTCCTCACGACAACACGATTGGGCTTTGATGGGTCGGTAATGAAGAAGCATTGGTCAACTTGGGAAGCCAGTACCCATGGCTCATTTTTTGTCGTGATGTTTGCACCCGCGGTCTTGGATTTGGCTTCGGGTATAACCATGGTGGTGAAATACCGGTCTTCTTCTAGGACGCTCTTGGCCCATCTGACATGGAACAAAGAGACCTTCTCTCCAGCGTAGCTCAGCTCCCAGATCTCCTCGATCCTTCCGTAGTATCTGTCCTTGTCGTTACCGGTGTAGGATTCCATCGTTACACCGGAGTTCTGATAACCATCGCTCTTCATGTCCTTGGCCTCGGTGTAGAATGTGTAGCCGTTGATATCGTACGCCTCATAGGTCATCAGGTTGTGCTCGGCGCCCTGTGACAAGGCGAATATGAGTTGTTCTTCCGCGGAAGAATCCTCATGTAAAGGGTACGACAGAAGCTTCTGCTTGAACCAATGCGTGAAACATGAGTTGTGCTCTTTGATTATATCTCCGTCTGTCCTCTGTTGGCCTCGGTCATTGTACGTCTTCTCAATAAAGGTTTTGTGCTCTACCACCCAAGGATCGACCACGTCTATGTGTTGTAGCGCGACTAGGTTTGCTCCTTCAAAGTCGGCGATTCGACCCTCGAAGTCGACATGCATTTCGCGGCGACCCTCACGGTGACCCCATCCAGCGAGCCTGCCGAGGTGCCTGTTGACGGGCAGACCAACGGGGTTCTCGATGCCTAGATAATTCGTGTAGTAGGAGATGCACTCTTCAGTCAGAAAGCTCATAGCTATGCTTCCCTATGGACGTGACATGTTGCGAACGTATCCTTTGATGACACCATTCTTCCTTTCGAACGGCATCATGCTATGCAGGAATGTCAGCCCGAGTTGGATGATACCGTCCACGATATGGACCAGCAGATGCACCATAACGTCGAAGAATGCGGGCGGGAAGTACATCTCAAGCTCGCATAGTATCACCACGATCTCTTCCTGTAGCCTTGTGAGTTGCCTCACGCCAACCGACTTCCGAGAGATGACGTCGAAAAAGTTGCATAGGCCAAATAGCGTTTCACGGACGTGCGCGTCCAAGATCCCACGGATTGCAACTGGAAGTATCTGCATCATCAGCACGTGACAGTCGTGAGACTTCATCCCGCTGAACTTCAGTTTCGCTGGGTCTAGGTATCTGCTTATCTTCCCCGCGTAACCGTAAGGAAGTTCTACTCCTACGAGGCAGGTGAAAAACTGCTCGATCTCCTCCTGACTTAGAGTGAAGCACGCGGGAGGGTAGTCATTTCCGGTCTTCTTGGCCTTTTTGCCTTTGCGACGACTTTCCGTGTCCTGCTTCGCCTCATCATCATCATCATCATCATCATTAGCGTGAAGCTCTTGCCTGATGCCCATTGATTTCAAGTCTGCCCTTGCTTTCGGCCCATCTTTGGTCCTCTCTGGCATGTTGAGCAGTGTACCAAGGAGACTCTCGCACACGTTCTTCGTGATATGCATGACATCAAGGCTGTGAGGCACACAGTGGATCTTCCAGTACGGCAAGTCCCAGAAAACAGACCTCGTTTTCCATACCTTCAGCAGCGGCTCTGGCGCCTTTCGCTTCTTTCCCGGCTCTGGCGCCATTTGCTTCTTTCCCGACAGTGGGCAATCTTTCCAATTTTTCAACAGCTCATCTATTTCCTCGCCGCTCCTCGTACGCGGGCGTCCTCGGGGTTCTGTTTCACCATCGAACAGATCCTTGTGTTTTCTCCACAGGTCATCGTCACGAAGCCACCTTCGATGTCCCATGAACACGGTTTTCGAAGACCCGGGATCTCTATCTAGCTGGCGATACATTGTGTCATCCATGCACCTGACGCATCCAGAAAATCCGTGGACCACCTGCCCCGCGACATATCCGTAACCGAGATAGTCGTGCACCGTCATGAGCAGTGCGGCTCTCATAGGGAAATATTCTTTCTCTGCGCTGTCCCACGTATTGTCTGGAGTTTTCCATATTGTGTCAAGCTCCTCTTTCAGCAGCCCCAGATACAGATTGATGTCGTTCCCTGGTTGTTTCGGTCCTTCAATTAGCATACTCATGTGAATGTACTTCCTCTTCATGCACAACCAGGGGGGAGGTTGTACATCCACACAAACACAGGCCAGGTGCTATGTGTGCTTCTCTGGCTGCCAAACGGATTTACTCCATCGGAGCTCGCGCCTAGCACGATGTTCCTTGGATCGTTCCCAAATTCTAGGTCTTCGAAGTTCAACGCTTGCCACTGGCTCGCATCCTAAGGGTGACTCAGCATCTTGTCTTTTTATCTATCTCCGGATCATTTGCGTCATCTTCTCGCTTCTTCTCTTCCCTATCCGCCTGCCAATGCAGGAGCTTTGCTACCTTAGGGTCCGCGAAATACCACTGCAGACGAGGAGTGATCGGAAAGTACCACACCACTCTTGGAGGAGCTTTCTTCATCTTCTTGTATCGAGTGACGCCACACACCAGACATATGGTAGACTCCGTGTGCTCGTCCCGATAAATGATGCAATTGTTCATGCACACATGGTATTTCACGTGCGGTAAATCCAGAGGACACACGATTTTCTTCGCCTCCTCGAAACTGGTCGGGCACTTGTTCCCCTTGGGAAGACGTTCGTGCCAGAATGACATGTTCTCGTCGAAGCATGCATCTGTCATTTTGTGTTTTACCTTCATCTCCAGAGCCATGAGCGTTACTTTCAGGCGGGTATCCTAGGGCATGCATCCTTCATACAATGGAGTAACCACGTCTAACTCTAGTTGATCCATCTTGGCTTTCTCTCGGGCGGCAGCTCTTACGTTATCCGTCTGCTTGAGAAGCAGCTCTTGAATATGAGGGTCCTGCACCCAGCCCATCGATGGTCCAGCGTCGTCTGCTCCGCCGGCATCATCATCTTCATGATCATGCCCGTCATCTGCTCCGGCATCTTCCTCATCATCATGTCCTTAATCTTCTACATGATGACTGTGTACAGCATCACCGTCATGATCATCTCCTGGGGATTCTTCGTCTTCTCGCCCGCCCGAGCCGCGGTGGTTGTCTTCCTGCCCTTCCTCATTTCTTGCCCAGCCCCCATGGACGACTTCGTAGTCATCTTCATCGCCTTGCCACCGATAGCCATCCATGAAACCACGCAAGAGCAGGTGGTCCCGCACCTGCCCGGAATCCGGGTCTGCAATAAGGCTCTTCAGCTTGCATCATCGACACAGACATCTTATCTCCGCCTCGTTCTTTTGAAGCATCTCGGCCTTCGCGGAGCTCAAAAACCTATTCACGATGCCTTCGGTCATCGTGCTGACCATGGCCGCCTGCCGGGTAGAGAAAAACGATATTTTAGAACCAAGAAAAAATTTGGCATGACTTTCCCTAAAAATAGGACCAAAAAGAATGCTTAATGCCAAAATTCTCGCCGAAACGGAAATGCATCAACATTCCGGCAAAATATTGGCAACTTTCGCATTTCAAATACCGGTACACCTCCAAACACAAACACATATGCAACACCACAAACATATGCAACACCACGAACATACATAGATCTAGCTAGGCCATAAAAAGTGTATGTGCACATTGTTGTAGGGAGAACAACATAAATATAGCTTCCCCCCTTACTTACCTATCAAAACAAGGTAATTTAACCACTTAATTTGAATGAATCTATGGTGGAAATGAGGTGACAAAGAGGAGGCACCCGAGACAAGGAGGAGGTGGAGAGAATGCAGTGGGGAGAAAGTGAGTGGGTAGGAGTGGCTGTCCAAAATATCTTGTTCGTGCCAACTTACTAATGGCGCACCACATCAAAATGCGCCATTAGTAACCCAGGTTACTAATGGCGCACCAGTAGGTGGTGCGCCATTAGTAGTTTTGCAAGAAAACAAAAACGAAAAAAACACACTAACGGCGCACTGTGCCAAAGTGCGCCATTACTAGTTTAAACTAGTAATGGCGCACTGTTCAGTTTTGCAAAAAAAAAAAGAATAAAAAATATAATAAAAAAACAACAGTAGTGGCGCACTCTTTGACTGGTGCGCCATTACTAGTTACATCTAGTAATGGCGCACTGTGTCTGGATGCGCCATTAGTATGTTTGGAAAAGGAAAAAAAATTGATACTAATGGCGCACCGTGAGCCAGGTGCGCCATTAGTGTATTCAACTCTAATGGCGTACCAGAAGGTGGTGCGCAATTAGTATATACTAATGGCGCACCGCTTGTCTGGTGCGCCATCAGTGTCAATCCCATATATAGCCATTTTTCTAGTAGTGTGACATAGAGTCATGCCAGTTTTGTAGGTCACACT
Source organism: Secale cereale (assembly GCA_902687465.1). Classification (NCBI taxonomy): domain Eukaryota; kingdom Viridiplantae; phylum Streptophyta; class Magnoliopsida; order Poales; family Poaceae; genus Secale; species Secale cereale. The sequence goes on from LR738712.1 coordinate 226,388,080, forward strand.
CGAATGGTTCGCTTACTCCGTCGCGCTAGGCCGTAATCTTGCCAGTCCTGTGAGTTGTGGAGCCCAGCTAGAGTCGTTATGCTGCCAAACCAAGACTTCTGCCGCCATGTAAATAGCCTTAGGGCTATGCCAGATAATTGTATTCATCAATGATGTAATCATATACACTTTTATTTGATAAATATTATTTTACCTGGAATGCTGTATCTTGGACCTATCGTGCCACTACTAGGAAAAGGGCTATAGATAGGATAGACACTAATGGCGCACCAGACATGCGGTGCGCCATTAGTATATACTAATGGCACACCACCTGCTGGTGCACCATTAGTGTGGAATACACTAATGGCACACCGGGCTCATGGTGCGCCACTAGTAACAATTGTTTTTTTTCTTTTCCAAACATACTAATGGCGCATCCAGACACAGTGCGCCATTACTAGTTGTAACTAGTAATGGCGCACCAGCCAGAGAGTGCGCCACTACTATTAATTTTTTTTATTATTTTTTTTATTCTTTTTTTGAAAAACTACTATTGGCGCACCGTGCCACAGTGCGCCATTAGTTTTTTTGTTGTTGCAAAACTACTAATGACGCACCACCAGCAGGTGCGCCATGAGTAACCTGGCTTACTAATGGCGCATCTGGAGATGGTGCGCCATTAGTAACCTGGACACCAACAAGATATTTTGCACAACCACTCCTACCCACTCACTTTCTCCCCACTTCATTCTCTCCACCTCCTCCTCCTCTTTGTCTCGGCTGCCTCCTCTTTGTCACCTTATTTCCACCATAGATTCATTCAAATTACGTGGTTAAATTACCTTTTGTTTGATAGGTAAGTAAGGGAGGAAGCTATCTTTATGTTGTTCTCCCTCCAACAATGTTCACATGCACTTTTTATGGCCTAGCTAGATCTATGTATGTTCGTGGTGTTGCATATGTTTGTGGTGTTGCATATATGTTTCTGTTTATAGGTACCGGTATTTGAAATGCGATAGTTGCCAATATTTTGCCGGAATGTTGATTCATTTCCGTTTCGGCAAGAATTTTGGCATTATGCATTCTTTTTGGTCCTATTTTTAGGGAAAGTCATGCCAAATTTTTTCTTGGTTCTAAAATATCGTTTGGCTCTACCCCGCAGGCGACCATGGTCTGCACGATGACCGAAGGCATTGTGAAAAGGTTTTTGAGCTCCGCGAAGGCCGAGATGCTTCAAAAGAACGAGATGGAGATAAGATGTCCGTGTCGAAGATGCAAGCTGAAGAGCCTTATTGCGGACCCGGATTCCAGGTAGGTGCGGGACCACCTGCTCTTGCGTGGTTTCATGGATGGCTCTCAGTGGCAAGGTGATGAAGATGACTACGAAGTCGTCCATGGGGGCTGGGCAAGAAAGGAGGAAGGGCAGCAAGAAAACCACCGCAGCTCGGGCGGGCGAGAAGACGAAGAATCTCGAGGAGATGATCACGACGGTGTTGCTGTACACAGTCATCATGTAGAAGATGCAGGACATGATGATGAGGAAGATGCCGGAGCAGACGACGGGCATGATCATGAAGATGATGATGCCGGCGGAGCAGATGACGCTGGACCATCGATGGGCTGGGTGCAGGACCTTCATATTCAAGAGCTGCTTCTCAAGAAGACGGATAACGCAAGAGCTGCCGCTCGAGAGAAAGCCAAGATGGATCAACTGGAGATAGACGCGATTACTCCATTGTATGAAGGATGGATGCCCGAGGATACCCGCCTGAAAGTAACACTCATGGCTCTGGAGATGAAGGTAAAACACAAAATGACCGACGCATGCTTCGACGAGAACATGTCATTCTAGCACGAATGTCTTCCCAAGGGGAAAAAGTACCCGACTAGTTTCGAGGAGGCGAAGAAAATCGTGTGTCCTCTAGATTTACCGCACGTGAAATACCATGTGTGCATGAACAATTGCATCATTTATCGGGATGAGCACGCGGAGTCTACCATATGTCCGGTGTGCGGCGTCACTCGATACAAGAAGAGGAAGAAAGCTCCTCGAAAAGTGGTGTGGTACTTTCCGATCACTCCTCGTCTGCAGTGGTATTTCGCAGATCCTAAGGTAGCAAAGCTCCCGCGTTGGCACGCGGATAGGGAGGAGAAGAAGCGAGAAGATGACGCAAATGATCCGGAGATAAATAAAAAAGACAAGATGCTGAGTCACCCTACGGATGCGAGCCAGTGGCAAGCGTTGAACTTTGAAGACCTAGAATTTGGGAACGATCCAAGGAACATCGTGCTGGCAGCGAGCACCGATGGAGTCAATCCGTTTGGCAGCCAGAGAAGCACACATAGCACCTGGCCTGTGTTTGTGTGGATGTACAACCTTCCCCCTGGTTGTGCATGAAGAGGAAGTACATTCACATAAGTATGCGAATTGAAGGACCGAAACAACCAGGGAACGACATCAATCTGTATCTGGGGCTACTGAAAGAGGAGCTAGACACGCTGTGGAAAATGCCAGCCAATACGTGGGATGCCGCAGAGAAAGAATATTTCCCTATGAGCGCCGCAGTGCTCACGACGGTGCACGACTATCATGTTACGGATATGTCGCGGGGCAGGTGGTCCACGGATTTTCTGGATGAGTCAGGTGCATGGATGACACAACGTATCGCCAGCTTGATAGAGATCCCGGGTCTTCGAAAACCGTGTTCATGGGACATCGAAGGTGGCTTCACGACGATGACCTGTGGAGAAAATGCAAGGATCTGTTCAATGGTGAAACCGAACCCCGAAGACGCCCGCATACGAGGAGCGGCGAGGAAATAGACGAGCTGTTGAAAAATTGGAAAGATTGCCCACTGCCGGGAAAGAAGCAAAAGGCGCCAGAGCCGGGAAATAAGCGAAAGGCGCCACAGCCGCAGCTGAAGGTATGGAAAACGAAGTCTGTTTTCTAGCACTTGCCATACTGGAAGATCCAACGTGTGCCTCACAGCCTTGATATCATGCATATCACGAAGAACGTGTGCGAGAGTCTGCTTGGTACCCTGCTCAACATGCCAGAGAGGACCAAAGATGGGCCGAAAGCAAGGGCAGACTTGAAATCAATGGGCATCAGGCAGGAGCTTCACGCTAATGAAGATGATGATGATGATGATGATGATGATGATGATGACGATGAGGGGAAGCAGGACACGGAAAGTCGTTGCAAAGGCAAAAAGGCCAAGAAGACCGGAAATGACTACTCTCCCGCGTGCTTCAATCTAAGTCAGGAGGAGATCGAGCAGTTTTTCACCTGCCTCATAGGAGTAAAAATTCCTTACGGGTACGCGGGGAAGATAAGCAGATACCTAGACCCAGCGAAGCAGAAGTTCAGCAGGATGAAGTCTCACAACTGTCACGTGCTGATGACGCAGATACTTCCAGTTGCAATCCGTGGGATCATGGACGCGCACGCCCGTGAAATGCTATTTGGCCTATGCAACTTTTTCGACGTCATCTCTCGGAAGTCGGCTGGCATGAGGCAACTCAGAAGGCTACAGGAAGAGATCATGGTGATACTATGCGAGCTTGAGATGTACTTCCCGCCCGCATTCTTCGACATTATGGTGCATCTGCTGGTCCATATCGTGGATGATATCATCCAACTCGGGCCGACGTTCCTGCACAGCATGATGCCGTTCGAAAGGATGAATGGTGTCATCAAAGGATACGTTCACAACATGTCACGTCCAGAGGGAAGCATAGCCAGGGGCTTTCTGACTGAAGAGTGCATCTCCTACTGCACGAATTATCTAGGCATCGAGAACCCCGTTGGTCTCCCCGTCGACAGGCACCTCGGCAGGCTCGCTGGATGGGGTCACCGTGAGGGTCGCCGCGAAATGCATGTCGACTTCGAGGGTCGACTCGCCTACTTTGAAAGAGCAAACCTAGTCGCGCTACAACACATAGACGTGGTCGATCCTTGGGTGGTAGAGCACAAAACCTTTATTGAGAAGACGTACAATGACCGAGGCCAATAGAGGACGGATGGAGATATAATCAAACAGCACAACTCATGTTTCACGCGTTGGTTCAAGCAGAAGCTTCTGTCGTACCCTTTACATGAGGATTCTTCCGCGGAAGAACAACTCATATTCGCCTTGTCACAGGGCGTCGAGCACAACCTGATGACCTATGAGGCGTACGATATCAACGGCTACACATTCTACACCGAGGCCAAGGACATGAAGAGCGATGGTTATCAGAACTCCGGGGTAACGATGGAATCCTACACCGGTAACGACAAGGACAGATACTACGGAAGGATCGAGGAGATCTGGGAGCTGAGCTACGCTGGAGAGAAGGTCCAGATGTTCCGTGTCAGATGGGCCAAGAGCGTCCTAAAAGAAGACCGGTATTTCACCACCATGGTTATACCCGAAGCCAAATCCAAGACCGCGGGCGCACACGTCACCGCGAAAAATGAGCCATCGGTACTGGCTTCTCAAGTTGACCAATGCTTCTTCATTACCGACCCATCAAAGCCCAGTCGTGTTGTCGTGAGGAGAGGCAAAAGGAAGATCATTGGAATGGATGGAGTAGCCAATGAGCATGACTTCGACAAGTACGGCGACCCGAAGATCGAACATGACGACGATGATGAAGTAGCAGCATACACCACAAGAAGAAGCAGGACCACCCTACCTAAAGGAAGTCCGTTCCACAGAAGAACACCATTTGCGAAAAAGAAGGGCAAGAAGATTGTGAACAGATAGCTAGCTAAGATCGATTGTATTTAAATCGTAGCCTTCATTTCTCGATTGTATTTCATGGGCACTTTTTGAACTCTTGAATGTTTTTAAATTTCATGGACACTCGATCTCGATCCCCCTCTATCTCGATCTCTATCCCACCTCGCCAGATCCAGGCCCCCTCGCCGCCGAGCACCCCCCGCTCCACCGGCCGCCGCCGCCGACCCCGCTCCACCGCACCCTCCCCCGCTCCATCGGCCGCAGCCGCCGACCCATGAACTCATGATATTTTCAAATAATAAATTTGATGATATTTTTTCATATTCATAAATATTTTCAAATAACAAATTTGATGATATTTTTTAATAAAAATATTACTGTTTTATAAAAAAATATTATTGTTATGATTTAAACAAGTTTGAACATATTTAAACACAAATAAGTATCAAACAGCATTTTAAATGCATAAAAAAATTGTGGAGCCTGGGAATCGAACCCAGGACCTCCTGGTGTGAGAGATGCGTGCTGACCAATCGGGCTACTAGATGGGATTTGATGTGGACGAGGTTTGGTGAAAGATAACCTGTTGGATCGAACAGAAATAAAAAAAATACTAATGGCGCACCAAGGGGGAGGTGCGCCATTAGTATAGATGTACTTATGGCGCACCAGGGGGTGGTGCGCCATTAGTATTCTGCCCCATCTATTCCCTCTCTCCCTCACCCTCGCCCAGATCAATCCCTTCCCCTCTCCCTCTCCCGACGTCGCGCCCTCTCCCTCTTACTCCCCCGTGCCGCCGCCCCCCCCCACGCCCCGATCCCCGCGC
>LR738712.1:226393721-226439041 GCA_902687465.1 Secale cereale
CGCCCCATCAAGGAAGGAGGAAGGAGGAAGAGGCCGCCGCCCCATCAAGGAAGGAGGAAGAGGCTCGTCGGCGGCTCCCCCAAGCCCTACCTCATCGGCGGCCCCCCAAGCCCTACCTCGTCGGCGCGGCTCCCCCCAGGTGATACCTCCCCTCCCCTTCCCTCCTTTCCCCTAGGTTTTCTTGCCTCCTCCCACCATGGCTACCTCAGGCGAGCACGACGCTGGTCCGACACCGACACCGACACCGACGAGCTCTAATCGTCCTCTCAACGATAGCGTCTGCAGATTTGGCGGGAGGACGTTCAACAAGAGAACCTCGTTCTCATCACTTGCATTCACAGATAGCTTGGACAAATACTCCATCTGAACTAGAGGCTCACGGATGCGTCCACAGTAGATTCCCTTTACATTTGATAACCTCAAGCTTTTTAGTTGCCTCAGCTCCCCTAGATGTCTAACTGAGTCACCCTGCACTTCCAATGTTCGTAGGGTTTGCAGGTTTGTTAGTTTCCCAATACCAATGAGGATGGTCATACCACTGTGACAATGAATATCCCTGCAATCTAGATAATTCATTTTCTCAGCAAATAAGTGCCTAAGCTTCTTCAGTTTGACAACCCCACTAGGCAAATAATGTATATCTGATCTATAAAAGTCCAGTGTCAACAAATTTGAAAGCTTTTCAATAGACCTAGGGAGCATCTTCACTTTTGAATTACGCAAACCTAAATGGCGGAGACTAAAAAGATCTCCAATAGCATTACTTTATGAAAATGACATCTTATATATTGAGTAGAAAATGCCAAGTGTTGGATAGTGAAGTGAGCAGGCAATGCCATCTTATATATTGAGTAGAAAATTCCTGTTGCTCATCTGAATATAATGTCAAGATGCAAGTCAAGTAAACACCGACAAAAAAAAAGACAACAGAACACTAACATTTGTGCAAAAGACAGTTAAGAAGGAAAATTACAATCAAAACCAAAGAATATCCCAAGGTTGACACTTGTCACACTTGTAGCTTTCAATTGGTTCACCGAACTTTTAGCAAAAATGTTAATACCCTCTACACACATGCTGTTTTTATTCAGTCTACAAGTTTGCATCACCAAAGCTACAGCAGTTGGGTGGAGCAAGTGTCTGTCTCTCTTATAATTTTGTTATCTCTCTTATATTTCATAAATAATAAGGCAACACATACATTTATTTCTTGTTTGTTGAAGGGAATGCAAATCTGGCTCATTTTATTGAGATAATACAGCAGGTGTTTCTCTTATATATGTGTTGTTATTAACAGTGGGTAATTAACCTAACTATTCATTTTTCCTTAGGTTAATATAAAAATGTCAAGTGGGCACATATTAATTCCTTTTACCTACTGTCTTGTATATATATTTGAAAATGATTGCTGCTAGATGTTAATTTGCTTGTACTAGCTAGAATTTGGCACTGAAAAGCAAAATCAAAAGCTAATTAACTGCTGGGTAATAGCACTGGTACTAGCTAGCTAAAATATGTGTTGTTATTAACAGTGGGTAATTAACCTAATTAACTGCTGGTACTAGCTAGAATTTGGCACTGAAAAGCAAAAGCTACAATTAATTGCTGGTATTAGACATGCTTGACATTATATATCAGTTTGTCTGGTTATTGTTTTGGTAGTAGTAGTTTGCTTTGCTTATCCATGAGTATCAGTCAATTGGTGAACCTGGAGCAGCTTTTTGCTGGGTTTTGTCTCCGACCATCGTGTCATGATGATTTTGCATGTACCCCGAGAGGCCCTTGAGTTTGCTGGAATGTCGATTAACTTCCGTTCCGACAAATTCGGGTACTCCATATGTCCTATTTTCAGCAAAGGTCATGCTGAAATTTTCCGTGAATTTTAGCATGACTTTGCTAAAAATAGGACATATGGGGTACTTGTGACTAATGCATGGGCCGGGGTATCTTAGTACTTAATTAAGTAGGATCAAGTGCCCCTTTATTCTTGCTGCATTAAACAATAGGCGACAATAGAGCCAAGTTATTAGGCCAACTTAGAATTCTCCTTCCCAGCTTAGCTTTTAGGATGCCTCGGTGTCGACAAACCATAAATTATAAAACCTTGGCTTTTAGGGTGCCTCGGTGTTGATAAAAACCTAAATGATGAAAGCTTTGGCTTTTAGGGTGCCTCGGCGTCGAAAAACCCTCAATAATAAAAGCTTAGCTTTTAGGATGCCTCGGTGTCGACAAACCCTAATTGATGAGACCATGATCATGTTCCTTGACAATAACCAACTTTTTGACCAAACTTTTTTCCTATTTAGAGAGAAACATGGCCCACAACGATGAGGCCGGCGGTTCGGGCGGCAAGGCATTCTGGGAGCTGTCCCAGGAGATGGAGGAACAACCTCACTTCTATGAGGACGCCGCAAAAGACACCGATCCTGACACCACTGGTGGTGCCGCCGAGGATGACCCCACTGATGGTGCCGTCGGGGATGACACCACTGATGGTGCCGCCGAGGATGCCACCACTGATGATGGCGGCGCACGCACAGATGGCAGCCTGTAATGCCCAGGATGGGACTATATCTCGTACGTGTCGAGGCACGACTTAAAGATATAAGCCCATCCTAGAATGATCTCAAGTTTGGTAACTTTGCACGACTCATGTAAAAGAGGGATTAAATTGCAAAAGAAGATAGTTGGCTTACACTCGCCACTTCACACAATACAATACATAAGCAATTCATCATTCAAAACATCACATCCCGACTACGGGTGAAGATCCAAAAGAAAGATACCAAAAACAACATAAAGCCACAGGTCAGGATCGAATCCTAGTAGAAACCACTACTGATCGTCGAAAACGTCACAAGCAAACGGCCACTCTCTTCATCGAGCTCCCAGTGAAGAACTTGAACCAGCTTCTGCTTCAAACTCGGCTGAACCTGCATATGGTGTTGTAGTATCTGTGAGCCACGAGGACTCAGCAATCCCATAACCATGGGTATCAAGACTAGCAAAGCTTTGTGGGTAGGAAGAGGTAAGGTGGTGAGGTTGCAGCAGCGGCTAAGCAATATATGGTGGCTAACTTACGAGTACCAGAATAAGATGAGAAGCTACGCAAACGGTCGCAAAAGAAGTGATCGCTAAAGATCCTAACTACATACGAGTCAAACATAACCCCACCGTGTTCTCTTCTCAAAGTGAAAAGAGACAGTCACGGTTACTCACACAGTTGGTGTTTTACTTCGGATCATATGTCAAGTTTTTTACAACCGGACATTAACAAATTCCAATCTGCCACATAACCGCGGGCACGGCTTTCGAAAGATCATAACCCTGCAGGGGTGTTCCAACTTAGCCCATCACAAGCTCTCACGATTAGCTGAAGTGATAAATATAATATCATCACCCCTTATCTTAGGGAAAATCCGATCAGGCTCGGCTTCCCGGTAGCACAAGTCATTTCGACAATGGTAAAACAAGTCCAGCAAGACCTCCCGGCGTGCCGACACCCTGATAGTAGCCGCGCGTATCTCGTCTCAGGCCACGACCGGATGGGAGAAGCTACGGGAGCCAAACCTCGAGTTTCCCCGTGGTGGCCCCGCAGGTTCCCCGTTTGGGACCAACACCATCAGCACTGGCCCCCCCTGTTATGTAGAATTAATAATCCTCGGGTAGCGCTAACTCCCTATGCAAATTTAATTAATTAATTAAGTTGTTATTATGAGCAAAATAAAACCAATGTTGGGCCTTGCTGGAGGAGTTTTATTCAAAGTCGAACTGTCAAGGGGTCCCCATTTCACCCATCATGTAAGGAACGCAAAATCAAGGAACATAATGCCGGTTTATCGGCGCCTAAGGTGGCATGAGTGAAACAAAACACCGAGCAAAAGGCCAAGCCTTCCACCCATGCCGAGTATATAGGTGTGTTAATAATAATTATAGATATTGTGATATATCCAACAACAAGTTCCCTCCTGGAACGAACTTCATCTTCACCTGCAACTAACAACGCTATAAGAGGGACTGAGCAAGCGAGGCTGAGCAAGCGGGTAACATAGCCAAACAGTGGTTTTGCTAGGAAGGTGTCAAGGTTAGAGGTTTCATGGCAACAAGGAGAGGCTGACATAAAAGATGGGTAGCGCGACATGTAACGATAGCATCGAGACAACTAAGCATGGCAATGGTAGTAAAGGTATCCAAGGGTATGATCATCTTGCCTGGGAATCCACAAGGGAGAAGAACGGATCCATGAAGTAGACGGAGCAACAGACGAGCGAATCCTCACGACTCCGGAACGAAACCGAAGCTAACAAGAGAAGCAACCGGAAAGAAGCAAACAACACGGTAAACACACAAGCATACACATGGCATACGATGCACATCCAAGTATGATGCATGTCCGGTTTAAATATGCATGTCATGGCAAAGTGCACAAACAATACTACAAGTTAAGTGGGGCTCAATATGCAACAAGTTGCATATTGACAAAACACCACAATTAATTATTTAGTTGACTCTCGTTTGTTTACAAGACAAGATTAAATGTTGGTTAAGATGGCAAGAGGTGAAGCATAATAAAACTACACTAACTAGGCAATTTAAATGAGGCCGGAGAATAACAACAACATATCCGGAAAATCCTCATGAGCAAGTTTAATAATTATAAAGCGATAACAATTAAACATATAATGTTGTTAACATGATGCGGATGACATGATCAAGTTTATGCAAGTTTTTATTAAAAAGGTTAACAAGAAGAAGATAAGAAGCATTTTTCACCGTGGTGGAACGAAAGGGTGCCACGGCAACGAACCGAAAATGATGCAACGGCATCATATCGGTGCCGGTAACTCGTTGAGAGTCCGGTGCAAAAGGAAAGATGGCGTGAGTGAGTCAAACAAGATGAAAGGTGGAATGATCCCGTCACCGGGTTCCCACGAGTCGGTGATGAGGCAACCGAGGAACATGACAAACGGACGAAACGGCACGGAGCACACGCGGGAAACATTTCATACACACAACAAGCATTCAACCATGGTGTCATCGTCTTGGGTTATACCTTCGGAACATGCGTTTTCGAGGCGGTTCGAGATAGTCGAGAGACGTAGAGGAAGTAGTCGTTCCGTCGGCGGTAGTGGAAGTAGTTGTACTCGCGGTCTTCGGCGACGGTAGTCGTACACGGTCGTAGACGTTCACGGAGCTCGTAGCCGTAGAGGAACACGGGGCGACGGTAGATGTTCGGGCGACGGTAGACGTTCGGTTATCCGTAGAGGTACACGATCGTAGAGGTACTTGCGGTCTCGGCGACGGTAGTGGTACACGGCGGTCTCGATCCGTAGATGTACGGGTCCAAAAAATAGATACGCTTGTTGTTACATGGTTACTTGAGATAACAAAAACAGCAATAAAACAACAAAAGGGAAAAAAAGGCTGCGGGACGACGGCTCCGGGCGTCGAGGGAAAAGGGGCGCGGCCTGCTGCTGGTCTCCGCGTCGGGAGGGGAGGCAGGGGCACGTCGGCGGGTCGCCGGGCCTGGCCGGCGTCGAGGAAGAAGGAGGGCGGTCGTTGTGCATCTCCGGCCGGCCCTGGTGCCGCGGCCTCGACGGCGCGCAGAGGAGGCGACGGAGGAGGGGCGCGGGTCCTGGAGACGGGGCTGGAGGCGGAGGGCGTGGCCGCTGCGAGGCTGGATGGAGCAGGGGCGTCGGGGTACTTGGGGCGAGGGGAGCGGCAGCCCTAGCGCGGGTCCTGCCTTGGCGACGGAGGTGGCCAGCGCGAGGGGAACGAAGCCGGAGGGAGGCCACGCGCGGGCGCCAGAGGAGAGGGCGCGGGCTCGCTCGGAGGGAGGAGAGGATCGGGAGGTTCGACGAGGGGATCGGAGGGAGGCTTCGATGGGAGAAGTGTGCAGCGACAGAGGGAGATGGAGAGGAGCGATGGGAGTGCGGCGCTCGGGGGTTAGGGTTTGGAGTCTTGGGCCGCGGGGAGGAATGGGCCGGAGGGACAGTGAGGGCCGGCTGGGCCTTGAGGCTGGCGGCTGGAGAGGCTCAAGAGGCCTGGGCCAAGACGCCAGATGGCTGCAGCTGGAAGCTTGCTATTAAACTTTTAGCAGAAAACAAAAAGAGAGAAGAAAAGAAAGAAGAGGGAGGATAGGGAAAAGATAACACATGGGGCTATTTTTCTCGGGCTCGTAAAAATGAGCACGACCGGAGAAAAATATAAAAGGCCAGATCGGAAAATAATTCAAACATATTTGAATTTAATTCAAATAGTTTTGAACTAAGACTTGATTATTGAAGTGTCCAAAAATGTTCGAATTTTTGGAGGAACCTCGAAACAACGGAAAAGAATTATTGGCAAGGTTTTGACGGTGAAACTTGAAGTAGGAAAGCATGAGGAAAAATATGCAAGTGTGTGTTGGTGATTCCGAAGCAATGGAATATTTATTAATATAGCTCCATAATTATTAGGAGGCTTTTCTATGTTATAAAGAGAAGTCACCTTCCCTCAATTTAAATGGACCGAAGGTCCACACAATTTATTTAGGTTGAAATGCAAAATTAAAATATGACATGATGGCATGATGACATGATGCAATGCAAAAATAAAAACACAAGCACAAAAGAAACACACGGGCAACCCGGAACATCTGGAATCTTCTGGAATCTTCTGGGACGTCGGTCTTCGGGCGTCACAACTCTCCCACACTAACAAAGGATCTCGACCCGAGATCCTAGAGATATCACCGGGTAAAAACGGAAGAGGAAGGGGTAAAACAAAGTTGCTTCTTTGACAGACGAGTGAAACCAAAGAACCTTGAGAGGATGAACAAGTTGAATAGGAGTACAATGGAGATGAACGAAGATGAAAACACTCCATTGGAAAGAGGAACAAGGAGCATCACGAGAACCTTGCAGGTTGAAAGACATGAAGCAAGAGCTTACGAACCAAAAGAATATGAAACTGCAACGGTATGGCCAAGGAAATAAGAATGACAAAGTTTGGACAGCACTCCGTCTGAAAATGGAAGGAATTAACAAGAACTTGCCAAGTTGGGATGATACTTGAAGAAATCAACAACATATAGCCTTAGAAACAATTAAAAGAATGGCACAAGGTAAGAAAGATCCAGACAGCACTCCGGTAAAAAGGATAGGCAAAACTAGATAAGATGAGGGAACTAGAATGTAGGTGACGACATTCCAGTTAAATGATAAGCAAGGAAAAGAACAAGATCTTGGTAAAACGAGATGATGGTTTGGAGAGAGCAACATAATAATGCCTCCGGAATGAAAGAATAGCATATAATCAACGAAGGAAAATGAACGGAGAGAAAAAGACAACTCTTCCCTAAATGAATTGGAAAACCTCCTTACGAAGAAGGGTTGAACGGAGTTGATGGAAAATCAACAACGAAATGAATAAGCTTGATGTGGGCTTATGGAAAACATCTCAAAATTAAGAGGTGACAACCAGCCACTGACAAAAACATTTGCTTGGATTGAGATCAACAAGGAGACGAAAGAGTTAATTCACGGAGAGGATAAATGAAGAACCTGGGTCATTATAAGCACCATAATTAGCAACAATCCTTAGGGAAAGCTTTTAGGTGAAATACAACCCAAGATAACTCCAAGAGATAAAAAAAAGAGGGATTGAAAGAATCTCCTAAAGAGAAAGAAATGATGGTTTAAATATCTCATTCTTGACAACTTGTGAATCATGAAACATGAATGAAAATTGTCAAAAATGACATAACACCATCTGAAAAAGATAAGGTAGAAAGGATTGCAATTGGAAAGCATGATGAAAATGCTTGAGCTCCAACAAGAATGTTGATGAAGACTTCAAGGATGAATTAAATGATGATGAACCACCATGAAGAACTCCGGTAATGAAAGCATGAGAAGTGAAAGATGAAAGAATAAGATTCAAGGCCTGCGATGAATTAGATTGAGCTTTGAAATGATGTAATTGAAATAGCTTGGAGCTCCGGAAAACAAGATGAACAACTTAGAACCAAGGATATGATATGATGAACAAGCTCCAGACAAAAGGATTAAATCACCTTGAAGGAATAAGAATAAGAATTATGTCATGCATCTCCTTCACCAATTAAATTGATGACAACCAAAGGATTTGGCATACTACTTATTCTCGTTGCAAGGAATTAAAGATAGATCTAGCACGAGCTTGGATAAAAATTCAACGAGGCACCGGTAGGATTATGAAAAGAACGAGTGAATTAAAACGATAATAAGGAAGAGTAAACTTGAACGAGCCACCGTAAGAATAGGGAGACGAACGAAGAGGCATCAATGCAGAATATTTGGAGAACGAAGTTGAAAACTGAGAACGAAGAAATATTCTAAAATGATGGCCTTCGGAGGAACACAAAGAAAAGAATTCATGAAGAATCTTGAGAGAACGGGCCAAGATTTAAGAGAAACACTTCTCGGGTCTCCAAATGTTGAGAATGAAGACGAGAAATGCCATAAGAATTTCGAGATACTCCGGACGAATGACAAGAGGAAGGTGGAGCTAAAGATGGAAATAATTGGAAACAAGCTTGGAGAAGGCATGTGACTGATGGAAATCATTCTTACGTCACATTTTGAAAAGAATTTCAGAATACTCCGGAAAAGAAGAGTCAGGTAAGATCCTAGGAAAAGACCTGTGGGTTAGGGCCCACTCAAAGAAATCACCGTTGGCTAAGATTGCTTAAGAGATATTGCACCGGTTGAATTAAATGGCTTGAATGAGATAACAATCTCAAAATAGCTTGAACGGTTTAAGAATGGAATTATAAACCTTCTGAGATACCTTCAGCTCTCCGGATATGAATAGCAAGAGGAGAATGATTAATTGGGGCACCGGAATAAGAAAGCATTGTGAAAAGAGGAAAACGATAAGATCAACACCGAAATCTTGAATTACATCCACCGGCAGAATTGAGAACAAAAGAATGATGAACTTGAAGCTCTTGAGTATCTTCACGATAAATCACCGGATAAGAACATTAAAGGAAAAGAATGAAGAAATATCACATGAATAAAATGGATACTTCATTCTAGAATTCCAGCTCCAAGAGGAAGAAGGGTGGGAGGGTGGGAAAAACAAAGACAACTTGAATGAATGAAATAGACAAAACGTCGGATTTCTCAACGGCGTCTGTATGGAATAACTTGAAGAGAAGGCACACCGGTTGAAAAAGGATTAACATGAAAATCTCGATGGTCAAGAAGAATTAGCACTCCCATAGAAATATGAGAACACCGATTCGGAAAGGTATGGAATCAACATTTGACATCGAAGCAACTCGAATACCATAATCAAAACAAAACAAAGGATAGATATGTAGCAGCCTAATCTTCACAATATCATTCGAACAGAGAATTGAACGAATGAATTCCGCAGGTATATCAACTTGTCGAGAAGCCACTTGGAGAACAAAAGGTAAATAAAAAGGAACAAGGATCAGATAGAACAAATACAAGATAGAAGCTTCGTTCGACATCTTCGTGCTGAAAGCTCATGGAACGTGTTACAAAATGGTTTTGCAATCCCCGGATCAGCATAGCCAAGGACCCTTTAAGATGCAACTCCCGATCAGAACAAGTCCATAAAACCACTTCACTCAATGTAGAACCCCGAACTTCAAATCATGCACTCGTTGGAAGAATGCCTAGAACTACTAGATGAACCCACCTATTAATTTCCGAAAGTTTCCAGTTATGCAATCAGGTGTTGGGGATACACGGGAAGCACCGCGCAATCAACTCTAAACCTACATCCAGGTGTATCCATCCTTCAACACATAACCAGTCTTTCTCGGAAACTGTTTACCTCGGACCTTCGAAACGCATCCACTATACAAGCTATGGCAATACTCCCGAGCTACCTCCCCAGTACTGGGTGATGTCGGGGTTATCTTGCCACTAACCGCATAGGAGAGTTTTCGATGTCGGCCGTCTTAAGTATTCTAGTAGTGCCACGATGGATTTGTGACGACAACACCTCGGAGCTCAACTCCCCGGGACACTGCCACAACCCCTAATGACAGGAGGCATCGAGAACAATGTTCTCGTCACAAAGACATCGAAACAATCCAAACAATACTCGCGAGATCCTAAAAAAAAAATTGGTGCATTTTTTTGAAAGAAGAAGAGACAAGAGTAATCATCAGGAGTCCTCACCAGAATGAAAAGAGATGAGGAGCAAAGAAATCCTACTCTCCGATATAAATATAGGACTCAAAACATTTTTAAGTGTGTGCCTAGACTCAACCGTCAACGATTCGATCAATCAGTGGGGGCTTCTAGGTCGGAGAAGGCTCTGAATACCAACTTGTAATGCCCAGGATGGGACTATATCTCCTACGTGTCGAGGCACGACTTAAAGATATAAGCCCATCCTAGACTGATCTCAAGTTTGGTATCTTTGCACGACTCATGTAAAAGAGGGATTAAATTGCAAAAGAAGATAGTTGGCTTACACTCGCCACTTCACACAATACAATACATAAGCAATTCATCATTCAAAACATCACATCCCGACTACGTGTGAAGATCCAAAAGAAAGATACCAAAAACAACATAAAGCCACAGGTCAGGATCGAATCCTAGTAGAAACCACTACTGATCGTCGAAAACGTCACAAGCAAACGGCCACTCTCTTCATCGAGCTCCCAGTGAAGAACTTGAACCAGCTTCTGCTTCAAACTCGGCTGAACCTGCATCTGGTGTTGTAGTATCTGTGAGCCACGAGGACTCAGCAATCCCATAACCATGGGTATCAAGACTAGCAAAGCTTTGTGGGTAGGAAGAGGTAAGGTGGTGAGGTTGCAGCAGCGGCTAAGCAATATATGGTGGCTAACTTACGAGTACCAGAATAAGATGAGAAGCTACGCAAACGATCGCAAAAGAAGTGATCGCTAAAGATCCTAACTACATACGAGTCAAACATAACCCCACTGTGTTCTCTTCTCAAAGTGAAAAGAGACAGTCACGGTTACTCACACAGTTGGTGTTTTACTTCGGATCATCTGTCAAGTTTTTTACAACCGGACATTAACAAATTCCAATCTGCCACATAACCGCGGGCACGGCTTTCGAAAGATCATAACCCTGCAGGGGTGTTCCAACTTAGCCCATCACAAGCTCTCACGATTAGCTGAAGTGATAAATATAATATCATCACCCCTTATCTTAGGGAAAATCCGATCAGGCTCGGCTTCCCGGTAGCACAAGTCATTTCGACAATGGTAAAACAAGTCCAGCAAGACCTACCGGCGTGCCGACACCCTGATAGTAGCCGCGCGTATCTCGTCTCAGGCCACGACCGGATGGGAGAAGCTACGGGAGCCAAACCTCGAGTTTCCCCGTGGTGGCCCCGCAGGTTCCCTGTTTGGGACCAACACCATCAGCACTGGCCCCCCCCTGTTATGTAGAATTAAGAATCCTCGGGTAGCGCTAACTCCCTATGCAAATTTAATTAATTAATTAAGTTGTTATTATGAGCAAAATAAAACCAATGTTGGGCCTTGCTGGAGGAGTTTTATTCAAAGTCGAACTGTCAAGGGGTGCCCATTTCACCCATCGTGTAAGGAACGCAAAATCAAGGAAAATAATGCCGGTTTATCGGCGCCTAAGGTGGCATGAGTGAAACAAAACACCGAGCAAAAGGCCAAGCCTTCCACCCATGCCGAGTATATAGGTGTGTTAATAATAATTATAGATATTGTGATATATCCAACAACAAGTTCCCTCCTGGAACGAACTTCATCTTCACCTGCAACTAACAACGCTATAAGAGGGACTGAGCAAGCGAGGCTGAGCAAGCGGGTAACATAGCCAAACAGTGGTTTTGCTAGGAAGGTGTCAAGGTTAGAGGTTTCATGGCAACAAGGAGAGGCTGACATAAAAGATGGGTAGCGCGACATGTAACGATAGCATCGAGACAACTAAGTATGGCAATGGTAGTAAAGGTATCCAAGGGTATGATCATCTTGCCTGGGAATCCACAAGGGAGAAGAACGGATCCATGAAGTAGACGGAGCAACAGACGAGCGAATCCTCACAACTCCGGAACGAAACCGAAGCTAACAAGAGAAGCAACTGGAAAGAAGCAAACAACACGGTAAACACACAAGCATAAACATGGCATACGATGCACATCCAAGTATGATGCATGTCCGGTTTAAATATGCATGTCATGGCAAAGTGCACAAACAATACTACAAGTTAAGTGGGGCTCAATATGCAACAAGTTGCATATTGACAAAACACCACAATTAATTATTTAGTTGACTCTCGTTTGTTTACAAGACAAGATTAAATGTTGGTTAACATGGCAAGAGGTGAAGCATAATAAAACTACACTAACTAGGCAATTTAAATGAGGCCGGAGAATAACAACAAAATATCTGGAAAATCCTCATGAGCAAGTTTAATAATTATAAAGCAACAACAATTAAACATATAATGTTGTTAACATGATGCGGATGACATGATCAAGTTTATGCAAGTTTTTATTAAAAAGGTTAACAAGAAGAAGATAAGAAGCATTTGTCACCGTGGTGGAACGAAAGGGTGCCACGGCAACGAACCGAAAATGATGCAACGGCATCATATCGGTGCCGGTAACTCGTTGAGAGTCCGGTGCAAAAGGAAAGATGGCGTGAGTGAGTCAAACAAGATGAAAGGTGGAATGATCCCGTCACCAGGTTCCCACGAGTCGGTGACAAGGCAACCGAGGAACATGACAAACGGACGAAACGGCACGGAGCACACACGGGAAACATTTCATACACACAACAAGCATTCAACCACGGTGTCATCGTCTTGGGTTATACCTTCGGAACATGCGTTTTCGAGGCGGTTCGAGATAGTCGAGAGACGTAGAGGAAGTAGTCGTTCCGTCGGCGGTAGTGGAAGTAGTTGTACTCGCGGTCTTCGGCGACGGTAGTCGTACACGGTCGTAGACGTTCACGGAGCTCGTAGCCGTAGAGGTACACGGGGCGACGGTAGACGTTCGGGCGACGGTAGACGTTCGGGTGACAGTAGACCTTCGGTTATCCGTAGAGGTACACGATCGTAGAGGTACTTGCGGTCTCGGCGACGGTAGTGGTACACGGCGGTCTCGATCCGTAGATGTACGGGTCCAAAAAATAGATACGCTTGCTGTTACATGGTTACTTGAGATAACAAAAATAGCAATAAAACAACAAAAAGGGAAAAAAAATGGCTGCGGGACGACGGCTCCGGGCGTCGAGGGAAAAGGGGCGCGGCCTGCTGCTGGTCTCCGCGTCGGGAGGGGAGGCATGGGCACGCCGGCGGGTCGCCGGGCCTGGCCGGCGTCGAGGAAGAAGGAGGGCGCTCGCTGCGCATCTCCGGCTGGCCCTGGTGCCGCGGCCTCGACGGCGCACAGAGGAGGCAACGGAGGAGGGGCGCGGGTCCTGGAGACGGGGCTGGAGGCGGAGGGCGTGGCCGCTACGAGGCTGGATGGAGCAGGGGCGTCGGGGTACTTGGGGCGCGGGGAGCGGCAGCCCTGGCGCGGGTCCTGCCTTGGCGACGGAGGTGGCCAGCGCGAGGGGAACGAAGCCGGAGGGAGGCCACGCGCGGGCGCCAGAGGAGAGGGCGCGGGCTCGCTCGGAGGGAGGAGGGGATCGGGAGGTTCGACGAGGGGATCGGAGGGAGGCTTCGAGGGGAGAAGTGTGCGGCGACAGAGGGAGATGGAGAGGAGCGATGGGAGTGCGGCGCTCGGGGGTTAGGGTTTGGAGTCTTGGGCCGCGGGGAGGAATGGGCCGGAGGGACAGGGAGGCCGGCTGGGCCTTGAGGCTGGCGGCTGGAGAGGCTCAAGAGGCCTGGGCCAAGAGGCCAGATGGCTGCAGCTGGAAGCTTGCTATTAAACTTTTAGCAGAAAACAAAAAGAGAGAAGAAAAGAAAGAAGAGGGAGGATAGGGAAAAGATAACACATGGGGCTATTTTTCTCGGGCTCGTAAAAATGAGCACGACCGGAGAAAAATATAAAAGGCCAGATCGGAAAATAATTGAAACATATTTGAATTTAATTCAAATAGTTTTGAACTAAGACTTGATTATTGAAGTGTCCAAAAATGTTCGAATTTTTGGAGGAACCTCGAAACAACGGAAAAGAATTATTGGCAAGGTTTTGACGGTGAAACTTGAAGTAGGAAAGCATGGGGAAAAATATGCAAGTGTGTGTTGGTGATTCCGAAGCAATGGAATATTTATTAATATAGCTCCATAATTATTAGGAGGCTTTTATATGTTATAAAGAGAAGTCACCATCCCTCAATTTAAATGGACCGAAGGTCCACACAATTTATTTAGGTTGAAATGCAAAATTAAAATATGACATGATGGCATGATGACATGATGCAATGCAAAAATAAAAACACAAGCACAAAAGAAACACACGGGCAACCCGGAACATCTGGAATCTTCTGGAATCTTCTGGGACGTCGGTCTTCGGGCGTCACACAGCCAGCCGAAGAGGCAAC
Organism: Secale cereale; assembly: GCA_902687465.1. Classification (NCBI taxonomy): domain Eukaryota; kingdom Viridiplantae; phylum Streptophyta; class Magnoliopsida; order Poales; family Poaceae; genus Secale; species Secale cereale. The sequence goes on from LR738712.1 coordinate 226,408,234, forward strand.
GGAAGGACCGGCGCCCGACCGTGCTCCGCACCATCAAGGAGGAATTTACTGAAGTGGACTCCGACGGGAATCCAACGGCGCCCGAACGAATAGACAAGGGGTGCTCGCTTCAGCTCGGGTGCATTCTCCGGAGCACCGTCTCGATCAACACCGAGAACCTGAGGCATCCTAACCGAGGGAATTTGTGCAACCTCCTCTTCACGAAGCTGCACGAACGATACAAGTTCCCCGCTGAATTTGAAAACACAAGCCTCAAAGGGAATAAAGTGAACAATGCCACCCTCACGAGGATGAGAACGGCCCTGTCTACTTGGAAAAGCACAGTGAAGAGAATGATTGACAAAGGTTTTAGTAACGAGAAGATTAAGGAGAAAAATCCTTCGATCACCGAAGATGACTACAACGACTTCAAGATCAAGTGCGAGAGCACCGCTACCTCCGAATCAAGTCAGTGGGGGAAAGAAATGCGGGAGCTGAACTTAGGGGGACACACACTCGGTCCCGGCGGTTACAGAGTGGCGGAGCCTATATGGGACAAGGAGGAGGCGGAGCGTGCCGAGCAAGGCCTACCGCCCCTCCTCGATAAATATGGTGACAAGCAGACCAGGAACTTTGTCAGGGCCAGGTACAAGAAGGACCCGAAAACAAAGGAGCTTACCACGGATCCGAAGACCAGGGCGCTTGAGCTTGTTCTGGTAAGGAATACACCCCCGTGTAATTAGCTCCATATGGTTGCATTCTAATTAATGAAGCCAAATTTCTAAATGGTTCACATTCCTTCCGCAGGCGACTGAAAGCAGTAGCGCGGGGTCAACTAAGAGCAACCCTTGGGACACCACTCTAAATAGGGCGTTGAATGTAATGAAAAAAGGATAAGCTCAGTAAGCCGTCGTCAATTGGTCGTGTGGCCGGGAAAGGCTTGTCCACAAAATGGTCGTCATGCTATAACGCTGGTGGGCGAAAGGAGAAAAAGACCAGCTCGGAGAGCTAGTCGCGCGAGGTTCAAGAACTCAAGGCACAAGTGGAGCGGATTCCGAAGATTGTCGAAGAGCAAGTGCAACAACAACTGGGATCGACGCTCACCGGCATTATGCCTACCTTGATTCAGGGGCTGACGATGTGGATTGCGGGCGGCCAACAGGGGCCGCCCCCGATTCCCAGCTTCACGGCCAGCAACTCGCAGAACGCGATGGCGGGGCCATTGGTGTCTCCGACGGAGGCGGCATTGGTGTCTCCGACGCCGGCACGGGACCTTAATGCACCCGGGTGTACGCTGGCCGGCACCTCTGCAGCAAGCGGCCCCTCCGTCAATTGCACACCCGCCGTTGGCGGTGCCTCGACATTAGCCGAGCTCGACGCCATCATCACGGTAACTAATTAAGCCTCTCTCGGTCGAGGACTTCATCTCCTTGCCTTTGACTGGGCATCCCTGACGCCCTACATGTTTTTGCAGGGCGCCGCCGATGTTCCGTGCACTCTCCTGCACTTCCTGAACAACGAGTTGGTCGATGTCGCCAAGGGCAAAATCGTTCAACCGGGCAACCCCGTGTTCCATGGTACTCCGATGCCACCCACCTTGTATAGGCGGGTGCTGCCAGGCTGCGACGAGTTGTTACCTCCGATTCGACTCGTCAGGGCCGACGAAGATGATGTGATGACCCTCAGCGCCTGCCTAAGCTAGCCCCTGCTTTGGCCGAAGAGCCAGATTCGTTTGGGGGCGGGGGACACCACCCCAAAGACAACACCGCCAGTCATGCCGGCGCCAAGCCATGGAAAGACCGCCGCAATGGTGCCGAACATCCCTATGGCACTGGATCCGAACATGCATATGGCACAGGATCCGAACGACGACGACGACAACGACGACGATACATTTGCCAACGTCGATGAGTACTTTGCCGATCATGGGTACGATGGCGAATTTGTGGGGCCTCCTTCTGAAGAACCCAACCCTACAAAAGACGTGCGCGATCTAGCTGGTACCGCGGAGAAACCAAGTTGCAACTAGCGTCGTCTGCCGTTCAGTTCTCAGGAGACGCCTCCAGCTGCCGACTTCACTGAGCCTCAGATAGCCGAGGTGCGAAATAGTATCAGCCCCAACACACTCAAGAAGGCGGTCTGTGAGCAGAACTCGGTCCCATGACAGGAGAAGAAGAAGGCACGGAAAAGAAAGAGTAACAAGGGTGCGAGCCAGCCGGCACCAAGTACGATTTGTGCTCAGGACGAGCCACCTTCACTTGAGGATATATTGAGGAGGGTGCATGTGGCGGGTAGGCCGATGCTACCGACTAATATGCTCAATGCTACAACCGGTGCTATGCGGAGTCTGCATGACAGTGTTATTTGTTTGGAGAAGCGGCGTCACAGAGAGAAGGATGTGGCATACCCGGTTTTCGCGGCCAAGGTGCTAGAGGGCAAGGGCTTTGTGGATAAGTCCATCGGGGGTACGACCGTCCTGCGGTTTGATGACATCTTCGCTATGTTTAACCTTCATCCGCTGCACTACACCTTCGTTCGACTATTTTCACTGAGTATGGAGATGCAGATCATTAGAGACAAGACCCCGGACATCATGATAGTCGACCCCTTCTACATGCGTGCCAAGATCTTGGGCAGCGCTGGGGACCGGCAAGTCGCGAGTTCTTACCTCGAAGGCTTCATTTTGGCAAACCGAGATAAGGATAACTTCCTCGTGCCTTAATTTCCCGAGTAAGTCGTCCCCTCAACCGCCCCATAACATATGAATTCTTAGATTTCGATCATTTTTCTTTGAACATTCCGTGTTTTGTGCAGTGACACACATTGCACACTCATCCTCCTAAGCCCGAAATATTCCATGGCCACGTATTTCGACTCGGACCGTCAGTCGAAGGTAGACTACACAAATGTCAAGAAAGTTCTTGATGATGTTCTCCCCGGCTACGCCAAATCTGGAGGCAGCTTCTCCAGGCATCTTCGTAAGTACGTCAAGCACGTGTTCCCCCACAATACGACGTTCTGCTGCGTCAAGCAGCCGCCTGGCCATCAGAAGGGTGCCTACTACGCCATCCATCACATGCGGGCGATCGTACGGGACCATCATCACCTTCTACTACCAAGTAAACTCAAATATTTGGCCGCGAGCATGTCGGCAATCCAGGACGCGGACGTCAGACAAGAATTCTTTCTCATTCAGTCGGAGTTTGCGGAAATCATCCATCAAGATGTCCTTCGTACCTCGGGGCAGTTCTACCTCAGAAATCAACCGTCCAACAGTGACATAGACACAATACTACAAATGCAAGCTGACAACAACCGCGATTTCATGACTCCCACAATATACGGCGGTTTCATCCACGCTCCGGTCCCTTGAGTCGTGTCGAAAGTAGTGATGCTATGTCTAGTTCTGAAACATCGATTGGCTCATGTTGTAATTAAACTTTAATGAACTTGTAGTATGTCTCTTTGGTTTCGGCAATCGTTCAAATTAGATGTAATCGATGCTATTAATGTCTTGCTTTTCTCTTCCGATCGTTCTGTTGCATACCTATATATTGCTTATGTATTGTCTGTGAATTGGTACTAAAATTTCGTTTGGCTAGTGCATAGAGATGTCGTCGTATGTCGTGTACAAGGGTAAGGTTCCTGGAGTCTACAATGACTGGGAGGAGTGTCGGAGACAGGTTCACCGTTTCAGCGGTAACAGTTACAAATGGTACACCACTAGGGCGGAGGCGCAATCTAGATACGCCCGCTATCTAGTGGGAGAGGGGAGGGAGCGTTGGAGGAACCGGATGAAGACGAGTTTCATCATGATGATGCTCATCGTGATGACCGCAGCTCTCTTCTATGTGATGGTAGTTTAGATGATCGATATCGACTTGTAATGTGAAGACAAACTCGCTACTCGCGGTTTCGAGACTTCTAATATAATGTTCTATCTTTGTTCGGTCTTCTGAATTCGGAGACTAATATGATGAATTGTATTCGGAAACTAATATGATGAATTGTAGTCAGAGACTAATCTTCTATTGTATTCGATGAATCTGTTGTTGCTGTGTGCTGCTGTCTATATTCTGTCCAATAATACATTTTGTAACCTGTGCAAAAAACAGAAAAGTAAAAAAAAAACTAATATTCATACTAATGGCGCATCACATCACAGTGCGCCATTAGTATGCCAAAGTATACTAATGGCGCATCATCCCGCAGTGCGCCATTAGTATGCCAAAGTTACTAATGGCGCATCATGCAAGAGTGCGCCATTAGGATGCCAAAGCACCTGGGTATATATGCCCCCTGGGAGGCATACTAATGGCGCACCGTCTTCTATACTAATGGTGCACCTATGGTGCGCCATTAGTAAAAAATACTAATGGCATGGCACTATTGGCGCACCAGTAGTGCGCCATTAATGGCCAAAATAGGTGCGCCATTAGTAGGCCTTTTCCTAGTAGTGTGCATCTGGTGTTATCCTGGGCTGACGTGCGAAGGCCCCCTGCTCCATGTGGATCGGGGTGCCACAGGACATGGTATCAGAGCAGCCAAGCTGGCATAGATTATCCTAGCATTAGATCACCGCTACCATCAACCCTTAATGACCTTAAGGGATTTGACCCGTCCCTGGCATCCGGCAAGGCCACTGTTAATCAACATGTGGCGTAGTCGGGACCGACACGTCCTTACCCCGCTGTCCCCGCCTAATTATCCGTGGCACGAATAGCGCCCTTATCTTTTTCGGTCGAGCGCACCGCTTACCCTTCAGGGTAAGGGGTCGTACCATGCGGGCATGCCCCGCATAGCTGCCTATAAAATCCCCTTTCCGCTTGCCGTACCTCTCACTCCTTAGTCAGCCATGTCCCTGCACAGAAGCCTAGCTAGTAACACTCCAGCCATGACTAGAGCCCTAAAAGCTCCCAAGTTTTAATCCCACACCTTTGCCGTCAACCACCCTAGCTTTCCACCTCCCCTTATTGAGATGCTTAGCAAAGCCTTTGGCTGTAATGCTAGCCCCGAATACCTGGTGTTTCAATCAGCACCCATCCCTCACCTTCATAGCTATGATGCTAGAGTGCACATCTGCCCGGGTCCCGCAACAGATGGTCAGCCCTTGGTTCTTCAGGGCAGAGCCATGCCCACTACTGATTTGGTTATTCAGGCAACTACTGTGGAGGCCATCCTTCACCTCCGAACCAAGTTCCCGCAAGTGGCAGAAAAGAGGGTGTTCTTCTTTTTCCCCATTGTGGCAGAAGCAGGAATGCAACCTTCTCCTGCTATCCAAGGAGATGACCCCACAATCGCTCGCCTGGTGCAGTATATCACTGCCCAAGGGATGATGATTTCTAAGGTTCTTGCTGAATTTAGAACCCTGAACAATGATGTGGTACGAGTTGTCAAGGAAGCTTACCGTGAAGCTCATAGATTCGCATCTCAAGTTATCCACCCCATGCCATCCGAACCAGTGTTACCCTCTCGGCCTGTGATGTGGCCTAGACCAACCCCCATCATCTTCGACCTGGCTATTTACCAGATCCACCATCACCATTTACTGGGATCACCTTCAGCCACACCCCTAGTAGCCGAGTCTCCACCCATAGTGCTGTCGGACGATGAAGGCTGAGATTGGCTCAGTCTTCGCCCTCCCGGGGAGCCCCAGCAAGGCCAGTCTTCTGCATGCCTTTAGTCACGCAGTCAGGTGTTTCTGCAAGTAGGTCAGTCAGTCTGTTCATCCTTGATAGGAGGATAAACTTTTGTATCCCGGAGTGAGTAGACTCATGTAGCGCGTAGCGCGTTCGTGCTTTGTTGGATGCTTGCACTGGTGTAACCCGTATGATATGTATGTGATTTTGGCTTTTCTGTTGTTTTTGCTTGTCTCTCTGTAAAGTAGAAATATTTGACAGAGTTGGCGATATATTGCTAACCAGATGTTAATTAGTAGATCACATACAGTAAAATAACATTTACTCATCCCGAGTCGAAAATAAAATGCGCACTGGTGTAGGTATATGTGTACCAGGATTACATATTCCCACTAGCATTAGAACACTTTAGTATAATTTGTCTGGTTTGTTTTTCATTGCCTGTCTATTGCATCTGTTAGCTAGTTTGGATTATACTACATATCACACGCACACCCGGTTCACCCACGGGTACTTTCGGGCAGTATTCGTGGGACTGCAAAGTCACATATCCCTCCCTATGGGTACACACCTCGTGTGCCCGGCTTTCCAAAATTAGAGCCTCGCAGAGGCCTTTCCATCTGGCAAATTCTCATCTCTAATTCTCATTTCCGACTTCATTTCCGGAGAAACGCTGCTAACTTTATTTCTCTCAAACCAGTACATCGACCACAATACAGATTTCCACTCTAATTCTACCTCGACACCTACTTTTTCGTGGAATCATCCACGAAATTTTTCCCACACCACAGTATGCATCCTGAGCTAGCGCAGCCACCTCACCCAGTCAACCTCACCTATGCCTTGCGTAACGCAGGCAATTCACCACCCCGCTCCACCACAGCACGCACTTACTCTGTCGGCGCAAAGCGACGGAGGATCAAGCGTGGCGGAGGACCACCCAGTGCACCATCTTCTCCCGCACCTCGACCAACCGCACCAAGCCGCGCATTGCCTCTGGCCCACTCGTTCCTAATGAGTATCATCAGGAGGAACGATGAGCCGATCAGCGTGCTCAGCAGAGCAGCGAGGAACCACTACAGCGCCACCAGGAACACAGCCTCACCAAAGGAGATCAGCTCGATCTCATCCAAACCGGTGGTAGAGCGGCATTGCGTTGGTGTGTTGGAGGAGAAGCCGCGCTGCCGTTTTTATAGCCCAACCCCGGTGTATGGTGAGCGATGTCCAAAGAAATCGCTCATCGCTCGTTCACCGGCGTCCGGGAGGCGAATCCGCGAGCAGTGCCGACACGGTGCTGGCCCGCGACATGAGTGCTCGCTGCACCGGCGCCGTGCACGCCGCGCACTACGGCACTAGGGTCCTCATCGCCCTAGGAGCTAGATGTGCGCTACGCCAAGCCGCACGCAGAGCAGCGACGGAGATGAAGCAGCCAGCCGGAGGTGGAAGAAGGAGCTTGCCAGTGGGCCATGGACCCGCATGTCAGCGGGTGAAACCACTGTTCATTGGGGTGCATCCAACAGTTGTCAGGAGTCTGATCTCAAGTGCCCCTAGCCGTGGAGGTAACCCTGTTTTGCCCATTACTCTCTCTAGGTGTACCAATTATCGGTACCCCAACTCGTCAATATCTAACCCAAGGGTTAAATTTAACCCAGGGTTTTTTCCCCGGAATGGCTATCTTTTAATTGTTGTTGTAACCCTAGGAATCTTGAGGACGAGATTCTTTTTAAGGGGGGAGGTTTGTAACAGCCTCAAAATTGGGTTATCCATTTTGGTGTTGTTATTTCTTCCTGGCAACCCTTTTTCAAATTTTCTCATGAGGATTTCTAGTTGACTCTAAGATTTCTGGTCATTTGCAACTCTTCAAAACCTTGCTCATGTCTCTGTCAGTGGGCAAGATCTCATCTGCAACACCTCAAATTGTCTCAAACCCTAAATCCAAGCTTTTGGAATTTATAGGTGGCCTTTTGTGATTACAAAGGAGCCATCATTTTTCTTGACCTGTTGATCATTTCATCTATTCCTGGAGACCATCTTATCCTCGTAATCCATGGATAGGCAAAAATATTGCCAAGTTCCAGCAATATTTTTGAATTGGGATTTATTCCTTTTCCTGTTTGTCTGAGGAATAAAATGTAAAGGCATAGCTAGCCATCTCCTAAATTCATGAGAATTGGTGGAGTTGATATATATGCCTAATCCAAGCTCTGGCAAAAATATTGGCCACATTAAAATAAGGAAAATTGCCCTTTCCTATTGTTAGCCAATATTGCATTTTAGCCATTTTCCAAAGGAACTACTATTTTTATAGCAGAGAAAATTCTCACATAAATTGTGGAGCTTTTCCTTGCTATATAATCATTAGTTCCATCATTAACTCATGTTCCACAGTTCAAAATTTTGGCACATGATCCAATGCAATTTTCTGCCTTCTCTGAAATTCTGCAAAGGAAGTGTCTTATTCTTAATTCCAATTAAGCTGAAATTTGGCGGGGTGATTAACATGGATCAAACACCCATGAATACCAAATATGAGCTCAATCCTTTCCTCCTAGCTCCTTGTGCTATTTTTCAAAGTTTCTGACCAGAATACAACTTTGTGAAGGAAGTACCTGCATAAAGTTTTCAAATGGGATGAAACTCTTCCATCCTCTCAAGTATTCCAAATCATTAGCCTCTACCTAAATTTAGATCATTTTATTGACCTATGTGAGCCCAGAAGTAATTCTTGCTTTCTGTCCAATTTTTAAGTTTATGAAGCAAGTGCATTTTATCTTGCTCCATTATAGCTGAAAATATTCCCAAGCATTCTCCTATCCATATAACTACCCTACCCAAGGTTTTGGCTCATTTCATGTAGCCAATATTTTTCTAGATTTTTCCTAAGTTTTTGGTCAGAAGTTATGTTTGTGAAACAAGTACCAATTTGGTAAGTCCATTTGGTATAAAACTTTTACAGCATCATTGCATGTCCAAATCATCATGCTTTGCCAAATCTTAGCTCAATCCATCACTCCTAGTGAGTGCTTCTTCCTCATTTAGTTTCTGGACAGATTTTAGCAGTTGTAAAGCAACTATGCTAAATATTTGTCCTAATGACCTCAAAACTCCCAGGATCATTGTTCTTGTTACCCTAAGCATCCCAGACATCATTGTTACCTTTCTACCCCTCTGGTTTTATCTCTAGGATACTGTCAAGTTTGCAACAGCAAACTTGTGAAACTTATTCTACTCAACTCAGTTTCTCTCTGCTCGTTTCTTTACCATAGTAACTTTCTATCTTCGAAGGACTACGCGGTAGACATGAAGTTACTTCAGTAAAAAAACCAGAGTGCACCTTGTCCGTGGTGATCACGCGGAGAGCCAGCCAAAATGGTGGTCTATCCACTGTTGTCGGCGGCATCGCTGCTCCGACCAGCTCTGGCCTCACCAGTGTTGCCCAACAGTGTCCCCTCGGTGTCCTCTTCCCCCTGGACCTCTGCCTCTCTTCGTTTTCTTCTCCGCAGAGCCGTGCCACTGTCCGAACAGTGCGCCACTTTGCTATCGTCGCTTTCTTCTTCGCTGTCCCCTTCCTCTGCTCGTTTCCGATCTTTGCTCGACTCCGTGAGCCTCTGGCGCTCGCCTGCTCCCTCCTCGTCGCCTTCCCGCCGCTTCCCGAGCAAGTTGGATGCGTCTGCCGACACTACACCATCGCCGGTGCGCGGACACGTCGCCCGCCGCATGCCACCTCCTCCCCTCTCCCCCCTCGAGCTCGCCCGACTATGTAAAGAGCCCGCGAGATCACCCTCGAGCACCACAACTGCCTGCCCAACCTCTCCCTCGAGCTCCAGAGCCCCTCACCACCTCTCTCTGTCGCCATGGCCACCGCCTCTGTTCTTCTGTGATTCCGGTGGTGCAGCGCTCCCCTCGCCATTCCTCCACCATCTAAGCCCCTCTCTACGTCTAGCGGACCTCCCCAGCCCCTCACCATGCCGACGGAGTACCTCAGGCCGTGACCCCAAGATTTAACCACTGCCGCACGCACTCTGCCTCCGTGCGGCGTCGCCTCTTCGACACTCCTTGGCGCCCGTGGTCTGCCAAAATGGATGCGGCGCTCCTCGCCGGTCTCTCCGTTGGCCTCAGCGAGTGTGGGGACCGCCAGAGTTGCCCGGGCCATCACCGGCGCCGGCCCTGGCCTCTACTCTGCGTGGGCGAGCGCTTGAAGGAGATGAAGACGACGACCCTGCCTGCGGGCCCCGCGCGTCAGTCACTCCACATTGACCCAGTCGGGTGCTGATGTGGATAAGTGAAGGGCCCCACCTATCGGGCACTCAGCGCTGACTGGACCGGCCCGCTGACGTAGTTAAGTGGAGGCGTACTCCTAAGAGTCTGTCTTCTCTTAACAAAAGCGCATTCTTCCTCTTCTTCGGCTGGAAATGTGTTTTCCTCTCTGGAAAGCGTATTCTCATAGAAGACGTGTTCTGTTTAAACTACCAGGGACCTGTTTGTTGAGATATTATTACAGACTAGTCCCTGAACTTTAAACGTCTGTATCTTTTTATCCGTAACTCCGAATGAGGTGAATCCAAAGCACTCTTCTTCGTTTCGTCGAGCCCTTTCTGTTGGCATCATTTTCATTATGTTTCAACATTCTAAAAATGACCATTTTTCCCTTGACGTTAGCCAGCCTCTTTCGAGAGAGAAGTGTTTCCGGCAGCTCTTTCCGCGATCGTTTCTCCACTTCTTCCCGGAGTATTTGTCACCCCAGTCAAGCCAACCTCTTATCATGAGCCCCGAACTCGCATGTTGACTTTTCTTGTCCCTTGTGTGTGTGTAGTTGCAATTGTTTTCTTACTGTTTCCAGCTGTAGTCATTTCTTTATGGCTTCCATGCATGCTTGTGTTTCATGACATCTTTTGCCATGTTAGTTAGAATGTCATTATTAATAATGCCATGTCGCCACTATAATTTTATTGTCCGGACATTGTTATAAAATGTTATAATGATTAGATTGCACCGTTACTGTGCTTGTAATTGGTATTATTATGCTTCTTTATGTTGTAGTTGTGCACCTGAGAAGTTCGACATTTTGTATATGCTTTTGTATGCTACATGTTCATTGTTGCATTCTTGTTAAATATGCTCATGATGATGGAGAAGTAATAAAATGACTTAATAATAACAACCTCCTCCGTCATCGATGGGATCGAGTCGTGGTGCCACACAATCCAACATCTTTAGTGCAGCCACATTTGCCTTTATGGGAAGGCCTTAATGCGAACTATTGTCGTGCCTCTCGCCGGTGCCTCCAACTAGGGAAGGTTATGGGCACATGCTACCCTGATCAGGTAGGCAGACATAAGCCTTGTGTGCCCGTTGTTGTTGGATTGGTACCGGGTCCCCGTTTGGGACCGTTTCTGTTTGGCCACGATGGTGGTCGTGTGTCTTTGGTAGACACGGTGCCACCCAGGACTAGCCTAGTGAGGAATGAGTCGGAGTGGCCGGGAGAGTGTCATGACAATAGGTCGGTTTCGTCGGAACGCCGTTGGTCCACCCGAATGGGATGACGAGGCCATGGGTTCCATGGTGTGGGTATAGTGCGCTACCTCTGGAGAGGGTTTATAAAGTCTATCGATAGCACACAGTTCGTAGTAGGTCACACTATCGGGTTTTGGTCGAAATGGAGGAATAAACCAGAGATATCAAAATTATTTACTGTGATAACAAGAATAAGGTGACTTGAACTATGAGATAGTCGTGCGAAATGACGACGATGTTGTGATCGCCGGAAAGATCACCGTTCGGTTGCGAGGCAACCCGTTGCTAAGAGAGTCCGATGGACTTGGTGTACAAGTTTGGTTGCATTGCATGAGTAATATGTTGCATTTTAAGAACCATGGTAGAACAAGAAATGTTTGCATCAAATTAACATGTTATGCCTGCACTAAATACATGTACAGTAGTTTATTTTCAGCATAGTCTCATGATACCATGCTTTGATTTATTTTATGCCAAGATTGAGATGATATGCTATGTTTTGTTCTGTTTATAAGCATGTTTTGATATGTCATGTTATTACCATGTTAGTAGATGCTAAGATGTTGTTTATACTCAGTTGATCTCTATCTTACCATGTTTAGAAATTGATATAAGATAGGTTGATGTATGCACTCGGTTCTTGCTTTGTCTTCTGCATGTTTGGTTGCTATGTATTGTGTTGTCTTGCAAGTACATTCAATGTACTGACCTGGCGTGTCATGCGAGTTTTGTAGGTCGCACTCGAATGGTTCGCTTGCTCCGTCACGCTAGGCCGTAATCTTGCCAGTCCTGTGAGTTGTGGAGCCCAGACAGAGTCGTTGTGCCGCCAAGCCAAGACTTCCGCCGCCATGTGAATAGCTTTAGGGCTATGCCAGATAATTGTATTCATCAATGATGTAATCATATACACTTTTATTTGATGAATATTATTTTACCTAGAATGTTGTATCTTGGACCTGTCGTGCGTCACGTTTTATCCTGGGCTGACGTGGGAAGGCCCCCTGCTCCATGCGGATCGGGGTGCCACAAAAAGTCAATTGGCCTTTAGGAGGCTAAAAAGTAGGTTGGGCCTGAATCGTGCCGAACAGCTCACGGGCCGGCAACACGCTGAAATAGACCCCCGCCCATGAATCCGCCAATCAAATCACGGGCTTATAACATGCCAAAATTGTCTCGATCCTTGTTCGATCTAGTCAGATTATCGGCTGCGAGCAGGCCGGATGCAAACCGGGCCGTAGTTAGGCCCAACTATATGACGGGTTTTTAACATGACGATATTAAAATAAGACTGAAATGCTAAACGGGCCCTTAACAGGCTGAAACTAATATCAGGCCGAATTACTAAATGGGCCTTTAGCAAGTGGGCCCAAAAGCATAGCGTCAAGTTGACGGGCTGAATCTGATATGGGCCATAATTTAGCCCAAAGCCTCTTAAAGGGCCGGACCTGATCTGGGTCGTAATTTGGCCCAGAACGTGGTAGGCTTTTAACGAGCCGAATCTCATATGGGCCATTATTAGGCCCGGAACATGGCAGACCATTAATGGACCAGATCAAATATGGGTCGGCATTTGGCCCAAAATATGGCAACCAGTTAATGCGCCGGCCTACTAGGGTCCTCAAAATCTTGTGGGCCTATAGCTGGGCTGGCCCATTAATGTTGGCGGAATCTCGTGGACCTTTAGCTGGGCCAGCCCATTATGGTACACAAAAATTTTGTGGGCCTGCACCTAGGCCGGCCCATTATGACCCGCAAAAATCTTGTGGGCCTTTAGCTGGGCCGGCCCATTATGGTTCGCCAAATCTTGTGGGCCTTTAGTTGGGCCGACACATTATGTTCTGCAAAATCTTGCGGGCTTTAGTTGGGCTGGCCCATTTAAACTTTATGGGCTAGTTTTGGGCTGCTCCATGTGTCAACATATCATAGGCGCATCTCGGCCATTGGATGAGTGACACCTGTGCCAACGCGGAGCTGACACATGTTTCCGTCAGCCAATCAGATTTTTACACGTGGAAAATCCCCATTGGTCGGGGCTGTTAACGAGTTATCGGATCCAAAACCGGACCCGATAGCTTAACGGAGTTCCGTTACTGTGGATGCCACGTGTCGGTCACCCGTGACAAAAGCACTTCTGTGACACACGATTTATCGTCATGGAAGTGGACACTTCCATGATGATAATTTTGGCAATGTCATGGAACACTTCTATGAAAGCACAGGTATGACTATCTTGATTATGTCATAAAATCGTCGAGGATGTACATGCATGACAGAAAACGTGACCTACTGTGACAAACACGTATCATCACGGAAGTGTATTTTTTGTAGTGTCATGTATGCATTCCGTACTAATTGTTCTTGTTTACAACGTATTAATGGAGAGAAGGGTGTTTGCCGGGTTTCTTTTGTGCGTGGGCAGGGGCCACACCAAGGAACGATTCCTTGTTATCTTAAGATAAACATCGTATCCCGGCAAAGCCCTTTCCGTCTTCCTACTCTACAGCTCGACCACATTCACGAACTTGGTGGAAGTAGGAGCAGAGTAGGATTAGGCCCTTTGTCTGCTCCTTTCCCATCACACTACCACCGAGTTCCGGTCCAAAATAAGGTTTGCTGGACGCAGAGAAAAAGGGAGCATGGTGGTATAAGAGCGATCGATATCTCGTACATTCAGGTTTCATACGGAAGTAAGGAGTGGGGGATGAAAGACTTATCTGATCTTGTAGCCCCCGGCAACCATGTCTTACCGTGGTCGGACCCTAGGATCTGCAGCCCCCGGCAACTTTAGTTCACGGGGGTCGGAGCGTCGTCCTGTCTTCTTTCTCCCAAATAGCCTAGCATAAATGACCATAAATCCTATGAACAAAAGAGGATGCAAAGGAACAGAGAGACGCACACTCGACCTCTAGGCTAGGGGTTAGTCGCCGCCAAGCACTATCAACCCTAATAGAGAAAGAGACTCAACCTAGCATGCATGCTAAAACTTAGGGCGCCAGCGCTTCATTTATTTATGCTCAGGGTCTGTGCCTGGCTTTGTACGAAGGGTTACATGCCTTGCCGGCAAGGCTTGTACAAAAGGGTGGCTTGCCGGGGAGCCCGGCAACTGCGCCTTACGGGTAAAGCTTGTGAAGATGTTCGATGTTCCAGGAGTTGCTCACTGGAATACCATCTTGGGTCTCCATGCGGACTGTGCTAGGCCTGGTGACTCGTATTACTCGATAAGGGCTTTCCCACTTTGGCGTCAACTTGCTGGAATTCTTGGCCGACTAAACGCGCCGAAGAACAAGGTCAGCTTCCTCAAAGCTTCGGGCATGAACCTTGCGGCTATGGTAACGGTGCAAGGCTTGCTGGTAGCGTGCCGCTCGCACAACCGCCCGAAGACGATCTTCCTCGAGGAGCGTTGCGTCATCTTGCCACAGTTGCTCTTGCTCAATCTCATCATAAGTGAGCACTCGGGGTGACCGGTATGTGAGTCCCGTGGGGAGAACTACTTCCGCCCCGTAAATGAGGGAGAAGGGTGTCTGGCCGGTCGCTCGATTTGGTGTTGTTTTGATTGACCAAAGAACCGCCGGCAATTCGTCAATCTAGTGCCTTCCGCACTTGTGCAGCCTGTCAAAAGTCCTTGTTCAGAGGCCACGCAATACTTCAGCATTTGCCATCTCTGCCTGACCGTTGCTTCGAGGATGCACAACAGAAACAAAACAGACCTTGCTGCCAAGGTCTTGAATGTACTGCATGAAGGTACGGCTTGCGAACTGCGTGCCGTTGTCGGTGATGACTCTGTTTGGTACACCAAAACGGCAAACTAGGCCCTTGAAGAACTTGGCGGCTGATTGTGATGTCACCTTTCTCACTTCTTCCACCTCTGGCTACTTTGTGAACTTGTCGATTGCAATGTACAAGTACTCAAAGCCCCCGAAAACACGGGGAAAGGGGCCTAGTATGTCGATCCCCCAGACCAAGAATGTCCAGGAAAGAGGGATTGTTTGGAGAGCTTGAGCTGGTTGATGAAGCTTCATTGAATGGAACTGACACGCTTCACACTTGGTTACTAGTGCCGTTGCATCCTAGAGGGCAGTGGGTCAGAAGAAACCTTGTCGGAATGCCTTGCCGGCAAGGGCCCTTGACCCTATGTGGGAGCCACATATGCCTCTGTATATCTCTGCCAACAGCTTCAGTCCATCCTCCTTGGGAATGCACTTCAATATTACACCGTTCGGCCATTTTCTGTACAAGACGTCATCGACGAACTGATACATGGCAGACCGACGAGCTACTTTCTCCGCTTCTTCCTGCTCCTCAGTTAGCTCCCCGGCTTGGAGAAATCGGACGGTATGCTATGCCCAAGACGGAGCCTGGGGCTCGATGACAAGGACTAAAGGCATCTCCTTTGCCATAGGCAATTGTCTCCGCGGTCAGGGCTTGACGCCCTGCCGGAGTCTGTTGCCCTACGGCAGGCTCAGCATCCCCGGCAACACCTTTCGAGCGACCACTAGGGGCTCGGCAGGTAAGTACTTGCCGAGGCCTGATTTCCTCCGCTTGTTCTGCTCTGCCGATTGTTCAACGGATGGTTGAGTTAATCGAAGCACAAAAGTACCTTGTTCCACAGGTAGTTTAAGGGCGGCGTGCTTTGACAAGTAGTCGGTGATGTTGTTCTCTGCTCAGGGAACATATTCTGCTTGTATACCGTCAAAACGCTCCTCCAGCTTCCTCACTTCATCCATGTAGGCCTCCATCAACGGGCCGTGGTAATCTTTGTTAACTTGCTTGACGACAAGCTGCGTATCACCTATGACGATGAGCTTCTTGATTCCGAGGTCTGCCACGATCCTGAGACCAGCAGGCAGTCCCTCGTACTCGGCAGTGTTGTTCGTTGACATCTTCGTGGGGAAGTACATCTGGACCACATACTTGAGGTACTCTCCGGTGGCCGCAACAAGCAGTACACCAGCACCGGCGCCTTGCAGCGAGAAAGCTCCGTCAAAGTACATAACCCAGCCGTGACTTGTTTCCTTACCGGGGAGAGTGGTCTCCTGGATCTCTTCATCTGGCATTGAGATCCATTCTACAACAAACTCCTCCAAGACTCTACTCTGAATCATTGAAGTGCTTTCAAACTTCAAACCAAAGCTCGACAGTTCCAAGGCCCATTCCACAATCCTCCCGGTCGCATCTGGGTTATGCAATATCCAATGCAATGGGAGGCGAGTGACGACGGTAATTTCATGTGCTTGGAAGTAATGATGCAGCCCCCTGCACATCGGAGGACGAAGAGCAATTTCTGCACACCGGAGTACCTTGACCTAGCCCGCTGCAAAAGGGAGATGACAAAGTAAACTGGGTGATGCATCATCTTATTCTTTTGCACTACTTCATTGAGTTGTGTCGCTTCTGCCCCAGTTGTGTTAGGTTTTGTCATTGCTATTACTTTTGCATTGACCTCTCTCGGGCTACTAGCGCAACACTGACCACTTTATTCTTCGCCGCTAGATATAGCAGCAACGGCTCTTGGCGTTTAGGCACGACCAGTATTGGCGTGGAGGAGAGGTATTTATTCAAATCTTATAGTGCTGGTTCGGCTTCTAGGGTCCACTCCATTGGTCCAGCCTTTTTCAAGATTTTTAAAAAGGGAAGGGTGCGCTCGGTAGATTTGGAGATGAATCTGCTCATGGCGGCAACGTAGCCAGCAAGCCGATGCACATCCTTGATCCGCCTAGGCGCCTCAATTTGCTCGATGGCCTTGATCTTGTCTGGATTCGCCTCAGTTCCACTTTGTGAAATGAAGAAACCGAGGAACTTGCCAGACGGAACGCCGAAGACACACTTCTCAGGGTTCAGCTTGAGGTTCATCTTGCGCAAATTCACAAACGTCTCTTCCAAATCATGTATGAGCATTGCCTTGTCCTTGGTTTTGACCACTATGTCATCCATATAGGCTTCCATATTTCTATGTCGATGAGGCTCAAAACCAATTTGAACTGCTCTTGTGAATGTTGAGCCAGCACTCTTCAACCCAAAAGGCATTCGTCTGAAACAATACGTACCACATAGGGTGATGAATGTTGTCTTCTCTTCGTCTTCTCTCATCATGAAAATTTGATGCTACCCTGAGTAAGCGTCAAAGTATGATAATAGATCACACCCGGCCGTGGAGTCTACAATCTGGTCAATGCGCGGAAACGGGAAAGGGTCCTTTGGACATGCCTTATTGATGTCTGTGTAATCAATACACAGTCTCCACTTCCCATTTGCCTTGCGCACCACCACCAAATTTGCCAGCCACGTTGGATGGAGTACTCCTTTCACCAAGCCTACCGCCTCCAACTTCCTAGTTTCCTCTGTGATGAAATCCTTCCGTTCCAGAGCTTTCTTCCTGACCTTCTACTTGACGGGCCGCGCGTGAGGGTAGACAGCAAGATGGTGCTCAATCACCTCCATGGGAACGCCGGGGATGTCGGATGCTAGCCACGCAAACACGTCGACATTCGCCCGCAGGAAGGTGACGAGCGCGCCTTCCTATTTGTTGTCGAGGGTGGAGCTTATGGAGAAAGCCCCTCCCGTGCCATCCTCCTTGACGGAGACGTTCTTGGTTTCTGGTGGTGCAGCTCTAGATTTCTTGCTCTTGCCGGTGGAGCTCTCTACCACGTTGATCTTCTACGTCCGAAGAGGCGCGCTTGTCGGAGTGGGTGCGAGAGGCCTTACCAGTCTTCCTTCCACCGAGCATGTTGATCTTCTACATCCCGCGACTAATGCGCTAGCTCTTCCCGCGGCGGCATCCGGGGTCATCTACGTGGCGATGCTGCTCATCGCGCTCGACCTGGGAGGAGCACGTGGTGGGCGTCGGCGTGGGCGTCTTGGAAGTCACCGCGCCACCCGTACGTGGCACGACGCTGCTCTTGGAGGGCCCCGCGTCGCCTGCGGGGGGCCCTACTCCGTATTTGGACTTGGCAGCGTGCGGCTCATCATCTTGTGCACGTACGACGCCGCTCGCATAGCTTCGGCTGCTAGAACAACGTGGGTGTTCGCGGGCCGCGCCTCGACTTCCATCCGCGGCCACCTCGTTGCCAGCCCGCACCGGCATGGGCCGTTTGGCTCCAGATGAACCGATCGCTGTGATCGTCTTGTTGTTGGGAGCCATGGCGATGAAGAACTGCTAAACTGACTACTAGATCGGATTTTCACAATTGCGCCCCCGACCTCGTGCACCAAAGATGTCGGGGGAGACGACACCTATGGGATCACTCGAATCCCTTCTACGGTCGACGGGCATGGGGTTGTGCAAAGAGCGGGTCTAAGAGTCAGTATAAGGATAGTTTACCCAGGTTCGGACCGCGAGAATGCATAATATCCTAGTCTTGCTTTGGTGTGTATTTGAGTGTTCTTGAGCTTCTTGAACTAGCTATGGGTGCGTGTCTAGTCCCGAAGATCCGAATCCTTTCCCAGTATGCCTTGGGCCTCCTTTTATATTTAAAAGGGCTGCCACAGTGGCACACATGATGTGGAAAGGTACACAGTGTACAAGCTTATCTCATGCCACGGGACAAGACGCATTAAATGCTCTACTTAGGTGTCAACTTGCTTTATCGGGGAAGGGAACGAGGCCCGTCCCGTCCTCTGCCGCTCCGTCTGGTTGCGACGCGCATCCAGGCCAATGGGGCAGGCAGCTGAGATGGCGTGGTGGTAGGGTCTTCACGAAGATCTGCATGCCACTACGCAGGTGCTTGACTAGCTGGATTAGGAACCACGTACTGCCACATGGGTACTTGCCTAGGCTAGTGGGTCGGCCGCCGAGCTGGGGCGACGATGGGGCGGCAAGGGCTTGTCGCGGTCTTGCGTCTGTTCCCGGCAAGTGTCTTGCCGGGGCTTCGGGGGTGTCTTTGGCAAGGAGCCTTGCCAGGGCCTCGTGGGCATTCTGGGCAAGGAGCCTTGTGGTCGTCCTGTCTTTTGGTTCTCATCTTCTGATTCGTGGACCCTTGTCTTCACAAAGATCTGCATGCCATCACGCGGGTGCTTCCCGAACCTTGGTTCCAACATTGTTGATGATGTCGGAGCTCCTAGGCTCAAGGGTGGCTTCAACGGAGGCTTTGGGTGAGCTACCCGAGAAAGTGTTCTTGCCGGGGCCGTGGAGTCCGCCTCGGCAAGGGTCTTGTCGTGGGAAGCCTATCTTCTTGCTTGGCCTTCTTGCACCATTGTCTCGGTGTTGCTCTGGTAATCTTGTGAATTGCCTTGTTATGTGTGCCCACAGGCGTGGCTCTGAATTCCCGTGCACAAGTAAGGGGTACAAAGGAGCGCCCTGCTACTTCTCGAGCTTGCATTGTCTTCCCTCGAAGAGGAAATGGTGATGCAGCACAGTAGCGTAAGTACTTCCCTAGGTTTTTGAGAACCAAGGTATCAATCCATTAGGAGACCACACGCGAGTCCCTCGCACCTGCATAGACAACTAAGAACCTCGCAGCCAACACGATAAAGGGTTGTCAATCCCTTCACGGTCACTTACGAGAGTGAGATCTGATAGATACGATAAGATAATATTTTTGGTATTTTTGGTATAGAAACAGAAAGTAAATAAAGCAAAGTAAAGTGGATGGAAGATTGATATGATAAGAATAGACACGAGGGCCATAGGTTTGACTGGTGGCTTCTCTCATATTAGCAGAATTTTGCGATGAGTGAACAAATTACTGTCGAGCAATTGATAGAAAAGCGCGTAGTGATGAGAATATCTAGGCAGGATCATTATATATAGGCATCACATCCGTGACAAGTAGACTGAAACGATTTTGCATTTACCACTATTACTCCACACATCGACCGCTATCCATCATGCATCTAAAGTATTAAGTTCATGAGAACAGAGTAACACCTTAAGCAAGATGACATGATGTAGAGGGATAAACTCAAGCAATATGATATAAACCCCATCTTTTTATCCTCGATGGCAACAATACTATAAATGCCTTGCTTCCCCTGCTGTCACTTGGAAATGACACCACAAGATTGAACCCAAAGCCAATCACTTCTCCCATTGCAAGAACTATAGATCTAGTAGGCCAAACCAAACCAATAATTCGAAGAGACTTGCAAGGATATTATAATCGTACATAAAATATTTTAGAAAAGAATACAATATTGTTCATAGATAATCTTGATCATAAACCCACAATTCATTGGTCTCGACAAACAAACCGCAAAAATATTACATCGAATATATCACCTCGAAGATCGAGGAGAACTTTGTATTGAGATCCAAAGAGAGAGAAGAGGCCATCTAGCTAGTAACTATGGACCTAAAGGTCTGTGGTAAACTACTCACAACTCCTCGGAGAGGCTATGGTGTTGATGTAGAAGCTCTCCGTGATCGATGCCCCCTCCGGTGGAGATCCGGAATAGGCCCCAAGATGGGATCTCACGGGAACAGAAGGTTACGGCGGTTGAATTAGGGTTTCTTCATGCTCCTTGATGTTTTCAGGATATGTGGATATATATAGGAGGAAAAAGTACGTCGGTGGAGCAACATCGAGCCCACAAGGGTGGGGGAGTGCCTACCCCCCGTGGGCACGCCCTGGCCCCTCGTGGGCACCTCGTTTCTTCTCTAACTTCTACTCCAAGTCTCTCGTGAAGATATCGTTCCAAAAATAACTCTCCTGGAGGTTTCATTCCGTTTGGACTCCGTTTGATATTCCTTTCCTGCGAAACACTGAGATAGGCCAAAAAACAGCAATTTGCACTGGGCGTTGGGTTAGTAGGTTAGTCCCGAAAATAATATAAATGTGTATAATAAAGCCCATTAAACATCCAAAACAGAATATATAATAGGATGGAACAATAAAAAATTATAGATACGTTGGAGACGTTTCAAGCATCCCAACGCTTAATTCTTGTTCGTCCTCGAGTAGGTAAATGATAAAAACAGAATTTTTGATGTGGAATGCTAACCAACATAATTCTCAATGTAATTTTATTTATTGTGGCATGAATGTTCAGATCCGAAAGATTGGAGACAAAAGTCTATATTGACATAAGAATAATTATACTTCAAGCATACTAACAAAGCAATCATGTCTTCCACTGTTCAAGAAATCTTCCGATTCAGCGATTTAACGTCCGATTTATCGCTACTCTTGGGGTGACTGATAAGATTATGCCTTATCTTCATCATTTATCGTTTGGACCGATTTATCGCTATGACTAGCGATTTATCGGGAATCTACCGATAAAATCGGTCCTATTCGTTGCACTATGTTTGCAAGAACTATGTTTATTTGTGTTTTGTGGATCTTGTTATGCAATATGTAATGTTTTTCTATTTTGTTTGTCGTTATATCAGGATTCAAAGGCTACGATTCAAGGTAACACTTATGTCCAATATTGTTTGGGTGTTGAATATAGCATATTTTAGTGTTGGGAACCTGGGATTTGAAAAAAATGGCCGATTAATAGTCGACCGATAAAATCGATTAATCGACCGATTTCTGATTAATCTCTAATCCCCAGCTGACCGAGACGATAACGATAAGCGATATCCTCAACATTGATGTCTTCTCGAAATAACATGGCCAAAGAAAGTTATCCCTACAAAATCATATAGTATGGCTATGCTCTATCTTCATCACACAAAATATTTAAATCATGCCCAACCCTGGTTTCAGCCAAGCAATTGTTTCATGCTTTAATTCTTTCAAACCTTTCAACATTCACGCAATACATGAGCGTGAGCCATGGATATAGCACTATGTGGAATAGAGTGGTGGTTGTGGAGAAGATAAAAGAAGAAGATAGTCTCACATCAGCTAGTCATATAAATGGGCTATGGACATGTCCATCAATAGATATCAATGTGAGTGAGTAGGGATTGACATGCAACGGATGCACTAGAGCTATAAGTATATGAAAGCTCAACAAAATAAACTAAGTGGGTGTTCATCCAACTTGCTTGCTCACGAAGACCTAAGGCATTTTGAGGAAGCCCGTCATTGGAACATACAAGCCAAGTTCTATAATGAGAATTCCCACTAGTATATGAAAGTGACAAAACAAGAGACTCTCTATCATGAAGATCATGCTGCTACTTTGAAGCACAAGTGTGGAAAAAGGATAGTAACATTGTCCCTTCTCTCTTTTTTTCTCTCTTTTTTTCGGTTGCGCCTTTTCTCTTCATTTTTTTCTTTTGATGGCCCCTCTTTTTTTCTCTTTTTTTTTTATTTTTTCGTTCGGAGTCTCATCCCGACTTGTGGGGAAATCATAGTCTCCATCATTCTTTCCTCACTGGGACAATGCTCTAATAATGATGATCATCACACTTTTATTTACTTACAACTCAAAGCTAGAACAAAATATGACTCTATGTGAATGATAATGATGAAGGGTGTCATATGAACGGAATGGTGGAAAGTTGCATGGCAATATATCTAGGAAAGGCGATGGAAATGCCATGAGAGGTAGGTTTGGTGTCAGGATCGGAATTTCGGGGTATTAAATTCCCAAAATTGGCCCTTGTGCTCACCAGCCCCAAGATCACTGTTAGCTGATGCGGCACCTCTTCATACAGAAATTTCAAAGCAAAGGTACAAATATGTAGTACAAGACCATTCTAGCCTTTAAGTACAACACAAGGTTTCTAGTGGCTGATGGCGGAAGCGGTCTGTAACACGTCGGTGTGTGCGGGACTCCATTTCCCACGGGAACAGCTGACCAGGTTAACTCCTATCTTCGCGAGGCTGCTATCACTGTTGCATAGGTTCCGGGTAGTCGTCGCAACGCTCCTCTTCAAGTAAGCAATCTGGCCAAGACAATAGCCAGGGACAAGCCAGTGAGTACTTTGAATGTACTCGCAAACATTATGAACAAGGGTGAAATATAATCATGCTCGAGAACATTCGATGATCACGATGTTAATTATGATATGACAATCCATGATGCAAACAGTTCTTCTGTATAAAAAAAGCATAATGCAGTCAGGTAGTAAAATAAATAAATGAGCATGCCACAGTCGGGCGTCTGAGCGACACCACCTAAAGGGCTTATAAAGAAAAGTAATTAACAAAATGCCACAGTCGGGCGTCTGAGCGACACCACATATAGGGCTTATAAAGAAAAGTGAATAACAAAATGCCACAGTCGAGTGTCTGAGCGACACCACATAAAGGGCTTATAAATAAAAGTAAATAACAAAATGCCACAGTGGGGCGTCTGAGCGACACCACATAAAGGGCTTATAAAGAAAAGTAAATAACAAAATGCCACAGTCGGGCGTCTGAGCAACACCACATAAAGGGCTTATAAAGAGAAGTAAATTACAATGAATATCCAGGAGGTAGAACCATCCCAGGGATACTCAATAATTTGCATAAAACAGGGATTAGTTCATCATAATCAATGTCACCATATGTCACACTTCATAAATAAAGTTCTGGTTTTAGCAGTTTTCTCCTCCGAAGACCGACGCTAAGACCGACACTTGACACTTCTCAGACTATAGTCCTAACCCCAGGGACACGGCTATTCGAATAGATTTAATCTCTATAGAGGGTGTACTCTTTACCCACGAATAACGGATTCCTTTAGTCCCTCTGGGCAAATTCCGTCTACGGCCTTTTAATTTGAAGACACATCTGGCCGCACACACCAGCTTAACTTACCGGTGTCTGGAATCACCCACGACACCTGTCAAGACTCTAAGTGGGGAGGCTACAACCTCGAATAGCATGGGATCACCAAATTTATAATGCGCGCAAACTGGGGAAGCTACCCCTTCGGCTTCAACCGAAACACCCATGCCCCTGGACCAGGTGGCATGCCTACCGGATGCAGCCGGTATCTTCCACCATGGCCTCTTTGTACGGTGTGTGCTAGGACAGGGATCAACAATTTACTGAATTGTACCCTACCTGTAGTAGGTACAAGTGGTAGTACGAAAACGAGCATGGGGGTTATTGGAACAATACTCGATCCGTGGTCTACTCAGGAGGTTTCAACATCACTTGCATGATTAGCATAATCATTATACTCCACAATTACAGTCGGAATCACCACTCGTCATGCCTCACCAAGCCATACCGGACTCTGTCGTCTCAACGAGGAGCTAATGACAAGCTCGTGTCTACACAAGACCACGACTTTCACGGCTTTCTTCCGTTAGGCATGGGAAGCATACGAGGGGGATAATGTCGTGCATATCAAACATTCACAGCAAGGGGTCTACCTCATGCACTCACGGTTAGGATCATATCATCACATATGAAAGAAAAGAATGCATCCATATCGTTGTAATCACATGCTTTAGATCAAGGTTCAAAAATTCTTGCCTTCAAGTAGAGGGGAGGAGAAATGCATTCCAAAACTTTTGGAAGTTTCCTTCCTCTTCAAAAGACTAATAGAAAGAATATGAAATTAATACATAGAATCACAACATCACAAAAAAGTTGTCTGGAAAATTTTCAAATAAATTTGAAAATAAATTAGACCAAATTTAAGGAACAACAGAAAAAGAATCAGTTCAGTTTGAGTTATATTTAAAAAGTTAAAGCCATTCAAAGTTCAGTCAAACTCTGATTTTAAACAAAAACAGAAAAGAAAACATTTCAGCCGAGAATACGTTTTCGGGCTAGGGAATACGTACTCTGAGTTTTACGCCTCCACTTAAAACGCGTGGAGGCAGGGCTGGGTCACTGACAGTGGGTCCTCGGGACCCACTAGTCAGGTTTGACCAGTCGCTTCCCCCTCCTCTTCCTCTGCCCGAGCGGAGGCGGGACTCCGGCGATCGTCGCTGGCGAACGGAGGCTCCTCGAGGGCATTTGAGGCCGGGGATGGATCCGTCACTCCTAGGTGGTCCTCCCGGTGGTCGCCTCACCGGCGGGGATGGAAGGAGTTGCCGGCGGCGAGCTCCGCGGGGGAGGGAGTTTCAGGCAGGTTTGGGGGTTTGAGCTGTGGTGGGTTTCGATCGCGTTCCAGGGGTCGGACAGCTCCGCAAGGTCGAGGGGAAGGCGTCGGTGGTGCTGGATGGGCGGGGGAGGCCCTGGTGGCGCCGGAGTGATCGAGACAGTGGCAGCGGCCATGGATGCCGGAGAGGAAGAAGACGACCTCTCTGGTCTTTCTACTGCTACGGGCGGATCAGTGAGGGAGTGTGGGAAGTTGCTTGAGGGCCTGACGAGCTCGGGGGTTCCTTATATAGGCGGGCAATGGCGGTTCCGCGGCGACCGAGGATATGATCGCCGGCGACCGCCATTCTGTAGCAGCAGGAGATGTGGCGGCGACGAATGCTTGCAGACGAGCTTGCGGATGAGATTGCACTGCTCCAGGAGGCAGCTGGCGAGCACGCGTGGCTTGGGCGGTGCCGACCATGGCAGAGTTCTACTGTGATCGCCGGCGTGCCGCCAAATGCGCTCTGATGACGGCGCTGTGGAGTCCTAGGAACGGTTTGGAGTGTTCTGGTGTGCGGATAAGGCCGGGCGCGGCTTTGCAGGCGGGTTGGGGCCAGGGGCGCGACGTGGCGACCCGAGCGCACGCACGTGCAAAACACGCGCTCTGGGCGCGCCTAGAGCACGCACGCGACGTGCTCGGCGATATGCCAAGGCATGCTTGGGGGCTCCAAACCACAAGGGGGTTAGCAGTGTGGGGCTATAGGCTAGGGTAAAACCATGAGACATGCTGGTCTAGCCAGGTGATCAAGCTCATAACAGAAACCAAAAACTAAGCCAAAATTGGTCATGCATTCAGGGTGTTTGACAAATTGCCAGTGGCATCTAGGCAACTCTCGGGGTGGCCAAATTCTCCAGATTAGTGTCTCCTTGGATGAGTAATAGGGTGGTGAGGTTAGTTATCAAAAGCAAAAACTTGTTAGTGCAAGTTTTGCAAGACTCCAGTTCTGGGCAGAAGGTAAATGGCACTGTTTCATGAACCAGAAACCTTCCAATGGGTACACTCTTCTGGACTTAAGGGTTTTGCAAGATGGGCTATATGTTGGGAAAAGCTCAAGGACAAAGGAACAAGTTAGAAAAGGGTTGCAGTAGAAAGTGACATTCTGGACCAGAGAGCAAAAGAGGATGTTTTGCTCAACTTTTCAAAAGGGTACCCAAGGATTTTTGCATGGAAGTGATGTAGGGGTTTTACTTGACATCCCTGAATTTCGGTGGAATTTTTGGACAATTCCATCAAAGGGTTGTAGTGTAAACTGGGCCCTAAAACAGAAGGAAAACACTTTAAATAAATAAAGCTCAGGGAGAAAATAATGCAAATGATCCTATAACTAGAAAGGTTGTTCTTCTTGGCTTAGGGCAATTAAGTCCAAGCAACAAACTCACAAAAGCAACAGAAGGGAAGCTCTGACAATCACAGAAAACCCAGAAAAATAAAAGTTAAAACTCCTGGTCAAATTTTTATCACTTAAGCAAGATCAAAATTTTGGGGTGTTACAACACCACCCCCCTTAAGAAAGATCTCGTCCTCGTGATTTGCTAAGGGTTGCTATAAAACCTTCTACTGCCACACAAAGATATTACCAAAGTTAACCATTCTGCTAATGCAAATAAATGCCACTACAGTGCATGGGCAATAAGTGGTGGTATAAACTGCAATGTTAAACACTGGCGCTGCATGGAAAAATCTACAGTCGTGGAAAAATGAGATATTTCTACTACGGTCTATAGTAAATTTATAAATAATATTCCTAAATTTTAAAATACGCTGGTTGCACCTGAGAGCACAGTTCTCTCACTGGCTGACAGGTGGGGCCTAGACCCATTGTCAGTCTCTTCTTCTACCTCCGGTTCTCTCTTCTCCTCTCCCCCGCGGGCTTTCCTGCGTTTTCTCCACCGGCGACGGCTAGTTCATAGGGCATCTAGGCCGTATTGACGTAGTGCGTGGCGCGCTAGCTGTCGGCGCAGCGTGCACTCACCTCGCCGGCCAGCGTGCTGTCGGCACTGCTCGCGGATTCGCCTCCAAACACCGGCGGTCGAGCGATGAGCGGCGCTGGTGGACTCCACCCACCGTACACCGATCTCGAGCTATAAAACGACCGAGGTGCTCCTTCTTCCTCCTAACACCTGGCCTCGCTTCCTCTTCTTTGTTCCCTCTCCTCCATTTGTGTTTGCAGGAGCTCGGGTCGAGGCCCTAATGGCGGAGGTGATGCCGGACTAGTGCATGATCCTAGTGTGCGTGGGGTTGGCGGCATTGCTGGGGGTATCCGCGCTCTTGTGCGCAATGATCCTCGATGATCATCGTGATGCTGCTGCTCGAGCGCTAGGTCTTCGCGGCGGCGGCGATCACGAGGATTAGACGTGAGTGTCGGGTGCTAACGGTGGTTAGTGCACGGAAGGCAACTAGTGCCTGAATAAATTCCCACGAGTTTTTCCTCAAGAGACTATGGTGCGCTAGAGAGGTGGTCAATTTAATGAAGTAGGTGTATGTGGAGTAGCAACTTAGTGTACTGTGTGGAGTGGCCGGAGTTGTAATACTGCTGTTGCGGTGCTGTGCGGGAAATTAAAATATCTACGTTATGCGGAGAGATATGTTGTAATAACTCAGGAAAGAAAACAATTAAAAACTCACTCCAGGTTTTTACTTAGCGCAGAAAAATAAATTTAAATAAGAATTATTAGCAGTGGAACCACTTCATAACTTGAAATTAATTATTTAATATGATACACCGCTTACAACTCATGAAAAGATCGCGGGGATAACAAATCATAGCCGGTACATCTAAAACACAAACGGCAACCGCATAGGGTCTTGTGAAAAAGTCTCTGGTGCTGGGGGACACTCTTATTCTATTGGTGGAAGTGGGTTGACTAGGCAATGAATGTGCTTCTCCTGCCCGGGCCTCAATGTTCTGTCGATGGTGATCCGAGGATTTAAATCGGCGAGGCTCCGGAGATAACCCATTATCCGTTGGGTCAAACGCTCTTGCGCGATGACATACTACGTAAGGTTGGCTAGTACTGGGTCTCTCTCAATTCGCCCACCAGGAAAAGCCGCTGCTTCTCCGGGCGCTGCACGGCTCGGAAAGTAATAATACCCCCGTTCGCTGGCATAGGGCACCGCGAATCGAAGGCGAGCGAGCGCTTCATAAGCGGCAGCCTCTATGGCCATCTGGGGAGTTGGCATGGATTTCCCCATGAAGGAAACCTCTGTGGGGTCTTGGTTTGTGTTTGCCGGAGGGATGTGTACTATTGCCCAATATTTCGAGGTGGATGGTGTGATCCTAGATTTGAGCAGCTCATACTGGGGTGGACGGGTAGCACTCATGGTACTGCAGGTAAAATCCCACAATATCTTCACGAAACTACCAGGGGATGCCTCTGGGGTTCTTAGATAAATACTAGGGATTGGCATGGCGAGGAAAGTGGCTGTGAGAGTAGAGCACTAGGTGAGGGACACTTTGCAAGGTCACGGTGTGGCCTTTTATAATGCCACCGGGCTGGTTTATAGAATCATGGTGAGGGGCACCTATATTGTCGGTTTCGCTCTACGGGATCGGGGTCAATGCTACAGATACTCACGTCTCGCAAAGTGACGTGTTTAAAGTGGGGGGGTGTCGGTGAGGTGCCTTGGAAGTTATACCTGGACGGAATGCATTCGTACACTGACATATCTGTGCACAGATGCTATAGAGATAAGGGCGAAAAGCAAACTGTATATACATATGGAAATATAGGTTACATCTCTACGGGGTGTGTACAAGATAAGGCTTGGTACTACTCGGGTGATTTAATCAACCTCGTTTATATCCAAGCGGCCTTGCCTTGTGGACGCCGAAGCCTCTCCAAGGTCTTCGTCGTTGGTGTTGGCTGGAGGTGGCTGAGGGGGTGCAGGGTCGGGGCAGTGATGATGTCCCTCGCGGGGATTGTTGGTTACAATTCCGTTCGAGCGTGCGCCAAACAGGCGACGCATCACCTCTGGAGACACCAAGGCATTATGGTCGATGACCGAGGCAGGTCTCAAGGACACAATGGGTTGTCCGAACAGCACGACTGGGTTGTCTGTTCCGGACTCGTCTCCTCCTCTTGCCGGGGCTCAACGAAGCAGTTCTCCACGAGCTGCGATAAGATCAAGAGTGACTTGATCGAACAGTTCCTCTAGCACACTTACATAGCGTACCAGGTGCAACAGTGCTGGATCTGTCTCGTGGTCTCCGCTCGCAACTTGGGTAGGCCTACCATACCCGTTACGACTGGGTAGTAGTAGAATGAGTGACAGTTAACTCTAGGCGGCAAGTGCCGGAGTTGAACTATAGCCTCTCGAGCAGCTAGTTGGATAGCTTGCGGCTAGAAGGAAGTTGTCCTCTCGGTGAACCTGTAGGGGCGTTCTGGCGACAGATCCCTACCGTAAACGTGCACAGTGGCCCAGAATTGACAGTTTTCACCGCCCATGGATTCTTGGTACACAACATATTCTGGGGGCTCCTCTAACGCAAATGTACGGCGGGTGAGGTTTGCGAGCACGGTCACAAAACCTCCAAGGTTGGTTGCTGTGGTTTCGTTGTGTACAATGGGTCCTGGCATTATAGCTCGGTCTGAGGTAGAGGCTGTGTTGTGCTGGGCTTGGGGGCTAGCGTGCCCTATTTATAGGAAAGGACAGAGTCTTCCTTCGCACGCTTGCGGAAGGAACTTTTTAGGTGTCGGTCACTAGGCTGATAGGTTGGGCACCGACTGCCAAGGGTGTCGGTCCACTATGTGGGTATCTTGCGCGAGAAGCTTGGCCGGGGTTAGGATATGGTCTGATGTGGTGGTTAACCTAAGTTTTTGACCTGGCTAAGATAGGATTAGCCAATGGTCAGTCTGGCTCTGATACCAAGGTTGTCAGGACTGGAATTTTGGGGTATTAAATTTCCAAAATTGGCCCTTGTGCTCACCAGCCCCAGGATTACTGTTAGCCGATGAGGCACCTCTTGATACAGAAATTTCCAAACAAAGGTACAAATATGTAGTACAGGACCATTCTGGCTTTTAAGTACAACACAAGGTTTCTAGTGGCTGATGGCGGAAGCGGTCTGTAACACGTCGGCGTCTGCGGGACTCCATTTCCCACGGGAACAGCTGACCAGGTTAACTCCTATCTTCGCGAGGCTGCTATCACTGTTGCATAGGTTTCGGGTAGTCGTCGCCATGCTCCTCTTCATGTAAGAAATCTGGCCAAGACAATAGCCAGGGACAAGCCAGTGAGTACTTTGAATGTACTCGCAAACATTATGAACAAGGGTGAAATCTAATCATGCTCGAGAACATTCGATGATCACGATGTGAATTACGATATGACAATCCATGATGCAAACAGTTCTTCTGTATAAAAAAGCATAATGTAGTCAGGGAGTAAAATAAATAAACGAGCATGCCACAGTCGGGCGTCTGAGCGACACCACCTAAAGGGCTTATAAAGAAAAGTAAATAACAAAATGCCACAGTCGGGCGTCTGAGCGACACCACATAAAGGGCTTATAAAGAAAAGTAAATAACAAAATGCCACAGTCGAGCGTCTGAGCGACACCACATAAAGGGCTTATAAAGAAAAGTAAATAACAAAATACCACAGTCGGGCGTCTGAGCGACACCACATAAAGGGCTTATAAAGAGAAGAAAATAACGATGAATATCCAGGAGGTAGAACCATCCCAGGGATACTCAATAATTTGCATAAAACAGGGATTAGTTCATCATAATCAATGTCACCATATGTCACACTTC
>LR738712.1:226440466-226450663 GCA_902687465.1 Secale cereale
ATAAAGAAAAGTAAATAACAAAATGCCACAGTCGGGCGTCTGAGCGACACCACATAAAGGGCTTATAAAGAAAAGTAAATAACAAAATGCCACAGTCGAGCGTCTGAGCGACACCACATAAAGGGCTTATAAAGAATAGTAAATAACAAAATGCCACAGTCGGGCGTCTGAGCGACACCATATGAAGGGCTTATAAAGAAAAGTAAATAACAAAATACCACAGTCGGGCGTCTGAGCGACACCACATAAAGGGCTTATAAAGAGAAGAAAATAACGATGAATATCCAGGAGGTAGAACCATCCCAGGGATACTCAATAATTTGCATAAAACAGGGATTAGTTCATCATAATCAATGTCACCATATGTCACACTTCATAAATAAAGTTCTGGTTTTAGCACTTTTCTCCTCCGAAGACCGACACTAAGACCGACACTTGACCCTTCCCAGACTGTAGTCCTAACCCAGGGACACAGCTATTCGAATAGATTTAATCTCTGCAGAGGGTGTACTCTTTACCCACGAATAACGGATTCCTTTAGTCCCTCTGGACTAATTCCGTCGACGGTCTTTTAATTTGAAGACACATCTGGCCGCACACACCAGCTTAACTTACCGGTGTCTGGAATCACCCACGACACCTGTCAAGCCAAACTCTAAGTGGGGAGGCTACAACCTCAAATAGCATGGGATCACCAAATTTATAACGCGCGCAAACTGGGGAAGCTACCCCCTTCGGCTTCAACCGAAACACCCATGCCCCCGGACCAGGTGGCGTGCCTACCAGATGCAGCCGGTATCTTCCACCATGGCCTCTCTGTATGGTGTGTGCTAGGACAGGGGTCAACAATTTACTGAACCGTACCCTTCCTGTAGTAGGGACAAGTTGTAGTACGAAAACGAGCATGGGGGTTACCGGAACAAGACTCGATCTGTGGTCGACTCAGGAGGTTTCAGCATCACTTGCATGATTAGCATAATCATTATACTCCACAATTACAGTCGGAATCACCACTCGTCATGCCTCACCAAGCCATACCGGAGTCTGCCGTCTCAACGAGGAGCTAATGACAAGCTCGTGTCTACACAAGACCACGACTTTCACGGCTTTCTTCCGTTAGGCATGGGAAGCATACGAGGGGGATACCATCGTGCATATCAAACATTCACAGCAAGGGGTCTACCTCATGCACTCACGGTTAGGATCATATCATCACATATGAATGAAAAGAATGCATCCATGTCGTTGTAATCCCATGCTTTAGATCAAGTTTCAAAAATGCTTGCCTTCATGTAGAGGGGAGGAGAAATGCATTCCAAAACTTTTGGAAGTTTTCTCCCTCTTCAAAAATCCTAATAGAAAGAATATGAAATTAATACATAGAATCACAACAGCACAAAAAAGTTTTCCGGAAAATTTTCAAATAAACTTGAAAATAAACTAGACCAAATTTGAGGAACAGCAGAAAAGGAATCAATTCAATTTAAAAAGTTAAAGCCAGTCAAAGTTTAGTCAAACTCTGATTTTAAACTAAAACAGAAAAGAAAACATTTCAGCCGAGAATACGCTTTCTAGCTAGGGAATACGTACTCTGAGTTTTACACCTCCACTTAAAACGCGTGGAGGCAGGGCTGGGTCACTGACAGTGGGTCTTGGGGGCCCACTGGTCAGGTTTGTCCTGTCGCTTCCCCCTCCTCTTCCTCTGTCTGAGCGGAGGCGGGACTCCGGCGATCGTCGCCGGCGAATGGAGGCTCCTCGAGGGCATTTGAGGCCAGGGATGGATCCGTCAATCCTAGGCGGACCTCCCGGTGGTCGCCTGGCCGGCGGGAATGGAAGGAGTCGGTGGTGCTGGATGGGCGGGGGAGACCCTGGTGGCACCGGAGTGATCGAGACAGTGGCGGTGGCCGTGGTTGCCGAAGAGGAAGTAGACGACCTCTCTAGTCTTTCTACTGCTACGAGCAGATTCGTGAGGGAGTATAGGAGGTTGCTTGAGGGCCTGACGAGCTCGGGGGCTCCTTATATAGGCAAGCAATGGCGGTTCCGCGGCGGCCGAGGATAAGATCACCGGCGACCACCATTCTGTAGCAGCAGGAGACGTGGCGGCGACGAACGCTCGCGGACGAGCTTGCGGATGATATTGCACTTCTCCAGGAGGCAGCTTGCGAGCGCGCGTGGCTTGGGCGGTGCCGACCATGGCACATGTCTACTTTGATCGCCCGCGTGCCGCCAAATGCGCTCTGATGACGGTGCTGTGGAGTCCCAGGGACGGCTTGGAGTGTTCTGGTGTGCGGATAAGGCCGGGCACGGCTCTGCAGGCGGGTTGGGGCCAGGGGCGCGACGCGGCGACCCGAGCGCACGCACGTGCAAAACGCGCGCTCTGGGCGCGCCCAGAGCACGCACGCGACGTGCTCGGCGATATGCCAAGGCATGCTAGGGGGCTCCAAACCACAAGGGGGTTAGCAGGGTGGGGCTATAGGCTAGGGTAAAACCATGAGACATGCTGGTCTAGCTAGGTGATCAAGCTCATAACACAAACCAAAAGCTAAGCATAAATTGGTCATGCACTCAGGGTGTTTGACAAAATGCCAGTGGCATCTAGGCAACTCTTGGGGTGGCCAAATTCTCCAAATCAGTGTCTCCTTGGATGAGTAATAGGGTGGTGAGGTTATTTATCAAAAGCAAAAGTTTGTTAGTGCAAGTTTTGCAAGACTCCAGTTCTGGGCAGAAGGTAAATAGCATTGTTTCATGAACCAGAAACCTTCCAATGGGTCCACTCTTCTGGACTTAAGGGTTTTGCAAGATGGGCTATAAGTTGGGAAAATCTCAAGGCCAAAGGATCAAGTTAGAAAAGGGTTGCAGTAGAAAGTGACCTTCTGGACGAGAGAGCAAAAGAGGATGTTTAGCTCAACTTTTCCAAAGGGTACCCAAAGATTTTTGCATGGAAGTGATGTTGGGGTTTTACTTGACATCCCTGAATTTTGATGGAATTTTTGGACAATTCCATCAAAGGGTTGTAGTGTAAACTGGGCCCTAAAACAGAAGGAAAACACTTTAAATAAATAAAGCTTAGGGAGAAAATAATGCAAATGATCCTATAACTAGAAAGGTTGTTCTTCTTGGCTTAGGGCAATTAAGTCCAAGCAACAAACTCACAAAAGCAACAGAAGGGAAGCTCTGACAATCACAGAAAACCCAGAAAAGGAAAAGTTAAAACTCCTCGTGAAATTTTTATCACTTAAGCAAGATCAAAATTTTGGGGTGTTACATTTGGTGGCTGTTTTGAGGAAGGTATATGGTGGGTGTATGGTATCGGCAAAAGTTGCGCAGTACAAGAGAGACTAGCAATGGTGGAAGGGTGAGAGTGCGTATAATACATGGACTCAACATTAGTCATGAAGAACTCATATACTTATTGCAAAAATCTACGAGTTATCAAAACAAAGTATTTAACGCATGCTCCTAGGGGAAGGGTTGGTAGGAGTTAACCATGACGCGATCCCGACCTCCACACGAAGGATGACACTAAATATATAAATCATGCTCCAACTTCATCACATACGGTTCACCATACGTGCATGCTGCGGGAATCACAAACTTTAACACAAGTGTTTATCAAATTCACAATTACTCCACTAGCATGACTCTAATATCACCATCCTCATATCTCAAAACAATCATCAAGTATCAAACTTCTCATAATATTCAATGCACGTGTATGAATGTTTTTACTATACTCATCTAGGATGCCTATCATATTAGGACTAGTTTAATAACCAAAGCACATTACCATGCTGTTCTAAAAGACTCTCAAATAGATATAAGTGAAGCATGAGAGATCAATAATTTCTACAAAATAAAACCACCACCTATAAGTGAAGCACTAGAGCAAAACTATCTACCTCAAAAGATATAAGTGAAGCACATAGAATATTCTAATAAATTCTAAATCATATTTATCTCTCTCAAAAAGTGTGTCCAGCAAGGATGATTTTCGCAAACTAAAATCAAAGACTCAAATCATACATGACGCTCCAAGCAAAATACATCTCATGTGGTGAATAAAAATATAGTCTCAAGTAAAGTTACCGATGGACAAAGACGAAAGAGGGCATGCCTTCCCGGGGCATCCCCAAGCTTAGGCTTTTGGTTATCCTTGAATTTTACCTTGGGTTGCCTTGGGCATCCATAAGCTTAGGCTCTTGCCACTCTTTGTTCCATTTTCCATCAAATTCATACTCAAAACTTGAAAACTTCACAACACAAAACTTAGCAAAAATCTTGTGAGCTCCGTTAGTATAAGATAACAAACCACCACTCAAAGGTATTGTAATGAACTCATTGTTTATTTATATTGGTGTTAAACCTAATGTATTCCAACTTCACCATGATTCATACCCCCCGATACTACTCATAGATTCATCAAAATAAGCAAACAGCACACGAAAAACAGAATCTGGCAAAAACAGAACAGTCTGTAGCAATTTGTAACTTTTGAATACTTCTGTAACTCAAAAAAAAATTGAAATAAGTTGGTGGATGTGAGGAATTTTTCTATTAATCATCTGCAAAAAGAATCAACTAAAAACCACTCTCCAGTAAAAAATGACAGCCAATCTCGTGAGAGGTAAAGTTCCTGTTTTTTACAGCATGATAGCATAAACTGCACACGAGTATTCCCAAAGGTTCTACTTGGCAAAAACAACAATTAAAACACAAAACCACATCTAAACAGAAGCTAGACGCAATATTTATTCCTAAACAGAAGAAAAACCAAGAAAATAAAATTGGGTTGCCTCCCAACAAGCGCTATCGTTTAACGCCCCTAGCAACGCACGATACAAGAATAGATCTAGGTATTGCCATCTTTAGTGGGAAATCCATAAGTGGCTCTCATAATAGATTCATAAGGTACTTTGATTTTCTTTCTAGGAAAGTGTTCCATGCCTTTCCTTAACGGAAATTGGAATCTAATATTTCCTTCCTTCATATCAATAATTGCTCCAATCGTTCTAAGGAAAGGTCTACCAAGAATGATAGGACACGAAGGATTGCAATCTATATCAAGAACGATGAAATCTACGGGCACATAATTCCTATTGGCAACAATAATAACATCATTAATCCTTCCCATAGGTTTCTTAATGGTAGAATCTACAAGATGCAAATTTAAAGAACAATCATCAAGTTCATGGAATCCTAACATATCACACAAAGCTTTTGTAATTGTGGAAACACTTGCACCCAAATCACACAAAGCAAAGCATTCATGATTTTTAATCTTAATTTTAATAGTAGGTTCCCAGTCATCATAAAGCTTTCTAGGTATAGAAACTTCTAATTCAAGTTTTTCTTCATAAGACTGCATTAAAGCATCAACTATGTGTTTGGTAAAAGCCTTATTTTGACTATAAGCATGCGGAGAATTTAGCACGGATTGCAACAAGGAAATACAATCTATTAAAGAGCAATTAATATAATTAAATCCCTTAAAATCCAAGATAGTGGGTTCATCGCTATGCAAAGTTTTGATCTCTTCAATCCCAGTTTTAACAATTTTAGCATCAAGATCTAAAAACTCCGAATCATTGGGACGCCTTTTAACTAAAGTAGACTCATCTTCAGTCCCATCTTTATCAAGATTCATACTAGAAAACAAGGATTTAATAGGAGATACATCAATCACTTTCAGATCTTCATCCTTATTCTCATGATAACTGGAAGAACACACTTTCATAAAAAAAATCTTTTTTAGCACGCATCCTAGCGGTTCTTTCTTTGCACTCATCAATGGAAATTCTCATGGCTTTGAGGGACTCATTGATATCATGCTTAGGTGGAATCATTCTAAGCTTAAAAGAATCAACATCAAGAGTAATTCTATCAACGTTTCTAGCCAACTCATCAATCTTAAGCAATTTTTCTTCAAGTAAAGCATTGAAATTCTTTTGTGAATTCATAAACTCTTTAACACTAGTCTCAAATTCAGAGGGCATCTTACCAAAATTTCCATAAGAGTTATTGTAGGAATTACCATAATTATTAGATGGATTACGAGGAAAAGGCCTAGGATTAAAGTTTCCTCAATAAGCATTGTTACCAAAATTATTCCTACCAACAAAATTCACATCCAAAGATTCATTATTATTTTCAATCAACGTGGACAAAGGCATATCATTAGGATCAGTAGAAGCGCTCTTAGTAGCAAATAATTTCATAAGTTCATCCATCTTTCCACTCAAAACACTAATCTCTTCAATAGCATGCACTTTTTTACTAGTAGATCTTTCGGTGTGCCATTGAGAGTAGTTAACCATAATATTATCTAGGAGTTCGGTAGCTTCTCCTAAAGTGATTTCCATAAAAGTGCCCCTCGCGGCCGAATCTAAAAGATTTCTAGAAGCAAAATTCAAGCCGACATAAAAGTTTTGTATAATCATCCATAAGTTCAAACCATATATAGGGCAATTACGTATCATTAATTTCATTCTCTCCCAAGCTTGTGCAACATGCTCATGATCTAGTTGCTTAAAGTTAATAATATCGTTTCTAAGAGAGATAATCTTAGCGGGAGGAAAATATTTAGAGATAAAAGCATATTTGCACTTATTCCATGAATCAATACTATTTCTAGACAAAGAGGAAAACCAAGTTTTAGCACGATCTCTAAGTGAAAACAAAAATAGATTCAATTTAACAATATCATTATCCATATCCCTCTTCTTTTGCATATCGCATAAATCAACAAAGTTGTTTAGATGGGTAGCGGCATCTTCACTAGGAAGGCCAGAAAATTGATCTTTCATGACAAGATTCAACAGAGCAGCATTGATCTCACAAGATTCAGCATCTAAGATAGGAGCACTCGGAGTGCTAATAAAATCATTATTGTTGGTATTAGAAAATTCACACAATTTGGTATTATCTTGAGCCATAGTGACAAGCAAGCAATCCAACACACAAGAAAACAAGAGGCAAGCGAACGGTAAAACACAAGGAAAAAGATGGGCGAATAAAACGGCAAGGGTGAAGTGGGGGAGAGGAAAACGAGTGGCAAATAATGTAGTGCCAGGCATAAGGGTTTGTGATAGGTACTTGGTATATGACTTTTGCGTAGATCTCCCCGGCAACGGCGCTAGAAATTCTTCTTGCTACTTCTCGAGCTTGCGTTATATTCCCTCGAAGAGGAATGTGTGATGCAACAAAGTAGCGTAAGTATTTCCCTCAGTTTTTGAGAACCAAGGTATCAATCGAGTAGGAGACCACGCGCGAGTCCCTCGCAGCCAACGCGATAAGTGGTTGTCAATCCCTTCACCGTCACTTACAAGAGTGAGATCTGATAGATATGATAAGATAATATTTTTGGTATTTTTTGTATAGAAACAGAAAGTAAATAAAGCAAAGTAAAGTAGATGGAAGATTGATATGATGAGAATAGACCCCGGGGCCATAGGTTTCACTAGTGGCTTCTCTCATGATAGCAGAATTCTATGGTGAGTGAACAAATTGCTGTCGAGCAATTGATAGAAAAGCGCATAGTTATGAGAATATTGAGGCATGATCATTATACATAGGCATCACGTCCATGACAAGTACACCGAAATGATTTTGCATCTACTACTAGTACTCCACACATCGACCGCTATCCAGCATGCATCTAGAGTATTAAGTTCATTAGAACAAAGTAATGCCTTAAGCAAGATGACATGATGTAGAGGGGTAAACTCAAGCAATATGATCTAAACCGCATCTTTTTATCCTCAATGGCAACAATACTATACATGCCTTGCGGCCCCTGATGTCACTAGGAAAGGACACTTCAAGATTGAACCCAAAGCCAAGCACATCTCCCATTGCAAGAACTATAGATCTAGTAGGCCAATCCCAACCAATAATTCGAAGAGACTTGCAAGGATATTATAATCATACATAAAAGATTTCAGAAAAGAATCCAATATTGTTCATAGATAATCTTGATCATAAACCCACATTTCATCGGATCTCGACAAGCACACCACAAAAAGATTACATCGAATAGATCTCCTCAAAGATCGAGGAGAACTTTGTATTGAGATCCAAAGAGAGAGAAGAAGCCATCTAGCTAGTAACTATGGACCCGAAGATCTTTGGTAAACTACTCACAACTCATCAGAGAGGCTATGGTGTTGATGTAGAAGCCCTCCATGATTGATGCCCCCTCCGGTGGAGCTCCGGAACAGGCCCCAAGATCGGATCTCAAGGGAACAGAAGGTTACGGTGGTGGAATTAGGGTTTCTTCGTGCTCCTCAATGTTTTCAGGGTATGTGGATATATATAGGAGGAAAAAGTTTGTCAATGGAGCAACGTGGGGCCCCTGAGGGTGAGGGGCGCGCCTACCCCCCTGGGCGTGCCCTGCCCCCTCGTGGGCAACTCGTTTCTTCTCTGACTTGTACTCCAAGTCTCTCGTGAAGATATCGTTCCAAAAATAACTCTCCTGAAGATTTCATTCCGTTTGGACTCCTTTTGATATTCCTTTTCTGTGAAACACTAAAATAGGCAAAAACACCAATTTACAATGGGCCTTGGGTTAGTAGGTTAGTCCCAAAAAAATTATAAAGTTTATAATAAACCCCATTAAACATGCAAAACCGAATATATAATAGCATGGAACAATCAAAAATTATAGATACGTTGGAGACGTATCACGCCCCTACTTTTGTACACCGAGAGTGGCAGAAGATCCTTCTGCGCCACGTGTTCTATTTCAGGGTCATTTAGCTGAAAAAATCAGTAAATGCATGTAAAATACATAATGAAGTGAGAAAGGGTTGAAAATTGACGATGTGGCTCTGAATGGTGCTTTTTGTACACAAAAAAGTATAGAGTTCAAATAAATGAAAACCCTTTGTAACAGATGAGTTTTCGTCCCAAACTCGGATACTTTGAAAGAGATTGTCCATTTTGTACACGAAGTGCATCCAGTTTTTACCATAACCCTCTCAACTTTTTAGCACATGTTTTTTGGGTGAAATGATGATACCATGCCAACGTTCAACCTTTACGGAGTTCATTTGTAATGCTTTTCAATTTCAGGGTCATTTAGCTCAAAAAATTAGTAAATGCATGAAAAATACAAATGAATTCAAAAAGGGTTGAAAATTGACTATGTGGCTTTGAATGGTGCATTTTGAAGAGAAAAAAGTCTAGAGTTCAAACAAGTTCAAAAAAAATGAAATCTCTTTGTAACAGATGAGTTTTCGTCCAAAACCCAAATACTTCAAAAGAGACTGTCCATTTTGTATATGAAGTGCGTCCAGTTTTTGCCATAACCCTCTCAACTTTTTAGCACATGCTATGTGGGTGAAATGATGATACCGTGCCAACTTTCAACCTTTTCAGTGTTCATTTGTCATGATTTTCAATATCAAGGTCATTTAGCTGAAAAATCAGTAAATGCATGAAAAATACCAAATGAAGTCACAAAGGGTTGAAAATTGTTGATGTGACTTTGAATAAGTTTAAAAAAATGACATTCCTTTGTAATAGATGAGTTTTCGTCCGAAACCCTGATACTACGAAAGAGATTGTCCATTTTATACATGAAGTGCATCCAGTTTTTGTCGTAAACCTCTCAACTTTTTAGCACATGCTATGTCAGTGAAATGATGATACCATGCCAACTTTCAACCTTTTTAAGAGTTCATTTGTAGTGCTTTTCAATTTCAGGGTCATTTAGCTTTAGAAAATCAGTAAATGCATGAAAAATACCAAATGAAGTCAGAAAAGGGTTGAAAATTGATGATGTTGCTTTGAATGGTGCATTTTGAACACACAAAAAGTCTGGAGTTCAAATAAGTTCAAATAAATGAAATCCCTTTGTAATAGATGAGTTTTCGTCCGAACCCCTAATCGCAAACGATGGGGTAAAAGAACGTCAAAAAAGGTGCAAAACGTTTGCGTTGACGGATGCATAAAAAAGGTCAGATTTTAATAAAAAATATCTACAACATCACACACAGTTGGTTTCTAGGAACCGTTTGCGATGAAAATATCTAGGTCTACTTAAGTCTCCCCCCTTAAGCTTCCCCGGCTCGTCTGCTCCAGTGCCGGCAACCGCTGAATCCACGAATCCCGATCCCCATTCCAGCACCCCCTTCTTGTAAAGATGACACAGTGGAAACGGTTTGTGAAAGCCCATATGATGGCCGCGTCCCCCCCCCC
>LR738712.1:226450725-226466658 GCA_902687465.1 Secale cereale
CCCCCGAGCGCCGCCGCCTGCGCCGAGAGCGCGACTGCCTACGCTAAGAGTGTCACCCATCCGCATCGAGAGAGGCCGCTTTCGCCGATTGGGCGTCTACGGTAGCCGACAGGGCAACTATAGTAGCCGAGATGGCTGCAGCTGCTCATGCGATGACGGCTGCAAACGCCAAGAGCGCTCGACCTACCGTCCGTGTCACCGATGTCGCCCTCGCCTGGGTCGAGGCCATCCACGCCAATATTGAGGATGTTTAGGTCAACTGGCTCTGTTTAACTACTAAAATTTCTCGATTCACTAAGTATGGTCTGTTTGCTATACGCTCTTTTGTGTACTTAAATTAGCAAGCGATGTTAAATTATGC
Organism: Secale cereale; assembly: GCA_902687465.1. Classification (NCBI taxonomy): domain Eukaryota; kingdom Viridiplantae; phylum Streptophyta; class Magnoliopsida; order Poales; family Poaceae; genus Secale; species Secale cereale. Next base: position 226,451,087 of record LR738712.1, read on the forward strand.
AATGACATAGCCGGGGAAATTTCCACCAAAATTTGAATTATCAAACTCATCCCATGCACGTAAAGCAGAAGAATTGTTTGCAATGCACACAATCGTTCAAAGTGAATGGTCAGGCGGCACCGCGCGCAAAGTTTCCCTCCACATTTCCAAAAATTTGGCCTACAACCAAAATATCTCCCCCCTTCCCCACCGCCTTTCCCCCCCTCCCGACCACAAGTCACATTTCCCCTGTTTCCTCCTTCCTTGCTTCCTTCATAAGCTATAGTCGCTTCCTCGCTCTCGCCGTCTCGCATCCTCCCTTCGGGGACGCCATGGTCTTCTTCCAAGACTTCTCCAGGGGTTCCTCCTCCGGTGATGACTCCTTCACCACCCGGGTATGCCTCTCTTCTCTCTCTCGGGCTATGACTTGGAATGAAGGATTTTTACCGACGGTCGATTTGAGTCATATCTTCCTCTTGTAGCTCCCGAGGACCATCAGTGGCAACGAATGGAGCCGGGTGGCTGAAGATCTATCAGCTCGTTGTCACCATTAATCTCCATGCGTGAAGCTAGTTGTGTATAAATTTGTGGAAAGTGGGAGGAAGTTTCTGGCATGTGCAGAGAAGGTTAGACCCTCTTTCGTTGTTACAAATCATTTGTTAGATGTGATTCAGACACTGTCACGGTCCCAACCCATTCATACCACACCTTCAACCAAACACATCTTAAGACAGAGTCACACATTGTACCTAGTATCTTAAATTGTTGCCATCTCATCAGCGGTGCCATTAGAAAAATATTTGGCACCGCTTCAACAATTTGTGTAGTCAACTTTGGTCCACACATCTGAGTAGCCCAGCAGTAAAATACTAAATATTTATGGCACGAAGGAACTGGGCATCGGAGCAACTACGTGCTCCGGAGTCCAGATCCCTTTTTTTTCCACTACATCGGCTCGCCAGTGCAGGGCACCGGTGCAAGATGTAGTAGCAGTTGTCTTTACACCACTTTTGGCATACATAGTGGACGACCTTAGTGCTACTAGTTCTATGTTACTAAATTTGTGCATGTACACACCTGTTAGTATCAATTTGTTGTCATCCAAACAGTATCACTATGCTGTTGCAGTTATATTTACCTTCCTTAAAAAATATTCAATTTGTTATTTATTGTACAAGAGTAAGAACTTGTAGCGTTGTTGTAGTTAACTATAGCTTATGATGTTCTAGAATTTAGTTGTTGTCTCAGTAGCAATTAATTCATTTACACATCGATCTTCTTGAGAAGATATGTCATAATTAACATGTTTCTTTAGTTTTTCTAAATAAGCATTGGTGATCTTCTATGTTGCTATAAACCTATTACTCCTATAATTGTTACTGATCTAGTTTTAAATATTATAGGATGAACCAAAATGTTCTTACATGGAGTGTGTTGATCAAGAGTGGCCACAGTTTTTGAAGATGTGCCTAGCGAAGCTCTGGAGCATGTATGAGGAAGAGAACATACATAGGCTTAGAGAAATTGTTGTCAATGCTGAAGAATATTCGAAGATGCGGGATAAAAAGTGGAAGGTGGAGAATGAGCTCAAATTTTTTAAATCAGACTTTGCTAAGATGGTGTTGGCGAAGGAGGAGGCACTTTCCTAGTTGGCCCGTGCAAAACAGGTTCTTACTGAACTGAAAGCAGAGGTGGATAAGACGAGCCTGGATGATCTCGATTAGGGAAATGAATATATTGTTCTAATATTGTTCTTATGAAGTTGAACTAGCTATATGGAATGTGAATTTACGTAATACTAGAATTATTAATTGTAAACTAATAAACCTGCTAAATGTGTCATGGATCTTTGCAAACGGTTCTAGCAATAAAAGCGCTTGTGATGGATAGCCTAATGCCATACGGATTTATTCATCAAATCATGTATGATCTAGTTGATAAAGGCAAATAGTTAACCAAAGCAGAGCATGTGTGATAGTTACACCTTTCACACACGAGCCTACACATAAAACTGTGTGGGATGTACATACTAATGGAAACGTTTTCCCTATATTGACTGTGTGGGTTGTACATAAGAACATAAATATATTCCTTCGATTGACTGTGTGCGATATACATACGAACGAAAATGTTTTCCCTGGATTGACTGTGTGGGATGTACATAAGAACAGAAACGTATTCCTTGGATTGACTATCTGTGATATACATATCTGCGGAAATGTTTTTCTGGGATTTACCGTGTGGGATGTAAATACCTATGAAAATGATTGGGTTTCAATGCCTCACCCGATCTCACACGAGCTCATTTGGTGTCCCGGGAGGGCCTATCCCCGTCAATTTCTGGGTCGTGTGGGAAGGACCCCCCCCCTATCGCCCACTCTCACTAGGTGAGGGTTCCAAATGCTGTCGCGGAAAGGGGTTTAAAAAAGTTTTTATAGCACCAACGCGTAGAAGTATTTGTCCCAAAAATAGTATAAAAATTTGCCAAAGTATGTAAAAGTAGAATATTCGCATGGAACAATAAAAATTTATAGATACGACAGAGACGTATCAGCATCCCCAAGATTAATTCCTGCTCGTCCTCGAGTAGGTAAATGGTAAAAAATATAATTTTTGATGTGGAATGCTTCCTAGCGTAATCCTGATCATGTAATCTAATCATGGCATGAATATTAAGACACAAGTGATTCAAAGCAATAGTCTATCATTTGACATAAAGGAATTTAATACTCGGGAATCCCAAGCCTTTAAAAATATCAATGCTAAAGAACGTTATCCCTATAAAATTATATAGTCCTTATGCTCCCTTTTCTTAACACAAGATACCCCTCATGCCCATCCCGATGTTAGCCAAGCAATTGCTTTCATATTCTACCTTTTCATGCCTTTTTATATTTTTTCACGCAATATATGAGCGCGAGCCATGGACATAGCACTATGGGTGGAATAGAAGGTGGCGATAGGCAAAAGGAGGGAGAAAGTCTCACCTCAACTAGGCAAATCAATGGACTATGGAGATGTCCATCAGTTGATATCAATGTGAGTTAGGAGGGGTTGCCATGTAACGGATGCACTCGAGCTATAAGTGTATGAAAGCTCAAAAACTAACTAGTGGGCGTGCATCAACTTGCTTGCTCATGAAGATCTCGGGCATTTGAGGAAGCCCATCGTTGGTATATACAAGCCAAGTTCTATAATCAAAAATTCCCACTAGCATATGAAAGTGACAACATAGGATTCTCTCTATCATGAAGAACACGGTACTATTCTGAAGCACGAGTGTGGAAAAATATAGTAACATTGTCCCTTCTCTCTTTTTCTCTCATTTTTTTTTATTTTGGGCTCTTTGGCCTCTTTTTTTGTGGGCTTCTTTGGCCTCTTTTATTTATTTGGGCTTCATTGGCCTCTTTTATTTATAATCTCACATGAGACAATGTTCTAATAATGATTATCCTCACACTTTATTTACTTACAACTCGATGTTACAACTTGATACTAGAACAAAGTATGACTCTATATGAATGCCTCCGGCGGTGTACCGGGATGTGCAATGATCTAGCATAGCGATGACGTCAAAAAACAGACAGGCGATGAAAACATCATCCTAGCTATCTTACGATCATGCAAAGCAATATGACAATGATGGTGCATGTCATAATAAACAAAATGGTGGAGTTACATGGCAATATATATCGGAATGGCTATGGAAATGCCATAATAGGTAGGTATGGTGCCTGTTTTGAGAAGGGTGTAAGGTGGTTTGATGCACCAGCGAGAATTGCGTGGTCCTAGAGTGGCTAGCAAGGGGGAAGGGTGAGAGTGCGTATGATACATGGACTCAACATTATTAACAAAGAACTCACATACTTATTATGAAAAGTCTACTTAGACCTCAAAGCATAATACTATGATGCACGCTCCTAGGGGGGTGGTTGGTAGGAGTTAACCATCGCGCGCGCCCGACCTTCACGCAAAGATAAACAATCAAGATACAATGTGCGCCAATTTGGTTAAATAGTTAGGAGACCATGTCGTGATTCTAAGTCTGACAGTACGAGTAGGGGGTACGAATGGGGAGGCAAGGCCCTAGCTATGGTGGAGTTGTACACAAGGTCTTTACGAGTTCAGGCCCTTCTCGGAGGAAGTAACAGCCCTACGTCTTGGTGCCCGGAGGCGGTCGACTGGTATGTGTATATGTGAGTTACAAAGATGCGAACCATTGTACCGGAGGAGGGGGTGGCTTATATAGTGCACCAGGACCCCAGCCATGCTCCACGTTACCAAGGGTTCAATTTTCATTAAGGCAGGCGTTACTGATAACGCCTACAGTAAAGAGTAATTAAGGCATTTACTACGGCGAGTAAATACCAGGACGTTATTGTCCTAAGGGATCCTTGACCTTCGGGGGTCGAGTGCCTTGGATTGATCGAGTGGAGTTGAGTCGTCTTGTAGGTGATGTCTAGTCGAGTGGGATGTCCTCTTGGGCCGTCTTAGTCGACTGTCTTTGTCATCGTAAGTTTTGTCATTTGATCTTCTAGGGTGGTGACCTTGGGTGGGGTACCTTGGTTTGTATTCTTATTTGTATTCTTATTCTAACAAAAATAAGTTGACATTTTTCCGAGCACTTTGATTTTTCTGTTTTGTTTGTATTCTTATTTTCCCGTGGTTATTATGCGACGTATAGATCCCGTATTTGACGAAGTTGTTGTGGAAGAAGAAGGAGAAGGATTTGAAGACTATGAAGACCAAGCCAATCCAGGCAAGCAGCCCTTTGACCATGATACACTTGTTCCTCGGAACCCGTTTGTTTCCGATGCATGATGTTAGGGTTACGATGGTGACCTAGATGAACCACCACATGATGCATGCTTTATTGTTGATCTTGCTAGGTGACATGCAAATAGTTGGTCATGATGCTCAAATGATGCATGTGTGATATGAACCTTCATAGTTGAAATCATTTGCATGAACCCATCGGGTGCCCCTAATGCCCGAGGGTGATGATGTGTTAGGTCATCACTTGAGGAAGAAGTGATGTGCCGGTAAATCATGTGCATGGTGAAACGATGGATTAGATTTATGTGTGACTACCGTCCCAACCAAACATGTGCAACCACACTACCCTTATGGGACGGGGCTTTATTGATTACTTAGGTCGATACTAGCGTGGTGCCCGCATTACTAGTGACGGGAAGACTTGAGGTCTTTCCCGGGACGGGGTCGTGCTTGGATAGACGACCATGACTGTTTTCACAGGGCACCGGACACACCGTTGGTCCCTTCGGGTATGCGTGACATTGAAATTAGGGCAAGTCCCGTGATCTATTGTTTGTACCCGAGGGCCGTGTACCAACGAGTGGACTCTATGTTAGTGTCGTCTAAGGAAAGGTAATGACCGGGTGCTTACCCCCGGTACTTGAGGTACCGCGGGTCGTGGATGACACGGAAGTTCCCCGGATCTTGTGGGTAAAGTGTACAACCTCTGCATAGTGTAAAACTATTCGAATAGCCATGTCCACGGTCATGGACAGTTGGGTGGTGCTACTTAAACTATGTCCAGAATTTTACTTCCTCGGTGATTATATGTGTGTGATGAGTCAAGGTGGTGACTTGACTCGATGAGTTGAATCATATTAATGTTGATATCGGTAACCTGTCTTCGAGGTTACGCGAGGTTATTGATGCATAAACCTGATAGTAGAATGTTTGTTCTAGCCTTTGCTAGACTGTTCATTATTGTTCCATTGCATTGTTACTTTGAACCACATCATGGGTTGCTTGCGAGTACATTCAACGTACTCATTGGCTTGCCACTGGTTATTTTTGGCCAGGCATGGAAGAACAAGAATATGAGGAAGAGTTCTTTGGAGACGAACATGCGAACTAGGACGCTATCCCAGTCAGAATGCCTGTAGGGTTAAGGCAGATGGCATGGGTTCTACCCGTTATCGAAGACTTCCGCTATTCGAGTTATTTGCTATTCAGCCCGTGAGGCTCTATCTATGTAAGACTTGGCTATAATGGCCATAATTCGTGTAAGACTATTTGTATAGATGTAGGACTCTTGTTATTTCAGCTTCTGTGTGTTCAGTGAGCATTGATCTCTGGGATCACTGTACACGTGCATTCGGTGATCTCGACTTCTAAGTCGGGGTCCCCACAGAGCTGGTATCAGAGCCATCCTGACTGTAGGAAGCCTTAGTTAGCATGGGCGTTAGTTAGATGAGACCCTTTTTCAAAAACCTTCTGAACCTCTCTTCTTTTCTAAACCTGAGATTTCATCAGCTTATTAACCCCTCCTAATCCACCTTTGTAGATGGCCGCTGTACCCGAAGAGCACCTGACCACTGGGTTTCCCTTACTTCTCGAGGATAGCCTCCAGGAGTGTCAGTTCCACCGAGCACCCATCCTCACCTACCTTGAGCATTGGGTGAGCGATACTGAGGTGGAGTACCATGTGGAAGTGATCGTGAAGGCAAACGATCCTCCCACAAGTTGGTTCTTCGAGGGACCCCAGATGGCAACACTACCACTCGCTGTCGAGGCTGCTGTACTCAAGGCTTTAACCCGTCTCCGCGAGCTTCTTCCGGAGATGGCAGCCAAGATGACAACTCGCTTCTTACCTTACCGGAAGGAGGGTGAAGAAGAAAGCAGCGCACTAGCCCCTCCACTGAAGGAAGGACTCTCGCTTCAGTACCAGACCTACTTCAGTCTATGTGCCGACAGCCTGGCACAAGACTTGACCTCGGGATCAATGAAGCTTCGAGAAGAACTTCACAAGACCAAGGCACTTCTTCGTCGAGCTCAAGAGAAGGCAAATAGGATCAAGAAGGAAGGAGGACCTTCTGGGCAATCCGCTATCGCATATCGAGGTGGAAGGCCCTCCGAGGATGTATCTTCCAAGAATGAAGAACCACCTCGGCGACGCCGGATGACAGCAAGGGAATATCGCAAGCTTTTCCCTGCACCACCGACGAAGCACCGTCGTATCCAACTCCTCCACTCCCCCACACCCTCAAGTGACAAGGGGGCCCAGACAAATGAAGACAAGGAGGAAGACCCAGAAGAGCCGGAATACGCGACCGAGCATTCCGCCGCTTAGGCATTATTCGCTACTCGGATATGCCAGTTGTAACCTCTACGGTAGGATAGGTCGTGTAACCCCTATGCGCAGTCGAGTCCTTGTATGGTTCATATGAAACCATCTAGTGTTTGCTTTTGTTGTGTCTGGATGTAAGTCGTAATCTTCCTTCGGGAATGTGTAAACGACTACATCACCCATTTGGATTTTAATGAATGTGTCTTGGCCTCTCGGCCCTTGCATGATTTGATTTAGTGTCACACCCACCCCCTTACTAGGCACCCATCTATCTTGCTTTCCCTCTTCCGAGTCATGAGACCTTTTACCGCTCCAACAGGATGCCTGTTGTAACTCGTACTGGTACCTCTACCCAGCAGCCCGAAGCCGGAGCATCCGCTCAGCCAGAGGCCGACCAAACCAACGACCAAGCTCCACCACCACCTCCTCCAGGCATGGACATGGCTCAGCTTCTCCAAGCTTTCCGAGAGGAACGCCAAGCCAACACTGTAGCTCTTCAGCTGATCGCTCAAGCTGTCACCAACAACAGCCAGCCGGCGCGGAATGGCAATGGACGTTCCACGTTGGCAGAGTTCAAGAAGCATGCACCGCCAACCTTCATTGAGACTGCTGAACCCCTGGATGCAGACGACTGGGTCCGTTCCATTGAGGAGATACTGGAACTAGTCGGATGCACCGAAGACCGCGAGAAGGTGGCTTATGCAGCCCACTGCCTCGGGGGGACTGCTAGAGCTTGGTGGGATGGATTCAAGGTCATGCATGCTGAAAAAGACATCACTTGGGTTAACTTCAAGGCAGAATTCCGCAAGGCCCACATTCCTTCCGGAATCATGGCTATCAAAAAGCGCGAGTTCCGATCCCTGAAGCAAGGAAGTGGCACTGTCAAGGAGTACATGCAGAAGTTCAGTGTTCTGTCAAGGTATGCCCCTGAAGATGTCAGCACTGATGCTGCAAAAAGGGAGCGCTTCATGGAAGGCCTCAATCAGACTCTGCAATACTCGCTTGTCGTGTGCGATTGCCCGTCTTTCCCTGACCTGGTGAACAAGGCACTCATGCTTGAAGACAAGCGGCGTGCTTTGGAAGACACTCGCAAGCGCAAGATGGTCAGTAAGGGAAGTTCCAGCAACCAGAAGCCTCGTCCGTGGCAGTCAGCCCCGGCCAAGCCAACCTATCAGCAACCAAGAGCTCCTGCACATCGTGCCAACCCTCAGCCTCAGCAGTATGCCAACCCCAGGCCAGCTTTCAACCCCAATACCAGTGGTGGCAACAAGATCAATCCAAACCAAGTCACTTGCTTTGGATGTGGTCAGCCCGGACACATCTCAAGGGTGTGCCCCAACAAGAAGCCTGATGCCCCGCGCCCCAATGCGCAGAACCAGGGACAAGGCCGTGGAATGCCACCAAGGAACCCAGCTCCTCGCAATCCACCGAACCATGGGAAGGGGCGTGTGAATCACGTCACTGCTGAAGAAGCTCAGGAAGACCCGGACGTCGTGCTGGGTACGTTCCTTGTCAACTCAGCACCTGCAACTGTCTTGTTTGATTCTGGAGCAACGCATTCATTTGTCCTCAAAGATTTGCATTAAAAAGTGGCATGACCCCTACACCCCTGAATAACCCTATGGTGGTACAAACCCCCGGAGCCGAGATGAGAGCCAAGATAGGTTGTAAAGGAGTCAGTATTACCATTAACGGTGTAGACTTCCTAGCAGACCTTATCATCCTGAGATTGCAAGGCTTGGATGTGATCTTAGAGATGGATTGGCTCAGTAAGCACCAAGGCTTGTTAGACTGTGCCAATCGGACAGTCACTGTGACCAATGACCAAGGAGTCGAAGTCAAGTTTGCTTCCAACTCCTCTTCCGCTCAGGCCGCTAAAGTCAACTGTCTGTCTAAAGTTGGGCTAGATCAAGTACAGGTGATATGTGAGTATCCTGATGTCTTTCCGGATGAACTACCGGGAATGCCCCCTGACCGTGACATTGAGTTCATCATCGAGCTCGTGCCCGGAGCAGGACCCATCTATAAGAAGCCTTATAGAATGGGGACGGAAGAACTAGCCGAGTTGAAGAAGCAGCTGGAAGAGCAACTAAGGAAGGGATTTATCCGCCCAAGTGCCTCCCCTTGGGGATCTCCTGTTCTGTTTGTGGCAAAGAGGGACGGTACCATCCGCTTATGCATTGCCTATCGTTCCCTCAATGAAGTTACAATCAAGAACAAGTATTCACTTCCCAAGATCGAAGATCTGTTTGATCAACTCAGCGGAGCCAAGGTATTCTCCAAGATCGACCTCATATCTGGGTACTACCAGCTGAAGATCAGACCCCAAGATATTCCGAAGATGGCATTCGTAACCAGATATGGCCTGTACGAGTGCACGGTCATGTCTTTTGGGTTAACCAATGCCCCAGCTTACTTCATGTATCTCATGAATAAAGTCTTCATGGAATATTTGGTCAAGTTTGTTGTTGTCTTCATTGATGACATTCTTGTGTTCTCGAAGTCGGAGGAAGAGCACGAGCAGCATCTGAGGATGGTCCTAGACAAGCTTCGTGAGCACCAACTGTATGCCAAATTCAGCAAGTGTGAGTTCTGGCTGCATAAAGTTGGATTCTTAGGTCATGTCTTGACCGAGGAAGGATTATCTGTTGATCCTGCGAAGATCGAAGCTGTGACCCAATGGCAATCTCCAACGACCGTCAAGGAAGTCAGAAGCTTCCTCGGACTAGCGGGCTATTACCGCAAGTTCGTGGAAGGATTCTCTAGCATTGCACGACCAATGAATCAGCTCCTCAAGAAGGACAAGAAGTTCGAGTGGATGCCAAAATGCGAAGAGAGCTTCCAAGAGCTCAAGAAGAGATTGACCACCGCCCCAGTTCTGGCAACACCTGATATCCACAAGGAGTTCGTGATATATTGTGATGCCTCTCGAACCGGATTGGGAAGCGTTCTGATGCAAGAAGGCCGCGTCATAGCATACCTCTCCAGGCAGCTACGACCCCATGAGCAGAACTACGCTACTCACGATCTTGAGCTAGTGGCAGTAGTTCATGCCTTGAAGACATGGCGGCATTACTAGCTACCTCCAGTAACTTCCCCAGCACCCCAGCTCCATGATTGAGGGGTAAGAGCCCTGTTTTACCTTGCTGGACAGCAGGTTTTCACCAAGTCACCAGCCTCCTCCCTCTCTCTCAGCATCTCCAGGGCATCCAAGGCCTCAGGCCATTTCTTTACTCCTCCCTCAGCGTGCTAGACACTGCTGGACAAGTTGGTTTTGACCAGGACGGCGAGAGCCCGACGAAGCCAGCCAAACGCGCGCTCTGGAGCACGTAACAGTGCAGACAAGCACTGTAGCTTCAGCCAATCCGCCTCCCTCGACAGCCTCGGGCTCCTCCTTCGCGCCAGTCGAGGCATCTCGACATCCGCAACCTCCCCGGCGCTGTCCCCCCTCCTCCTGCGCCCTCCAGTGGCCGACGTCGCACGCGTGCTGGCCGCCCGCGACGGCCACTCCTCTGCCTCGCACGCGCGCGTCGACTGGAAGGTTCCCCGCTCCTCTTTTCCCCTCAGCTAGACGTAGAGCAAGTCCACGGACCTCCTTGGCTTGATCCCAGGCTCCAGAACCTCTCCTAGCCTCGCCTGCAACCTCGCCGGCGCACGGGCCCACGGTGGACCATGGGCGCGGCTATATAAGCCCCTCCCGAGCCTCTCCAGCAGCACCACCAGCCTCATTCCACTCCACTGAGCCCCCCAGCACCTTCAGTTCGACCCCAAGAGGTCCCAGTACTCGGGATCGACCGGAGCGCCGCCGCGTCGGGCCGCCGGTGATCTCGCGGTACGGGCCTCCCCTGCCCTTCCTTTCACCTGATTCGGAACCCCCTCGCCTCACTGACCATTTCCCCCTTGTTTTCCCCTCCGTTTGCAGTCGGAAACAGCCACAGCAACCACCTCCCGACGAGCCTCCGCCGTCCCACCTCGCCGCCGGCGAACCGGACCTCCCCGGCGTGCCGCACCACCACCCCTGCATCCGCGACATGACGCTGGTCACGTTCCTGCCCTCCGTTGCCGTCGCCGTGGCCGGGAACCTCGCCGGTGAGCTCGCCGTCGCCGTGGCCGCAAGGTTGGAGATGACAGGCGGGCCCCGCCTGTCATCCCCACACCTCTCTCCCCCTCCTCTCTGTCACTGACACACGGGCCCCGCCCGTCAGGTTCAAAAACCTGACGTGCACGCGCAGGCTCCCGTGCGGCTGGGCTGGACCGCCCTGGGCCGTGAACTGTGGCCTCTCTGGCCCAGTTGCACAGGTCGTTTTATTCTTTTTCTTTTCTGTGATTGTTTTAAACATTTCTACAGAAAATAATAATGGTCCAAATTAAATAATTCCAACTCCTAAAATCTTGTAATATTCCAACCTATTTAATGGTACCACTTTCATTCAAATCCATGAAACTTTTCTGTTCTGTTCAAATTTAAATTCAAATTTGAGCAGTAATACTCCTATTCAAAAATCAATAAATCCCATTATGTTACTCCAAATCTCCAACTAAGATTTTTCCCCCACCTTAGAAATTCCTCTAGTATTTAACAAAAATAAGTTGACATTTTTCTGAGCACTTTGATTTTTCTGTTTTGTTTGTATTCTTATTTTCCCGTGGTTATTATGCGACGTATAGATCCCGTATTTGACGAAGTTGCTGTGGAAGAAGAAGGAGAAGGATTTGACGACTTTGAAGACCAAGCCAATCCAGGCAAGCAGCCCTTTGACCATGATACACTTGTTCCTCGGAACCCGTTTGTTTCCGATGCATGATGTTAGGGTTACGATGGTGACCTAGATGAACCACCACATGATGCATGCTTTATTGTTGATCTTGCTAGATGACATGCAAATAGTTGGTCATGATGCTCAAATGATGTATGTGTGATATGAACCTTCATAGTTGAAATCATTTGCATGAACCCATCGGGTGCCCCTAATGCCCGAGGGTGATGATGTGTTAGGTCATCACTTGAGGAAGAAGTGATGTGCCGGTAAATCATGTGCATGGTGAAACGATGGATTAGATTTATGTGTGACTACCGTCCCAACCAAACATGTGCAACCACACTACCTCTTATGGGACGGGGCTTTATTGATTACTTAGGACGATACTAGCGTGGTGCTCGCATTACTAGTGACGGGAAGACTTGAGGTCTTTCCCGGGACGGGGTCGTGCTTGGATAGACGACCATGACTGTTTTCACAGGGCACCGGACATACCGTTGGTCCCTTCGGGTACGCGTGACATTGAAATTAGGGCAAGTCTTGTGATCTATTTTTGTACCCGAGGGCCGTATACCAACGAGTGGACTCTATGTTAGTATCGTCTAAGGAAAGGTAATGACCGGGTGCTTACCCCGGATACTTGAGGTACCGCGGGTCGTGGATGACACGGAAGTTCCCCGGATCTTGTGGGTAAAGTGTACAACCTCTACATAGTGTAAAACTATTCGAATAGCCATGTCCACGGTCATGGACAGTTGGGTGGTGCTACTTAAACTATGTCCAGAATTTTACTTCCTCGGTGATTATATGTGTGTGATGAGTCAAGGTGGTGACTTGACTCGATGAGTAGAATCATATTCATGTTGATATCGGTAACCTGTCTTCGAGGTTACGCGAGGTTATTGATGCATAAACCTGATAGTAGAATGTTTATTCTAGCCTTTGCTAGGCTGTTCATTATTGTTCCATTGCATTGTTACTTTGAACCACATCATGGGTTGCTTGCGAGTACATTCAAAGTACTCATTGGCTTGCCACTGGTTATTTAATTGGCCTGGCATGGAAGAACAAGAATATGAGGAAGAGTTCTTTGGAGACGAACATGCGAACTAGGACGCTATCCCAGTCAGAATGCCTGTAGGGTTAAGGCAGATGGCATGGGTTCTACCCGTTATCGAAGACTTCCGCTATTCGAGTTATTTGCTATTCAGCCCGTGAGGCTCTATCTATGTAAGACTTGGCCATAATGGCCATAATTCGTGTAAGACTATTTGTATGGATGTAAGACTCTTGTTATTTCAGCTTCTGTGTGTTCAGTGAGCATTGATCTCTGGGATCACTGTACACGTGCATTCGGTGATCTTGACTTCTAAGTCGGGGTCCCCACAAAGACGCGGCCCGGGCCATGGTCTCCTTTACCGACCCTGTGTCGATCGTACGTCCCGCTTCCTCAGCTGGAGGGGCCATCGACCCGGTTCGTGTCCCAGCTGTCGACCCAACGCCTGCTCCAGTCGTCGACCCAGCGCCCGCTCCAGCCGTCGACCCAGCGCCTGCTCCGTCGTCCGTTCTCTTCTCCTCCTACCGCCTCCCGGAGGATCCTGTGGGAGCGGCTCAAGAAGCCGTTCGCCAGGCAGGGCTGATGATGGAGAAGATGAAGGCAGCGTACGAGGCCAGCATGGCTGCTTACGACACTAGTTCTGCTCTTCGGGCAAACGTCCATGTTTGTTTTCTCCACTGGTTGGTTTGTTGTGCTGGAATAGTCTTTGGCTTTGAGAGAATCTGATGCTTTGTTAATAAGATGATGTCACACCCACTGGGTGAGGGTCTTGATGTGTTTGCTTTCAACTTCCCTTGAACTCGAGCGAGACTGATCTTGGTCGAGTGAGAACCGGTGGGGGCACGCTCAGTGCACCCATTGGGTGTAGTCCCCAAGACCGTGGTCGACTGCTGGCGGTCGGCCATGGTCTAATGATAGAACTTTTCTTCCTTGTTGTTTTTTTGAGCTCGAGCTAGACTGATCTTGGCCGAGTGAAAACCAGTGGGGGCACGCTCAATGCACCCACTGGGTGTAGTCCCCGAGACTGCGGATGAGTGTTTGACTCGACTGTAGTCTTAGAATCTTGTTTTGTTGTGTTGATGCAAAAATCTTGCGAGTTTGGGTCCAAATTTGCAGACCTTGAGAAGAAGCAAATCCAGCTCAATCTCGACCTGCAGCTGGCTCGGGACCATCTGAAGAAGATGCAGGATGACGCGGCCGGTAACTGACGCTAACCATTTGTCGACTGGCATTTGATAAATGTGGCTTGTGTTTCCTCATGTTCATCTGTCCAGTGACGTCTTTGGTAGGTCAACTGAAAGCAGCCTTGGAGCAGAAAGATCTCGACCTGGCGGCGGCGCAGCAGGCGGCTCAAGAGACGGCAGAACTGGCGGCGCAGAAGCTGGCCTCTGTAGGCGCGCTCGAGGCGGAGATTATCAGGCTGAGAGGCTCACTCGATGAAGCCAATCAAGAGGTGACTCGACTGAAGAATTCCAAGTCTGTCTTGAACGACAAGTACGACCTTACCAAGAAGTGGTACCTTGTGCTCGAAGAGGATTGAACTTGAGGCCTATCTGGGCGACCTTACCAAGAAGTGGTACCTTGTGCTCGAAGGTATATCTCTTTTGGCTCGGGTTAAGCTGGATCTGTCGACCCTTGTTTTGCTTGCTGACTCGACTCGCTGTTTTCCAGTGCAGAATTCTGTCGCAACTTCGAAGAAGAGACTGGGCGGGTCGAGCCCGGCCTGGACCCAGCCAATTCCATCGTGAAGGATGAGGTTGCCATGAACATCTTGAGGCTGGAGCCCGCCTTACTGCGGCCACGGACTATCTGGGACGGCTGAAAGCGGTGATGGCCCGGATCGACACCGCGCTCTGGAGGGTAGTCGTGCAGGAGAACGACCTCGAGTCTCTGATGACTTGACTCAACGAGATCCCCAACCGAGTGCAGGAGTTGAAGAAGTCGTCCGCCCGGGGTGGAGCTGACATGGAGCTGTCTCTGGTCCGCGTGCACGGCAAGGAAATGAAGGAGAGGAGGCTCGCGGCGCTCAAGGTTGCCAATACGAAGGAGCTTCAGTTCCAGTCGTTCATGGAGACTTTCTTGGAAGCCGCCACTCGTATTGCTGATGGGATCGACCTAGACCAATTCGTTGCACCCGCAAGTCCGCCTCCACCTGAGAAATGAGCTAACTATGACACTTTAATTCAATTTGCCTCGGAATGCCGAGTGGTCTTGTAACCGTTAAACTCTGGTGGGCCTGTTGGCCAGCTACTCTTGCCCGAATCTTGCGGGACTTTTATCTGGATTCAACTTTTTGGCTTGCGGCTCTGTTTTGATTGCTTGAATCTTCGAGTCGACGTCCGCAGCTAAGCCCCCAAGTGAGAGGGTTGCTCTTCACTCGGAGTGAGTGTTTGAAACTTAGGCGAGTCATGGGGTCGCAGCTAAGCCCCCGAGTGAGAGGGTTGCTCTTCACTCGGAGTGGTTGTTTGAAACTTAGACGATTCCAAGCTACGTTGTATTTGTGGTGGAGCTCGGAAGACAGAGCCAAATTATAGTTATGACGCAGCTCGGTGGACCGCAGCTAAGCCCCCGAGTGAGAGGGTTGCTCTTCACTCGGAGTGGATGTTTGAAACTTAGGCGATTCCAAGCTACGTTGTATTTGTGGCGGAGCTCGGAAGACAGAGCCACATTATACTTA
>LR738712.1:226470500-226558271 GCA_902687465.1 Secale cereale
CCCCCCCCCCCCCCCCCCCCGCGGAATGCGGAGGTGCCGCTAGTCCTAGTTGCCGAGCCCCAGGCTCCAACTTGGGCAAGGCACGTATTCCTCTTCCTCCAAACCGGAGAACTTCCCAAGGAGGAAAGGAACTGCAGGTAGAAATACACAAAGGCATGTGCGGCTCCTAAAGAAAATATGCCCTAGATGCAATAATAAAGTTATTATTTATATTTCCTTATATCATGATAAATGCCTTTTATTCATGCTAGAATTGTATTAACTAGAAACTTGATACATGTGTGGATACATAGACGAAACAAAGTGTCCCTAGTATGCCTCTACTAGACTAGCTCCTTAATCAAAGATGGTTGAGTTTCCTAACCATATGCATGTGTCGTTATTTGATTAACGGGATCACATCATTAGGGCAATGATGTGATGGACGAGACCCATTCGTTAGCTTAGCATTATGATCGTTCACGTTTACTGTTGTTGCTTTCTTCATGTCAAATACATGTTCCTCCAACTATGAGATTGTGCAACTCCAGGATACCAGAGGAATGCCTTGTGTGCTATCAAACATCGCAATGTAACTGGGTGATTATAAAGAAGCTCTAAAGGTATCTCCGAAGATGTTTGTTGGGTTCGCATAGATCGAGAATAGGATTTGTCACTCCGAGTATCGAAGAGGTATCTCAGGGGCCTCTCAGCAATGCACATCATAAAAGCCTTCCAGGCAATGTGACTAATGAGTTAGTTGTGAGATGATGCATTATGGAACGAGTAAAGAGACTTGCCGGTAACGAGATTGAACTAGGTATGAAGATACCAACTATCAATCTCGAGCAAGTAACATACCGGTGACGAAGGGAATAATGTATGTTGACATTATAGTTTGACCGACAAAGATCTTCATCGAATATGTGGGAACCAATAGGAGCATCTAGGTTTTGTTGTTGGTTATTTACCGGAGAAGTGTCTTAGTCATGTCTACATAGTTCTCAAACCCATAGGGTCCACACTCTTAACGTTCGATGACAATTTGTATTAAGAGTTATATTTTTTTGGTGAACGAAGATTGTTCACATTCCTGGATGATATCACGGACATGAAGAGGAGTCTCGAAATGGTCGAGAGGTAAAGATCGATATATTGGATAATAATATTCGGACACCGGAAGGGTTCCGAGGGGTACCGGGTACATATCAGAGTTCCGGGGGGCTATCGGAACCCCCGGGGGAAAGTTATGGGCTTTATGGGCCATAAGAGGCAGGCACACCAGCCCATGTAGGGGTGGCGTGCCCCCTCCATGGAAGGAGGCTGAATTGGAGTAGGGGCGGGGGCGCCACCCCCCTTTCCTTCTTCTCCTCCACTCCTTCCTCCTTTCCCCCTCCATGAGAAGGAAAAAGGGAGGGGGCGAATCCTAATAGGAATAGGATTCCAAGTAGGAATCCCTCCCGTTCGTGCGGCGCCTATGGCTGCCTCCCTCCCTCTCCCTCCTTTATATACATGGGGAGGGCACCCCTAGAAGACACATCAATTGTTCTTAGCCATGTGCGGTGCCCCCCTCCACAGTTTACACCTCAGCTCATATTGTCCTAGTGCTTAGGCGAAGCCCTGCGTGATCTACTGAACCATCACAGTCAACACACCATCGTGCTATCGGAACTCTCCCTCGACACTCTGCTGGATCAAGAGTGTGTGGGACATCATCGAGCTGAATGTGTGCGGAACTCAGAGGGGCCGTACATTCATTGCTTGATCGGTTGAATCGCGAAGAGGTTCGACTACATCAACCGTGTTAATCTAACGCTTCTGCTTTCGGTCTAGGCGGGTACGTGGACACACTCTTCCCGTCTCATTGCTATGCATCTCCTAGATATATCTTGCATGATCGTAGGAATTTTTTTGAAATTGCATGCTATGTTCCCAACAGTGGCATCATGAGCTAGGTCTATGCGTAGATGATATGCACGTGTAGAACACAAAGGAGTTGTGGGCGGTGATGTTCATACTTCTTACCACTAACGTCTTATTTTCATTCAGCGGTATTGTAAGATGATGGGGCCCGGACCAACATTACATGTCCGAGTTCATGAGACCGGTTCCACCGTCACGTGCAACTTGTTTGCATAAAGGTGGCTAGCGTGTGTCTGCCTCTCTTGCTTTAGTTGAATCGAATTTGACTGTGGCCGGTCCTTGTTAAAGGTTAAAACAGCAAACTTGATAAATCAACGTTGTGGTTTTTGTGCCGTAGGTAAGAACGGTTCTTGCGAGAAGCTCGTAGTAGCCACGTAAACTTGCAACAACAAAGTAGAGGATGTCTAACTTGTTTTCGCAGGGCATGTTGTGATGTGATATGGTCAAGATGTGATGAGTTATATGTCATTGTATGAGATGATCATGTTTTGTAAATTATCAGCAACCGCCAGGAGCCTTATGATTGTCTCTTTATTATATGAATTGTGAACACCATGTAATTGCTTTACTTTATCACTACTAGTTAGCGATAGTAGTAAAAGCAATAATTGGCGAGACGACCACGGCGCTACGATGAAGATCATGGCGTCAAGCCGGTGACGATAGATATCAAGACGATGCTTTGGAGATGGAGATCAAAAGCACAAGATGATGATGGCCATATAATGTCACATATTTTGATTGCATGTGATGTTTTTTATGCATCTTATTTTGCTTAGAACGACGGTAGCATTATAAGGTGATCCCTTACTAAATTTTCAAGATACAAGTGTTCTCCCTGAAGATGCACCATCGCGACAGTTCGTCGTGCCGAGACACAATGCGATGATCGGGTGTAATAAGCTCTATGCTCACATACAACGGGTGTAAGACAATTTTGCACGTGCAGAATACATAGGTTAAACTTGAAGAGCCTAGCATGTATAGACATGGCCTCAGAACACTGGAGATTGAAAGGTCAAATGTGAATCATATAGTATATATGATAAACATAAGATGTTCACCATTGAAATCTACTCCATCTCACGTGATGATCGGACATGGTTTAGTTGATTTGGATCACGTGATCATTTAGATGACTTGAGGGATGTCTATCTAAGTGGGAGTTCTTTAGTAACATGATTAATTGAACTTAATTTAACATGAACTTAGTCCTGATAGTTTTTGTATATCTATGTTGTAGATCAATGGCTCGTTCTACTATTCCCTTGAATTTTAATGCGTTCCTAGAGAAAGCTAATTTGAAAGATGATGGTAGCAACTGCACGAACTGGGTCCGTAACTTGAGGATTATCCTCAGTGCTGCACAGAAGAATTATGTCCTTGAAGCACCGCTAGGTGAAAGGCATACTGTCGGAGCAACTGCTGATGTTATGAACAACTGGCAAGCTCGATCTGATGACTACTAGATAGTTCAGTGTGCCATGCTTTATGGCTTAGAATCGGGACTTCAAAGACGTTTTGAACATTATGGAGCATATGAGATGTTCCAAGAATTGAAGTTAATATTTCATGCAAATGCCCGAGTTGAGTGATATGAAGTCTCCAAAAGGATCTATAGCTGTAAGATGGAGGAGAACAATTATGTCAATGAACACATACACAGAGTGTCTGGGTACCATAACCACATGACTCAGCTGGTTGTTAATTGTGACACCCTGGGATTGATGCTATAGAAGCCTTCCATATATTCCGTGATCTCCGTGTGTTTCATTTTCCTTGCTCTATTTATTTTTTATTGAATCATGTCATCCTGCCATCATGTCATTTAATTTTGAAACTCAACTAAATAAATTGCATGGATCTTCGATACATTTAAATAGAGGGAGATACACATGGTGTTTTCTCTTTAAAACAGATCCTCTCAATATTTATGGAGCTACTTTAAATATTCCATTGATTGCAATTCACCTTAACACACTTGCAAATAATTCGCCTGGCCTTTGTTATCCCACGTCTTGACCTCAAACTTTGTCCACAAATTCTTTCGTCATTTTCCCGAGCTTCACCAAAATTCTCAACATTTTTGGACACTTCGAAACCCTAGTCTTTGTTAAAACCATTGGAATTAAATTCAATGGGATTTCAATTTAATATTTCAATCATGCCACTTCTATTTTCCTATTAACATGCACCTTTTACGAGTCCAAGAGAATTAAACCCTATGCCCAAGTTCCTTCTCTAACCTTTCCTTTCTCTCTTTTCTTTCTTTCTATTTTTTCTGCTAATAGAACTAGTACATGGCCTCCTAAGCCTGCTACGAGGCTGTCCTATGGCACAGCCGCTCCTAACCCTAGGCCCCGACCGAACCCTTGCCCTCTCCTCTCGTTACCCCGCAGCGCCCGCTCTCCTCTCCCTCGATCCCCACTCGCCCTCTCCCTCATCTCTATCCCTCGTCGGCCTCCTGTGCGCTGCCCCACTCGTTCGCCATGGCCACCCAGAGCCTCACTGCTTTCGCCGTCCTGCTTCTCCTCCTCGCCGCCTCGAGTCCCACCTGACCTCCGTGCCACCACCAGAGCGGCCACCTCCGGCGGCCCCGTCACCGTCGCATCCTCCTGCCACCGCCTAGTGCCTCCCTAGCCTCCCATTATAGCGCCACCATGGTCCATCACGCTCCTCCTCCGCAACCCCGAGCGCCCGGCCGCGTTACTGCTCGGCCTGGAGATCCCCTCAAGCCGCTCTGCGACGTCGCCCCAGCCGTCTCTGGCCTGGATCCAGTGGGATTCGGCCGAGGTTCGCCCCGACTGTCATCCTCGCCACTCCCTCTGCCACTAGCATCGGCCATGTCCTCTACCACCAGCGACCTCCATTGCCTTCCTTCTCAACGCGTCGCCATCCGCCTTTTGCTGTTGCCCTTGAGCCCTTCGGCTCGCGTTTGCACTGCTCTTCCTTGACCAGTACCACCTTGCCATGGATGGACCTCCACGTTTGCCTCATGCTGACCTCACTCAAGCCATGTCGACTCACCCGATCCTTACTCCCTTCGGTAACTTCCAGGCCACTGTTGGTACTGATGCACCGGCACCACAAGTTCGTTGCAACCACCAGTACTAAGCGTCGAGTACCACCGAACCAGGGATACGACAACTATACAACTACACCCAGTGATGTGTCAAGTACCTCAACCACCGTCTCCGGAATCAACAAGTACCTCGACCACAAGTGTACGACTACGCAGATTCGCCAAGTACCCTACTCGCAAGACCGATGCCCGAACGACTATAGACAGAAACTCAAGTACCACGATGACCATGTACAACTACCGTCGCCGAAGGCCGTCGAGTGAACAACTACCGCAACCATAGTTTCGAGAAGACATTGTGTACCACTACTTCTACAACGAGATGAGTACGGCTACCGCTCACGTGAACGACTATTTCCCATGATGCCTCGTGAACGACCACTTCCACTACAACTATCCCAAGAACGTCTACTTCCTCTACATCCAATCTAACTAAAACCAACGGGCATGTCTTGAAGCTATTGTTGTGCTCTATCCATGCAGGTACCTCCATTGCAATTATAAGTTGCTGTAGCATGTCTCTTTCTTGCTCTCAAGTTGTCATTATGTTAAATCTGTCAGCCTGTCAACAACATGTTCAATTTGGCAAAACTTGTTGTAATCAATCTATGCATCACATGGAGTTGAGCCTCTAGAGTTATTTTAAGTATGCCATGCCTACTACATGTTCATGACCTTTGATTGTTTATTACGCTTGCTATGCTTGCTGTTATGTGCCTCCAAAGTCAGTATCATAATGTTGTTGTTGCATTCCCAAATTTTTACAAAGTCTGAGAATGTGCTATATCATGTTTGCATCTTGTTTTGATGAATGCCATGAATCTGTTGCTCCCATTTATATGCCATATTGTGTTTCTTGAGCTCCATGTTATGTTCTAGCATGCCATGCATTTCCTTGCCAGGATCTTGCACTGTAGATTAATTATTTCTTGCCTCCAATATGCCAACATATTAACTCTGCTCATGTATATGCTCTGTTGGATTACTCTTGATGCCTATGAACCTGATCCTTGTTTATATTTGAAGCATGTGATCTGTACTTTGAGTTCGTGCCATGCTTGTGCCTATCTTGTACTTGTAGAATGTTGTTTTGGTGCTTGCAAGATGCCTAGTTGCTGTTTTGGACAGATTGTGTTTCAAACTTGTTGCTTGTGTATGTGTTGAACCGTGGCTCTGTTTGGGGGCATGCTCTATATGAAACTTGCTTGGTTTTGCATGTAGATGCATCATGTCATGTCGCATTTGTGTTTTGAGTGTTGTGCTTGATGTCTGAATGCATTTTGTATCAGTGCCATGTGTAACTTGTTTTCCTCATATCTTCTAGGCCGTAGCTCCAAATTAAATGAACTGTACATGTAACTTGGCTAGAAAATCATGTAGATCATCATGGTGGATGTTAACTTGCTGTCTAACAACTTGAACTTAAGGTTTTTTCAGATCTGGAACAATTTCGAAATTTGCATATGAGGACTTACCGGAATTTTTATATGTTGTTTCTGGCTTCATATAAATTTGTGTTGTTGTGTTGTTCTTGTACGCATCGTCTCTTGCCATGAGTAGCATCATGTAGCTTGTCATGCATCATACTTGGTTGTGCATCATGTCTTGTTTATGTGTGGTGTGTTTACCATGTTGTTTGCTTCTTCTCGTTAGGTCCTGTTTCGCTATGATCGTCAGGATTCGTTCGACTATGCTTGGTTAATCTTCAGGGATTCGTCTTCTTCATGGAGTCATTCTTATTCCTTGCGGGATTCCAGGCAAGATGACCATCACCTTGGATCTCAACACTATCATTGATATGCCAGTTGTCTCGATGCTATCGCTATATGTCGTGCTGCTTATCTATTGTTGTGAGCCTCTCATTGTTACCATGAAACCTCTAACCTTTGACACCATCCCAGTAAACCGTTGAATGGCTATGTTACCGCTTGCTCAGCCCCTCTTATAGCGTTGTTAGTTGCAGGTGAAGATGAAGATTGCTCCATGTTGGAACTTGGATGTTTTGGAATAACACAATATCTCTATTTAACTTAATGCACCTATATACTTGGCAATGGGTGGAAGGCTTGGCCTTTTGCTCGGTGTTTTGTTCCACTCATGCCGCCTTAGGAACCGATAAACCGGTGTTATGTTCCTTGATTTTGCGTTCCTAACACGGTTGTGGTTTATGGGCCCCCCTCGATAATTTGCCTTGTTTAAAGCTTTTCCAGCAAGGCCCAACCTTTGTTTTCCTTTGCCTTATAAATAAAAACTTGCATAGGGACTTTTCGGACCCCGTGGATTCTAAATCAACCCCCGAGCCAGTGTTCCTCTCAGTGTTGGTCCAAACTAGGCGATGTCCCGCGCCCCTAGGGCAACCAGGGTCTCAGCCAACCCGACGTCTTGCCCATCTGGTGTCCCCCATGAACGAGATACGTGCGACTCCTATCTGGATTTGTTGGCACATCGGGCGGTCTTGCTGGATTAGTTTTACTATTGTCGAAATATCTTGTGCACGGGATTTTGAGAATACTTGGGCCTTCCCAATTTTGGATTTGTTACTCCGCTGATCGTGAGAGCTTGTGATGGGATAAGTTGGGACACCCCTGCAGGGTTATGATCTTTCGAAAGCCCATAGTTATGTGGCAGATTGGAATTTGTTAATATCCGGTTGTAGAAACCTTGACAGAGGATTTGAAATAAAATACACCAACCGCGTGAGTAACCATGACCGTCTCTTTTCAATTTGGGAAGAGAACACGGTGGTGTTATGTTTGGACTCGTAGGTAGTTTAGGATCATTTAGGGTGCATTTGGTTGTTGTCACCCGGTAGAACGTCATGGGTCCGACCCGTTCCCACGGCCCATTCCCGCGTTTAGTTAGTCGAACGATTCAGAACCCACTCGTCCCAGGAAAGGGAATATTCGCTCATTATGCCAAACCAAGGCATACCTCGAAATCGGTCGGACGACAGGGAACGAGCCCCTCGCCCCGCACCATATCGCTCTCCTCTCGCTGCTCCCACATCTTCGTCTTTGCGCCACCACCCTCTGGCTTCTCCCCCCCCCCTCTCGATCTGCCTTCTCCATCCCTCCCCGTCTCGGCTTCACCTTCCTCCCGTCGTCTCCTCTGTCATGGAGCGCATCTGCACCACGTCGGTGACCTAGCAAGCAGCAGCGACAAAGCAGATCAGACACGTTCCAAGAAGCAGCGACGAAGAATTTAGGCCTAGATCCAAGGAGCAGCGACGAAGAAGCGGGGCGGCTACCATGCAGCGACGACCGAAGGTGCTGCAGAAGGTCTGGAGGTGCTTGCAGCGGAGGCAAGGTATGGCTTCCACTACCCCTTTGCATATCTCTACATATGTTCATGTTTGGGCAGATTTTGTTTCTTGTGTGCCATGTTCCTCCTCAATTTGTTTCATATATTTGTGCTTCTGTGTAGTACACAGATCCATGGTTACACATTTTTTTCAATATGTGATGCTCTGTACAAGCAGATCCATGTTTACAAGTCATTGCTAGCCATATTTTTGATACTATGCATTACTTGTAGATGGTAAGCAAGATGAACAAAAGAAAATGGATGGCTAGGGGAGCCGCTATTTTTGTTGCACTTGCTGCAATGGCAGTCATTGTTCGGGCTATAATAAGGAAGAGGAGACCACGTATTACCTATGGCCCAATGCATGAAAGAGATCGAATCAGATTTGATTATCTAAACCAAAAAATTTGGCAAAGCGATGTGTTATGGAAAAACATGCTAAGGTTTGAAAGAGTTGCATTCTTTCGCTTGTGCAACATACTGAGGGATCGCAATTTGCTAGAAGACAGTCCACATCTTAGTGTTGAGCAACAATGGGCAATGTTTTTGCATACAATTGGGCATAACCTTCGGAATAGGGTTATTTCAGCCAATTTTGGTAGATCATACGGCACAACCAGCATCTAATTTAGAAAGTTCTTCATGCCATAGGCGAGCTACGTAATGATTATATAAGGCCACCATCATTGGAAACCCCCGAAAAAATTGCAGGAAATCATCGATTTGACCCATATTTTAAGGTAATTTCAGAAACTATTCCTTATCTATCTAGGCTATATGATATGGCATTTAATACTGGACACTATATAGGATTGTATTGGAGCTATCGATGGTACACATGTGCGAGTAGGTGTAACCAAAGATGTAGAACCTTCTTTTCGTGGTAGGAAGGCCTTTACCACTCAAAATGTGATGGCGGCAGTAGACTTTGACCTTCGATTTACATATGTGTTGGCTGGTTGGGAAGGGTCCGCACACGATGCGACCGTTTGAGCTGATGCATTAACTCGTGAGAGAGGCTTACAAGTACCACCTGGTAAGAAGTTGACCTAGATATAATTTATCCATATGTTACTACCTTAAGAAACCATTGTAACAAATTTTATTTTTATTTTTTAGGAAAGTACTACCTAGTTGATGCCGGTTATGGAGCCAAACCTGGGTTCTTACCACCTTTTCATGGCGTGAGGTGCCATTTGAATGAGTGGGGAAACAATCCAGTCCAAAATGATAGGGAGCTATTCAACCTTAGGCACTCATCTCTACGAGTGACGGTAGAGAGGGCTTTCGGATCTCTCAAGAGGCGTTTCAAAATTTTAGATGATGCCAAACCATTCGTCACTTTCCTTGTCCAAGTCGACATTGTTATAACTTGTTGTGTTCTTCATAATTATGCACTATCACAAGGGATCGATGAATTCATTATACCGGAAGTGACATGGACCACCCAACCAATTCGAACATCAAGGCAACAATTAAGTGATAATAGGGCCTTGGTAGACCATAGGCTACAAATTGATGGCCAAATGTGGGAAGATAGGCAACTCATGTATGCAAATTTATAAGTGCTCCGCACTATGTATTTGTAATGTTTATGCAACTACCTTTGCATTTATTTGATGGCTGGACATATTGTGGTGTTTATTATGTAAAACCATATATTTGTGATGATTTAATCATTTTAATGCGACATTTTGATGGCTGGGCAAATTGTATCTTCTATATGTTTAAATCGTGTGTTTGTGCTGATTTCATCATTTTTATTGCAACATTTTGATGGCTGGGCAGATTGTAACTTATAAATTTAGATGCTTTAATCCATTCTTTTGCAAAATTTTGATGGCTGGACAGAAATGGACAATGTTGAAGTTACCGCTGCAAGTGGGAACTCCGAAAAAAAGTGGGGTCATTGTACGGACAACTTCCATGACCAACACTATGCTAGGTTTTTTGGTTGACCTTGTTGCTAAAGGGAAGAGAACTTCTAGTGGTTTCAGGGAGACACATCTCAAACAATGTGCTGCCGTTCTGAACGAGCAATTCAAGCTAGCTATCACCTCAGATCAAGTTAGAAACCATCTCAAGAAGTGGAGGAAGATTTGGGTCAGGGTTGTCAATTTGAATAATTTAAGTGGAGCTCTATGGGATGAAGATACTTGCACAAGTAGGCTCAGCGAAGAACACTATGCAGGTCATTGTATGGTAAGCTTCTTATATTATGAACAATATCATCCCCTTTTCTGCCTTCATTATGCTAATGACTTGCAAACTTTTTGTAGACCCACAAACCTGATGCTCCCTTCTTGAATAACCCAATCGAGCACTACCATGACATAGCGACCATTTTTGGAACAACCGGGGCTATGGGGATGAATGCAAGGTCTGGAAATGATCTCCTCTCTATTGATGTTGATGATGAGGAGAATGGTGAGGTGAATGGTGAGATCAACACGTCACCACAAGTTGGTGAGTCTTCTCACCCCAAGGGACCACCAAAAAAGAAGGCCAAGGTGGTGAAAGTTCTAGAGGATCCACTAGGTGCCATTCTCAAAGATGGTTTTAAACTTGTTGCTGAGGCTCTTGTGAAATCTGGTGGAGATGATGATGATATACCCGATGATCTTTGGGATATAGTCTCCAATTTGAAAGAATTTGATGAAGAGCACCTTGCCCACTACTTTGCTCATCTTGTTGACAACCCCAAGACCGCAAGAGCCTTCATGAAACTCTCCGAAACCAACAAATCTGTTTGGGTGAGTAGGTATGTGAAGAAAAACTTCTAAGTTCGATATGGTTGTATGGTTGTCAAGTATGTGAACTTGACATGTATGGCGGTAGTGCCATTGGGTTGCTTTTGGATATTGGGTATGTGAACATGTATGGCTGTAGTGCACTCTGCTTTGGTTATTTGTATGTTAAAGACATGTAATTACTGATTACTTCTGGATTTGCCGAATGAACTTGCGACTTGATTGCTTCTGGATGTGCCAAATGAAGTTGCTACTTCATTGCTGAAAATTGAGTTCTATGTCAATATACATTGTTATGTTGTTTTTCTTGAAAATACAAATGAAATGCTGCCAAAATTTTGAATTTCTGTTATTCTATTTTTCATTCCATTCTTCCAAACCAAACACTGGAACGGAACCAACCCGTTCTACTTTTTTGCACCTACCAAACAGAGGAACGGAACCGACCCGTTCCTCTGGAATGGAACCATTCCATTCCATGACAGTTGGTTCCTCAACCAAACACACCCTTAGTGATTATTACTAACGGCAACCTTTGGTGTAGATGCTCATCTTATTCTTGTACTCATAAGTTAGCCGCCATACATATGCTTAGCCGCTGCTGCAACCTCACCACTTAACCTCTCCCTACCCACTCAGCTTTGCTAGTCTTGATACCCATGGTTATGGGATTGCTGAGTCCTCGTGGCTCACATTTACTACAACAACAGTTGCAGGTATAGGTTTCCGATGACTTGACATGACAGCGATGTTTTACATGTGTTGGAGTTCTTCTTCTTCTTCTTCGTTAGTCTTGGTATAGGTTCCTGGTCGGTAGCCTGGGATAGCAGGATGGATGTCGTTGTGCTTTTCATGTGTTTTTCATCCGTAGGCGGATGTGTTCTGTATGATGTGTTGTATCCATGTGACATTGTATGAGTTGTATGTATCCCCATCTATTTATGTAATGGTTCGATGTAATGATATCCATCTTGCTAATCGCCCGAAATGCGCTTGTGCCCCAATCACGAGTTCACCACGTGATCGGGATAGAGTCGCATATTGGGCATGACGAGTTGGTATCAGAGCCTCGATCAACCCTAGGAGCCCCCCTTGATTGATTGTAGTTTGGCCGTTGTTGAGTCTAGAAGAAAACTTTTTCGGAGTCTAGTTATATTGGAGAGTAGGAATTCTTTTTACTCCTCATCCCCTTTGTCGCTCTGGTAAGGAACCTTGACGTAGGTGTTTTGAATTAGCCATCTTTCCCTTTAATTATTTTAGGATCACAGAGTTAGTTTTCGTTCGTTGCGATGTCAGCTCTTTTCATTCGGTGCAATTCTCTTCGATGATTCGATCCTCTTCATCTTTTCCAAGATCCATCCTCAGTCTTTCTCAACAACGTTGTTTTCCTGTTCCGAAGTGGTCTTTCTTTTTCCCACCCGCCCACCCTTTTTCTTCTCGCAGCCAGAGTCCTTAATCTTGTATCCATCCTACTCGTGCGAAGCCTTTGCCTTCTTTCATCAATTATTTCAACTCGTGAATTCTCATCTAGTTCGTCATTCTTCATCTTGTTTTCTTTGCCGGTGGATTCAATTCAAGCTTTTGGTGTTCTTGATATTCTTTCCCTTGGCTCAAATGTTTCTCCTTGCTCATTTTCCCCTCATCATTTAAACGTTCTGGAGTTTCGAAGACATCTCAGGAAATTCGTCTGTGTTCCAATTAATTCGTGGTTGTTACCTCATTCGAGTCTTTCAAAATTTCCGGCGCATGATTTCTTTTTCGTACAATCCTTCCCAATGGTATTATATTCTCAGTGGGCCCTAATCCACAGGTCTTTCCCAGGATCTTACCCAAATCTTCTAATATTTCTGGAGTTATTCCCAAATTCTTTTCAAGTGTGACGTAAGAATGGATTCCATGAGTCGCATGCCTTGTTTCCTCTTTTTACCGGAGCTTCTCAATCTCATTTATCTTAGTTGTATTCTTCCTTTCAAGTGTCTCAACATCTCAAGATTCTTTTGTTTCACTCTTTTCTCGAAGAAGAACTTGTTCTTCCTATTCCTGTCCCGTCTCGTTACTAAGATCGCGGGACGAGATCTCTTCTTAGTAGGGGAGTGTTGTGACACCCCGAGATCTACGCTCTAGAAGCCTTCCATATATTTCGTGATCTCCGTGTGTTTCAATTTGCTTGCTCTATTTATTTTGTATTGCATCATGTTATCATTCCATCATATCATTTAATTTTGAAGCTCAACTAAATAAATTGCATGCATCCTCGATCCATTTAAATAGAGGGAGATGCACATGGTATTTTGTTTTTAAAACATATCCTCCCAATATTTAGGGAGCTACCTTAAATATGCCACTGATTGGAATTCACCTTAACACACTTACAAATAATTCCCCACGCCTTTGTTATCTCACTTCTTGACATCAAACATTGTCGATAAATTCATTCGTCATTTTCCCGAGCTTCACCGAAATTCTCAACATTTTTGGAAACTTCAAAATCCTAGTCTTTGTTCAAACCATTGGAATTAAATTCAAAGGAATTTGAATTTAATATTTCAATCATGTCACTTCTATTTTCCTATGAGCATGCACATTTTGCGAGTCCAAGAAAATTAAACCAAATGCCCAAGTTCCTTATCTAACCTTTCGTTTCTCTCTTTTCTTTCTTTCTATTTTTTCTGCTAATAGAATTAAGAGAAATTAGAGAAGGGAGAGAGAGCAGCCACTAGTCGAGGGCCTCCTCAGCCAGACTTCATAAGCCTGCTACGAGGCTGGCCCAAGGCCCAGCCGCTCCTAACCCTAGGCCCCGACTGAACCCTCTCCCTCTCCTCTCGTTACCCCGCAGCGCAGCCTCTCCTCTCCCTCGATCCCCACTCTCCCTCTCCCTCATCTCTCTCCCTCGCCGGCCTCCTCTGCGCCGCCCTACTCGTTCGCCATGGCCACCCAGAGCCTCATCGCCCTGGCCCTCCTGCTTCTCCTCCTCGCTGCCTCGAGTCCCACCCGACCTCCGCGCCACCACCGGAGCGGGTAACTCTGGCGGCCCCGTCACCGTCGCGTCCTCCTGCCACCGCCTAGGGCCTCCCTGGCCTCCCGTTCTGCCGATGCTATGGTCCGGTGCGCTCCTCCTCCGCAATCCCGAGCGCCCGACCGCGTCACTGCTCGGCGTGGAGATCCCCTCAAGCCCCTCTGCGACGTCGCCCCGGCTGTCTCCAGCCCGGATCCGGTGGGATCTGGCTGAGGTTCGCCCCGACTGTCATCCTTGCCGCTCCCTCTGCCACTTGCATCGGCCATGTCCTCCACCACTAGTGACCTCCCTTGCCTTCCTTCTCAACGCGTCGCCGTTCGACTTTTGCTGCTGCCCTTGAGCCCTTCGGCTTGCTTTTGCACTGCTCTTCCTCGACCACTAACACCTCGTCAAGGATAGACCTCCATGTTTGCCTTGTGCCAACCTCACTCAAGCCATGTCTACTCACCCGAGCCTTACTCCCTTTGGTAACTTCCCGGCCACTGTTGGTACCGATGCACCAGCACCACAAGTTCGTTTCAACCACCAGTACAAACCGCCGAGTACCACCGAACCAGGGATACACCAAGTATACGACTACACCCAGTGATGCGTCAAGTACCTCAACCATCGTCTTCGGAATTGACAAGTACCTCGACCACGAGTGTACGACTATGCGGATTAGCCAAGTACCCTACCGGCAAGACCGACGCCCGAACGACTACAGACCAAACGCAATTACCACGACGACCATGTACGACTACCGTCGCCGAAAGCCGTCGAGTGAACAATTACCGCAACCATGGATTCAAGAAGACACAGTGTACCACTACTTCTACGACGAGACGAGTATGACTACCGCCAACGTGAACGACTACTTCCCATGACGCCTCGTGAATGACCACTTCCACTACAACTGTCCCGAGAATGTCTACTTCCTCTACATCCAATCGAACTCAAACCGTCGGAATGCACGCTTTAAGGTATACCGCCGAGACGATCGCCCGTGGACGAATGCATTGTGTGTATGAGTTGAACCGTGTGTTTGCTCTGTGATCGAAGTGCCACCCGTTTCCATGCCACCGACATGCGGGAACCCAGTATGCGGGATCAACTCACTACATTTTGGCATGACACACTCACGCCCACTTCATTTGCACCGGTCTCTCAACGAGTTACGGTACCGGAATGTGCTGTGGCACCGTTTCCATTTTCACTCCCATGACACCCCTTCCTTTCTGTCATGGCGACCAAATGCCCCATGCCTTCTTCATGTCATCATTTAACAGAAATTGCACATGACTTGACATGGCATCCATATACATGTAAATAAACACTTAAAATGTTTCTTGCATTTATATTGCTTAAACGACTAAGCCCCTTATTTATCATATTAGGTGTGCAGCTTTGTAATGACATAACTATGTGCATGTGTGTCCAAATCGATGGTATAATATGTCCAAATGTTCATCTCTGAATACTCTACATGATTGTTGCATTTGCATACATGATAGGGTGCATTTTTCCATATTTATCCCTGTTGCAAAAGTGTATGTTGATGTTAAGTGTTGAAAGCTAATATAACTTGTTGATTTGTCTTTTTCATATCTTTTTGTGTGATTTTTCTTTGAGCATCATGTCAACATGTTTTAGGAGCACAATCATGTCATCTTTCCAATGGTCTAATTATTTTTCATGATATGCCTTGTGGTGAGTGCAACTAGCTTGTAAACATGCTATGATAATGTTGCTATTTTTCTTACACTTGGTGAAAAGTGCTAAGTCTGAAACTTATTTATTGTGATGCCATGTTTGCTTGATGTTATAGTCATATCCATGCATGTTTTGGAATGTCCAGTGGGCATGTCTTGAAGCCCTTTTTATTCCCTATCCATCCATGTCCTTGTTTGCAATTATAAGTTCCTGTAGCATGTCTCTTTCTTGCTCTCAAGTTGTCATTATGTTAAATTGGTCAACCTGTCAACAACATATTCAATTTGGCAAAGCTTGTTGTAATGAATCTATGCATCACATGGAGTTGAGCCTATGGAGTTACTTGAAGTATGCCATTCCTACTACATGTTCATGACCTTTTCTTGCTTATGACACTTGCCATGCTTGCTGTTATGTACCTCCAAAGTCAGCATCATAATGTTGTTGTAGCATTCCCAGATTTTCACAAAGTCTGAGAATCTGCTATATCACGTTTGCATCTTGTTTTGATGAATGCCATGAATCTGTTGCTCCCATGTATATTACATGTTATGATCCTTGAGCTCCATGTTATGTTCTAGCATGCCATGCTTTTGCTTGCCATGATCTTGCACTGTAGATTAATTATTTCTTGCCTCTAACATGCCAATGTATTAACTCTACTCATGTATATGATCTGTTTTCCACTAAGTCATAATCTGTGATATAATGTTGCTTGTTGCATTGATCATGTTGGATTACTCTTGATGCCTATGAACCTTATACTTGTTTATATTTGAAGCATGTGATCTATACTTTGAGTTCATGCCATGCTTGTGCCTATCTTGTACTTGTAGCATGTTGTTTTGATGCTTGTAAGATGCCTAGTTGCTATTTTGGACATATTGTTTTTCAAAGTTGTTGCTTGTGTATGTGTTGAACCGTGGCTCCGTTTGGGGGCATTCTTTATATGAAACTTGCTTGGTTTTGCATGTAGATGCATCATGTCATGTTGCATACGTGTTTTGAGTGTTGTGCTTGATGTTTGAATGCTTTTTGCATCTGCGCCATGTGTAACTTGTTTTGTTCATATCTTCTAGGTTGTAACTCAGAATTAAATGAACTTTACATGTAACTTGGCTAGAAAATCGTGTAGATCGTCATGGTGCATGTTAACATGATGTTTAACAACATGAACTTAAGGTTTGTTCAGATGTGGAACAATTTCGAAATTTCCATATGAGGACTTACCAGAATTGTTATATGTTGTTTCTGGCCTCGTTTAAATTTGCGTTGTTGCATTGTTCTTGTATGCATCGTCTCTTGCCATGAGTAGCATCATGTAGCATGTCATGCATCATACTTGGTTATGCATCATGTCTTGTTTATGTGTGGTGAGTTTACCATGTTTCTTGCTTCTTCTCGTTAGTTCATGTCTCGCTACGATCGTGAGGATTCGTTCGACTAAGCTTGGTTCATCTTCGTGGCTTCGTCTTCTTCATGGACTCGTTCTTCTTCCTTGCAGGATTCCAAACAATTGGACATTCACCATGGATCTCAATACTATCATTGTTATGCTAGTTGTCTCGATGCCATCGCTATATGCCCCGCTGCCTATCTATTGCCGTCAGCCTCTCATTGTTGCCATGAAACCTCTAACCTTTAACATCATCCCAACAAACCGTTGAATGGATATGTTACCTCTTGATCAGGCCCTCTTATAGCATTGTTAGTTGTAGGTGAAGATGAAGATTGCTCCATGTTGGAATTTGGATGTTTTGCAAGAACACAATAACTCTATTTAAATTAATGCACGTATATACTTGGCAATGGGTGGAAGGTTTGACCTTTTGCTCGGTGTTTTGTTCCACTCATGCCGCCTTAGGAACCGATAAATCGTTGTTATGTTCCTTGATTTTGCGTTCGTAACACGGTTGGGGTTTATGGGCACTCCTCGATAATTCGTTTTGTTTAAAGCTTTTCCAGCCAGGCCCAACCATGGTTTTCCATTTTCCTAATAACTGAAAACTTGCATAGGGACTTTCCGGACCCCGTGGATTCTTAATAAACCCTCGGGCCAGTGCTCGTCTGAGTGTTGGTCCAAACTGGGCGATGTCCGGCGCCCCCTTGGCAACCAGGGTCTCAGCCTACCCGACGTCTTGCCCCCATCGGGATTTGTCGGCACATCGGGCGGTCTTGCTGGATTAGTTTGACTATTGTCGAAATATCTTGTGCAGGGGATTCCTAGAACACTCGGGCCTTCCCAATTTTAGAGTTGTTACTCCGCTGATCGTGAGAGGTTGTGATGGGATAAGTTGGGACACCCGTGCAGGGTTATGATCTTTCGAAAGTCATGCCCGCGGTTATGTGGCAGATTGGAATTTGTTAATATCCAGTTGTAAAAAACTTGACAGAGGATTCGAAATAAAATACACCAACCGGATGAATAACCATGACCGTCTCTTTTCAATTTGAGGAGAGAACATGGTGGAGTTATATTTGGACTCATAGGTAGTTTAGGATCACTTAGTGATCATTACTAGTACTGACCATTGGTGTAGATGCTCATCTTATTCTTGTACTCGTAAGTTAGCCACCATACATATGCTTAGCCACTTCTACAACCTCACCACATAATCTCTCCCTACCCACTCTGCTTTGCTAGTCTTGATACCCATGGTTATGGGATTCCTGAGTCCTCGTAGCTCGGAGTTACTACAACAATAGTTGTAGGTACAGGTTTCCGATGACTTGATGTGAGAGCGATGTTTTACATGTGTTGAAATTCTTCTCCTTCTTCTGCGTCAATGTTGGGATAGGTTCCTGGTCGACAGCCTGGGATAGCAGGATGGATCTCGTTGTGCTTTTCATGTGTTTTTCATCCGTAGCCGGATGTCTTTTGTATGATGTGTTGTATCCATGTGACATTGTATGACTTGTATGTATCCCCATATATTTATGTAATGGTAATGATATCCATCTTGCTAAGCGCCCGAAATGCGGTTGTGCCCCAATCACGAGTTCACCACATGATCGGGATATAATCGCATCTTGGGCGTGAGATTAATATTCCAGATGATAGTGTTATTGACAGAGTTCTTCAATCACTGTCACCAAGCTATGAAGGCTTTGTGATGAACTATAATATGCAAGGGATGGAGAAGACAATTCCTTAGATCTTTGCAATGCTCAAAGCTGCGGAGGTAGAAATCAAAATTGAGAATCAAGTGTTGATGGTTAACAAGACCACTAGTTTCTAGAAAAAGGGCAAGGGAAAGAAGGGGAATTTCAAGAAGAATAGCAAGCCAGTTGCTACTCCCGAGAAGAAACCCATGTCTGGAGCCAAGCCTGAAGCTGAGTGCTTCTACTGCAAAGGGACTTCTCACTAGAAGCGTAACTGCACCAAGTATTTGGCGGATACGAAGGATGGCAAAGTGAACAAAGGTATATTTCATATACATGTTATTAATGTGTACCTTACTAATACTCGTAGTACTGCTTGGGTATTTGATACTAGTTCGGTTGCTCATATTTGTAACTCGAAACAGGGGCTATGGATTAAATGAAGATTGGCTAAGGATGAGGTGAAGATGCGCGTTGCAAATGCTTCCAAAGTCGATATGATCGCCGTCGTCACGCTACCTCTACATCTACTTTCGGGATTAGTTTTAGACCTAAATAATTGTTATTTGGTGCCAGCTTTGAGCATGAATAGTATATCTGGATCTTGTTTGTTGCGAGACGGTTATTCATTTAAATCGGTGAATGATGGTTGTTCTATTTATATGAGTAATATCTTTTATGGTCATGCACCCTTGATGGGTGGTCTATTTTTGTTTTATCTCAATCATGGTGATACACATATTCATAATATTGATGCCAAAAGATGCAAAGTTGATAATGATAGTGCAACATATTTATGGCACTTTCGTTTAAGTCATATTGGTGTAAAGTGCATGAGGAAACTCCATGCACATGGACTTTTGGAATCATTTGATACTTGCGAACCATGCCTCATGGGCAAGATGATTAAAACTCCGTTCTATGGAACAATGGAGCAAGCAAGTGACTTATTGGAAATAATACATACCGATGTATGTGGTCCGATGAGTGTTCAGGCTCACAGTGGGTATCGTTATTTTCTGACCTTCACAAATGATTTGAGAAGATATGGGTATATATAGTTAATGAAACATAAGTCCGAATCATTTGAAAAGTTCAAATAATTTCAGAGTGAGGAAGAGAATCATCGTAACAAGAAAATAAAGTTTCTACGATCTGATCATGGAGGCGAATATTTGAGTTATGAGTGTGGTCTTCATTTAAAACAATGTGGAATAGTTTCGCAACTCACGCCACCTGGAAAACCACAGCGTAATGGTTTGTCCAACCGTCGTAACCATACTTTATTAGATATGGTGCGATCTATGATGTCTCTTAACGATTTACCACTATCATTTTGGGGTTATGCATTAGAGATAGCTGCATTCACATTAAATAGGGCACCATCTAAATCCGTTGAGACAACACCGTATGAACTATGGTTTGGCAAGAAACCTAAGATGTCGTTTCTTAAAGATTGGGGTTGCGATACTTATGTGAAAAAGATTCAGCCTGATAATCTCGAACCCAAATCGGAGAAGTGCGTCTTCATAGGATACCCAGAAGAAACGGTTGGGTACACCTTCTATCACAGATCCGAAGGCAAGACTTTTGTTGCTAAGAATGGATCATTACTAGAGATGGAGTTTCTCTCCAACGAAGTGAGTGGGAGGTAATTATAACTTGATGAGGTAATTGTACCTACTCACAAATTGGAGAATAGTTCATCACAGAAAATCAATCCCATGGTTCCTACACCAATTAGTGAGGAAGCTCATGATGATGATCATGAAACTTCAGATCAAGTTACTACCGAACCTCATAAATCAACCAGATTACGTTCCACACCAGAGTGGTACGGTAATCCTGTTATGGAAGTCATGCTACTAGACCATGACGAACCTACGCACTATGAGGAATCGATGATGAGCCCAGAGTCCACAAAATGGTAGGAGGCCATGAAATCTGAGATGAGATCCATGCATGAGAACAAAATATGGACTTTGGTTGACTTTCCCGATGATGGCGGGCCATAGAAAATAAATGGATCTTTAGGAAGAAGACTGACGCTGATGGTAATGTTACCGTCTACAAAGTTCAACTTGTAGAGAAAGGTTTTCGACAAGTTCAAGGAGTTGACTAAGATGAGGCATTCTCACCTGTAGCGGTGCTTAAGTCTGTCTGAATCATGTTAGCAATTGCCACATTTTATGATTATGAAATCTGGCAAATGGATGTCAAAACTGCATTCCTAAATGGATATCTCAAAGAAGAGTTGTATTTGATGCAACCAGAAGGTTTTGTCAATCCTAAAGGTGCTAACAAAGTGTGCAAGCTCCAGCGATCCATATATGGACTGGTGCAAGCATCTCGGAGTTGGAATATACGCTTTGATGAAGTGATCAAAGCATATGGTTTCATACAGACTTTCAGAGAAGATTGTATTTACAAGAAAGTAAGTGGGAGCTCTATAGCATTTCTGATATTATATGTGGATGACATATTGTTGATTGGAAATGATGTAGAATTTCTGGATAGCATAAAAGGATACTTGAATAAGAATTTTTTCAGCGAAAGACCTCGGTGAAGCTGCTTATATATTGGGCTTCAAGATCTATAGAGATAGATCAAGACACTTAATAGGACTTTCACAAAGCACATACCTTGAAAAAGTTTTGAAAAAGTTCAAAATGTATCAGTCAAAGAAGGGTTCTTTCCTCTGTTACAAGGTGTGGAGTTGAGTCAGACTCAATACCCATCCATTGCAGAAGCTAAAGATAAAATGAAAGTCATTCCCTATGCTTCAGCCATAGGTTCTATCGTGTATGCAATACTAGACAGCGGTCAAGAACATCCTGAAGTACCTAAAAAATACCAAGGATATGTTTCTCATTTATGGAGGTGAGAAAGAGCTCGTCGTAAATGGTTACGTCAATGATAGCTTTGACACTGATCCGGAAGACTCTAAGTCACAAACAGGATACGTATTTTTTGAATAGTGGAGCTGCCAGTTGGTGCAGTTCCAAGCAGAGCATCATGGCGGCATCTGCGTGTGAAGCGGAGTACATAGCTGCTTCAGAAGCAACAAATGAAAGAGTCTGGATGAAGAAGTTTATATACGATCTAGGTGTAATACCTAGTGCATCGGGTCCAATGAAAATCTGTTGTGACAACACTAGAGCGATTGCCTTGGCGAAGGAATCCAGGTTTCACAAGAGA
Source organism: Secale cereale (assembly GCA_902687465.1). Classification (NCBI taxonomy): domain Eukaryota; kingdom Viridiplantae; phylum Streptophyta; class Magnoliopsida; order Poales; family Poaceae; genus Secale; species Secale cereale. The sequence continues at coordinate 226,492,546 of LR738712.1, forward strand.
ACGAAGCACATCAAGAGAAGCTTCAACTTATCCGCGATCAAGTCAAGGAGGGAGACATAGAGATTTTCAAAATACATATGGATCTCAATGTAGCAGACCCGTTGACTAAGCCTCATCCACGAGGAAAACATGATCGGCAACAAAACTCTATGGGCCTTAGAATCATTTCTATGTAATCTGAATTATTGACTCTAGTAAAGTGTAGGAAATATGCCCTAGAGGCAATAATAAAGTTGTTATTTATATTTCCTTATATCATGATAAATGTCTTTTATTCATGCTTGAATTGTATTAACCAGAAACTTGATATATGTGTGGATACATAGACGAAACATAGTGTCTCAAGTAAGCCTCTACTAGACTAGCTCATTTACCAAAGATCATTAAGTTTCCTAACCATCGACATGTGTTGTCATTCGATTAACGGGATCACATCATTAGGAGAATGATGTGATGGACAAGACCCATTTGTTAGCTTAGTATTATGATCATTCAGTTTTACTGCTATTGCTTTCTTCATGTCAAATACATGTTCCTCCGACTATGAGATTGTGCAACTCCCGGATACCGAAGAAATGCCTAGTGTGCTATCAAACGTCACAACGTAACTGGGTGATTATAAATATGCTCTACAGGTATCTCCGAAGGAGTTTGTTTGGTCGGCATAGATCGAGAATAGGATTTGTGACTCCGAGTATGGGAGAGGTATCTCTGGGCCCGCTCGGTAACGCACATCATAAGAAGCCTTGCAAGCAATGTGACTAATTAGTTAGTTGTGAGATGATGCATCACGGAACGAGTAAAGAGACTTTGCCGGTAACGAGATTGAACTAGGTATGAAGATACCAACGATCAAATCTCGGGCAAGTAACATACCAATGACAAAGGGAATGACGTATGTTAACATTACGGTTTGACCGATAAAGATCTTGGAAGAATATGGGGGAACAAATATGAGCATCTAGGTTCCGCTGTTGGTTATTGACAGGAGAAGTGTCACGCTCATGTCTACATAGTTCTCGAACACGTAGGGTCCGCACGCTTAACATTCGACAATGATTTGTATTAGGAGTTATATGTTTTTGGTGACTGAATATTGTTCAGATTCCCGGATAAGATAACAAACATGACAAGGAGTCTCAAAATGGTCGAGAGGTAAAGATTGATATATTGGATGGTAGTATTCGGACACCGGAAGCGTTCCGAGGGGTATCGGGTACATATTGGAGCTCCGGGGGGCTACCGAAACCCCGAGGGAATGATATGGGCCTTGTGGGCCATAAGAGGGAGGCACACCAGCTCACGTAGGGGTGGCGCCCCTCCATGGAAGGAGGCCGAATTGGAGTAGGGGAGGGGGCGCCACCCCCCTTTCCTTCTCCTCCTCCACTCCTTCCTCCTTTCCCCCTCCATGTGAAGGAAAAAGGGGGGACGGCGAATCCTACTAGGAATGGGGTTCCTAGTAGGACTCCCTCCCCTTGGCGCGCCCCCTATGGATGCCTCCCTCCCTCTCCCTTCTTTATATACGCGGGGAGGGCACTCCTAGAAGACACATCAATTGTTATTAGCTGTGTGCGGTGCCCCCTCCACAGTTTACACCTCAGGTCATATTGTCGTAGTGCTTAGGCGAAGCCCGGCGCGATCTACTTCACCATCACCATCAACACGCCATCATGCTGCCGGAACTCTCCCTCGACACTTTGCTAAATCAAGAGTTCGTGGGACGTCATCGAGATGAACATGTGCAAAACTCGGTGGTGTCGTACATTCAGTGCTTGCTCGGTTGAATCACGAAAACGTTCGACTACATCAACCGCGGTAATCTAACGATTCCGCTTTCTGTCTACGAGGGTAAATGGACACACTCTTTCCATCTCGTTGATATGCATCTCCTAGATAGATCTTGCGTGATCGTAGGAAAAAAGTTTTAAATTGCATGCTACGTTCCCAACAGCTCCCACATCGGATCAAGTGTATTAGTTGGGAACGCATTCCCACAATGATTTTATTGGCCCACAGCCCTCCAAGATGAGGTCCAGCTAGTCACCAAATGTGAAGTCTGCCAGTTGAACAACCATCTGCCTGCTCAAGCTCTTCAGGCAACCACTTTGCCATGGCCGTTTTCGGTCTTTTCGGTGGGAACGGCACCTATGGGATCACAAGAATCCCTACTACGGTTAGCGGGGCGCGGGGTTGAGAGAAGAGCGGATCAAACAGATAGCACATGGTTCGTCTATCCAGGTTCGGGCCGCGAGGATGCATAAAACCATACTCCTGCTTTGGTGGATTGTATATCTGTGTTCTTCAGCTAGCTATGGGACGTGAGGAACTCCAAAAAGCCGTATCCTCCCCCTGGTCTCCTCGGGCCTCCTTTTATAGAAAAAGGGGTTGCCACAGTGCCACACAGGAGGTGGAAAGGGTACAGTGATGCGAGTTTATCCCTCGCATTACATGACAAGGCGCATTTACTGCGTCTTGCTTAGGTGTCCTTGCTTTATCGGGGACGGGGGAGAGATCTGTCTTGTCCGCCGCCGCTCCTTCTTGTGTCGACACGCGCCCTGGCCAGCGATGCCTGAGATGCCATGTAGGCAGGCAGGCAGCTGAGCTGGCGCAATGGTGGGTCTTCACGAAGATCTGCATGTCGCCACGCAGGTGCCTACCCAGCTGGTTGGGTCGGTAGCTGCATACGGCGGTGGAAGTTTAGTCGGCGTGGGCCTGATGGTGGCCCTGCGGACGCCCTTGGCAAGGGCCTTGCCGGGGCCCCGGCAAGGGTCTTGCCGCGGCGCCTGCTGCCATCCCCGGCAAGGGTCTTGCCACGGCGCCTGCTGCCATCCCCGGCAAGGTGCTTGCCGGAGGTCTTGTGGTATTCCTTGGCTAGGATCCCGCCAAGGGTCGTCGTCTTCTTAGTGCGTATCTGATCTTGAATGTCTCCACAAAGATCTGCGTGCCACTACAGGGATGTCTCCCGAATCCTTGCCCCATGGGGGCGGTGGACTCAAGGGTGATTTGCTCCGTAGGCGTGGGGCGAGTTGCCGGGGCAAGGGTCTTGCCGGGGCTGCTAAAGCCGGCCACGGCAAGGATCTTCCCGGGGCTGCTAAAACTAGCTCCCGGCAAGGATCTTGCCGGGGGAACCCGCTTCGTCCCTTTGCTCTTTGTGGTCTTGTTCTTTCGGGCTTCGGTCTTACCCTGGCTTACCTCCCTTGCCTTGCTTGGTGCGGCGGTGCCCATGGCTCAGACTGCCCGCGCACAGTCATAGGGGTACAAAAAGTGTACCCCCCTTTTTGTACACCGATAGGAGCCCCCGGGCCAGGGCCACACATAAGCGTGACGCGTTGTTGGGCTAGGCCTAGAACGGTGCACGGGCAGCCGGGATGGTTTTTACCGTGGTAAGACTTTTCGCGCACTGCGCCTCCCACGATCCGCGCGTGTGGCGCAGTGTGGAGGGGTGTGCGTGACGTGGGCGGCATGCGTGGGGTTTGTTCCCGCAGGCATGCGTCACATCACAGTAAAGGGGCGGTTCGCTCCTTCCCCATAGACGGAGGGAGGCGTGGAGGCGCGGCCCATTTACTGAATGGGGCCGAGGCGCGGTCCTCAAGGCGTCCACTCCCCACGATCATGGGGTGGGAAGAGGTCGCCTCACCCGTCCCCTCGGTTCTGCACGTCTGCCACGTGTCTCCCACGCGCTTGGGGTGGCAAACGGTGGAGGCGGAAAACCGGGCCGTCGCTAGTTGGGGCGGCGGGTCGGTCCTGGCTCCCTGCTCCTTCCGTGTCTTGATTGGCCGAGCGGGGCGGTCGAGCCCCAACCCCGTTCCTTTATAAAGAGCGGGACGGGAGGGATGGCGTCCCGCATTCTTCCATCTTCTTCCACCTTCAGCTTCTGCTCCTCTCTTCCATTCGTCATGGAGAGAGGAAATCCCGGCCCTTCAACGGTGGCGGCGAGGGTCGCCTCTCGACAACGCGTCCCTCCTTCTCCTGCGCCTGCGGTGGCAGAGCCGGCCGCGAGGGGTAGGGGGGGGGGCGAGGCCATGGGCGAGGCCGGGGCACTCGGGGAAGAGGAGGACGGGGTGGCCCGCCGACCTCGCCCCCGCCAGCAGCTCCTCCTCCAATGGAGGGCCATGTTGGTGATGACCCTTGTGAGTTCTTCGTCAGGTTGCATCGGCCGGCGCGCCGTCGCCTTCGTCTCCCGACTCCATTTGCGCGGGAGATGGAGCTGGATCCGCCGAAGTCATTGCGGCTGCACATGAGGGGTTGCGGGATCAGTGGCACGCGGGTCCGCGTCAACTTCCCTGCTCCTCATGTGATGTATCTTCGTCGGGGATGGAAGACGTTTGCTCATATCCACAGCTTGACGGAGGGGCTCACGCTCCATTTTAAGCTAATGGAGGGTGGCCTTCTCTCCGTCAAGGTCTTCGGGCACTTTGGGACTCGTACAAAGTGCTGCGTGGAGAGCTCTTCTGATAGTGAAGGTTCCTCCTCGAGCGAGAGTGACGAGGAGGACAGCGACAGTGATGACGAGGGCGGTAGGCGGCAGGATGACGGGTCCGACTAGGTGTCGGGCGCCGCTCCTTGTGGCAACGGCGACCCCATCATCCGTGTCGTCGGCTCCTTGAACTTCTCGGGGCCGTCCCCTTGGTCAGCTGGCGTTGGGGGGGGGGGGGCTGTGGAAGAGGAAGAGGGCGGGCGGCAAGGTCGTCAAATCGGAGTACGCGGGCACCGACGCCTTCGGCGAGTACTGACGTCCTGCCGCCTCGTCTTCGAGCTCTGCTTCCGGCGCCGCCATCACCATCCAGCCTTTGGGTGGCCACCAAGATGTTCTCTCAGTGTCTTCTGCCACCCATTGCTCGCTTAGGTGCTCCTTTTGACCTTCTTGCCTCCTTGACCTGCCTCCTGAGGAGAGGGACAAGAAAGGGATTACGGGCATCTTATCTCTTTTTAGTTTGTAAGCCTTCGGGCGTCAGTTAAATTTAAAACTTGTAATCCCCTTGTTCATGTTTTTCATTTCCTATGGACTATACCTGGGCGGGATGTTTTTTTATTGAAAAAGGGATGTTTGCCGGGTCATTTATTCGCAGGTAGAACCCACAACAGGGAATAAATCCCTGATATCTCTAAGATAATCATTTTCTAGCCCGACAACAGGCCTGTCCATCCCCCCACTTCGCTCGACTTTTCTCACGCCTTTGGCGGAGGCAGGGATGAAGTGGGTTTAGGCTCCTAGTTTCATCCTTTCGCTGCCGCGACTATGACCAAACTTGGTCCTAGGATCGAGCCCTAGGGCCTAGAGTTAGGGGATCACGGTAGTTTAAGGAAAAAACTAGGTTTCACATACCTCAGTCCATAATGGAATGCATGATAAGGGATGAAGAACTTATCTGAAGCTGCAGCCACCGGCAACCCTGGTTTGCCGTGGGTGAATCTTTGCTCTTGCAGCCCCCAGCAATACTGGCTTGCCGGGGCTTAGATGCTGGTCTGTTCCTTTTTTTCTCCCCAAGTGGTTTCGGCAAGGATAATGTCCTGTGAACGAAAGAAGATAAAAGAAAGACAAAGAGATGCAAAATCGACCTCTAAACTAGGGGTTAGCCGCCGCTAAGCACTATCAACCCTAACCAAGGACGAGACTCAACCTAGCATGCATGCTATAACTTAGGGCACCAGCGCTTCATTTATTTATCCTCAGGGTCTGAGTCCGGCTTTGTACAAAGGGTTACATGCCTTGTCGGCAAGGCTTGTACAAAAGGTGGCTTGCCGGGGGGCCCGGCATGCTGCGCCTCACGGGTAAAACTTGTAAAGATGCTCAATGTTCCATGAGTTGCTCAACGGAACGGCATTTTCAGTCTCCAGGCAGACTGCGCCAGGCCTGGTGACTCGTATTACCCGATAAGGGCCTTCCCACTTTGGAATCAACTGGTTGGTATTCTTGGCTGATTGAACGCGCCGAAAAACAAGGTCGCCTTCCTCAATGCTTCGGGCGCGGACCTTGTGGCTATGGTAGTGGCGCAAGGCTTGCTGGTAGCGTGCTGCTCTAAAAGCCGCCCGAAGACGATCTTCCTCAAGGAGCGTTGTGTCATCTTGCCGCAGTTGCTCTTGCTCAAGCTCATCATAAGCGAGCACTCGAGGTGACCCGTATATGAGTTCAGTGGGGAGAACTGCTTCTGCCCCGTATACTAGGGCAAAAGGTGTCTGGCCGGTTGTTCGATTTGGCCTCGTTCTGATCGACCAAAGAACCGTCGGCAACTCATCAATCCAGCGCCTTCCACTCTTGTGCAGACTGTCAAAGGTATTTGTCCTTAAGCCTCGTAGTACTTCAGTGTTTGCTCTCTCAGCTTGACCATTGCTTCATGGGTGAGCAACGGAAGCGAAACAGACTTTGCTGCCGAGGTCTTGGGTATATTGCATGAAGGTGCGGCTTGTGAACTGTGTGCCGTTTTCGGTGATGACCCTGTTGGGTACCCCAAAACGACACACTAGTCCGTTGAAGAATTTGACGGCTGACTGGGCTGTGACCTTCCTCACTGCCTCCACCTCTGGCCACTTTGTGAACTTGTCGATTGCGACGTACAAGTACTCAAAGCCCCTGACAGCGCGGGGGAAAGGGCCCAGTATGTCGAGCCCCCAGACCGAGAAGGGCCAGGAGAGAGGAATGGTTTGAAGGGCTTGAGCTGGTTGATGAAGTTTCTTTGAATGGAACTGACACGCTTCACACCTGGTGACCAGTGTCGTCTCATCCTGGAGAGCAGTGGGCCAGAGGAAGCCTTGCCGAAATGCCTTACCGGCAAGGGCTCTTGACCCTATGTGGGATCCACATATGCCTCCATGTATCTCTGCCACCAGCCCCAGTCCTTCCTCTCGAGGGATACACTTCAATTTCACGTCGTTCGGTCTCTTTCTGTACAGGACGTCATCGACGAACTCGTACCTAGTAGATCGACGGGCTACTTTTTCCGCTTCTTCCTGCTCTTTAGGAAGATCCCCAGTTTGGAGGAATCGGACGGTATGCTGTGCCCACGCTGGAGCCTGGGGCTCGACGGCGAGGACTAAAGGCATTTCCTCCGCTATAGGAGCGACTGTCTCGACGGCAAGAGCTTGACGCTCCGCTGGAGCTAGTCGTCCCTTGGCGGGCTCAGTGTCACTGACAACATCCTTGTCGGCGGCTCCGCGGAGCTCGGCGGGAAAGTACTTGCCGGGCCCTGATTTCCTCCTCTTGTTTTGCTCTATTGATGGATCAACGGAAGGCTGAGAAAGCTGAAGCACAAAGGTACCTGGTTCCACAGGTAACTTGAGGGCAGCGCGCTTTGACAGGTAATCGACGATGTCGTTCTCTGCTCGGGGAACGTGCTCCTCCTGTATACCATCAAAACGCTCTTCCAGCTTTCTCACTTCATCGACGTAGGCCTTCATCAACGGGCTCTGGTAATCTTTGTTGACTTGTTTGACGATAAGATATGAATCGCCCCTGACAATAAGTTTCTTGATTCCGAGGTCTGCCACGATCCTAAGACCAGCAAGCAGCCCCTCATATTCGGCAGTATTGTTCGTTGATACCTCCCTGGGGAAGTGCATCTGGACCACGTACTTGAGGTGCTCTCCGGTGGGCGCGACAAGCAGTACGCCAGCCCCGGCGCCTTGTAAGGATAAAGCTCCATTAAAGTACATGATCCAGTTGCAACTCGCCTCTTTGCCGTGGAGAGCAGTTTCCTGGGCTTCTTCATCAGGCGTCACGGTCCATTCTGCAACGAACTACGCCAGGACTCGGCTTTGAGTCGTCGAGGTACTTTCAAACTTCAGGCCAAAGCTGGACAGCTCCAGTGCCCACTCTACAATTCTTCCCGTTGCATCTGGATTGTGCAATATCCGTTGCAGAGGGAGGCGAGTGACGATAGTGATCTCGTGTGCCTCGAAGTAGTGACGCAGCTTCCTCGAGGCCGTAAGAAGGCCGAAGAGCAATTTCTGCACACCGGAGTACCTTGATCTAGCCCCCTGCAAGAGGGAGCTAACAAAGTAGACCGGGTGCTGCATCATTTTCTTCCTTGGAGGCACTCCAACCGGCCGTGTCGTCTCTGCACCAATGGCATCAGGCTCTGTCGCTGCTATCACATCGTCATCAATTTCTCTCTATGCCACTAGTGCGGCGCTGACCACCTGGTTCGTTGCCGCCAGGTATAGCAGCAAGGGTTCTTGTGGCCTAGGCGCAACTAGTACCGGCGTGGAGGAAAGATACCTTTTCAAATCTTGCAATGCTGCTTTGGCCTGTAGCGTCCACTCCATTTGGCCCGCATTTTTCAAAATCTTGAAAAAGGAGAGGGCGCGCTCGGCAGACTTGGAAATGAATCTACTCATGGCGGCAACGCAGCCAGCAAGCCGACGCACATCCTTGACCCATTTGGGTGCTTCAATCTGTTATATAGCTTTGATCTTGTCCGGATTGGCCTCTATCCCATGCTGTGACACAAAGAACCCGAGAAGCTTGCCGGACGGGACGCCGAAGACGCACTTCTCAGGGTTCAGCTTGAGATTGATCTTGCGTAGGTTTGCAAACGTCTCTTGTAGATCCGGTATGAGGGTTGCCCTGTTCTCGGTTTTGACCACTATATCATCCATATAAGCCTCCATATTTCTATGGAGCTAGGGTTCAAAACCAATCTAGACTGCCCTTGCAAACGTTGAGCCAGCACTCTTCAACCCGAAAGGCATTCGTACGAAACAATATGTACCACATGGGGTGATGAATGTTGTCTTCTCTTCGTCTTCTCTTGTCATCAAGATCTGATGGTAGCCGGAGTAGGCATCGAGGAATGACAATAGATCACACCCAGCCGTGGAGTCAACAATCCGGTCGATGCGCGGCAACGGGAAGGGGTCTTTGGGACAAGCCTTATTGATATCTGTGTAATCAATACACAGCCTCCACTTCCCGTTTTCCTTGCGCACTACCACTGGATTGGCCAACCACGTTGGATGGAGCACTCCTCTTACCAAACCCGCTGCTTCCAGTTTCCGGATCTCCTCTGTGATGAACTCTTGTCATTCCAAAGCTTGCTTCGTGACCCTCTGCTTGATGGGCCGCGCATGAGGACAAACAGCAAGGTGGTGCTCAATCACCTCCCTGGGAACGCCGGGGATGTCGGATGCTTGCCATGCAAACACATCGACATTTGCCCGCAGAAAGGTGACGAGTGCGTCTTCCTATTTGTCGTCAAGGGTGGAGCTTATTGTGAAAGCCCCTCCTGTGCCGTCCTCCTTGACAGAAACCTTCTTGGTTCCCGGCGGTGTGGCCCTGGACTTCTTGTTTCTGCCGGTGGAGCTCTCTGGCACGTCCTCGACGGGAGCACTACACTCCGAAGAGGTGCGCTTGTCGGAGTGGGTGTCCGAGGTCTCACCGGTCTTCTTCTTCTTCTTCCCCCTCGGGGCTCCAGTGGCCGGAGCAAGTGCCCTAGTGGCGGTAGCTGCTGCAACTACTTGTTGGTATAGTTGGTCAGCGCAAATCAGCGCATCTTTCTTATCGGAGGGGATGGTGATGATCGTCACAGGTCCTGGCATCTTCAGGGTGTTGTAGGCGTAGTCTGACGCAGCCATGAACTTGGCCAGCGCTGGGCGGCCAAGGATCCCGTTGTAGGGCAAGGGGATCTTGGCGACATCAAACACGATCCTTTCTGTCCTGTAGTTCAGGTCGCTTCCAAAAGTCACGGGTAGTGTGACCTTCCCCTTTTGTTGACTTCTTCTCGGGTTGACCCCCTGAAACGTGCCCGTTTCCTCGAGGTCTCCGTCAGGAATCTACAACTTCTCGATCACGGTAGGCGAGATTAAGTTCAGACTGGCCCCGCCATCGACTAGCATATTTGTCACCTTGAGGTTGCGTATTGTCGGTGAAACCAACAACGGCAAGCACCCGACCGCACTAGTGCGATCAGGGTGATCCTCATTGTCGAAAATGATAGGCGTGATGGACCATTTCAGGGGCTTTTGGGCACCAGACGACGGCTCCACCGCTGTAATCTCATGCGCCCACTGTTTAAGCTGGCGGTGAGAAGTATGTAGCGAGGCGCCGCCATCGATGCACATGGCCTCCGTGGCTTTCTGAAACTCTTGGTCGCCGGACTCGTCGTCCTCTTCGCGATCGTCGTCTTCTGGCTTTCTGTCACGGCCCCGGGCGGGCCTCTCCTGTTGTTTATCCTTGCCGCGATAGCCTGTTTGGCCATCACGCTTCTTGCCGGACCCCCCAGCACCGTCCTGGCCCTTCTCCTTGTCCCGCCTCTCATATTCAGCCCTCTGCTTCTCAGCAAGGAGCTCAACCTGTCGGCAGTTCTAGAGATCATGGCCTTTGGTGCGATGGATCTTGCAGTATTGCTTGTCGGAGATTCCTGGCTTCTCGGCAGCCGCCAAGGCCCGGCAGGCGACACACCCGGCAATTTCCTTGCCGGGGTCATCCGCCTTGGTTTTCTTGGCGGAGCCGGCGTCATCAGATCCCTCGATGGCAAGCACGGCTTTACCTTTGCGCTTCCTGTTGCGCCGTCGGCCTTTCTTTGCCAGGGCGGCAGCATCCTCAACTGAAGAGTCAGTTTCCACCCCGGCATCTTCGCCGGGGTACTTCCTTCCCTCTTCAGCCCGGGCACATCTGTCAGCAAGAACATAGAGTTCCGCTACATCTTTCACCTTGTTCATTGCCAGTTCTTCGCGCATCTTGCGGTTACGCACGTTCTGATGGAAAGCGCTGATGATGGCGGCAGGGTGAACATCTGGGATATTGTACTGTATCTGGCTGAACCTCTATATATACTTGCGCAGACTCTCGCCTCCCTTCTGGGGAATCACGTGCAAGTCACTTGCTTGGCCATCGGCTTGGTGACCTCCAGTAAAGGCGCCAACAAACTCATGGCACAAATCCGACCAGGAGGAAATAGAGTCTACCGACAAGTGCATCAACCACGACATGGCGTTGGGTTTAAGGGCCAATGGAAAGTAATTCGCAAGCACCTTATCGTCGCGGGCTCCGGCAGCTTGCATCGCGATGGTGTATATGCTGAGGAACTCCGACGGGTGGATCTTGCCATTGTACTTATCGCCAACGTCAGGCTTGAAGGTGCGGTGAGTGGGCCACTGGAACTGCCGCAGCTTACGAGTAAAAGCCGGACAGCCTACCTCGTAAGGTAGACCTCCAGGGCTCTCCGGTGCTGGGCTGTTCACAGCAGGCCCTGATCGCCTGTCTGACTGGTGGCGCGCTCCACGCCGGCGCTCGATGGTGGTTCGAGCATCCTCATGAGCTCGCTCCTGAAGATCTTGACGCTGGTTGCCTTGGGTCCGTGGGTCGGACGACGCTATGGAGATGTCGTCACCCGCGATGTCTCGACGAGTCGACACACGCGGTACCGGGAGAGGAGTAGGCGAATGCACCGTGGCCACGTTGCTGCCGGTCATCCCGCCACCGATGCGTGGGACCCCATCGGAGCGTCGACCCGGGGGCTTCGCTGGACTTGGTTCATCCTTGTAGGCGACTGCGAGAAGGTTTCGGATAGTGGCTCTCCATTTGTCGAGTTTCCCCGTAACGGGAGGAAAGTCGAGGAGCAACTGCGTGCGCGCCACGGCTTCTACTGGGGTTAGCGGCAGCGAAACCTGCACGGACCGCGAGGCGCTTCGACTCCTGACCATCTCAGGAGGAGCTCCATCACGATCCCGCGGTCGCATGCCATTTTCACCAACGCTTCGGCGGGCGGGCAGCTCTTCTACGTCTTGGGAGTGGCGCTCGGGGCTCTTCCCGCGGCGACTCCCGGGATCTTCGGCGTGATGACATCGTTCGTCGCGCGCTGCTTGGGAGGAGCGCGCTGTTGGCGCCGGCGTGGGAGTCCTGGAGGCCCTTGCGTCGCCTTCGGGTGATGCTGCAACGATCTTGGAAGGCCCCGCGCCACCCGCGGAGGACCTGGCTCCGTCTTTGGATTTTGCGGTGTGTGGCCCGTTACCAGGCACACAAACATCGCCACCTCCCAAACTCTAGCTACTGGGACGGCGTTAGTGTTTGCGAGTAGTGCCGCGGGTCCTTTCCGCGACCGGTCCGCTACTCGCCCGCGTCGGGACGGGCTGTCCGGCTTCTGACTAGCCAACCGCCACCGTCGTCTTCTTCTTGGGTGCCATGATGATGAAGAAGCGTCAAACTAACTGCTAAAGCCAATTCTCACAACTGCGCCCCCTACCTGGCGTTCCAAGGATGTCGGTGGGAACAACACCTATGGGATCACAAGAATCCCTACTACGGTTAGCGGGGCGCAGGGTTGAGAGAAGAGCGGATCAAACAGATAGCACACGGTTCGTCTATCCAGGTTCGGGCCGCGATGATGCGTAAAACCCTACTCCTGCTTTGGTGGATTGTATATTTGTGTTCTTCAGCTAGCTATGGGGCGTGAGGAGCTCCAAAAAGCCGAATCCTCCCCCTGGTCGCCTCGCGCCTCCTTTTATAGAAAAAGGGGTTGCCACAGTGGCACACAGGAGGTGGAAAGGGTACAATGATGCGAGTTTATCCCTCGCATTACATGACAAGGCGCATTTAATGCGTCTTGCTTAGGTGTCCTTGCTTTATCGGGGACGGGGGAGAGATTTGTCTTGTCCGCCGCCGCTCCTTCTTGTGTTGACACGCGCCCTGGCCAGCGATGCCTGAGATGCCATGTAGGCAGGCAGGCAGCTGAGGTGGCGCAATGGTGGGTCTTCATGAAGATCTGCATGTCGCCACGCAGGTGCCTGCCCAGCTAGTTGGGTCGACAGCTGCATACGGCGGTGGAAGTTTAGTCGGCGTGGGCCTGATGGTGGCCCTGTGGACGCCCTTGGCAAGGGCCTTGCAGGGGCCCCGGCAAGGGTCTTGCCGCGGCGCCTGCTGCCATCCCCGGCAAGGTGCTTGCCGGAGGTCTTGTGGTCTTCCTTGGCTGGGATCCCGCCAAGGGTCGTTGTCTTCTTAGTGCGTATCTGATCTTAAATGTCTTCACAAAGATCTGCATGCCACTACGGGGATGTCTCCTGAATCCTTGCCCCATGGGTGCGGTGGACTCAAGGGTGATTTGCTTCGTAGGCGTGGGGCGAGTTGCCGCGGCAAGGGTCTTGCCGGGGCTGCTAAAGCCGGCCCCGGCAAGGATCTTGCTGGGGCTGCTAAAACTGGCTCCCGGCAAGGATCTTGCCGGGGGAACCTGCTTCGTCCCTTTGCTGTTTGTGGTCTTGTTCTTTTGGGCTTCGTTCTTACCCTGGCTTACCTCCCTTGCCTTGCTTGGTGCGGCGGTGCCCGTGGCTCAGACTGCCCGCGCACAGTCATAGGGGTACAAAAAGTGTAGCCCCCTTTTTGTACACCAACAAGTCTGGGGGCTCGATATCCTTGGCCCATTCCCCCGAGCTACCGAGGGCATTGAATTCTATTTTGTCGCCATCGACAAGTTTATGAAGTGGCCGAAAATAGATGATGTGTGGAAGGTGACTGCTCATTCAGCTATCAAGTTCTTGAAAGGATTGGTGTGCCGCTTCGGGGTCCTTGCCCAGATCATCACCGACAGCGGTGTCCAGTTCGCGAGCCGCACCTTCATGCAATATGTTCATGCCTTTGGAAGCAAGATTTCATTTGCCTCTGTTGTACATCCCAGAAGCAATGGACAGGATGAGAGGGTAAACGTTGAAGTGTTGCGGGGGCTCAAGACAATAACATTTGATAAGCTGTAGAAGTGCGGCAGGCGATGGATTAATGAGCTCCCGGTGGTTCTCTGGTCCCTCATAGCGACACCAAATCGACCTACCGGGCAGACTCCCTTCTCTCTAGTCTATGGAGCAGAAGCAGTTATCCCGACATAACTTACGGGTCGCCTCGAGTGCTTTCCTACAATGAAGTATCACAAGATTAGCACCCACGTGACGACGCTATGCTTCTCGAGGAGAGCCATCTCCGGGCTGCTACACGTGTCGTACGATATCAACAATCCCTGCATCTCTATCACAACCATAGGGTTCGTACCTGGTGTTTTGAGGAAGGCGAACCTGTCCTTAGGCGCATTTGGTCTGCCAAGGGTGCAAACAAGTTAATGCCAAAGTGGCAAGGCCCTTACTGGGTGGTTTGAATCACCAAACTTGGTGCTATCCGTATGGAGACCGGATATGGCATTCAATTACAAAACTGATGGAACATTGAGCGTCTCAACAAATACTATTTGTAAGTCGCGGCTGTCGGGCCCTGCCTGGGAGCAACCCTTTTGTATAGGCCTTGCCTTAGTTGCATGCAACCCCTTGTACAAAGCCGGGCGCAGACCATGAGAAACAGAGAAATAAACAAATCGCTGGGGGGGGGGGACAAGTTGCATGCATTCATAAGCATATCATGAGCATTGCATGTTCATGTAGATAAGATTACATCTGACATCATTTTCATCTGCATAAACCACAGGTTCCTGCCGTGGACTTGGTTCCCCAAGGAGAGTTCACAAGATAAGCCAACGCAGCAGTCTAAGGCAAGCCAAGGAGATAAGTTCTTTCCATTATCCATACGTGTTATGTAAGGGCTTGTGCATAAGAAAATCCCACTCCTGTTAGAAACGTAGGTGCACCCATCCTTCGACCAGAACGCTGCTTCGGTCAGGATGGTCGCAGCGGCCTTTGGTGAAAAAATATTGGCGGGGGGCTAGTCCCTCTTCATGACTTGTGCTCGGTAGGCCTAACTCCGCGGCAACGAGACTGAGGGTACCGGCAAGGTAGCCTACCGGGGAACACTTGTTTACTTAAATGCATAGAGGCATCCCACTTCTGCATGGACACATTACATGCGCGAACCACGGCAAGGTTTATGTTTTTCATTGATATGCTGATAAACGAGTACAAACCTTACAGAACACATACATGGGTAAAAGAAATCACATTATTTGAGCTAAAATTTGGCAAGGGCATATAGGTTTAAGATTGAAAAACAGATAAGTGCCCCATAATCCCCTTCTCTGTCCCTCCTTTCCCAGGTACTACAACTAGAGGGGAAGATGACAAAAGGAGCACCTAAGCGAAGGTGGTGGTGAAGGGAGCAGCATGAGAAGTTCCCCAATCACTGCCACCTGGGCCATCAGGACGTGGAAGTGCAAACAAAGCTGGAAGCCACGATGAGACCTGCCGAGGCTCCAGCTAGAGGACTGCTGGAAAAGGGTGAAGGTGCCAAAAGGGTGGCCCCTCCCCAGCAACCACCTTGGAGAGGTTGGTGATGATGGTGCCGGGGAGGGAGGGGAGGAACGGAAGATGAGGCAGCGGGCCACCAGTATGGGGCGAAGGCACCAGGGCCGTCATATTCCGACTTGATGGCCTACCTCCCACCTCCTCCATCCTCCCTCATTATATTCCCGCCACCGCCACCCTGGGGGAATGCGCTGAAAGCTGAGCGCCCACTACGGCCTGCGGGTGGCCTGTGCTCAGGAGCCACCTAGTGTGACGGCCATGGGCCGCTATGTGACACCCTGAGACCGGTGCGCCAAGTGTCAGCTAGTTATTCGTCGTCGTTGCCATGTCATTTGTTTGCGTGTTGCATGTTGCCATGTCATGTGTGTTGCATCATCATGTTTTCAAAACTTGCATCCGCCCGGGTCCCCTCGTCCTTTCCGTTGTCCGTTCTGAGCCGAGACACACTTGCACGCGCCTGCGGCGCCTTCAAATATTTATTTTATGAGTGGACGGAAAATGTTCACGGAATGGGATGAAACTTGGCGTGTGGTCTTATTATATCATAGGCAGACTGCCTGTCAAGTTTCGTCGCATTCGGAGTTCGTTTGATAGCCCAACGGTTCACCGTGTTAACCGTCGGAAGCCTTTCTCTTTTGGCCCAGCACCCCTTTCACACAGCCCACCAAGCCCATTCTAACCCCTCCATGCTCTTGTCCGTTCGATCACGATCGCGTGGCCGTGAACCGCTCCTCATTTGGACACTCCTAGCTCCCTCTACCTATAAAATAGTCTCCCCCGTCCAAAATCGCAGGCAAACCCTAGTCTTCCTCCTCCTCGCGCAGCCGGACGCGTCCGTCCGCGCTGGACATGTCCGCCGGCCATGTCCCCGCAGCCAATGAGAAAGTGCCACGTCACCCCGCCGCCGCCAGCAGCCAATCTGGAGATGCCACCTGTCCCGTGGCCACTTCCCCGCCGCCGCGGCCCACAGGGCCCGAATCGGGCTCGCGCGAGCCCACTCGCCGCCATGCGCAACCGCCGCCTCGGCTTCCACGCCAGTCTACGTCCGCCGCCGCCCCGGCCTCACGCCCCCGCGTCTCTCGCGGCTCTGCCCGGCCGAACCCCGCCGCCGGCTCGCCGGATCCGCGCCCCTCGCTCCACTCCGGTCACCCCGCGAGCTCCGCGCCGTCACCAGATCCGTCCGCCGCCGCCCCGTGTAACTCCGGCGACCAGAGCCCCCGTCGAGCCCGGATCCGGGGCCCCCGTTCCTGGATCCGCCCGTTTCCTGTCGCCGGCGACCTCCTCCGACCTGCCGCCCTCGCCGGGAACCCAGCCGCCGCCTCCGCATGGTTCTCGGTCGGGAGGACGACGACTGGAGAGCTTGTGGCCTCGCGCGTCCCCTTGGCCGCCGGCCCAGTCCAGCCCCGCCTTTGAGGCCTGAGGCCCAGCTCCTCCAGCCTCCCTCGCCGGCCCAGTGCGCCACGTTGACCTGGGCCGCGTCCCCGGCCTGGCCCAGCTCCCTCGTAGGCGAGCCCGATCCAGCCGCCGGCCCGCTGCATCCTCCCTGCCAGCCTGCCTCGCCTACTGGGGCGAAGCACACTAGGTGAGCCTTCACCTATCCTTCGCCTGGGCGCAGTTTACCTATTTCACGCCCACTATGTTTTCTTCTAAAAAACGGCTAAGTCCCTGTTTATTGTTAATAATGTTGCATGTTTGACTGCCTGTAACTTTTTCTGTGTATCTCCAAATTGGGTGAATGATATGTCAAAATGATCATGGTGATATGCTCTACACTTTGTTCCATTGAGCCATGCTTGTTTGAGTTCATCTTGATGCCCTAATCTCTATTGCAAGAGTGCCACTTGTTATAAACTGTTGTTACTTGTTAATTTGATGCCATGTTTGAGATATGATAACTTTGTGCATGTTTATCCAAATGGAGCATATGATATGTCGAAATGTTCATTGTGAAGTGCTCTACATGTTTGTAGCTGTAGCATTCATGTTAGGTGCCTTCTTGCCATGTTAATCTCTGTTGCAAAAGTGCATTTGACTGTTAAGTGCAGAAACTTGTTATGAGATGCTGATTTCACTTGCTCATTGCTATTGATGTGTTTGTCTATCATGTCACATGTCTATATGTTTTAGAAGCACAATCATATGGTCTTTGTTGTGGTGCAATCCAATTTACATGATATGACTTGAGGTGACTTAAACAAGCTTGTAAATATGCCATGTTGTTGTTGCTGTTTTATACTTGGTGAAAAAACTGCTAAGTCTGGAATCTGTTATAACCTGATGCTATGTTTGCTTGATGCCCCACTCAAATCCATGCTTGTTTTGGAGTGGCCAATGCTCATGTCTTGTTGAACATGTTATTTTCTATCCATTAATGCCCTTACTTGCTCATATGACCTGCTGTAGCTTATTTATTTCTTGCTCTCAAGTTGCTATAAATTTTACCTGCCAGCCTGTTATCAGCATGTTCAATTTGGTGGAGCTTGTTGTTATTGATCCATGCCTCCTATGGAGTTGCTCCAATGGAGTTGTTTGATGTATGTTATGTGTACTACATGTCCATGCTCTTTATATACTTAGAGGAGTTGATATGCTTGTTGTTTTGTGCCTCCGAAGGCAGCATCGTGATAATTTTATTGCCACTTGCCATGCTTGTTTAAATGTGTTCCAGCAAGTTTTTGGGTGTGTTCTAAGTTCATGCTTGTTAATTATCATGTATACTTCACATCCATGCATCTTGTTATCATGTTTGGATGTTGTAGCTTATATTTACCTTGCTCCAAAGTTGCTATGTGGCTGTTAACTTCATCTTTGCATTGTAACTTGTTTTGCTCGTATCTTTTAGCCTGTTGCTCCGTTTGGAGTGTGCCCTGTATGAAACTTGTGTGATTTTGCATGTAAAAGCATAATATCCTGTTGTTTTCATGTTTGGAGTGTGTTTGCTTGATTTTTGGGTGCATCTTGCACCGTTGACACGCTTGACTTGTTTTGGTCATATCTTCTAGGCCGTAGCTCCGAATTAAACAAACTTGATATGAAACTTGACTAGAATTTCGTGTAGATCATCATGGTGCATGTTAACTTTCTGTTCAACCACTTTATCTTAAAGTTTGTTCAGATCTGGACTAATTTCAAAATATGCATATGAGGGCTTACCGGATTTGTTATGTGTTTATTCCGGCCTCATTTAAACTTGTTGGCTTGTGTTGTTCTTGAGTGCTTCATCCCTCGCCATGAATTACATCACATAGATTTTGTCTTGCATCATACTTGTTTGAGCATCTTGTCGTGTTCTTGTGTTGTGTGTTTACCTTGTTGTGTGCTTTCTTCTCGCTAGTTCTTTCCTGTTGCGATCGTGAGGATTCGTTCGTCTACACGTGGTTCGTCTTCAAAGCTTCTTCTTCGTCTTCTTCACGGATCCGTTCTTCTTCCTTGCGGGATCTCAGGCAAGATGACCATCACCTTGGATACCTTTACTATCATTGCCATACTTAGTTGTCTCGATGCTATCGTTGCATGTCGCGCTACCCATCATTATTGTCAGCCCCTCTCCTTGTTGCCATGAAACTTCTAACCTTTGACACCTTCCTAGCAAACCATTGTTTGGCTATGTTACCCACTTTCTCAGCCCCTCTTATAGTGTTGTTAGTTGCAGGTGAATATGAAGATCGTTCCATGTTGGAACTTGTTGTTGGAATATCACAATCACAATATGTCTTATATATATTAACACACCTATATACTGGGCATGGGTGGAAGGCTTGGCCTTTTTCTCGGTGTTTTGTTCCACTCATGCCACCTTAGGAGCCGATAAACCGACATTATGTTCCTTGATTATACGTTCCTTACACGGTTGGGTATATGGGGACCCCTTGACAGTTCGTCTTTGAATAAAACTCCTCCAGCAAGGCCCAACATTGGTTTTAATTTGCCTCATAATAATAACTTAATTAATTAATTAAATTGCATAGGGGGTGGTGTCCCCGGGGATTCTTCTACATAGAAGGGGGCTAGTGCTGATGGTGTTGGTCCCAAACGGGCAACCTGCGGGGCCGCCTAGGGGAAACTCGAGGTATCTGGCATACCTGTAGCTTGTCCCATCCGGACGTGGCCTGAGACGAGATACGCGCGGCTACTATCAGGGTGTCGGCACGCCGGGAGGTCTTGCTAGACTTGTTTTACCATTGTCGAAATGTCTTGTGCACCAGGATTCCGAGCCTGATCGGATTGTCCCTAAGATAAGGGGTGATAATATTATTATTACTTCTGCTGATCGTGAGAGCTTGTGATGGGCTAAGTTGGGACACCCCTGCAGGGTTATGATCTTTCCAAAGCCGTGCCAGCGGTTATGTGGCAGATTTGAATTTGTTAATGTCCGGTTGTAGAAAACTTGAAAGAGGATCCGAAGTAAAACACACAACTGTGTGAGTAACCGTGACTGTCTCTTTTCATTTTGATAAGAGAACACGGTGGGGTTATGTTTGACTCGTAGGTAGTTCAGGATCTTTAGCGGTCACTAATTGTTTGCGACCGCTTGCGTAGATGCTCATCTTATTATTGTACTCGTAAGTTAGCCACCATATTATGCTTAGCCGCTGCTGCAACCTCACCACTTTACCTCTTCTACCCATTAAGCTTTGCTAGTCTTGTTACCCATGGTTATGGGATTGCTGAGTCCTCGTTGCTCACAGATACTACAACAACAGTTGTAGGTGCAGGTTTCTGATGACTTGATGTGAGAGCGATGTCCTTTGTGTTGGAGTTCTTTCCTCTTCTTCTTCTTCTTCTTCAGTCTTGGGTTAGGTTCCGGGTCGGCAGCCTGGGATAGCAGATGGATGTTGTTGTGCTTTTCTTGTTTGCATCCGTAGTCGGATGCCTTGTATTGATGTTGTTGTATTCATGTGACTTGTATGTATTGTTGTATCCCCCGTGTATGTATGAAATGGTACGACGTAATGATATCCATCATGCTAAGCGCCCGAAATGCGGTTGTGCCCCAATCACGTAAGTGTCACGTGATCGGGATAGAATCGCATCTTGGGCCTGACACGCTACCTCCTACGGAGGGGTGGCAAACGGTAGCGGCATCGCCCAAAACGCATGCGGAGCGCCGCCACCCACCTCGGCGGGTAGGAGGGCGCCACCATCTTTAGCATCAACTCCGACTCCGATGAAAGCAGTAGTGCTGGCGGCATCCATGACCCCAAGCACTGCACCCCAGGATAGCTCCTGAAACCCGAGAGGCCTCTTCGTCAGGACGGCAAGCCTCAGCGGTTCGCAGCGGAGGCCAACACCCCTCGTCAAGCAACCAACCCAGACAAAGGAGGCGAGCGTTTCTCCACTCAGGCTACGCTCATCGCCTCCCATGTCCTGAGTGCCCCAGCCAATGCGTCCCCCGTCTTTCGGACCAGACTCACTCCCCGAGCTTCAGTGCGAGCACTCGACATTACCAACCACAACCTACCGCCTGGGGCCTGGCCCCCAGCTCTCCCATTTAGCCTAACCAGAAGAGAAGGAAATGGAGGAAGAGAGGGATATGGATGAATGCCTCCGCTCCTTCCCTGCTCCTCCTTTTATAGGCGAGATAGGGTTGGGGGCTGATTCCCCAACGGGTAACCGCCGTCCTCCTACACCAATTCAAGAAGACCGGGCCCCTGCCTTGATGCTCTTCCGCATCACTCCCCTCCATTACCTACCCCACTCAATGCATGTGGCATACGTGGCAAAGGATAAGGGCGTGGTGGGAAGAGTGAATTGGCAGTTACTCACCATTACGTTAAAGTCACTCATGAGCCATTACAAGGGTGACCCCACCATGATTGGCGCGGCACGGTGCGCGGAAGAAATGGAAACTGGTGCAGGCTCATGTTATTGAAGAAGCAAATAAGATCTCAAAGGAGGATAAGCCGCTCCCACACATTTTCATGTGCACTTGTTAGAGCCTACCCTGATGATGCCCAGCGGCGCGTCTAGGCCAGGCTCGGGGGATCCTGTCGGTGCAACAAACCCCGGGTCTGTTGCCCCAGACTGTGCACATGCCAAAGGACAAGTTTGCGGCACCAGGATCAGCTCCTTGAAGAATCAGAGGGTTAGTCGAGGAGACCAAGTTGCCCAAGACTAGCCGAAGATACGATATACCACCAGAAGACGAGCCTTCCTTGCCTGGCACACGAGCCTGGCGAGGTTGCATCGCCCGGAAGCAAGCCTCCAAGATCGCCTTGGCAGGCATGCCGGGGCTCCTGGAGGCAAACCACCACCTAACTGGGACGTCCGTCGTCAATCAGTGTGGTGTCGAGCTCCTAAGTGGATCAGTGGCAGCCACTGCCACATGGCAGCTACTTCCTACAACAAGAACCTCCATGTGACACCCGTCCTGAGACGTGTCAAGCAAGCAGGCGTGAGGCTGGCAAAACATCCCGGCAGGGCCTCCCGGGCGAGCTGTGATGTGACACTAAGTGGCGCATTTCATGCGCTCTGTCAACCTGCAGAGTTAGGTATGATAAAACTGTTTGCTAACTAATTAGTATGGAAAGACTAATCTGCCACTGTGGTGACCCCTTAATCTATAATAGGAGGCCCATGGAAACTGTAGAAAGGATTCAGTCGATCCAAACCCTCAGACACTCATACGCGCGTAGTCACTCTCACAATGAGGCAACCCTGCTGGGCAAGAGTTATGCGCTTTTTCCACCTTCCACCATCAATCCACCAAAGCGGGAGTAGGGTTTTACGCCTCACGGCGGCCCGAACCTGGGTAAAAACTAGCCGTGCGATCTATGTCGTGCTGCACTAGGCTCCTCCACTCTTTGTGCAATGTTCCCATCCCCCCACTGAACCAAAAAGGGATCGTTTGGTCCCATAGGTGGCCGTGGTTCCCCTCAACAGGTTGTGATCCCCATGCCGGCCACCGCGGAGGGGATTGCACCATGGGTGTGGCCCCCTCTGTGCGACCAGCGGCTGGGGCTGTCGTTGTTGCTTGTGGGGGTCATGACGAAGCCGCTCGCTGCGATGCTCCCGCATCGGCGAAACCAATCAAGCTTTGAATGGTGGATCTCCACTCAACCATTTGATTGTCCGCAAGCAGGGATTTCAGTAGGAGTTGGGCCCTTGGCATACCCTCCGAAGTAGTGGTTGGCATGGATTATGATGCAGAGCACAGCGTCGCCTGGCTCCAGATGGTGCCAGTGATGGTAACACCGTGCTCTCGCCGCCGTGAGCCAGTCACCAAGGTGGAATGATGGCAAGGTGGAGGTGCCTACTGGTCGACGACTCCATTCGATGCACTGGCTTGGGCAACTTTCCATGCGGGTGGCGCATGCCCCGCGGCTGTACCCATAGCGCGAGCAGCCATGGGGTCGCGGTTCGCCCCAAAGAGAGCACCACCAGTGCAGCTACATCTTTTGGTGGGATGGAGAGGTGGAGATGGGATGATCTCCCCAGGTCACCTTGAGGGGCATAGTCGCTGAGATGTTGATGGAGTTGCTCTCCCTCGATGCCTCCCGTCCCTGCTTCAGCCACAGTGGAGGTGGCCATGGCGCCACCTGGGCCGGCCGCTGCTACTTCTCGAGCTTGCATTGTATTCCCTCAAAGAGGAAAGGGTGATGCAGCACAATAGCGAAAGTATTTCCCTCAGTTTTTGAGAACCAAGGTATCAATCCAGTAGGAGACCATGCGCGAGTCCCTCGCACCTGCACAAACAAATAAGAACTTCGCAGCCAACGTGTTAAGGGGTTGTCAATCCCTTTACGGTCACTTACGAAAGTGAGATCTGATAGATAGGATTGTATGATATTTTTGGTATATTTTTGTATAATAATAGAAATTAAATAAAACTAAGTAAAGTAGATGGAATATAAATATGTTGAGAATAGACCTGGGGGCCATAGGTTTCACTAGTGGTTTCTCTCATGATAGCAGAATTCTACGGTGGCTGAACAAATTACTGACGAGCAAATTATAGAAAAGCGCATAGTTATGAGAATATCTAGGCATGATCATTATATATAGGCATCACATCCGAGACAAGTAGACCGAAACGATTCTGCATCTACTACTATTACTCCACACATCAACCGCTATCTAGCATGCATCTAGAGTATTAAGTTCATAAGAACAGAGTAATGCTTTAAGCAAGATGACATGATGTAGAGGGATAAACTCAATCAATATGATATAAACCCCATCTTTTTATCCTCGATGGCAACAATACAATACGTGCCTTGCTGCCCCTGCTATCATTGGGAAAGGACACCGCAAGATTGAACCCAAAGCCAAGCACTTCTCCCATTGCAAGGACTACAGATCTGGTAGGCCAAACCAAACCAATAATTCGAACAGATTTGCAAGGATATTATAAACATACATAAAAGATTTCAGAAAAGAATATAATATTGTTCATAGATAATCTTGATCATAAACCCACAATTCATTGGATCTCGACAAACACACCGCAAAATGATTACATCAAATAGATCTCCTCGAAGATCGAGGAGAACTTTGTATTGAGATCCAAAAAGAGAGAAGAAGCCATCTAGCTAATAACTATGGACCCGAAGGTCTGTGGTAAACTATTCACAACTCATTGGTGAGGCTATGGTGCTGATGTAGATGCACTCCGTGGAAGATCCCCCCTCCGGCGGAGCTCCGGAACAGGCCCCAAGATGGGATCTCACGGGAATAGAAGGTTGCGGCGGTGGAAGTAGGGTTTTCTCTATTGCCTCGATGCTTTCAGGGTACATGGATATATATAGGAGGAAGGAGGGCATCGGGGGAGCTAGAGGGGGCCCACGAGGGTGGGGGGCGCGCCCTGGACCCTCGTGGTCACCTCCTTCGTTCCCTCGTGTGTACTCCAAGTCTTCTGGGTAGATACGGATCCAAAAATATCTCTCCCGAAGGTTTCATTCCATTTGGACTCCGTTTGATATTACTTTTCCGCGAAACTCTGAAATAGGCAAAAAATAGCAATTTGCACTGGGCCTTGGGTTAGTAGGTTGGTCCCAAAAATAATATAAAAGTGTATAATAAAGCCTATTAAACATCCAAAACAGAATATATATTAGCATGGAACAATCAAAAATTATAGATAAGTTGGAGACGTATCAAGCATCCCCAAGCTTAATTCCTGCTCGTCCTCGAGTAGGTAAATGATAAAAACGAAATTTTTGATGTGGAATGCTAACTAACATAATTCTCAATGTAATTCTCTTTGTTGTGGCATGGATGTTCAGATCAGGAAGATTCAAGATAAAAGTTCATATTGACATAAGAATAATTATACTTCAAGCATACTAACAAAGCAATCATGTCATCTCAAAATAACATGGCCAAAGAAAGTTCATCCCTACAAAATCATATAGTTAGGCTATGCTCCATCTTCGTCACACAAAATATCCCAATCATGCAGAACCCCGGTTCCAGCCAAGCACTTGTTTCATACTTTTTTTTTCAACTCTTTCAACTTTCACGCAATATATGAGCGTGAGCCATGGACATAGCACTACGTGGAATAGAGTGGTGGTTGTGGAGAAGACAAAAAGAGGAAGATGGTCTCACATCAACTAGGCGTATCAATGGGCTATGGAGATGCCCATCAATAGATATCAATGTGAGTGAGTAGGGATTGCCATGCAACGGATGCACTAGAGCTATAAATGTATGAAAGCTCAACAAAATAAACTAAGTGGGTGTGCATCCAACTTGCTTACTCACGAAGACCTAGGGCATTTGAGGAAGCCCATCGTTGGAATATACAAGCCAAGTTCTTAATGAAAATTCCCACTAGTATATGAAAGTGACTAAACAAGAGACTCTCTATCATGGTGAACATGGTGCTACTGTGAAGCACAAGTGTGGAAAAAGATAGTAGCATTGTCCCATTTCATTTTTTTCATTTTTTTATTTTTTTTCTTTTTCTTTCTTTTTTTGGGGCCTTTCTTTTTTTTCTTTGGCCTTTATTTTTTTATTTTTTGGGGACAATGCTCTAATAATGATGATCATCACACTTATATTGATTTACAACTGGATATTACAACTCAATACTAGAACAAGGTATGACTCTATATGAATGCCTCCGGCGGTGTACCGGGATGTGCAATGAAACAAGAGTGACATGTATGAAAAATTATGCGTGGTGGCCTAGCCATAAATACGATGTCAACTACATGATCATGCATTGCAATATGAAAATATGAAGCGTGTCATATGAACGGAACGGTGGAAAGTTGCATGGAAATATATCTCGAAATGGCTATGGAAATGCCATGATAGGTAGGTATGGTGGCTGTTTTGAGGAAGATGTATGGTGGGTGTGTGGTACCGGCGAAAGTTACGTGGTACAAGAGAGGCTAGCAATGGTGGAAGGGTGAGAATGCATATAATCAATGGACTCAACATTAGTCATACAGAACTCGCATACTTATTACAAAAATCTACAAGTCATCAAAACAAAGTACTACACGCATGCTCCTATGGGAGGTTGGTAGAAGTTAACTATCGCGCGCCCCCGACCTCCACACAAAGGATGACACTCAATGATATAACTCATGCTTCAAATTTGTCACACAATGGTTACCATACGTGCATGCTACGGGACATGCAAACCTCAACCCAAGTATTTCTCAAATTCACAACTACTCTACTAGCATGACTAATATCACCATCCTCATATCTCAAAACAATCATCAAGTATCAAACTTCTCATAGTATTCAATGCACTTGATATGAAAGTTTTTACTATACTCATCTTGGATGCCTATCATATTAGGACTAGTTTTATAACCAAAGAACATTACCATGTTGTTATAAAAGACTCTCAAATAGATATAAGTGAATCATGAGAGATCAACAATTTCTACAAAATAAAACCACCACCGTGCTCTAAAAGATATAAGTGAAGCACTAGAGCAACACTATCTAGCTCAAAAGATATAAGTGAAGCACATAGAGTATTCTAATAAATTCTAAACCATATTTATCTTTCTCAAAAGATGTGTCCAGAAAGGATGATTGTGGAAAACTAAAAAGCAGCGAATCAAATCATACATGACGCTCCAAGCAAAACTTGTATCATGTGGTGAATAAAAATATAGTCTCAAGTATAATTACCGATAGATGAAGACAAAAGAGGGGATGCCTTGGGGTGCCTTGGGAATGCCCAAGCTCAGTCTCTTGCCACTCTCTGTTACATAGTCCATCAAAGCCATACTCAAAACTTGAAAACTTCACAACACCAAACTTAGCCAAAAATCTCGTGAGCTCCGTTAGTATAAGAAAACAAACCACCACTCAAAGGTATTGTAATTAACTCATTCTTTATTTATATTGGTGTAAAACCTACTATATTCCAACTTCTCTATGATTCATACCCTCCGATACTACTCATGGATTCATCAAAATAAGCAAACAACACACGAAAAACAGAATCTGTCAAAAACATAACGGTCTGTAGTAATCTGTAACTTTTGAATACTTCTCTTACTCCAAAAAAATTGAAATAAATTGGAAAACGTGAGGAATTTGTCTATTAATCATCTGCAAAAATAATAAACTAAATAGCATTCTCCAGTAATATATGGTAGCTAATCTCGTGAGCGCTAAAGTTTCTGTTTTTTACAGCATGATCATATAGACTTAACACAAGTCTTCCCAAAGGTTCTACTTGACACAAACACTAATTAAAACACAAAACCACATCTAAAGATAAGCTAGATGCAATATATATTCCTAAATAGAAGAAAAAACAAATAAAATAAAAGTGGGTTGCCTCCCAACAAGCGATATCGTTTAACGCCCCTAGCTAGGCACGATACAAGAATAGATCTAGGTATTGCCATCTTTGGTAGGCAATCCATAAGTGGCTCTCATAATAGATTCATATGGTAATTTGATTTTCTTTCTAGGAAAGTGTTCCATGCCTTTCCTTAACGGAAATTGGAATATAATATTTCCTTCCTTCATATCAATAATTGCACCAATCGTTCTAAGGAAAGGTCTACCAAGAATAATAGAACATGAAGGATTGCAATCTATATCAAGAACAATGAAATCTACGGGCACATAATTCCTATTGGCAACAATAAGAACATCATTAATCCTTCCCATAGGTTTCTTAATGGTAGAATCCGCAAGATGCAAATTTAAAGAACAATCGTCAAGCTCATGGAAACCTAACAAATCACATAAAGTTTCTGGGATTGTAGAAACACTTGCACGCAAATCACACAAAGCAAAGCATTCATGATCTTTAACTTTAATTTTAATAGTAGGTTCCCACTCATCATAAAGCTTTCTAGGGATAGAAACTTCTAATTCAAGTTTTTCTTCATAAGATTGCATCAAAGCGTCAACTATGTATTTGGTTAAAGCTTTATTTTGACTATAAGCATGCGGATAATTTAGTATAGATTGTAACAAAGAAATACAATCTATTAAAGAGCAATTATCATAATTGAATCCCTTGAAATCCAAAATAGTGGGTTCATCACTATGCAAATTTTAATCTCTTCAATCAGACTTTTAACAATTTTAGCATCAAGATCTAAAAACTCTGAATCATTGGGACGCCTTTTAGCTAAAGTAGACTTATCTCCAGTCCCATATTTAGCAAGATTCATACTAGAAAACAAGGATCTAATACGAGAAACATCAATAACTTTCAGATCTTCATCTTTCTTTTCATGATAGCTAGAAGAACATGTTTTCATGAAGCAATATTTTTTTGGAACGCATCCTAGCGGTTCTTTCTTTGCATTCATTAATGGAAATTCTCATGGCTTTGAGGGACTCATTGATATCATGCTTGGGTGGAATAGATCTAAGTTTCAAAGAATCAGCATCAAGAGTAATTCTATCCACGTTTCTAGTCAACTCATCAATCTTAAGCAATTTTTATTCAAGCAAGGCACTGAAATTCTTTCGCGAATTCATAAAATCCTTAACACTAGTTTCAAATTCAGAGGGCATCTTACAAAAATTTCCATAAGATTTATTGTAGGAATTGCCATAATTATTAGAGGAATTACTAGGAAAAGGCCTAGGATTAAAGTTTCCTCTATAAGCATTGTTACCAAAATTATTCCTACTAACAAAATTCACATCCAAAGATTCATTATTATTTTCAATCAACGTGGATAAAGGCATATCATTAGGATCAGAAGAAGCACTCTTAGTAGCAAATAATTTCTTAAGTTCATCCATCTTTCCACTCAAAACACTAATCCCTTCAATAGCATGCACTATTTTACTAGTAGATCTTTTGGTGTGCCATTGAGAGTAGTTAACCATAACATTATCTAGGAGTTTGGTAGCTTGTCCTAAGGTAGTTTCCATGAAAGTGCCCCCCGCGGCCAAATCTAAAAGATTTCTAGAAGCAAAATTCAAGCCATCATAAATTGTTTGTATAATCATCCATAAGTTCAAACCATGTGTAGGACAATTACATATCATTAATTTCACTCTCTCCCAAGCTTATGCAACATGCTCATGATCTAGTTGCTTAAAATTCATAATATCGTTTCTAAGAGAGATAATCTTAGCAGGAGGAAAATACTTAGAGATAAAAGCATCTTTGCACTTATTCCATCAATCAATACTATTTCTAAGCAAAGAGGAAAACCAAGTTTTAGCACTATCTCTAAGTGAAAACAGAAATAGCTTCAATTTAACAATATCATTATCCGTATCCCTGTTCTTTTGCATATCACATAGATCAACAAACTTGTTCAGATGGGTAGCGGCATATTCACTAGGAAGGCCAGAAAATTGACCTTTCATGAGAAGATTCAACGGAGCAGCATTGATCTCACAAGATTCTGCATCGGTAATAGGAGCAATAGGAGCGCAAATAAAATCACTACTGGTGGCATTGGAGAAGAAGAAGGGCGAATATAACGGCAAGGGTGAAGTGGGGGAGAGGAAAACGAGAGGAAAATAATGTAATGCGAAGGATAAGGGTTTGTGATAGGTACTTGGTATATGACTTTTGCGTAAGCCTCCCCGGCAACGGCAAGGGTGAAGTGGGGGAGAGGAAAACGAGAGGAAAATAATGTAATGCGAAGGATAAGGGTTTGTGATAGGTACTTGGTATATGACTTTTGCGTAAGCCTCCCCGGCAACGGCGACATAAATTCTTCTTGCTACTTCTCGAGCTTGCGTTTTATTCCCTCGAAGAGGAAAGGGTGATGCAGCACAGTAGCGTAAGTAGTTCCCTCAGTTTTTGAGAACCAAGGTATCAATCCAGTAGGAGACCATGCGCGAGTCCCTCGCACCTGCACAAGCAAATAACAACTTCGCAGCCAATGCGATAAGGGGTTGTCAAGCCCTTTACGGTCACTTACGAAAGTGAGATCTGATAGATAGGATAGTATGATATTTTTGGTATATTTTGTATAAGAACAGAGAGTAAATAAAACAAAGTAAAGTAGATGGAAGATAAATATGTTGAGAATAGACCCGGGGGCCATAGGTTTCACTAGTGGCTTCTCTGATGATAACATAATTGTACAGTGGGTGAACAAATTACTGTCGAGCAATTGATAGAAAAGCGCATAGTTATGAGAATATCTAGGCATGATCATTATATATAGGCATCACGTCTGTGACAGGTAGACCGAAACGATTCTGCATCTACTATTACTCCACACATCGACCGCTATCCAGCATGCATCTAGAGTATTAAGTTCATAAGAACAGAGTAATGCTATAAGCAAGATGACATGATGTAGAGGGATAAACTCAAGCAATATGATATAAACCCCATCTTTTTATCCATGATGGCAACAATACAATATGTGCCTTGTTGCCCCTGCAGTCACTGGGAAAGGACACCGCAAGATTGAACCAAAAGCCAAGCACTTCTCCCATTGCAAGAACAATAGATCTAGTAGGCCAAACCAAACCAATAATTCGAAGAGACTTGCAAGGATATTATAATCATACATAAAAGATTTCAGAAAAGAATCAAATATTGTTCGTAGATAATCTTGATCATAAGCCCACAATTCATCGGATCTCGACAAACACACCGCAAAAAGATTACATCGAATAGATCTCCTCGAAGATCGAGGAGAACTTTGTATTGAGACCCAAAAACAGAGAAGAAGCCATCTAGCTAATAACTATGGACCCGAAGGTCTGTGGTAAACTGCTCACAACTCATTGGTGTGGCTTTGGTGTTGATGTAGAAGCACTCCGTGGAAGATCCCCCCTCCGGCGGAGCTCCGGAACAGGCCCCAAGATGGGATCTCACGGGAACAGAAGGTTGCGGCAGTGGAATTAGGGTTTTCTCTGTTGCCTCGATGTTTTCAGGGTACATGGATATATAGAAGAGGAAGGAGGGCATCGGGGAGCCAGAGGGGGCCCACGAGGGTGGGGGCGCGCCTAGGGGGAGGGGGCGCGCCGTGGACCCTCGTGGCCACCTCCTTCGTTCCCTCGCGTGTACTCCAAGTCTTCTGGTAGATACGGATCCAAAAATAACTCTCCCGGAGGTTTCATTCCGTTTGGACACTGTTTGATATTCCTTTTCTGCGAAACTCTGAAATAGGCAAAAAACAGCAATTTGCACTAGGCCTTGGGTTAGTAGGTTAGTCCCAAAAATAATATAAAAGTGTATAATAAAGCCCATTAAACATCCAAAACAGAATATATAATACCATGGCACAATCAAAAAAATTAGATACGTCGGAGACATATCAGCCGCGTCCCCTGTGGCGTCCGCATTCCCAAGCGCCTCCATAGCCTTCGCGCCTCCAGTGGCTGCGGTGGAGGAGCTCTCAAGGTGGATGGGTGAGCTGCTGCGCCGGATTTCTTCTTGGGCACCATGGACAATGAAGCCGCTTATGAATATGGGGATGAGGAATAGGACGCGCTATGCACAGGCTCGGGTTTGCACAAGCGCAATCCCCTACCTGGCGCGCCAAAGATGACACGGGGAAACATGGACACCTATGGGGCCTTTGTCCCATTTGTGGTTTGGAAAGGGGGAGTGGCACATTGCACAAAGAGCGGAGGGTGCACAGCTGGACGACGATGGTCACACATACGACTTTTACCCTGGTTTGGGCCACCGCGAGGTGTACAATCCTACTCCTGCTTTGGGAATTGATGGGTGGACGTTAGTGGAAAAACGCAGTGCTCGTGCCTGCCAAGAATTGCCTAAGGGCGCGAGTGGCTACGCGCGTACGTGGGTACAAAGGTCCGGGCTCCGAATCCCTTCCCTCATCGCCATGGGTCTCCTTTTTTAGATTAAGGAGTCACCATAGTAGAAAAGCAGCCATTGTGTACTGATTAGATAGCAAACAATGCTATCATACCTAACTCTGCACACATGATAAGGCGCATTAAATGCGCCGCTTGGTGTCTTGTCAAGGAGTAGCCCGGCAAGCCTTGCCGGGCTAATGTTGCCACCTCCTCGCATGTCTGCTTGACACGTCGCTGGACGGGTGTCATATGTGGGTTATTTCCTCAGGAAATGGCAGCCACGTACTGAATTATGCCCACTCTGTCATTTGAGGGATTGACACCACAATGATGGATGACTTGCGTTGTTGTAACGTGGTGCGGTGGCGCCTTGCTGGCTTGCTGCGGGGATTCTTGGGGTTTTGCCTTCGGGACAGATTCGTCCTTGTCGGACTCGCCTGCCTAGCAAGGGAGGCTTTCCCCCTAATGATGCTTTATTGTCCTTCCTTGGCTTGGTCTTCTTGATCCGCCCCTTGATATCTCGAAGGGCTGCCTACTTATGTTTGGTCTTGGTCTTGGATGCTCCAATTTTCGGCCCAATGCCTATGTACAGACTGGGCAACATACGCCCACGTTTGTTGCGCTGACAGACGCATTGTTCACAACCTCGGATTCGCGCCAGAGATTCCCCCCTACCTAGCGAGCCAAAGATGTCATGGGAAAACATGATCACCTATGGGGCCATTGGCCCCTTGTGGTTCGACAAGGGGGAAGTGTGCGTTGCATAAATAGCGGAGATCATCGAGCAGCATGGCAGGGGGTGACTCTGATCATTTTACCCAGGTTCGGGCTGCTATGAAGCGTAAAACCCTACTCCTGCTTTGGTGGACTGGATGAGGGAACGGGACGAGCACGCAGTGCTCATGCCCGACAAGGTTGCCTCGGGGAGAGTAGCTACTCGCGTATGAGTGTACAAGGGTCAGAATCCCTTTCTAGCTCACCTCAGTCTTCCTTTTATAGTTCAAGCGACATCCACAGTGGTAGGATATTCACTGTTGGTCGATTAGATCACTTGTACGCGTCGGTGCTATACAAACGGTTTTTAACCCCTTTCCGCGATGGCATTCGGAACCGTTGCCAAGTTAGTGACTGTGATAGGGGGGTCCTTCCCACACGACCCAGAAACCGTCGGGCATATGCCCTCCTGACACACATGCTCAACAAAATGAGGTCTTGTGCGACCGGCTAGCACTCAAATACGGTTGTACATACTGTAGTACTAAAAAAATACAATTATACAGGGAAAATCGTTTCTGTTCGTAAGTACATTCCACAAAGTAAGTCCTTGCTAAACATTTCCATTCGTATGTACATCCCACACAGTTGCTCCAAGGAAAACGCTTCCGTTCCCAGGTACATCACACACAATTTTTCTCGTTAAATCGTTTGTGATAGCGTTTCCATTGCACACAATATTATCAATTTTATTGTTTGCATTATTGAATGCATCACACACGGTGCATAGAAGAAACTGTGTGGCAAAGGTTGTCCATCACACACAGTTTTTATGTGGTGAATGTTTACGCCAGGTGGCCTAACGCAAACGGTTTTCAAGAGAATGTCGTGTGTGATTGTGTGTGCAGTGGAGATTGATCATGCACGCAGTGGATCCTAGAAATGTGTCTGATCTCCATGTCTATTGCAGATGTCTTGCTTTCACAAACTGTGTGCAGTGTAATCCCTAATTAATACCTAATTTAAAAATCACATTTTTTGAATTTGAAAGTAGGCAATCACTTATTTCATATCCTACTATGTTTGTTACAAATATAGGTTCAACCACGATTGCATAATTTGATGCACAGGTACATATACTAAAAAACTAGAGAAGCACCAAGTAAAGAATGATGAACCACAGTTGTACTAAAGACTGTAAAGAGAGAGGCGAAAGACATTCTGGTTGCTGGAGAAAGTGAAGCGGAATGCCCATATTGTGCCCTCCTCCATGCGTAATGCGCCCACGACTATAGGTCGACCCCTTGTGATGTCTGCCATCCATCCTTCATTGTATTCATTACGACTTATCGATTCTCATTGTAGTCTGGATGAAATACTTTAACCTTCTTTGCTGTCCACCAATCATGTACTTTGTGAGTTAATCTTGAGTGAACTGCTCGGGTAACCACTGCGAACGAAAAAGATTTAGACATTGTTGTCTAACAACTCATTATGGGTAGTAAAAAGAGAAGGTTGCAGAGTTTGTACTTACCATCCTACAGCTCACTGTTGTGTTGGATAGGGTATAAACAAATAATTTGCTCCTCACTTGATGCTTGTTCATGAATATCTCATTGCCCCATACACAAAAAGGGTTGATGCATGGATTCTTGCCAAGGGAATATGTACCTACAAGAAACAAGCCAATATTAGAAGCTATCAAGTGTCCAGGCATGGATTCTTGCCAAGGGCAAGGATTCTTGCCAAGTGGCATATGCACTACATTACGGAACGACGGTGGGAGTACAAGCCGAGGGATGAATCTAACCTCGGCAGAAAATGGTGGCCACTACCGTTGTTATCCTGCATAAGTAGTGGAAAGGCATGGTACGTACAACAACCTTAACTTGAAATAAATATAGCAAAGGTAACAACATCATCTCCAAATGATAGCTTGAATGTGTTGGTTTTAGCATGTTGTTAAAGCGGATATAAAATGGAAGGCAATGTTACCGACAGTAGGCTTAACAACCATCAAATATTGAAATTCAAACTGGTATTTGTTCAAAATGAATAGAATGTAGGTAATGTTTAAACAACACACTAGATAAATGTGGAAAACTAAAATAAAGGGCATGTGTTAACTACACCAGGCATAACTGGAACCAAATATAGCCGTTAAAACTGGTATTGATGCAGTTGAGCGTCACAGTTCTGACTTGCACATAATGAACAGCACGTTGTGAATGATTGAAATAAACAAGGCATAAATGATCAGTATAACAACGAAATATAGCCATTGAAAACTGGACAGAGTCTTAGTTCAACCAACCTAACAAGCAAATAGAGATAAACAATGCATATGCTTGAAAACTGGACAAATGCTCACTGCAACCAACCTAGCAAGCAAATACGGATAAACATGGCATCTGCTTAAAAATTGGACAAATGCTAAAAAAACAACCTAAGAACCAAAATATAGATAAATAAGGCATCTGCTTGATAACTGGATAAATGCTTACTACAACCAAACTAAGAACCAAATACATATAAACAAGGCATCTGCTTGATAATTGGAAAAATGCTCACTGCAACCAACATAACAAGCAAATATAGATAAGCAAAGCATCTACTCACAATAAACAACCAAATATAGCCACTCGTGAAACTGAAGTGGACAATTCATACATAAACATCACATAGCCCTATTGAACAATACATTTTTGCATAACTGAAATAATTAAACACGACACAATCAAAGCACCGCATGATAAATGCTACTACAACAAAGGGTACGGGTGAGCTAGCTAGAAAAGGTAAGATTTGCTGAAAGGATGTTGCCTCACATTTCATGGACAGGATCCTTCTAGTTGGAAGAGCAGAGACCCATGGTGTGCTCTCTGATGTCACAGATGGGTTGTTTCACCTTGGAAGAACCTTTGTGGGTGCGCTCCTCATGGACGTGGTCGTGGTCGATGATATCTACCTTGGTAATTGAGGATCCCAGGCCGCCGCCGTAGAACGTGTCGTTCAGAAATGACAAAATGGGCTTGATGGCGTATAAGGATCGCAAATCCTTGACCGCTTGGCATAGGAGATTAGTGATAGGGCCGTCGAAGAGATCGATGGCGGTTGAACCAGAGGGGTTGGGGATGGACCACTTAACCAGTGACATGGCCCACGTGAAGCCGTTGCCGTCAACGAGCTTGATGTCGTAGCCATCTTTCCCGAGATAGAGTAATACGCTAGCCCGCTGACAAGAAGCCTTCGTCATGGCAATGTAGTCAACGCCTTCGCTAGCTTCTGTGGCAACATGTTGCTCCGGGATAGACAGGCCGGAGCGAACGATGGCCACCTCGCAAACTTCCGCCGGAGAGGCCATGATAAACCTCTTCTTGGTCGTACGCTTGTCGGGCTACCCGGGAAACGTGGTCAAGCTTAGGCTGCGACATTCTGGAGTAGGGGATGTGGATCTGGCGGGGAGGGACACCGTAGGCCTCATCTAAAAACTCAAGGGAGTTGGGCGACTATATGGGAATCATTGGGTAACCTGAACTTTATTATCTAAGCTAGGAGGTATGGGCATACCGGCAGGGGTTGGCGGCTACGCCAGCGGCGGCCGCGAACTAGGGTTGGAGGGGGAGGAGGCCGTGTGGGGGATGTGGAGGTGGGTGGTGTTTGAGGATACGTCGTGGCTACTGAATTTTTTAATAATGGTGGGTGGAGATGGTGGTGGACGAAGGAGGGCGACGTTTCAAATGCCTCGACTACTGCAATTTTACTACAAGGTTGGTGCTGGAGGAGTGTGGGCGATGGTTGAAGCACGGTTGCATACGTCCTAAACTTGCACAGGTGGTGATTTTACAGCGCACTTGCATAGTCTACAAATTAGCAAAACCAAGATCACAAGGTTTATATAATTGCCATGACACGATCATTATAGTGATAAATCAAGCTTGAGAGACATGCAACTTCCCATCGAGTCACCCATCCTTGGACAACTCGAGCCGGAGCACGCTTAACTTATGCCTCCAATTCGACTAGGATAGCGGATGGGAAGCAGACCCTTGCTGATAGGAATTGCCTCCTTGCCTTTAAGGCATTTCACGCTGGTCACTTTATGGAACCTAGTCCCTCCTATCATGTACATTTGTGCTTTTAGAAACTTTGTGCGATATTTACATGGCCGGTGTGTCACCACCTGGCCTTCAGTGAGCACTGACACTGGTAGAGGGAAGACGATGGGAGAAGAGGCGGGAAACCGATGAGATGAATGGCAGGAAACATTAGCCTGTTTAGAAAACATAGTGAAGAAGGAAGCGTGAGCTAGCACGACGCATGCGCACAGTGCTTACGCATGTACTGCATGTGCTGTTGAAATGGCTGAGGGTTGTCGTTAGATCTGGCAGCATCCAATGGTGCAGACGTACGATACGTGGGGTTCTGGCCAATCAGAACGCATGACTCAGATCGCGTGCGTAGCAGGGGGAGGGGGCATCAACCACGATTTGGTAGGCACACGACTTTCGTGAGTGAGCCGTGTGCTATTTGAAAATATTTCGTCAGAAGAATCTCGGTTTTTAAATCCTCGTAAATCCAAAACTCACCCAAAAATCGTGAAACTTGGCATGGTGTCACGACAAGGCACATATATGTCGAGGAATTCTTTCGTCCATTTTGGTGCAAGTTTTATTACCGAAACTTCTCTCAAAGAAGCCTCATGGTTCCGATAGGGAAACATGTCCCCCTTTTGGGACAAACGTAATCACTTCCTCTTTTTTGCCTTGTATTTTCTTCTATAGGCAACATGGAATGACAGGATATCTGTGCTGAAATTTAAACTTATACAGGGTTCGTTTGCCCTTTTTATAGACTAATTGAGTTTCATAGGCATTTAATGTCCATAATTCAAATCTGAACTTCAAATACATGCCCCAGTTCACCAATATGGCTAGAAAATTTATACATGTCACTACTGTAGGTTGCTGCTAATGCGACTCTACGATCATAGACCCGTTGACGAAACTGTGTGCGATGCATTAATCACAAACGGGGATGTAAAAAACGTCAAAAAAGGTGCAAAATGTTTGCAATGAATGATACATCAAACACAGTTCAGATTGTAGTTGCGTGTGCATTCCAGGGCACACAGTTGATCCATTCGAACTATTTGCGATGAGGCAGAACAACCGAAACAGGAAGCCAGATCAATGTGTGCGCGATATACGCCACACAGTTCACTCTGTTCAACTGTTTTATATTAGGGAGTGCAACAAAAATGGTTCGCCAGATCAAGGTGTGTGTGATATAAGGCATACGGTTCACTCGGACGAACTGTTTTCGATTAGCGAACATAACAGAAACGGTTCAACTTAACAAGATGTGTGTGATACATGCAAACAGCCAACTCAACGGCTAGCAACCACGTGGTCATCCTTTTGTCATCAACAAATTTTGACCATGTTTCTCGTCACATTGTAGATTACAACACAATAAGTAATTGCAAACCTTTTCACACCTATCAAACTAATATGTGTTCCCACTTAGCACCAGGCTATAAAAACTACCCACTCGAAAATTACTTCACAGTTCCTCTCCTCGTCACACAAAACTAGGTCTTTCCTGTCAAGTCGTTCCGCCATGAACGGTACGAGGAGTTTAGGGTGGACATATAACCAGACAGCAAAGACCAAGGCTGCGGAAGCACTAGAGAGGTCGCGCCACAAAGCCGCAACCACAGCAGA
The DNA here is from genome assembly GCA_902687465.1 of Secale cereale. Classification (NCBI taxonomy): domain Eukaryota; kingdom Viridiplantae; phylum Streptophyta; class Magnoliopsida; order Poales; family Poaceae; genus Secale; species Secale cereale. The sequence goes on from LR738712.1 coordinate 226,530,342, forward strand.
GATGTCCCGGCGCGCCGCAAAGCCAGCGAACAAGCTATCACAGGCACGCGAGGGCTCTCACAAGCGCATTTAGGGCGTCGGCCATCACGACGAGCTGGCGTTCCTGAACTCCTTCGCTGGCGACGACGACATTCTCGTGGGTGTCACTATGTAGCAGGAGCTCATCGACGACTTGATGAAGCTGCTCAAGATCAGCGATGCCTCGGTTGACAAGGCGACCGACCTCGTCGAGCAACTCATGGGTGACAATGCAAAGCTCCTCAAGGTGCTCTCCGAGAAGGAGGAGGAGGCCGCTGGCTGCAAGATGCTGCATGATCAGAGCAGTGCCTTGGGGATGACGTTGATAGCGGTCATCGAGGAACTGATGGGTGACTTGAGGAAGCTCCAGATCGAGCGCGAGCAGGAGGTGGAGGAATCTGTGGCTTCTTTCAAGCAAAGTCGTGAGGAATTGAAGAAGGAGCTGGAGGATGTCGTCGCCCTGCGATCCATCGATGAGTAGAAACAATAGCAACCCAGATCATTTTCTGCAATTTCCTTCTTATCTTGTCCCCATGTCTCTCGGGCTTTACCACATGTGACATTTTTAAATATCCAGAATGTGTAAGAATATTATTATCTGCACCATTCTAAATTTGTCGTCGAATAATCCATTGGCATTTTATTTGTGGTCTTATTATCCGCTGCCCTATGTGGCAATTTAAATTAGTCCAGAATACGAGTTGAAAACATGAACAAAGCAAATGCTACCATGGGATAACAAGCAAACCACCTCAACCTAGGTGCTTTAATTAACCCATTAATGGAGAAGTTGTGAGCGAGGCGGGCCGCGGCTGGTGCATGGAGGTCAAAGAGCTCGCTTCCTGATGAGCATGGGTGGCCTTACTGCTCGCACGTGTCCCGTCGAGCCTGCGAGGTGGACAGGTTGCACGCATCCCGTCGATCCTGCACGGTGGTCTGCTCGCATGAGTCCCGTCAAGCGTGCACGACGGACTTCTCGCGCTCGTCCCGTCTAATCAAACAGCTGCACGCACTACATCGAGTATGGTTAAATTTCGACACGGTTAATATAATACAACCATTTGCGATATTAACGTGTCAGCTTTTTGTTTCAAACAGGACTTCATTGGCTACTAATGTGTGTGCCTCTTCTCAAACTGGACATTTTTTACCATGGCATATATGTGCCATGTCATGAAACCATGCCAAGTCTTGTGTTTTTTGGGTGAGTTTTTGATTTATTTTGATTTCAAAACCGATATTCTCAATGTTTCAGGACGACGACAAGTTTGCAATTCATGCCCATTCCTTAAATGAGACCTAAACATGCACCCAATGACATACCTAAACATGCACCCAATGACACATGTATGATTTCCCACCCATTTTGCTTCACTAGAGCATGTGCTTGTAGTTCAAATTTGAATTATAGACTACATTAAATGTGTAGAAACTTAGTAATTAGTAATATATATACAACGGCCAAACGAACCCGACACAGTTTCAAATTTCAGCCCGACACTCCTGTTATTCTTTGTTGCCTATAGAAAACAAAGTTCAAGGCGAGAAGAGGCAGCGATTATCATTTCGCCCACAAGAGGGGCATATTTCCCTACTGGAACCAAGAGGGTTGCGACCGGCTCCGGTTTGTAAGAGGCTTGTAATATAGCTTCGCCCAAATTGGACAATTATATGTACCATGTAGTGACACCATGCCAAGTTTCATGATTTCTTGATGAGTTTTGGACTTATAAAGATTTAAAAACCGAGATTCACAATGTTTGTGACCTAGCCTGGACGGCAAGATGGTTGAATTCATTCTCATTAATTCCATGGGACCTAAACATGCACCCCAAGGAAACATGTACAATTTTTCTAGCCATTTTGGTGCATTGGAGCATGTATTTTTAGTTTGAATTTGAGTTATGGACATTAACTGCCTAGAAAACTCAATTAATGAATAAAAAAGGTCAAACAAGCCCTAAATAATTTCAAAGTTCAGCGAAATCTCTCGTTGTTCCGTGTCGCGTGTAGAAGAAAATATGAGGCTAGAAGAGGGAGTGATTATCGTTTGGCCCACAAGGGAACACGTTTCCCTATCGAAACCACGAGGGTTCTTGCGACAAGCCCCGGATTGTAAGAGGTTTGTAATAAAGCTTGGCCCAAATTGGCAATGTTTTTACCACGACATATATGTGCCACGACGTGACACCATGCCACCTTTGATGACCTTCTAGTGAGTTTTGGATTTATAGGGACTTAAACACCAAGATTCGAAATGTTTCGGGATGAGCTAGGACACTGGTACGGTTTTAATTTGTTCCCATTCCTGGCATGGGACCTAAACATGCTCCCAAGGACACGTGTATAACTTTTCTAGCCATTTTGGTGAAATGGAGCATGTATTTGTAATTCAGATTTGAATTATGGACATTAAATGCCTAGGAAACTCAATTAGTGTATGAAAATGCTAAATGAACCCTCAATAAGTTTAAATTACCGCACGAATATCATGTTGTTCCATGTTGCCCGTGGAAGAAAATACAAGGAGAAAATAGGCAGTGATTACGTTTCGCCCACAAGGGGAACACATTTCCCTATCGGAACCACGAGGCTTCTTTGAGAGAAGCTCCACGTTTTTTAGAGGTTTGTAATAAAGCCTGGCCCAAATTGGAAAATGTTTTGACCACGACATATATGTGCCATGACGTGACACCATGCCACCTTTGATGACTTTCTAGTGAGTTTTGGATTTATGGGGACTTAAAAACCGTGATTCGAAATGTTTGAGGATGAGCCAGGATGCGGGTGCGGTTGTAATTCATTCCCATTCCTGGCATGGGACCTAAACATGCACCCAAGGACACATGTATAATTTTTCTAGTCATTTTGGTGAACTGGAGCATGTATTGGTAGTTCGGATTTGAATTATGGACATTAAATGCATAGTAAACTCAATTATTATATAAAAAGGCCAAAAATACCCTAAATAAGTTTAAATTACAACACCGATATCATGTCATTCCATGTTGCCCGTGGAATAAAATACAAGGTGAAAAGAGGCAGTGATTATGTGTCGCCCACAAGGGGAACACATTTCCCTATCGAAACCACGAGGCTTCTTTGAGAGAAGCTCCGGTTTTTGTAAGAAGTTTGTAATAAGGCTTGGCCCAAATTGGACAATGTTTTTACCACGACATATATGTGCCATGATGTGACACCGTGCCACCTTTGATGACTTTCTGGTGAGTTTTGGATTTATGGGGACTTACAAACCGAGATTCAAAATGTTTGAGGACGAGCCTAGACGCGGGTACAGTTGTAATTTGTTCCCATTCCTGGCATGAGACCCAAACATGCACCCAAGGATACATGTGTAATTTTACTAGCCAATTTGGTGAATTGGAGCATGTATTTTAGTTCAGATTTAAATTATGGATATTAAATGCCTAGGAGACTCAATTAGTGTATAAAAAGGCCAAAAGAACCCTGAATAAGTTTAATTTTCAGCACAGATATCTTGTCGTTCCATGTTGCCCGTAAAAGAAAATACAAGGGAGAAAGAGGTAGTATTACGTTTCGCCCATAAGGGGGACACGTTTCCCTATCGGAACCACGAGGCTTCTTTGAGAGAAGCTCTGGTTTGTAAGAGTCTTGTAATAAAACTTGTGCCACAATGGACGAAAACAAATCCTCGACATATAAGTTCCATGACGTGACACTATGCCAGGTTTCAGGATTTTCCGCTTAGTTTTGGATTTACGGGGATTTAGAAACTTAGGTTCTTCTCACGAAATGTTTTCAAATAGCACACGATTCACTCACGAAAGCCGATATTCGATGAAAACTTCGTGGAAACCATATTTTAAAGTTTCATAAAAATCAGAAAAAATATGTGGGATGTTAAGAATGTCATGTTTTATTGTGACACAAAATTTCAAGTGGAAAAACATTACGAGATGTGAGCTATGAAAAAGGTAAATTCAGCCATGAATAGTGACATTACTATTCGGCACTATACAACGCTGATTTTGTCTTTTTCATAGCTCACATCTCGTAATGTGTTTCAACTTGAAATTTTGTGTGGCAATAAAGCATCATCCTCTTAACATCCGGCATTTTTTTCAAATTTTTTTTGAAACTTCAAAACATCATTTTCTCGTGGTTTTCACAGCTTTCCACCGAATGTTGGTTTATGTATGATATTCTCCCCCCTGTTGTGCGCACGATCTGAGTCGTGCGATCTGATTGGCCGGAACCCAAACCCCACGAATCGTATGTGTGCACCGTTGGATGCTCCCAGATCGAACGACAACCCTGAGCCTTTTCGACAGCACCTGCAGAGCTTGCTTCTCTACTAGGTTTTCAAAACAGGCTACCGTTTCTCGGCACTCCTCTCATTGGTTTCCCGCCTCTTCTCCCATCGTTTTCCCACTACCCGTGTCAGTGCTCATTGAAGGCTAGCGGCAACACACGATCCATGTAAAATATCCCACACAGTTTCTATAAGCACAAATGTGTGTGATAGGTGATAACCCACAAGTGTAGGGGATCAATTGTAGCCTCTTTCGATAAGTAACAGTGTCGAACCCAACGAGGAGCTAAAGGCAGAACAAATATCCCCTCAAGTTCTATCGACCACCGATACAACTCTACGCACGCTTGACGTTTACTTTACCTAGAACAAGTATGAAACTAGAAGTACTTTATGGTTTTTGTGGGATAGGTTTGCAAGAATACAAAGAGCACGTAAATAACTACTAGGGTCTGTTAAGATAAGGACACAACTAAATTAGTTTTAGTAGAAAGCTTTTTGTCACGAGTAAGTTATTTGTCCCTAGGCAATCGATAACTAGACTGGTAATCACTATTGCAATTTTATTTGAGGGAGAGGCATAAGCTAACATAGTTTCTCTTCTTTGATCATATGCACTTATGATTGGAACTCTAGCAAGCATCCGCAACTACTAAAGATCATTAAGGTAAAACCCAACCATAACATTAAAGTATCAAGTCCTCTTTATTCCCTCGGGTCTGTGCTTCTGTCACTCACGCCACCCACCATAAGCAAATCATGAACATATTCCAAACCATACAGCAGGCATCCCTCATGCTTGCGCGACACAAAGAGCACCATAGGACAGCACCAATAATAAAACATGCAACTCAAACCAATCACGATCATCAATTAACCCATAGGACAAAATGGATCTACTCAAACATCATAGGATAGCCATACATCATTGGGAAATAATATATAGAGTTGAGCACCATGTTTAAGTAGAGATTTCAGCGGTTAGAAGAGGGGTTACACCGCTGCATAGAGGGGGGGAGAGTTGGTGATGATGGCAGTGAAGTTGTTGGTGTAGATTGCTGTGACGGTGATGGCCCCGACAGCACTCCCGTGCCACCAAAAGCCAGGGGGAGAGAAGCCCCCTCCTTCTTCTTCTTCCTTGACCTTCTCCCTAAATGGGAGAAGGGTTTACCCATTGGTCCATGGTCTCCATGGCGTGGGAGGGGCAAGAGCCCCTCCGAGATTGGATCTATCTCTCTGTCTCTCTCTGTTTCTGCATTCCCAGATTCTGGCCTTCCACCGTTTCTTAAATTCCCGGAGATCCGTAACTCTGATTGGGCTGAATTTTGGACACGATGTTTATCCGGATATTAGCTTCTTTTGGTGAAAGAAGGGCATCAACTGCCTTACGGAGTGGCCACGAGGGCCCAGGGTACGGCTGCCCCCCTGGGCGCGCCCCTCACCCTCGTGGGCCACTCCGGCATCGTCTCACGTTGGTTCCGCTTCTCAAAATTCACATATATTCCAAAAACAATCTCCGTCCGTTTTTATCCCGTTTGGACTCCGTTTGATATGGATATTCTGCGAAACAAAAAAACATGCAACAAACTGGAACTGGCACTGGGCACTGGATCAATATGTTAGTCCCAAAAATAGTATAAAAATTTGCCAAAAGTATATGAAATTTGTAGAATATTAGCATGGAACAATAAAAAATTATAGATATGACGGAGACTTATCAGCATCCCCAAGCTTAATTCCTGCTCGTCCTCGAGTAGGTAAATGATAAAAAGATAATTTTTGATGTGGAATGCTAGCTAGCATAATCTTGATCATGTAATCTAATCATGGCATGAATATTACGACACGAGTGATTCAAAGCAATAGTCTATCATTTGACATTAAGACAATAATACTTCAAGCATACTAATAAAGCAATCATGTCTTTTCAAAATAACATGGCCAAAGAAAGTTATACCTACAAAATCATATGGTCTGTCTATGCTCCATCTTCATCACACAAAGTATTTAAATGATGCACAACCACGGTTTTAGCCAAGCAATTGTTTCATACTTTAGTATTCTCAAAAAAATTCAACTTTCACACAATACATGAGTGTGAGCCATGGAAATAGCACTATGTGTGGAATAGAAGGTGGTAATAAACAAAAGGAGGGAGATAGTCTCACATCAACTAGGGAAATCAATGGACTATGGAGATATCCATCAATCGATATCAATATGAGCGAGTTGGGATTGCCATGTAACAGATGCACTAGAGCTATAAGTGTATGAAAGCTCAAAAAGAAAACTAGTGGGTGTGCATCAACTTGCTTGCTCATGAAGACCTAGGGCATTTGAGGAAGCCCGTCGTTGGAATATACAAGCCAAGTTCTATAATGAAAATTCCCACCAGTATATCAAAGTGACAACATAGGAGACTCTCTATCATGAAGAACATGGTGCCTATGATGAAGCACAAGTGTGGTAAAAGGATAGTCACATTGTCCCTTCTCTCTTTTTCTCTCATTTTTTGGAGGGGCTTTTCTTTTCTTTTTTTAGCCCCCCTCTTTTTTGGGGGCCATCTCTTTTTTTTGGCCTTTCTCTCTTTTTTTTGTTTTTTTCCTCACATGGGACAATGCTCTAATAATGAAGATCATCACACTTTTATTTACTTACAACTCAAAGATTACAACTCGAAGCTAGAACAAAATATGACTCTATGTGAATGCCTCCGGCGGTGTACCGGGATGTGCAATGATCTAGCGTAGCAATGACATCAAAAAACGGACAAGCCATGGAAACATTATGCTAGCTATCTTACGATCATGCAAGGCAACATGACGATGATGGTGCGTGTCATAATAAACGGAACGGTGGAGCTACATGGCAATTTATCTCGGAATGGCTATCGAAATGCCATGATAGGTAGGTATGGTGGCTGTTTTGAGGAATGTATATGGTGGGTGTATGGTACGGGCGAAAATTGTGCGGTACAAGAGAGGCTAGCTATGGTGGAAGGGTGAGAGTGTGTATATTCCATGGTATCAATATTAGTCATAAAGAACTCACATACTTATTGCAAAAAATTATTAGCCATCGAAACAAAGTACTACACGCATACTCCTAGGGGAAGGTTTGGTAGGAGTTAACCATCGCGCGATCCCGACCTCCACACAAAGGATGACAATCAAAAAAGAAATCATTCTCCGACTTCATCACATAATTGTTCACCTTACGTTCATGCTTCAGGAATCACAAACCTTAACACAAGTATTTCTACAATCCACAACTACCCACTAGCATGACTCTAATATCACCATCTTTATATCGCAAAACTATTGCAAGGAATCAAACATATCATATTCAGCGATCTACAAGTTTTATGTAGGATTTTATGACTAACCATGTGAATGACCAATTCCTGTCAACTCTCTAAATAGATATAAGTGAAGTGAGAGAGCTTTAATTCTTTCCACAAAAGATATGTCCATGCTCTAACAAATATAAGTGAAGAAAAATAGCATTCTACAAATGGCGGTTTTCTATGTGAGGAGAAACATGCAATCCAAACTTTAAATGATATAAGTGAAGAACATGAAGCATTCTATAAAGCCATACTCAAAAGATATAAGTGAAGTGCAAAGAGCATTCTATAAATCAACCAAGGACTATCTCATACCATCATGGTGCATTTATTATAAGAAAAATAAAAATCACATGACGCTCCAAGAGTTTACACATAACATGTGAATGAAACGAATCCGAAAACATACCGATACTTGTTGAAGAAAGATGGGATGCCTTCCGGGCATCCCCAAGCTTAGGCGCTTGAGTCTCCTTGAATATTTACTTGGGGTGCCTTGGGCATCCCCAAGCTTGAGCTCTTGCCTCTCCTCCTTCTTCTCACATCGAGACCTCCTCGATCTTTGAACACTTCATCCACATAAAACTTAACCGAACTTTTAGTGGCGGGGTTAGTGCATATGATCAATAAAATCCCATCATGTACTACTCTAACATTATTGAATAATTATGAACAAACATTACCCACAGTATGCTATCACAATTCTATGGCCCCAAGTCAAGGAGGCTTCAACAAGAATTCAAACATATGCAAATAATGAAGCTATAACAGCAATATGTGAAAACAGGATAGTCTGTAGTAATCTGAAGATTAACCGTACTTCTCGAACTGGCAAAATTAGGAAAAATCAACAATTTGTATAGCAAGACTTTGCAAAAAGTTTCAGATCCTTTCGACGTTATAGTAAAAAATGTAAAATCACGCACTACAGCCAAAGTTTCTGTTTTTGCACCGTACTAACCAATAAGTAGTTTAATCATCCTAACACTACTAGAAAAAAGGTTGTTAGTGGCGCACCTGTTTTGGCTATTAATGGCGCACTATAGGTGCGCCATTACTAGCACGACATTAGTATTTTTTAGTAATGGTGCGCATTTGGTGCGCCATTACTATCATAGATAGTAATGGCGCACCTATAGTGCGCCATTACTATGCCTAGAAGTGCGTCATTACTATCTGACTTACTAATGGCGCGCCACATAGAAGTGCGCCATTACTAACAAATTTTTAACTTTTTTTAGATTTTTTTTTCAAATTTTTGTTTTCAAATTTTTTTTAGATTTTTTTTCGTTTTTTACTTAATCTCGGGTCACTATAGCTTAATCTCGGGTCAAATCGGACTCCGTGGTCAAACTTCCCGGAAGGTCACCCATCCTCACACTACTCCAGCCCAAGCACGCTTAACTTCTGAGTTCTATCCAACCCTAGCACCAGCTCACTTAACATGCACTTGTTGATATATCTATCATATCAATCCTATTAAACCTTGTTGATATCTAGGACTTTGTTCATGTTCATGAGTGTGATGAAATTTTTAAAAAATATTTCAAACTTCCCGGTCATATTACGTATCATATTTTGAACATTTTTCCCAAAAAATCGATTTTTTCTGTTACTAGTGGCGCACCTAGCAAAAATTGCGCCATTACTAAGTTTGAATTTTTTCCATTTTCCCCCCTCTAGATCTTAAAAGCCCCGTATCTTTTATTCTGTTAGGTTTTTGGGGATTCTAAAAATCTTCAACAGGATTCCCCCCAGTTGAATTCGGATGTAACTTTTTGAGTAGATGATTTTTCATATAAAAAACTTTTTAATCCGAGTTCGTATGCAAAAGTTATGCCCATTTTACTAAATTCTAGAGAGATTTTGCAAATAAGGTCGAAATTCATATTTATAAATTTTCCCAACAACTAGGCCACATATCACATGGGAAACTTATTTTCTTTTATTTTTTGACATTTCCATCATTTTCTTTTATTTTAAAAAACTGAAAAGGCGGTCCAAGGGGGGAGGGGTGCATTTGGTGAAATTTTCAAAATCTAGAAAGTTAGTAATGGCGCACCTTCACAAAGTGTGCCATTACTATGTGTATGACTTGGTCAAACCTTGGTCAAACTTAGTAATGGTGCACTTTGTATAGGTGCGCCATTTGTAACACTCCAAATTTTTGGATTTTGTTTTCATCGAACTTTTTGGTCTTTTGGAAGGGGGATATTTGATATTTTCTTAAAACCCTTCTAAAAACTTTTATGACAAAAGTTTGTGTGTCCTTCTCAACCTTGACTCTGGTCTTGGAGGTTTTCTACATGTGTTAACTCAACACAAGTTATGTTTTTAAAAAGGTTTTGTTTGACAATTTTCCCTTCATGAAAAACCTTCATATAAAAACCATGGACTTGTCTTCCCCATTCAACTTTTTCTCTTGCCATGTCACCCAATGAAAGTCTTTCTCTCCAAAACCTCCTTTCCACCTTGAAACAAGTCTCTCATCAATTCCAGTAGGTTTCAACCTCATTGGGATTTTTCTTCTAATTATTTTATACCAAAAATAATTTCTGTCTTTCGAATTGAGCCTTGGTGATTTACAAAGGAGCCACCAATTCCCTTTTGAGTTTTGATTCCAAACCAACTCCCCTAGCTATTCCTTAGTACCCTCAACCTAGATCCATCTTGATTCACTGGTCCACGGTTCAAAATTTTCAAATTTCACTTGCTGCAAGTTTGGACAAGATTTGCCAATTTTGGTGAAATTCATATTTTTCTCTCTTCCTAAAAATCTGTGAAAATTCAGGCAGCCTCTAGATGCATCAAGAGACCACCTCACCAAATATCAGCTCTAGAAAGATTTTTCACATGCCAAAAACATTTCATCAAACACCTGGCGTGCACTGTTTCTATCAAAGTTCAGAAAAGTTAACTGAAGATTGCAGTCGACAGTGCAGCTTCGTCAGTTTCGTCAGAACCTCTCGTCAATCTCACCAGTGTCGCATTGGCTCCTTGCTGCATTGCTCCTCGCGCTTATCCTGAGCGCTGCACGCTCGCTTGGCTCATTGCGAGCGTCGGTGGCACCGTGGCCTGCCTGCGCCGTCGTCTTCCGCGGTGGCAGAGCCACCCGTGGCGGCCGACAGGATGCACACTGCAACTCAACGCCAATCGGCACCGCCCAAGCCACCTGGAAGCTCCGTGTGGCCGTCTCCTTGCCTGCGTACGCTGCAGCACCGTCGCGGTGGCCTGAGATGCGCAGAGCGCACTCTCTGCCGCCGACGTGCCCGCACGGCCGTTCCGTTGGGGACATGCCGTAAGCTCCCCTGCGTTGCTAAGTTCTGCACCGGAATGGATCCAGTACACCGTCTAGTCGATGCTCAAGCACTTAAACCACCTGTCCAGCCACAGCACCGTCGTCATCGCTCGCCGGACTTATCCCGTTCGCAGCAACCGCCTCGGGGCGGCTATAAATAGCACCCCCAAGCTCGCTCTCGACCCCGCACAACTCCACCACCTCACCAGACCCCGCCCAGCCACTGGAAGAGCCTCTAGGGGCCCTTCTCCTCCTACTCCGGCCACCCCGATCCGCTTCGGGCTCCGGCAGATTCCTCTCTGGTGAGAGCTCCTCCACCACCCTAGACTTGCCAGTAGTCTCCTGACACCCCTAGGCGAATAACCCCCACTCCAATTTGACCCCCGCAGCTCTCTCCGACGAGACCCACGACCACCCAAACCGCCGTCCGCCGGAGACAAGGTCGCCGTCGACGTGGTGCTCGCCGACGTCCAACTCCACCACCCACCAACACGGAAGAGCACCAGGAACATGTAGGTACCACCCACTCCCTCTACCTCGCCGTGGATCGGCGCCGGCGACCACCGCAGCTCTCTGACGACGGCGCGACTCTGTTTTATGTTTTAATTTACAAACCTGACAAGTGGGACCCCCTCGTCAGTCTCTCAATCTCTTTCAAATCATTTTAATGGAAAACGCCTTCGGCCAAAGTACGCTTTCCCTATTCGGCTGGCGTACTGCTTACCGAATCGTTTTCTATTTTTATATTCTAGTCCCTGGACACTTTATGTTTCATTGCAAACAAGTCCCTGGATAGAAGCTTTAATAACTTTAAAGCCAAAGATGATTTTGAGTTGATTCTTTTTCTGTCCACTTTAGTTTTCTGTCTAGTTTTTTATCACATTTATTTGAAAAATATTTGGGACAACTTTTATACACGCGCGGTATTTATGTTAGTACCCGTTTTATTTGTATACGTAGATACCGAAGGAAGTGACGGAGCCATGAACTTCACCGAGTTAGACTCTGACTACTCCGAACCAGGCAAGCATGTTTGAACCTTTGATATGATGAGTGTGTTGCATGTTTGCTTGAGTAGTTCTTCTTCATAGCATGGTCATATAAGCATTTGTGGATGTTATATTTCATGCAAGCAAGCTTCGGGTGAGCCCCAAAGGATGGTGATGAGCCAACCTGATCATGTGGTGACATGAGGGGTTGTGAGCTGGTATTGTTGGAGCATGCCAGTCAACTGTTAACTCTAGTATCAATGTGGATCAAGTCATGATCCCGTTCATCTCCTCTTGGTACTGTCGCATGCCTTCTGCAAAGATTACGGTTTAGTCAGCTGCAAACATATTTCCGTGTACACACCAAATAGAGGGGCCGGGATGAGGGTTCCATGGCCCTGGATTAAAGCCCGTCATCTGGTCAGGGGGCATGGGTGTTTCCGGTTGGGACTGAGAGGGGGGCAACCCTTAGAGCGCGCGATATAAATTTGATCCCATGCTATTCGAGGTTGTAGCCTCCCCGTCTTAAAGTTTTTCGTGAGTGTTGTCTCGGGTGATTTCGGGCAGCCGGATGTGAAATGGGTGTGTACTGGTTAGTTGTGTTTCTGCTAAAACACCGTAGACGGAACTAGTCCTTGTGGCTAGTGAAATCCATCGGCTGTGATTTAAGAGTACAACTCTGTAGAGCCAAAAATCCTCCGAGTAGCCATGCCTTTGGCCTAGTGTCAATCTCCGTGTCCACCCCAGTGTCCGTCTCGGTTAATTTATGATAATGATGGTGATCTAGTAAAGAGTCATTTTGGTAGATGAACTAACCAGTTATTTCTGCACTGATTAATCTCTTGAAATAATTTACTGTTATACCAAAGATTATATAAGCCCTTTATGTGATGTCGCTCAGACGTCCGACTGTGGCATTCTTGTTATTTACTTTCGAATATAAGCCCTTTATGTGATGTCGCTCAAACGTCCGATTGTGGCATCCTTGTTATTTACTTTGGAATATAAGCCCTTTATGTGATGTCGCTCATACGTCCGACTGTGGCATTCTTGTTATTTACTTTTGAATATAAGCCCTTTATGTGATGTCGCTCAGACGTCCGACTGTGGCATTCTTGTTATTTAGTTTTGAATATAAGCCCTTTATGTGATGTCGTTCAGACGTCCGACTGTGGCATGCTTGCTATTTCTTTTTGTTATAAGCCCTTTATGTGATGTCGCACAGACGTCCGACTGTGGCATGTTTTTACTTATTTTTCCTCACGAGGCGTCACTCAGACACTCGAATGGTATTCTTTTATTTCCCTTTGGGATTTAAGGAGGACTTCCGCCCGACTTCCATTTTTACTTTGCAGCGCAAATCATATTAATCGAGTACATATTGCTAGTTTACTCATATGCATCATGTTTGCATTTGTTATATCTTATGTCCGAACTGTCTTGCGAGTACATTCAAAGTACTCACCTTGCTTGTTGATTTGGCCAGATGTTGACGAAGGCGATCTCATGGATGAAGAGTTCAATAGCGAGTCCGACGTCTAGTGGAGTCCCAGTCACTCTCTTGCGATCGTGGAGTTGATCACTGTTTTATAACCGCTTCCGCCAACCACCAAATAAATTCATCTGGTCTCACTCCGACACTCAATGAACTGTAAGATATTGGAGTCATGTCGCCCACTACACTGTGACATATCCACCACCTCTTTTTATTACGAGTTAGTAGTTATGCCACCCTACCATTGTGTCATATCCGCCCATATGTATTATATCGGCGTGCTTGTAATAAATCGTCGAGCAACCTCAGCTCAACCATGTATAATATTCAGTACTCTGGAATTCTGTATCAAGGATTTGTCTACCATTGAGAAGTATTCTTCTGTACTGGTTTGATAAAAAGGTCGGTTCTCTCGGTAAATATTTTACTGAAAAACTGGTCATGACAACCTTGGTACCAGAGCCAGGCTGAATGTAGGATGCCACTAGGTGCGATCGCTAATCGGTTCTTAGCGTATGGAGTGCTATTTCAGCATTTTTACATTTGTAGGAAATTTATGTAAGTCGTCATAAATTTATGATTTGACTATTCGGAATTCTTGTTTACTTTTGTAGATGGCCAGCAATGACTGTAAATTCACAGGTGTTCGCCAACATTCCTGAGGGGTTTATCATGCTATTCGTCGCCATCAGCAAGGTCGCGTTCGGGCCATCGACTCGTCCAGAGTTCACACTCTACCGGCACAAGATCAGCGACAGCGTGTCGATGCACCAGGCCGCGGTGCAATTCAAGGGAGGGCGTTCTGAAGCACGCCGCTTCCGATTTGTGGGTAGGGCCATGCCTACGGAGAGGCATGCCATGCAGATGGCTGCCCATGAGGCGATAGCTCGTCTCCGGGATGCTCTTCCCTCGATGAAGACTCGTCGCTACCGTTACCTCCCCTGCCACATACCTTACACGTGCCACTATGTGTTTGCTTGCGCAAGGGGAGAACGTGATGAAGCCATCGAATCATTGGTTGAGTACCTCAAGGCTCTTGAGGCAGCCTTTGATAACCTTGTGGACGACTTGGTGGCTGCTCGTATGGACTTAGTTCAGAGCGGTTCCGCCAACAGGAGGGAGCTTCTCTATACTTCACCACCACTGACGTATGTCTCGTCCTCAGCATCATATGCACCTGACATCTTAGCCACCGCTCGCCGCCTACCTACCACTAAGGAGTTTGACCAGGTCACTCCTCCTACTCAAGTTAGAGCTGCACCACCTGCCGCGCCCGCACCAACTCCTCGAACCAGTATTCCATGCCTGGAGCCTATTAGTGAGGAGGAGGTTGAATCTCCATCGCCACTGGGTCTTACCCTCGGCAGGCCAAAGGAAGTCTTCAACATCTCCGACTAAGTACGCCTGTCTGCGATGCGATGTGTTCGCTTGTATGATATGTTTTATATGTAAAATAGGTTGATGGGAAGTAGTCTGTTTGCGCATCATGTAGGAACTTGGAGAAGTGCACTAGCATAAATAACATGTCAGAAATGTGTACGCGCATCCTGAGTGACGTATTGTATAATTACGACTCGCGTGTAAGATGTGTACTAAGCGGTCCTTCTCCATGCGCAATCAAGTACTTTATTTAAAAATCTTTGGAGCTTGTGTTTTTGCTGCATTTGCAAAATCATTGGTTTATTTTTGCCGCTCAGTTTTTCTCATGAGTTCTGCAATAATACCCCAGAGTGGAAAATGACTCGTCCCTGGACTCGTTCCATGCCAAGTCCGCCAGAGAAAAATTACGGTACCCAAACAAGTAACAATTTCACGCAGGGGCAGTCAAGTCAGCAGGGCAGTGAAACAACATTTTCTCAAGTATGCCGCCTTTACGAGCAAAGCCAGCAGCAGCATCAAGAAATGATGAACCATGTTATTAATATGGGGAATCACCGTGAGCCACACCAGCAGCATTCTAAATTGTCTGAATTACAGAAGACATGTCCGCCAACATTTTCTCACACTGACAGACCTCTTGAGGCCGATGATTGGCTTCGAGACATTAAAAGGAAATTGATTATTGCACAATGTTCAGATCATGAAAAGGTACTTTATGCACCACACTATCTTACTGGAGCAGCTGCATCATGGTGGGAGAATTTTCTGCATATGCACCCCAATGAAAATGATGTCACTTGGGAGGATTTTAAAGAAGGTTTTCATGGGGCGCACATCCCTAGAAGCATTATGAAGATCAAGAAAAGGGGGTTTGATGACCTCAAGCAAAGGGGCATGACAGTGACTGAGTACAACAGCCAGTTTACTCAATTATCTCGTTATGCCAACGAAGAGCGTATGACTGAAACTAAGAAGATGGAAAAATTCCTGGACGGCCTGGCACCAGCACTTAAATGCCAGCTAGTCGTACACACATTCCCAGATTTCAAGACACTTGTGGACAAGGCTATTACTTTGGACAATGAGCGTCGCAGTCTGGAAGACATTCGCAAGCGAAAAAGGGATAAGACCACCCACACTCGCAACAACAGGAACAAGATTAATTTTCAGAAAAATGGGGCGAACAAATCCATGACCAATGACACGCGGCCGAACAAAAAAATTTCATGCAAGGGACAAGGATTTCATGTATCGCCCAGGTGTTACTTGCTACGCTTGTGGAGAAGAAGGACACTATGCCAAACATTGCCCAAAACCAAGGAACTCGACCCCGAAGCCGAACAGTAATGGAAACAATTCAGCGCCCAAGCGTAACAACTTCAACCCCAATAACAACCACAAGAAAGGCCGCCTGAACCATGTGACCAAGGAGTAGGCACAGGATGCCCCGGATATCGTAATCGGTACGTTCCCTGTCTACACAATACCTGCCACGGTTTTGTTTGATTACGGAGCTTCTCATTCGTTCATTTCAAAGAACTTTGCTTTGCAACATGATTTTTTGATGCTTTCCTTGGGAAAATCAATGACCATCAAGTCCCCCGGAAGTAAGCAGATCACTCAGAATTACTGCCAAGGTGTGACTATTGAGATTGAAGGATTAAAGTTTCACGCAAACCTCATCGTGTTGGAAAATAAGGGACTGGATGTTATCTTAGGAATGGATTGGCTGACCACCAACAAGGGATTTATCGACTGCTTCAACCAAACTGTGATTCTTAGTCATCATCACGGAAAGACGATAAGAGTCGCAGCTCAAGAAAGACCAGTATCACGTCAACCAAAATTGAACAAGGTAGACACTTCTGAGTTAGGCAAGGTTCCAGTAGTATGTGAATTTCCGGACGTATTTCCCGAAGAATTGCCAGGCATGCCACCAGACCGAGAAATAGAATTCATTATTGAGCTAGCACCTGAAACCACCCGCATTCACAAGAAACCATATAGAATGGCACCGTCCGAATTGGTTGAACTAAAGAAGCAAATAAAGGAATTACTGGACAAAGGATTTATACGGGCCAGCTCCTCACCTTGGGGTTCGCCAGTATTATTTGCCAAGAAGAAGGATGGGACTATGAGATTGTGTATAGATTACCGAGCGCTCAACATGGTCACTATAAAAAACAAATATCCGATGCCACGGATAAATGATTTATTTAACCAGCTCGCCCAAGCCAAGGTTTTCTCAAAAATTGCTTTAAGGTCAGGTTACCATCAATTAAATGTACGGATAGAAGATATCCCGAAAACAGCATTCACCTCCAGATACAGACTATATGAATTTACAGTAATGCCGTTTGGACTGACCAATGCACCCGCATATTTTGTCCACCTCATGAACAAAGGGTTTATGAAATTTATGGACAAATTTGTTGTGGTATTTATTGATGATATCCTGGTATATTCAAAGATACCTAAAGAACATGCTGAACATCTCCGATTGTAATCGGAGAATTAAGGAAACATAAACTATACGCCAAATTCAGCAAATGCGAATTTTGGCTAAGACAGGTTGGTTTTCTTGGCCATGTATTGACGCAAGAAGGAGTTGCTGTGGACCCGAAAAAAGTCAAGGCCGTACTTGGTTGGAAACCACCAGCCAATGTAACAGATGTGCGAAGTTTCCTCGGAATGGCTGGATATTACTGAAGGTTTATAGAGGGGTTTTCCACCATAGCCAAACCAATGACACCGTTACTCAAGAAGGATAAGAAATTCGTATGGACTGAAGCTTGTGAGAAAAGCTTCAAGGAACTCAAAAAGAAATTAACAATAGCCCCAGTATTGGTCGTACCAGACATACACAAAAGTTTTGAAGTATATTGCGATGCATCCCGGAAGGGCCTCGGATGCGTACTGATGCAAGAAGGCAAGGTAGTCGCATACGCTTCCCGGCAACTACGGAAACATGAAGAAAATTATCATACTCACGACTTAGAATTGGCAGCAGTCATTCATGCACTCAAGGAGTGGAGGCACTTTTTGCTTGGGAATCGTTGTGAAATATATACGGACCATAAGAGCCTCAGATATATTTTCACACAACCAGAGCTCAATTTACGACAACGACGCTGGTTGGAATTGGTGAAAGATTATAACGTTGGCATTCACTATCACCCAGGAAAGGCGAACATAGTAGAAGATGCTCTCAGCCGTAACCCCAGCTCGGACAACGGCAGCCTACAAAACTTGAGACCTGAGTTTCAGCAGGAATTCGCCAAGCTCAACTTGATGATGGTCACTGAAGGCGAAGTGTCAAATGTGGAAATAAGGCCTACACTAATAGAACAAATTAAGAAGGCTCGGCATGGACACCCCATCATTGAAGGCACAATGAGAAAAGTGAGTCAGGGCAAGGCCTCAGAATTTTTCATAGACAGTGAAGGAATATTATGGTTCAGAGACAGGCTTTGCGTACCCAATAACGAAGACCTCAAACAACAAATTCTAGCAGAGAGACACACCGCGCCATATTCATTTCACCCAGGAGGGACCAAAATGTACAAGGACATTCAGGAATAATTTTGGTGGCACGGTATGAAGAGGGATATAGCCAGATACATTGCATGTTGTGATTCATGTCAACGCATTAAAGCCGAGCACCAAAAACCCGCAGGACTGTTACAGCCAAACAAGATACCTGAGTGGAAATGGGACAATATTGGGATGGACTTTATTGTTGGGCTACCACGGTCACAGCACGGAAATGATGTCGTATGGGTCATCACAGATACACTAACTAAGGTGGCACACTTCATTCCAGTCAAGACAACCCACACCACCCAGAAGCTTGCCAAACTTTACCTCGCCCGTATAGTATGCCTGCATGGAGTTCCAAAGACTATAATATCCGACAGAGGCACTCAGTTCATCTCTAAATTTTGGGATCATTTACAGCAAGCCCTGGGGACGCAACTAGTATTCAGTACAGCCTATCACCCCCAGACTGGAGGGCAAACTGAACGTGTAAATCAAATTCTAGAAGACATGCTGAGGGCATGTGTTCTCACCTATGGGACTAGTTGGGAAGCAAGCTTGCCGTATGCCGAGTTCGCATACAACAATAGTTACCAAGCGAGTCTGAAAATGGCACCTTTCGAAGCCTTGTATGGACGAAGATGTCGTACCCCATTAAATTGGTTAGAAACAGGGGACAGTCGTATCTCCGGCCCAGACATGCTCAAGGAAGCTGAAGAAAAAGTTATACTAATACGGGATCGACTCAAGACATCCCAAAGCCGACAGAAGAGTTATTACGATCAAAAGCATCGTGAAGTAAGTTTTGAACCCGGTGAAAACGTGTATCTACGTGTATCTCCTATGAGGGGCCTGCAACGATTCAAGGTCAAGGGAAAGCTAGCACCACGGTTTATCGGACCCTTTCGTATAGTTGCACGGAGAGGCACAGTGGCCTACCAGTTGGACCTTCCCAAAGAACTATCAGACGTCCATGACGTGTTCCACGTCTCACAGCTAAGGAAATGTGTAAGCAACCAGGAGAAGCATGCGTCGCATGAAAACCTTGATGTACAACCAGACCTCACCTACCGGGAACGCCCAACAAAAATATTGGAGGAGTCTGAAAGAAAAACCCGTCAGAAGACAATTAAATTTCTCAAGGTTCAGTGGAGCAATCACACCGAGGATGAGGCAACATAGGAAAGAGAGGATTTTCTTCGGACCGAGTACCCACACCTATTTGAGGATCAGCTGAAATATCGGGGACGAGATTTTTCCTAAGGGGGTAAGTGTTGTAACACTCCAAATTTTTGGATTTGTTTTCATCAAACTTTTTGGTCTTTCGGAAGGGGATATTTGATCTTTTCTTAAAACCCTTCTAAAAACTTTTATGACAAAAGTTTGTGTGTCCTTCTCAACCTTGATTCTGTTCTTGGAGGTTTTCTACTTGTGTTAACTCAACACAAGTTATTTAAAAAAGGTTTTGTTTGACAATTTTCCCTTCATGAAAAACCTTCATATAAAAACCATGGACTTGTCTTCCCCATTCAACTTTTTCTCTTGCCATGTCACCCAATGAAAGTCTTTCTCTCCAAAACCTCCTTTCCACCTTGAAACAAGTCTCTCATCAATTCCAGTAGGTTTCAACCTCATTGGGATTTTTCTTCTAATTATTTTATACCAGAAATAATTTCTGTCTTTCAAATTGAGCCTTGGTGATTTACAAAGGAGCCACCAATTCCCTTTTGAGTTTTGATTCCAAACTAACTCCCCTAGCTAGTCCTTACTACCCTCAACCTAGATCCATCTTGATTCACTGGTCCACAGTTTAAAATTTTCAAATTTCACTTGCTGCAAGTTTGGACAAGATTTGCCAATTTTGGTGAAATTCATATTTTCTCTCTTCCTAAAAATCTGTGAAAATTCAGGCAGCCTCTAGATGCATCAAGAGACCACCACACCAAATATCAGCTCCAGAAAGATTTTTCACATGCCAAAAACATTTCATCGAACACCTGGCGTGCACTGTTTCTGTCAAAGTTCAGAAAAGTTAACTAGAGATTGCAGTCGACAATGCAGCTTCGTCAGTTTCTTCAGAACCTCTCGTCAATCTCACCAGTGTCTCCTTGGCTCCTTGCTGCACTACTCCTCGTGCTTATCCTGAACGCCGCACACTCGCTTGGCTTGTTGCGAGCGTCGGTGGCGCCGTAGCCTTCCTGCGCCGTCGTCTTCCGCGGCGGCAGAGCCACCCGTGGCGGCCGATAGGGTGCACACTTCAACGCAACGCCGTTCGGCACCACCCAAGCCACCTGGAAGCTCCGCGTGGCCGTCTCCTTGCCTGCGCACGCTGCAGCACCGTCGCCGTGGCTTGAGATGCGCAGAGCGCGCTCTCTGCACGTGCCCGCACGGCCGTTCCGTTGGGGACATGCCGTAAGCTCCCCTGCCTTGCTAAGTTCTGCACTGGAATGGAACCAGTACACCATCTAGTCGATGCTCAAGCACTTAAACCACCCATCCAGCCACAGCACCACCGTAATCCCTCGTCAGCCTTATCCCGTTCGCGGCAACCGCCTCGGGTCGGCTATGAATAGTACCCCCAAGCTCGCTCTCGACCCCGCACAACTCCACCACCTCACCAGACCCCGCCCAGCCACTGGAAGAGGCTCGAGGGGCCCTTCTCCTCCAACTCCGGCCGCCCCGATCCGCTTCGGGCTCCGACAGCTTCCTCTCTGGTGAGGGCTCCTCCACCGCCCTAGACTTGCCAGTTGTCTCCTGACACCCCTAGGCGACTAACCCCCACTCCAATTTGACTCTCGCGGCTCTCTCCGATGAGACCCACGACCACCCAAACCGCCGTCCGCCGGAGACAAGGTCGCCGTCGACGTAGTGCTCGCCGACGTCCAACTCCACCACCCACCGACGTGGAAGAGCACCAGGAGCACGTAGGTACCACCCACTCCCTCTACCTCGTCGTGGATCGGCGCCGGCGACCACCGCAGCTCTCTGGCGCCGGCGCGACTCTGTTTTATGTTTTAATTTTCAAACCTGACGAGTGGGACCCCCTCGTCAGTCTCTCAATCTCTTTCAAAATGTTTTAATGGAAAACGCCTTCGGGCAAAGTACGCTTTCCCTATTCGGCTGGCGTACTGCTTACCGAATCATTTTCTATTTCTATATTCTAGCCCCTGGAAACTTTCTGTTTCATTGTAGACAAGTCCCTGGACAGAAGCTTTAATAACTTTTAAATAAAAGATGATTTTGAGTTGATTCTTTTTCTGTCCACTTTAGTTTTCTGTCTAGTTTTTTATCACATTTATTTGAAAAATATTTGGAACAACTTTTATACACGCGCGGTATTTATGTTAGAACCCGTTTTATTTGTATACGTAGATACCGAAGGAAGTGACGGAGCCATGAACTTCACCGAGTTAGACTCCGACTACTCCGAACCAGGGAAGCATGTTTGAACCTTTGATATGATGAGTGTGTTGCATGTTTGCTTGAGTAGTTCTTCTTCATAGCATGGTCATATAAGCATTTGTGGATGTTATATTTCATGCAAGCAAGCTTCGGGTGAGCCCCGAAGGATGATGATGAGCCAACCTGATCATGTGGTGACATGAGGGGTTGTGAGCTGGTATTGTTGGAGCATGCCAGTCAACTGTTAACTCTAGTATCAACGTGGATCAAGTCATGATCCCGTTCGTCTCCTTTTGGTATTGTCGCATGTCTTCTGCAAAGATTACGGTTTAGTCAGCTGCAAACATCTTTCCGTGTACACACCAAATAGAGGGGCCGGGATGAGGGTTCCATGGCCCTGGATTAAAGCCCGTCATACGGTTAGGGGGCATGGGTGTTTCCGGTTGGGACCGAGAGGGGGGCACCCCTTAGAGCGCGCGATATAAATTTGATCCCATGCTATTCGAGGTTGTAGCCTCCCTGTCTTAAAGTTTTTCGTGAGTGTTGTCTCGGGTTATTCCGGGCAGCAGGATGTGAAATGGGTGTGTACTGGTCAGTTGTGTTTCTTCTAAAACACCATAGACGGAACTAGTCCTTGTGGCTAATGAAATCCGTTGGCTGTGATTTAAGAGTACAAACTCTGCAGAGTCAAAAATCCTCCGAGTAACCATGCATTTGGCCTAGTGTCAATCTTCGTGTCCACCGTAGTGTCCGTCTCAGTTAATTTATGATAATGATGGTGATCTAGTCAAGAGTCATTTTGGTAGATGAACTAACCAGTTATTTCTGCACTGATTAATCTCTTGAAATAATTTACCGTTATACCAAAGATTATATAAGCCCTTTATGTGATGTCGCTCAGACGTCCGACTGTGGCATTCTTGTTATTTACTTTCGAATATAAGCCCTTTATCTGATGTCGCTCAGACGTCCGACTATGGCATCCTTGTTATTTACTTTCGAATATAAGCCCTTTATGTGATGTCGCTCAGACGTCCGACTGTGGCATTCTTGTTATTTACTTTTGAATATAAGCCCTTTATGTGATGTCGCTCAGACATCTGACTGTGGCATTCTGTTATTTACTTTTGAATATAAGCCCTTTATGTGATGTCGCTCAGACGTCCGACTATGGCATTCTTGTTATTTACTTTTGAATATAAGCCCTTTATGTGATGTTGCTCAGACGTCCGATTGTGGCATGCTTGCTATTTCTTTTTGTTATAAGCCCTTTATGTGATGTCGCGCAGACGTCCGACTGTGGCATGTTATTACTCCTTTTTCCTCAGGAGGCGTCGCTCAGACACTCGAATGGTATTTTTTATTTCCCTTTGGGATTTCGGGAGGACTACCGCCCGACTTCCATTTTTACTTTGCAGCGCAAATCATATTAATCGAATACATATTGCTAGTTTACTCATATGCATCATGTTTGCATTTGTTATATCTTATGTCCAAACTGTCTTGCGAGTACATTCGAAGTACTCACCTGGCTTGTTGATTTGGCCAGATGTTGACGAAGGCGATCTCATGGATGAAGAGTTCGATAGCGAGTCCGACGTCTAGTGGAGTCCTAGTCAGTCTCTTGCGATCCTGGAGTTGATCACTATTTTATAACCGCTTCCGCCAACCACCAAATAAATTCATCGGGTCTCACTCCGACACTCGATGAACTATAAGATATTGGAGTCATGTCACCCACTACACTGTGACATATCCACCACCTCTTTTTATTACGAGTTAGTAGTTATGCCACCCTACCATTGTGTCATATCCGCCCTTATGTATTATATCGACGTGCTTGTAATAAATCGTTGAGCAACCTCAGCTCAACCATGTATAATATTCTGTACTCTGGAATTCTTTATCAAGGATTTGTCTACCAGTGAGAAGTATTCTTCTGTACTGGTTCGATAAAAAGGTCGGTTCTCTCGGTAAATATTTTACTGAAAAACCGGTCCTGACACCATTATTAAGTTTGACATAGTAATGGCGCACCTATGAAAAGTGCGGCATTACTAAGTTTGACCAAGGTTTGACCCAGTCATACACATAGTAATGGTGCACTTTTCACCTGGTGCGCCATTACTATGTCAACTTAGTAATGGCGCACCTATGCAAAGTGCGCCATTACTATGTGTATGGCTGGATCAAACCTTGGTCAAACTTAGTAATGGCGCACTTTTCACCTGGTGCGCCATTACTGTTTTGGTTACTAATGGCGCACCTACACATGGTGCGCCATTCCTATATAGCAGTGGCGCACCACATACATGGTGCGCCATTAAAGTTCATATTAGCTATAGCCGTTTTTCCAGTAGTCTAAAGGAAACTCTTGGCACATTATTTTTATAATACAATGGAATTGTACAAGGGGATAATTATTTTTGTTGAAAAGTTTCTATAATTCAAGATTTGCAAAGTTTCCATGGGCATAAACAAAGTTCAAGGATCTCCCCCATTTCAACGGTGCTCGTCCTTCTTACTTTCACTTTTCTTTTTGAAAATTTTTAGGTTCCCCTCTTTATTTTTTTCTTTTTAAACTTTATAAAAGCACAGAACAGAAATAAATGATTCTCTAAAACTTCTGGGTTGTTTCCCTAGCAGCGCTTTCTTTAAAGCCATTAAGCTAGGCATATAGTGCTCAAGTAATGGATCCACCCAGATCCCAAGGTATATCAAAACCAATTTTAATTAGCAATAATTTGGCATTTAGTAGTGAGCACAAAGTGATATGTTTCATGCAACAACGAAGTCTCACTCTCTTCCTATGCATCGGCATGTCATTCGAGAACAATTCATGCACATCAAGTAAAGGCCAACACATAGTATAAGCAATTTCTTGCAATTCTATCATGTTGGAAACGTAGAGAGGCAGAGATGTAGTTCCTCTCACATAATAGTTACAAGTAGGAGCAGCAAGCACATGCATATTATATTCATCAAAAACATCATGTTCAACGTAAAAAGGAAACCCATCAATATAATCCTTAATAAGAGCGAACTTCTCCAATATAGTATAGTTTGGAGAATTCAAAAGATAATAGGACTATCATGTGTGGGTGCAATAGCAACTATCTCGTGTTTAACATAAGGAACTATAGCAAGTTCATCTCCATAGGCATAGTTCATATTGGCATCTTGGCCACAAGCATAGCAAGCATCATTAAAACGGGATATTTCAAAGGAATCAAAGGGATCATAGCAATCATCCTTCGGTAAGCATGAAGGGAAATTAAACAATGTATGAGTTGTAGAGTTACTCTCATTAGAAGGTGGTCACGAGTATCTAATCCGCTCTTCCTCCTTTTGTTCTTCGCTCTTCTCCTCATCTTTTTCATCCAATGAGCTCATAATGTCATTAATTTCTTCTTCCATAGACTCCTACAAAATATTAGTCTCTTCTTGGACAGCGTAGGAGTCCTCAATATATGGTTTAACATAGGCATTAGAAGCATAATTATCATAACAATATTTAAATATGGCAAAATTTTCTGATTTGTAAAGAGTAGCATCATACTTTTCAATCAAATATGCAATTTCATAAGCACCCTTAAAAGCAACAAATTCTTCAATTTTTTGAACATCATAGTAACTATAACCACCCTTAGCATACGAAGATACGATTTCATTATCACTGAACTCACATTGGAAGGGAAGGTGTTTCGTAGGGTCCTCAGAACAACAAGTAAAATCATATATTTCACATAAATACCAAGCATAGCATTGCAAACGATGAATTTGATCCAGTAAAAGTTTCCCTTTTCAGATATGCTCATCTAATGATTTTTCCCTCAACTAAGCTAGTTGGGGTTTTAGCCCGAGCACATAGGGATCGAAGATTATCCAAGTAATTAGCTTCAGTAGTGTGATAGATTTTGAGTGGTTCTTCAACCATTGGTTCAGCAGGTACAAGTAATTTTTTTCGTATTTTGCGTTTCCTACCCATAACAAAAGATAGAAAACAACTTAGAACAGCAAATAAAATCTACTTAGTGATAAAGCAAACAAGCACACACAAGAATATTCACCCCACGTTATTGCTCCCCGGCAACGGCGCTAGAAAAAGGTCTTGATAACCCACAAATGTAGGGGATCAGTTGTAGTCTCCTTCGATAAGTAAGAGTGTCAAACCCAACGAGGATCTAAAGGAAGAACAAATATTCCCTCAAGTTCTATCGACCACCGATACAACTCTACGCACGCTTGACGTTTACTTTACCTAGAACAAGTATGAAACTAGAAGTACTTTGTGATTTTTTTGGGATAGGTTTGCAAGAATATAAAGAGCACGTAAATAAAGAATAGGGTCTGTTAAGATAAGGACGTAACAAAATTAGTTTTAGTAGAAACCTTTTTGTCACGACAAAGTTATTTGTCCCTAGGCAATCGATAACTAGACCGGCAATCACTACCGCAATTTTATTTGAGGGAGAGGCATTAGCTAACATACTTTATCTTCTTGGATCATATGCACTTATGATTGGAAGTCTAGCAAGCATCCACAACTACTAAAGATCATTAAGGTAAAACCCGACCATAGCATTTAATTATCAAGTCCTCTTTATTCCCATACGCAAACAACCTACTTCCTCTGGTCTGTGCTTCTGTCACTCACGCCACCCACCATAAGAAAATCATGAACATATTGCAAACCCTACAGCGGGGATCCCTCACGCTTGCACGACACAGAGAGCACCATAGGACAGCACCAATAATAAAACATGCAACTCAAACCAATCACGATCATCATTTAACCCATAGGACAAAACGGAACTACTCAAACATCATAGGATAGCCATACATCATTGGGAAATAATATATAGCATTGAGTACCATGTTTAAGTAGAGATTACATTGGTTAGAAGAGGGGTTACACCGCTGCATAGAGGGGGGAAGAGTTTGTGATGACGGGGTGACGTTGTTGGTGTAGATTGCGGTGATGGTGATGGCCCCGGCGGCACTCAGGTGCCACCAGAAGCGAGGGGGAGAGAGCGCCCCTCCTTCTTCTACCTTGACCTTCTCCCTAGATGGGAGAAGGGTTTCCCCTCTGGTCCATGGTCTCCATGGCGTGGGAGGGACGAGAGCCCCTCCGAGATTGGATCTATCTCTCTATCTCTCTCTGTTTATGCGTTCCCAAATTCTGGCCTTCCACCATTTCTTAAATTCCAGGAGATCCGTAACTCTGATTGGGCTGAATTTTGGACACGATTTTTATCTAGATATTAGCTTTCTTCCGGTGAAAGAAGGGCATCAACCGCATTATGGAGTTGCCACGAGGGCCCAAGGCGCGCCCCTCACCCTCGTGGGCCACTCGGGCATCGTCTCATGTTGGTTCCGCTTCCAAAAATTCACATATATTCGAAAACAAAATCCCTTCGTTTTTATCCCGTTTGGACTTCGTTTGATATGGATATTCTGCGAAACAAAAAACATGCAACAAACAGGAACTGGTACTGGGCACTAGATCAATATGTTAGTCCAAAAAATAGTATAAAAAGTTGCCAAAAGTATTTGAAAGTTGTAGCATATTGGCATGGAACAATAAAAAATTATAGATACGACGAAGACGTATCAATAGGAGCGAGTAGGTCCCATAGGGTGACCCGTGTGAATCACCACGCCTGCGCAAGAGTGATCAAAGGTGGAGGTACTGGCTCAACCGTGTGTGATGCAAGTGTGCTGTAAAATCACCATGACTGCACAAGCGCGAGCAAAGGGTGGAGGTACTGGCTTAACCGTGTGCGATGCAATTGCGCTGCAAAACCACCACCTGTGCAAGCTAAAGGCGGGTATGTTTATTTGGAAATTAAGACGAACCATGTGCGATAGACCAGCTAGCTAGAAATATAAAAACGAATTATCCGCCTTGAGAACTGCAAAAATCGGCGATTCCGCGCCACTTTTCCTTATTATCATAAACGCACATTGCTATTGGACCATGTGCGATCTTGGGCACTCCAGCAATCCGGCCCAACATCAATTCCTTTACCCAATTTTTAGTAGCCATCGTACAACAACCGTCGCCCACACTCCTCCAGCACCGACCTTATTGTAAAATTGCAGTAGACAAGGCATTTGAAACATCGCCCTCCCTCGTCCACCACCATCTCCACCCACCATTACTAAAAA